>JAMRYI010000003.1:0-600000 GCA_029231635.1 Ditylenchus weischeri
GCCACATTGGATATTGCTCTCCCAGTCTGATTTTCCAAATTCGCATGAGACTGCCACATTCACATGTTTGCTCACTGTGTAGAAGCCCGCGATGCTGGAACCACTCTTGAAACTGCTCGTCAGACCACTGAATGCGATCGTAAACGTCAAAAAATGTATTTAAGCAAGATTTTTTGTGGTGTCACCTTTTTTGCAATTTTTAAAATTATGACTGTTTATATTAAATTTAAAAGCATATACACTTGAACAGAGGATCCAGGGCTACAAAATGATATATTTGAAAAAAAATTAGATAGATTTATGTCTAACCAGTGGCTAAGCTTGCGGACCTTCATTTGAACAGTAACAAGACAAAAATGGACCTGACTTTACAGCAGTGCCAAACAACTATTCTTTGCCGCAAATTCAGACAAATCCACAGGGAACAAGCATTCAAATGCTAGAAGTTTAAACGGTAGACGTCGGCACAGTGATCAGCAATTTGTCATAGAAAAAGTTTGGCGATATTTAAAAAATTTCACTTGTTTTTTAGAGTTAAACCTATATATAAGAGCACTACGATGTGAGAATACCTTGATCTAGTCTCGAAAAGTCTTATATTCAGATTTGACTGTACTTGTCTTTCAAACAGAAATTAGACTAATAACCTAAACAGACTAACAACCTTCCTTTCAACCCAGAATCAACCCTTTTCTGATTAGTCAACCTTTTTTAAAATCATCAGATTTGACTTGTTAAAATCAAGCAGAGAGTCATTGTCGTGGAAGATTTTCATCCACTTTCTTTTATCACACATCTGATTGAATACCTCTTCTGGAACTTGTTGGAGAAGAATGTTCACCATCGATACCTAGAAAAAGCAGAAACTATTGGGTTGATTCACACGTGATTTGTTGCCTTATGATTTTTTTTGATCTATTTCTTCTTTAAATTTGCTTTTTGTTTTAAAGTATGCCCTCGCTTTAGTAAGCAGCAATGTCGAAATCACCTTCAGGCCATCTGCATGTTTACCACTTCGAGAAAGGATGGAGGGCGCAGTCTTTTCGCGATATTGTCGAACCTTTGGCGAAGAGGCGATCAGTCAAAGTCAGGTGGAAAGATGGTTCAAGCGTTTCAAATCCGGTGACACAAGCTTGCAAGATGAGAAAGAAGGAGGTCGCCCATCTGACTTCAATGATCAAGCTAAGCTAGAGCTAAATCTTTCCACCTGACTTTGACTGATCGCCTCTTCGCCAAAGAGTTCGACAATATCGCGAAAAGACTGCGCTGCCTCCATCCTTTCTTCGAAGTGGTAGAGCATGATATGGCGAATGTGAAGGTGGTTTTCGACGCGCATTATTCTTAACTAAAGCGAGGAATACTTAAAACAAAAGCAAATTTAAAGAAGAAATAGATCAAAAAAATCATAAGGCAACAAAAATCCGCATTAATTATGAATCAACCCAATAAATTATTAGTGATAAGGACGGAAGTTATTACCATCAAACACAGAAGTCTTGTTCGACAACTCTGGATAGAGTTGCAAAGCCAGTAGCTAAATATTTATTATAACCAACATCCAGAGATGCAATCATGATCCAGGAAATAGAAGGCAAGTGTTTGGATGGAACCATTTAGTTAATGAACTACGTGCAACAAGCTAAATTTTTAATAAAAGAAGGTCCTTTTTAATTTAATTGCTCCGGCACTACATGTCCTTTATTAAGCTCATATCTGTTTCTGAAGCTGGTCCTTTTAATGGAAAAAAGGCGCAACCTCAAATCTGAGTTACAGAAGGTAATTTGTTTCGCCTTTTCCAATCATCCAGCCTGTTTTATAGACCAAGAAGGATTTCTTTAAAGACAAAATGTGTCTTCAAAGAAATTTTCTTCTATTGTTCAAGTTTCTCCGTAGAAGAGGACGTTCCTACTGTTTGGTTCAACGTTTTGAAGTTCTCTCTAATCGATTAAATCGATTGCAGGAAAATGGTAAGCTCGACTTTAGTGGAGAATTTGATGAAAGACTCTATCTCTGCATAGTCGGTGACAAGGGTGGCAAGAATACCAAGCTGGCAATCTCTATCGGAAATGTGGCCAATTCAGCAGATGCATTGCGCTTGATTTGTATTTATGACGCAGAAGACAATTACTCGAATTTGGCTATGGTTGCTAGCAAGGTCTTTGATCAGCTCCGCTTTTCTGAAGTCAAAATATGTGGCATTCAGCGAGAAGTGATTTGGTATTCGACCTTTTTTTGACTTTTGCAGTATTTTTCTGCTTCAGGTACATCACTGGCGATCTTAAGTTTTTGAGCTCTGTCTTTGGCCATCTGGGAGCAGACTCCACTCATCCGTGTCTCTTTTGTGAAGCTTCAAAAGTGTTGCTCCGAGAAGATGCCGATTATCCTTTGAGAACTCTTTGGTCAATTGAAATTGGGTCATTGAGCTACTTCTTCAGCGGTGGTGATAGTCCAGCCAGAGACAAAGCAGCTCTTCGGCGAAAAGTATGTTCCATTGCAAAAGAACCGTTGATACAAGTGCCTCCATCCCAATATTGTTCCTCCATCGCTTCATCTCATTCAAGGACTTGCACAGAAATTGATTGAATGGATAGAAGAGGTCGACAAAGCATTGGTGCCTGCACTGGAAACGATCTACAAGGAACTAGGAGCAGATAAACAGGCTTGGTACCAAACATTCACAGGTATTTTTTAATTTCCCTGGGCTTAAATCGGACATAAAGCTTTGCTTCTAGGAGACCACGTCAAAAAGATTCTCTCAGGAATGGGGCCGGAAAGGATCACAGATGTTCTCAGTGGTCATCCCATTCACAGCACTTTTCGCAAGCTTCTGAGTCTTCTCGGAAAAATGCAGTGTCCAGCCAAATCAGCCTTCTTGTCAGATGAAGAAATTAGTCAGTTCCAAGGATGGTCTGAAGAATACTTTCGCTGTATGAAGGTGATCTTGGTCTTTCGTAGACTTTAAATGACAAATTTATGAATGCCTATTAAATTTAGGAAGAATTGCCGGATAAGACAATTACACCGAAATGTCACATCTTGTGCAAACACGTCGTTCAGTTTATGAGATCTCATCGTTTTTGGGGAGTCCTATCAGAGCAGTCAATAGAAGCCCTGCATCGAAAAGTGAATAAAGACGAAAGAAGATTCTCAAGTGTACACAATCGAGAGGAACAGCTAAGAAAATTTTTGGCCGAATCATATCTCCGAAACGTTTTGTTTAATTTTGGGTGTGTTGATGAATAAATTTGTCATGTAGCTGTTTGAGGAATAAATTTGAGCATTTACGGTTCTTTTCCATCTGCTCAGATTTTTTCTGGTGCAAATAAAAATATATATAGCATTTTCGTGAAATTCTTCTTTGAAATATCTTGGCGTTTTGTTGTTTTTAAAGTGATTATGTTTTTGAATTTTAAGCCCCTGTGATAGAAGCAAGTTAGAGCTTGGACTCATAATCACATAATTTTGTCCGGTCGGAATCTCGTACACCCATAAATTTTTCGGGTAAAATTAAGAGTATTTGTTGAAAGAATTTGTAAAAAGAATTTATTGAAAAATTTGCTGAGTGAAAATTGCATTAAATTTGCTGATGTACGAGTGTATCACGAGCATCAGCGTACCACTTTAAAAAGGATCATCATTAGTCTAACTCAAAATGATAGTGATAATACTGATAATTTTTATTATGATAGTGATAATGATAGTTTTTGAAAATGATAATAATACCTTGTCCCTCCCACTGATCGAGAGTATAAAAGGAGGAAATAGTAGTGATCAGAGAGCCTCCAAGAGTTCATCCAACAAGGGCTAGTGGCCCTCCACCCAGGCAAGAGGGATGTTCATGATTGGGAGGAGATGGAGTAAAACCTCGACTAAATTAGGAACGACTCTAGTGCCTTTTTTATTATCTTATTCTTACTCTAGTTAATAAACTTTAGACATTAATGCTTTGCACCCACATTGCCACCATACAAAACCACAAGCCATACAACAAGCAAAGGGGGTTGCGTCCACCCCGGGTAAGGATAAATCACGTTCTAATAAGTTAGAACGAACATGTTTTTTAAGAAGTTGAAAATTTTCGCTCCATAGAAAATTTTAATTTTTTAATAGTCAATTGCACATATCAAATTACCACCAAAATTCATTTGACAAATAGTGGCAAGATTTTCTCATGTGAGAACTTCTTCTTTAACGATTTTTTAATCATGTTAGACCACATCGCCTTAAATGACCAACTACACTGTTGAGCTAAAACAGCACTGGAGAATGATCTGATTTGGAGCAACAAGAGGATCAAGGGCTGTTTAAATCAATTACAAAAAGAAGTTCGGCTGACACGCAAAAAAATTGTCCCACCAGCGATAGATTGTTGCACTGTGTGGAGTTTTTTCGTGTCGGCCGAACTTCTTTCTGTAACTGATTTGAACAGCCCTGTTTCTCTGAACCAGATCACTGTCCATCACTTTTGCTCAATAGTGTAGTAGTTCACTCAAGGCGATGTGGTCCACTATGATTAAAGAAAATGATAAAAAATAGGTTTGAACATAAGAAAATTTTGTCATTGTTTGTTAAATGAATTTTGGTGGCAATTCGACATGTGCAATCTAATCCCGATAAATTAAAATTGTACTACTTAGCGAAAATTTCAAACTTTTTAACAAACTTGCTCGTTCTAACTTATAAGAACGCTTTGAAATGAAAATTCTGGTATCGAACGATTGTCTAGAAGCTCAAGAGCATTTGATAAAAAAGTTGAATGAATTTAGATATTAAAAACATAAAATTATAGGTGAAATAAATCGCACGCCGAATTCGGCACACCCTGTATTTTAAAGGCATAGTTTCAATATTTCAGGTAGAATTGTTGGTTAATTTGGCTTTAAACCGTTGGCGGTTATCCAAATCTTGGGTACCAGTTACCGACTGTTTTCAAAAGCGCATTATTTTGGTGAAAAACACCCTAATGAGGTAGCGATTCGACTGACCAACAAAATTCATTTTGAGAATCTGCGACGTCTGTTATACAATAAGCTAATAATATTTTGTTTAATTACTTGCAAACTTTTATTAATAAACTTTTATTACTGAAAAAATAGACATATTTGCTCAAAACACATTTAACACACTTTTTATATTCATGTGCAGGGTAACACAAAAAACTGCAGCATTTAAAAAAAATTGGTGTGCGTAACACCTCGTCAGGCCGATTTCTAAACTTTTCGGAAATCTCCACAGTATACATTTTTCGTCTGCATCCATAAATTGCCCAAATCATTTGATATAGTTTTCGCTGTTGTTACAGTTGCTGGGTTTGAGAAGAGGCTGTATGCTTAAAGAGCTTACACTCTTTACTATACCACAATTCATAATGAGTCTCAAACACACTAAGAATATTATTTTCAATAAAAACAAACATTACACACAAGTGTATAAAATAACAGTTACGTTCAAAAATTTATTTGAATTGTTTTCCAAACATGCTGCAGTTTTTTTATGTCACCCTGTATGTACAAACTAACTACAGACTACAATTACTTCTTTCCCCATCCATAGTTTTGTCCATAATATCCACCATAGTTGCCTTCTCCATATGGATAGCCTCCATAGCCACCCCCATAAGGGTAACCACCTCCCCAACCTCCGTATCTATTGTGGCTGTGACTTCTCCATCTACCTCTCCACCTGCTACTATGACTTCGCTTTCTTCTGCTATTACTGCTTCGACGTCCCAAAGCTCTGCCTTGGCGCTCACCATCTACAGTCTCTAATTCTCCAGCATCTCTTTTCCATCTCAGCGAATCTGACGAAAATACCCCACTCAAAAAAGTAGGCACAATCAAAAGTAAAGTTAGCAAAAGTTTTAGAATGATCATTTTTCAACTGATCTTAAAAGTTTTAGTTTGGAAAGCAACCTATTTATAGAGCTCTAGACATTTATAAACAGTGTCATCAAAGTCCCGCCCCTCAGTTTTTGTGTTTATGCTTTTTGTGTTAGTTGTCTTGTGGTCTAACAATAAACTAGTTGTAACATCATTGTGTTTAACTAGAGTTTTCTTTTTGATTTGAGAAGAATAGCAGAGATTTCAACGTCAAAGAAACAATTGGGCGAACTGTTGTGGTAATCAAAAGCGTTCATAAATCATCCCTCCGGCTGGATCATGGTCATGCACTATGAAAATGTGATAACTTAACGAAAAAGAGATTGTTGATCAATATGTTTTCAAATGCAGGTAGTTTGCAAATGATTTGTAAAAAACACATTAAAAACTCTAAATAAGACAAAATATTTTTGATAAATTATGATGCATCAGTTATAAAAAAATATCCTGAAATGTTTTTATCACAACTAGAGATGTAACTAGAGACGATACTTCTTTAGTTCCCCCCATGCTCGGATTTTTTGAAAAGAGACCCCAAATCACCCCCGAACTCATTTTTTCTGCTGAACACGATAATAGAAACATTTCTAAACATTTTCTGATTAAAAAATTTTAAATTTTGTCAAAAAAATTTGACTCCCACCCCTCAGGGTCTTTTTAGGGTATTTGGGTGATTTTTCACATTTTTCTTGCTGAAGCTTGGCAAAAAGACTCTCTAAATGCATTTTTGATCAAGAGTCTTGCTCGCAATCATGTCTAAGGTAAGTGAGTGCGCGCATCTCTAACCCTCCAAGCCCTTTGCGTCCCCGAAGGGGCTCAGGGGGCTTGGCGGCTTGGTGGGTTGGGGTTGAGATGCCCACACCCACGTACCTTAGACACAAATCACTCAGAAGTGACTCTGAATGCATAAAAACTAAAGAAGTGCTCTAGAGACGTACAATTAAAATTCTAGCTCTCTTCGTTGTTGATTCTGTCATCCTCACACTCTTGCATTAAGTATCTTCTCTTTTGTTCTCATTTTCAGCTTTCGTTTAAGCAAAGGCCAATTAATTCTCGGGGTAAGGTAGGTAGTCGATGGCTGAAAAAAGGAACAAAAGAGAGAAGATACCTAAGGCCAGAATGAAAAAATAGCAGCAATTTTTATTTTTCCAAAGTTCTTAAAATAATAGTTTGATAAGTACGCGCAATGCGAGAGAAGCGCCTAACTGTTGGCTTAAATTGTTGAGCCTTAAGCAAATTTTTCGCATAAAGCAAGATTTTGGAAATGCTTGCAAGATGCGATTTTTTTGGAAAAAGACACCCTAAATTTTTATAGGTGCCTAATTTAATTTACAATGTGCCAATATTTTTGCGCAGTCTTAGTGAAGTGACCATCAAGCTGAAGGAAATGTGGAAAAAACTACAAGCTATGATTTATTTTGGGCAATCATCGTTTTCTATATTATTGACATATTCACCGGTGTCAACATATTTTTTATTTATTTAAACAAACAAGAGGTTAGCCATTCAACTGAAAATAAAAGAAACTGTACTCGCAGCCACCAATGTAGTGGATAAATTAAACTTATATTTTATAAACGCCAATATGTTAAAATTCTGTCCTTTAACATTCCCAGTACGGACCGGAACAAGTGTATATTTCGGTAGAGCATACAAAAGTGACACGAAAGCATAAAACTCTTCATACAATCAACTTTTTCATGTTCTGTAAACAGCATCTTGTAGAAGAGGTATTCTTTAAGTAGTTGTTGTCTGACTCCTCCCTGACTTCGGACAGACATATAAGAAAAGAAGAAAAGTAGAAGAAAAATTTAGATGTTAAAAGTACCTCTATCAACGAGGCTAAAATTTTTTAAATTATCTACCCAACTCCAATTTAAACTAGGCAATAAAAAGAGCAAGGATAGGGCTCTTTTGTTTAGGGTTGTTTAGATACAAAAGCAGGACAAAGTTCCAGCAATCCTCAAAAATCCAAACTTTTATAGGCTGTATCTCTGCACAAAGCATGAATATCGAAGAGGTATCTTTCAGGTATCACAAGAGGTATCACTTTCGCTTACAAGATGGGTATGCTCTACTAGAATTTACACTTGTCCGGTCCCAACTGGGAGGGTTTAGGAGAGTTGGTAACTAGTGCTAGAGTCACGCTAGCCACGGAGCGTGATTCTAGCACGTAACATTGACCAAAATTAAACGGGATTCCGGGGACTCATCTCTAAATGCATTGCATATTTTCATATTAGTAAAAATTATATCCAAAAACTTAATATATTTTCACAACAGTTGCGGACAATTGATAGTACACAGCACATTATTTTTTTTCACTTCGTCATTTCTTATGACAAATATGTTGCTTTTTAAGTAAGCAAAAGCACAGTTTTGTAGCATTTTTTCTCCTTTACAAAACTGAGTTTTCACTTTATAAGCGTTTTGCGCACGCTATTCCCACAGGGGCTGGCTTTTGACCCAACAATTCATAATACAGGATATCAAACAACTTTATTAAAACCTGACATCATTAAAGATGCGTCCGAAAATCCGAAAATCACTGTTTATAAGCTCTGTTTCTCTGCTTCAAATTAGGAGGTCAAACCCATGTTTTGGAAACCTCCACTTTTACCTTATTTTGAGCCATTTTTACTTTTTCGAAATTCAACCGTGTGGTTCTCAGTCCTATGTGATCCTCAAGAAACAGTCAACACGTCATTGTGTAGAAAAATTAAAGAGATTTCGAATGGTGCATTGGATTATAACTTTCAATAAAAAAAAGGTTGAGAAAAGTCAATATTTATGAGGCAAAACAACCTCCTAATTTGAAGCTAAGGAACAGAGCTTATAAACAGTGATTTTCGGATTTTTGGACGCCTCTTTAATGACGTCGGATTTTAATAAAGTTGTTTGATATCCTGTATTATGAATTGTCGGGTCAAAAACCAGCCCCTGTGGGAATAGCGTGCAAAACGCTTATAAAGTGAAAACTCAGTTTTGTAAAGGAGAAAAAATACTACAAAACTGTGCTTTTGCTTACATAAAAAGCAACATATTTGTCATAAATGAAAGATGAAATGAAGAAGTAAAAAAATAATGTGCTGTGTACTATCAATTGTCCGCAACTGTATACTTTTCTTGTCCCAAATTTACTTTTTTTGTTCCAAATTTACTTCTTTTTGTACCAGATTTTTCTTTTTCTTGATAATTTTCTGACCTTTTTTTCAAAGTGATAAGTATGAATTTGTGCATGTTCTGTTGAAAATGCGCAATTACAAAATTAAAAGTATGGATCAAGTCAAAAAAATAATTTGGTTCATACTTTTAATTTTTTGTAAATTTATTTTTATTTTTAAGAGATCTTGCACGAAATTTTACCTGGTTAGAAACTAGAATCTCACGGCTACACAATGGTGTTATCAATTTGAAAAAAAAGAAAATAAAAAATCAGAAATTTAAAGAAAGAAAATCAAAAAAAAATCTGAGATAAGAAGAAGTAAATTTGGGACGAAAAAAAGTATAAACCCAAAAATTATATTAAATCAATTAGCTTGCTCAACTCACAATAAACTGCTGTTTTTATTTGTTTCAAAAGTTTTTTTGCACAAATAAAATTTGATCTTTTACAGGCGAAAAGACATTTCCTTATCGTTTGATCGATAAAATCGTAAGACAAAAGTATCTAGTTGTAAGTTGAATGTGTCGTTTGGTCAGCACTAGTGGTGGTTGTCTCCTCGTTGTTCTCTTCTTGTGCTGGAGCATAGTTGTCGGGAGATAGTCCTTTTACACTAGCTGATGGTTTTGCCTCATTAACTCCTGCTTCGTACGGTTTGTCTGCTACAGTTTCGCCTTTGTTATTGACTACGGCGACAGGACGGTACGATTGTCTCTCTGGGCATTTGCAATAAGAAGCATCTTGACCAGGTGTTCCATTTTCGCCTAGGCCTCCAGGCATTCCTTGCCAGCCAGGAGGTCCTACATTGGAACATTTTTATCTGTTGAAACAAACAAAAATATATATATCGCTAACCTTCATGGCCAGGCTCTCCGGGGGCACCTTTTTCTCCTTGTAATCCAGGTTGTCCTGGTCTACCAGGAGTTCCTGATAGAATTTTATTTAGTTTTTAAAGCATTAATTTTACCCACCTGGATATCCTTTAGTTCCAAGAGGACCTCTTGAACCAGGCTGACCTCTAGGAGCAGGGCTATAACGTACTCCATCTGAACCCTTAGAACCTGGCTGCCCATCTTGACCTGGACTCCCAGAAGTGCCTCTGAAAAAGATATGAAAAGACACAAAGGACACACATTTAAAAATTTTTTAAGTAATGCTAAACGAGCTTACTTTTCTCCACTACTTCCTTGTGCTCCCATAGATCCAGGTCTGCCCGGAGTGCCTTTAGGTCCAGGATTTCCCTGAAAAACAAAAAGTGTTATTTATTACTTTTTTATTCAAAATACCGGTGTGCCAGGCGGACCAGGTGATCCAGGATAACCTTTAATTTAATTTTATTTAATTTTTTCGAAGTTTCTAAAGTTATATTTTTTAAATAACCTGGGTGACCTGCTGGACCTGGTGGACACACTCTGCCTAAATATTTTATTTTCGATTTTTTCTAATAAAAATCTACATACAGGAGAGCTCTTTGGGAAGCTTTTCAATTGCAGGTCCCACATCTCCTGGAGGTCCGGCTTCTCCAGCTTTTCCGTTATCACTGAAATTTGATGGCATATAAATACAAAAGTCATACAATTTGCAAACCCATCTTTTCCATCAGTGCCTGGAGGTCCAGGTGGACCAGGAGGACATTGGTTGGTGTTAATGCAATCTTAAATCAATTTAATTTTTGTCACCTCATAAAGTATATCAGCTGATTTAAAACGATTACCACATGTTCCTCTAGTCTGTCTTTTTGATCGTTCGGCTCCTGTCAAATGGCTTTTCTCTTTGTGAGCAAAATTTGCTTTCTTTTCTTTCATTATATCACTCCATAGTTTACCCTTAAAAGGTAATTAAAAAAGCAATTGACTAATTAATAGATGAAAAATTGCCTGAAGCAAGTTGAATTCTTGCATACCCACGGCCAAATCAGACTGAATTGAGTTGACCTGCCGCAGCATTACTGGTATATAGGCCAAAGAGCAGCATATCACTACACAAGAAACGGTGATTGCTAAATAACCGGCTGAGAAATTGTTTGAATAGCTGCTATTAAAATGCTTTTCCATGCTGAAACACAAATCTTTTTATGACCGGATCTGAAATTAGAATGGAAGTCGGAGGTGGATTTAACGGTGTTCACGATGAAAATTGCTCGACTTGTTCACGTAATCACTATTAAAACTAGAGATGGAGGCGGGACGGGACGGGACGGGACATTCCCGTCCCGACCGGTGGAGTTTCATGCGATTGTCCGTCGGTATCCCGACCGAAAAAAATTTGACCCTTGTCCCGTCCCGGTGTCCCGTCCCGGGAAAATTTTTCGGTTTCCATATTTATTTGACCCTTGACTGACCCTCATTTATTTGAAAATTTGACCCTTGTCCGTCCCGATTCCCGTCCCGGAACAGATTTGTAGGTTGTCCCGTCCCGGTGTCCCGTCCCGAAAAATTTTGCTAAAAATTTTGTCCCGTCCCGTCCCGGAATAGGCCATCCTCCATCTCTAATTAAAACAACCGCAACTCCGAGAAAACTACAAGCTTTCTAAAAATTTCTGTTGTCGTTATTTTTTCTTGTTTATTATTCAGACCTCTTCCATCTATGGTATTAGAGTTGATAAAAAAAAGTGTTCGAAAATCTCCAAACTTTTTTAAGAGATTCGCCTCAAAAAGAGTAAAAAGAGAAAAATTTTTACGATGACAAATACTAAAACATTATTTTAAAACTTCTTAACCGGCTATTACAAATTTTTTGTAAAACTAAAAGTACCATTGCCGTCTACGGCCATTAAAATTTCGACTACCGTATTTGCTCTAATATAAAACCAACCAGCCACACCCCCCCCCCTCCCCCAATAGAAGACTCCCTACAACTTTGACGGTCTGTATCTCGGCGTAGAAATTTTTTTGCAGAGCTGTTTTCGCGTTTTCTTAACTCCCATGAGCTTTACCGATTCCATTTTTAGATTTTATTTGAGCATCCAAAAATTTTGAGACTGACTAAAAATTTTCCCGATTTTGGGGGGTTTGAAAAATATAAGACCCGGGTCTTCTAATAGAGGAAGTACGGTATTAAAATTTACAGGGAACAGCTAAATTATCCCGAAAATATTTTTTGAATTTTTTATTTGCATTTTAAATTTTAAAAAATATATAAAGCCATCGCCTAGACGATCCCAAAATTGCAAGCAATTTTGGGATCGGACAAGGCAGAATACTTTCACTGCATTAAATATTTGTAATGTTCGCCTCAAAAAGAACACAAAATTAAAATTTTGACCCTAGTATAGAATACCGCAATACCACCCATCGAACCCCTCCCTCTGTTTTTTATATTGATTTTGATACTTTTTTAAAAGTTGACCACTCATTGTGGAGCTTAGATTCTAAGCTACAAAATGATGGGTTGACTTTTGAAATGTAGTCATAAAATCTAGAGAAAAAGCACATTGTTACGAAAAATTGTTTTGAAATTACCGCACGGACTTTGCGGACGACCTAATAATTCAAAAAACATTAAATTTTTTGGAGTTATTTAGTTGTAAAAGTTTTAAAAATTTGTAATTAATATGACTATAGATGAAAATGTTTCTTTTAGAAATTTGGAAAAAAAGTTAACAAGTTATCACACAAGAGAAGAGTAGCTTACAGTTTTATTTATCAGCTCTGAACTTATCTGCTGCCTCAGAAAGTCATATATATTTGCACAAAACAGTGGAACGCCCAGTAAACCACATTTTTAATTTAATCTCTATGTGCATCCTTTGCATTCTATCAGCTTTTTTCTTACGTTTTTGTGTGTTATCCTTTCTCAGGGATATGTCACCATATTTTGCTCGATCAGTTTTTTATAGTCTTGTTTTACTCCCTTAGGAACTAGTTTTTTAAGAAAAGATTTGAAAATATTTTTGATTTATTAAAATTTTAATAATAATACAGCCCACGCCGTGTCAAGCGTCAAATTCAGCTAAAAAAAATCAAAATTTTGAATTTCCTTTCGAGACACAAAACATAGTTAAATATTTTGGCTAAAGTTCCTTTTATGCACTCTTCCCAAAAGTGTGTTTTAACCACTTTTTCGAGCTTTTCAGGATGTAATTAGTCTAGAAAACATGTTTTCAGGTGGGGGCAAATTTTTGAAAAAAAAAGTTTTGGCAGGAAAAAAGCTGTTCGAATGAAGAATGCTCCGTCTTATTCCCGAAGAAGTGCTCTATTTCTATCCAAAGTGCAAGATTGAGAGACTTCAATTGATTTCGTGTCCTTCCAGGTATTTTCATGGGGGTAGGGGAAGGGTATATCAGGGGTGGACACGGGCCGAATTTTGACGGCCCGGGCCGAGACCGGAAGCCCTACTTCAGATATACTCGAAAAAATTTCGACATTTCTTGAGAAAAAACAAAGAGTCATTATTGATAGCCCAAAATCAAACAAATCAAATCAATTGGTATTCCTTCGGCTGGCCCCCCCCCTCTCTTTTTTTTAAATTTTTTCAAATTTTTTAAATTTAAACAAACAAAAATCAAAATTTCATCGACTTCAACTATCTTCAAACAATAGTTGAGGAATGCAAAGTTTGTGACTTCTTACCTTTCCAACGCCACCTATTTTGTCAGGATTGCGAATAAAGAATTCTACGCAGATATCTCGGAACCATTTACGATAATTAGCTCTTGTTTCAGATGTAAGTGTAGAGCCATCATCACGTCGAAATTCTCTTTCCAGAACCTTGTCTGTAGCCATATCATGTACCCAATAGTAGGAAAACAGAAAAATCTCAAATATAAATACCATAAAAATGCTATAGATAAAGTAAAACGACTAACTTCTTTCAGACTTATTTGAGCCGATTCGAAAATGGTCCCATTGAGGAAGCCGATTTCCCTCTTGCAGTTTGTGCGGTCGTACCGAAAACGTTGCTTTCCATCTTATCGTCGTTTATAGCGCAAAGGTTTTCCACAGATGAACAATTGAGATGTGTGAAGCACCCCAATTGTTTGAAGCCGCTGTTGGAATTCATCGTCAGCTTTACCATGAACCAGCACAATGAGTTGATACAGATTGATACCTCGCAGATTTTCCATTTTTTATAACTTTATATACAATGACACAAGTTACAATATATTTGAAAAAAGAGGGGGCCAGCCGAAAGAGTACCCTACTTATCAATCAAACGAATCAATAGAGTACCAATTGAGTACCAAATGAATCAATCAATCAAATGAAATCTTATTTTTCAACAATGATCGGCCAATACATACGGAGGAAATGGACGCTGCCGACAAGGTCTCGCGAAACTCCACCACCAGTAGACGCAAAGTAAATTTTATGATGAAGTAGAGTTGCCGGAAAAAGATTAATATCGGCATTAATCTCGCAAAAAACTGGCATTTTTTCGATTTTTGTGAAAAGTACGCTTTTTACGCACTTTTCATTAGGAAAGATACCGATAAAATACCGATATTTATCTCGGAATTTCGAAAATCGGTATTTTCGGCCATCCTATAATGAAGCTTGGGCCGGCCCGTGTCCATCCCTGGGCTATATATCCATAAAGGTGTATACAACCAAATGAGGAACAAGTTGGGTCTTTGGCCGCGAAGCGGCCAAACTTACCTAAAATTTAGGATACCTGGTTTATCCAAAATTTTAGGCACCACCCATGGTCCAACTATGGCTGGATTTTATTTTTTTATTTTCTGGGGTATAAATCAACCCCAAAAAAAAACAATTTGTATGCCCGCAGGCCTAAAATATTATGGCCTAAAAAAATTACAGAAATTCAAAGAACAAAAAATATGCAAAAATAAAAAAAATTAAAACATTTTTTCTAGACTAATTACAGCCTGAAAAGATCGAAAAAGTGGTCAAAACACACTTTTAGGAGGAGTGCATAAAAGGAACTCCTGCCGATATTTCGACTATTTTTGTGTCCCTTCATGCCCTTATTATTTTTTCAAAAATTTTTCAAGTACGACTAGTCATGTATGGTACCAAACGAAAGCTAAGACAACTCTGAATCTTTCCGTGTTTTTACTTTTCGCAGTTTGTTTTTATTTTTTGTAAAAATTGTTAATTCCAATTTGAATTGCCATTTTTAGGACTTTAGGACTTAAAATGACTATAAAGTTTTCAAACCTCTATAGGAAAAAACGTGAGTCTATACAAGATGAAGCCCTGGGGTTATCGATTCGTATATTAGGTTCCTTTTTACGTGTGTTGTCTTTTAAAATTTTCTGTGGTCAAAGTTAGCCGTCTGATTTTTAATACCGTTATTCAGTAGCAAAATGGATCTTTCAGATGAGTCTGAGACAGAAAGTAACCGCGAAGCATTCGATTTTCTGAGCTAAGACCAAATAGCTGATATAGAGAGAAAAGTGGTCGTCATGAGGTGAGAAGAAAGAGTAATTAAATGAGGTATTATTTTAGACATTCTTACCTAACCCATCCAAAACTCCGAAATTCCACTAGCTGGTTTTTCATGTCATCCCGTTTGCTCAGAAATTTTAAAGCTGGGGAAAGATTAGTGAGCAAGTGGTTGAAGCCTTTCATCGCAGAATTAATGAACATGTTCGACGCTTCAAGAACATTCACAGCCAGGAAGAATTTTTAAAAGATTAACCATAAACAGCTGCCATTTTTGATAAAGATCTAGTGATTGTTTATCAGATGACGAATTTATTGTATGTGATGACGAGTTTTACGAATTGATAGACAAAATATCATGCTATGCAATGTCTTGCGCATAAAAATATCCTGAAAAAATTTATGAAAGACATTCAAAATTTGAATATTTTAAAAAAACATAATGCCAATCTGTATTCCACAATTTAGTGGCTTTTGACACGGCGTGAGCCACCCAAAATTCAAAAACATAATCACTTTTTAAATTTGATGCAAAAGTGAAAATTCACAAAAATTGTGATTTCTTACCATTACTCTGCACTTAAACTTTTATAGGTGAAATACTTACTTTTTTTGGAAGGTGTAAAGCCTATCAAATTCGTACTTTTATAGGCTTTCAAATGAGCTATCACTTGACATAATACGCTGTGAAAATTTGGATTTTTGAAAATATTTAATGAAAAATTGGACGAATACTTTTCTTGGGTAGTGCTTTAAAACAGGTTTCACATGGTCATCTCTGACACATTTTCAAAAAGTTACGTCGTTTAGCAGATAGAGCAAGAAATTCGCTACATATCTGTCCACAAAATTGTTAAAAAAAATACGTATTTACGAAGTTTTATACGAGGCCAATAAAAAAATTTACCAAAAAGGCCTTTTTTGACTAGAAAAAAGCAGTTGCTGGCTGTAAAGTAGTTCTAGTTGTAGATTTTGTGTTCTATTGAAAATTTGTCTGGTTATTTTGTAGTAGAAATATTGGGCTACATTTTGATATGTTAAGTATTGCCAAAAGTTTGTGGTTTTTAGGTTTTTGTCCGTGAAAAAATGTTTTGTGAAATTTTCTTGTATTCAGGTATATGAATATGGTCTGAACAAGGCATCAAGGAGTAGCAGAAACAGTCAAAATTAATAAGAATGGTAGGTGTTGAATGGAAGATGTTGCTTTGCCAGTCTCAATAAAAATTATTTATTTTTTTATTTCTGCTGTTCGTCTCTAACAATTGTATCATATTCATTTCAGTTGTGCTGCTGTGTGAATAAACACGGAGTTTGGTTAAAGTTTATAAAATCAGTCAGTTGATTTGGACTTTTGTCTGAGACGATGAAAAATTTCCAAACACTGGAACCTTTTGCAACCTTTCGTAGTTTTTCTCAAAATTCATTTTTCAAAATCCATTCCATCCTCACTTGTCCAAAAATACTTTCGCCAAGCAATTTTTGCGCATTTATAATATATTTTGCCGACTGATTTTCCACGTTTTGACGAAGAAATTCAAAAAAATATCAACAAATTACCGTATTTATTCTAATTTAGCGGCATGCCGGTAAATTTTTCAACCTATCTCCAGGGTGCCGGTAAATTAGAGACTGCCGGTAAATTGGAGACTGCTGTTGAATATTCTGATCTTCTTTACTAGAAAATTTTAATCGGACAGTGCCAAGGCAAAGAAATTTGTGACATGAAGAACAACAACTCAAACGGCAAAATTCGTTTCGAAATACAACGACTCGTAGCTAATGTACCCGTTCTCTTCATCTTGTTGAGGATCAATTTCTTCTAATTCGGCTCTTTCTTCCATGACCCCAGCTCGCGAATTCAAAAGCATCAAGCTAAAAAAATCAACAAGCACTATGTAAAATTGCCCTGAAAGGTGCCGTTAAATTAGAGACTGCCGTTAAATTTTTCAACCTATCTCCAGGGTGCCGGTAAATTAGAGACTGCCGGTAAATTGGAGACTGCCGGTAAATTAGAGTAAATACGGTACATACGAAAAATTAAGTTTGCAAAAAACATTTTTTGAATTTCTTGGCGTTTTGATTATTTTAAAGTGATTATGATTTTAATTTTAAGAGGCTGTGACAGTTAAAGAAACGCATTTGTACAATACATCACAGAAATTTTTAATGGCTAAAATAGCTAGGACTAAACATCACTTGTCTTTGTTTCAGTGCTGCAGTTTTGACTAAATAAAGCAGGCACAGGACAAATTTCATCATCCCACACATCGCGGAAAAGAGGCTTAAATTAAGAAATTACATTGCAGAATAAGACATGAATAAATAAAGTTTGCGTAGGATTTTAAAAATATAATGAAGCCACTAGTAACAACCACTCATTCAAAAATTACAAGCATGATAACCAGATTTTTTCATTATCGTATTTACTATTGTATTGGGTTGTAACATAAGTCATGGCGGTTTTTTGTTCATACAAGCTTTGTCCGAATGTGAAATATGCCTACCTTTATGTTCTTTTTAAAAAAGCAAATTCTTCAAAAAATTGATGAAATTCAAGTTTTCGTTTTTTGTTTAATTTCATTCATTTTTTGAAGAATTTGCTTTTTTAAAAAGGTTTTTCAAAAACTATTCTGTGAAATAGATTTTAAAGCTCTTGATCTGCGATGCAACATAACGCTGAGACACTGTTGCAGCGCTTAACGCTTGACCAAAATTTTGACCAGTTTAAAAAATGTCAGAGATGATTCTTTTTTGAACTTGAAGCTCTTTTCCTGAAGACTAACAATCATTATTTTATTATTGTGAAATTTTAAATGCTAAAAAATAGAGATGAAAGAGGAGACTCTCGTCTACAAAATGACATGTAACAAAAAGGTAGACATTTTTCACATTCCGACAAAGCTTGTATGAACAAAAAACCGCTATGACTTATGTTACAACCCAATAAAAGCCCGGAACTTCAATTTTTTATACTTTCAAGGGAGACCATATACATGCTGTTTTTATAAATTACAACTGTTTTAGTCTGTAATTTTTTTTATGTGATCACCTACAGGAAACTTTATGCTTGTTTAAAATCTCTGACAGTGCCATTGGAGAACAGCTTTTTGATTTTCGGAGAAAAAATATTTTTGGTTGTAAAAAAATCAATTTAACACTCTAACACTCGGGTGGCCTATTTGGTGGAATCAACTCAAAATTTCATGCTGATCATTTTTAGTAAATACACCATGGGTGGTTTGATATTTGGGATTCGGGTAAAAACGCCATTTTAAAATTTACTCATTTTAGAAATTTATGTTACATGCAAGTCCATTTTTACAAATTATTTTAGGAATGATTACCACCTAAGCATAGCTCATAAGAAAGAGCGCATTCTAACGACATATCGTCTATGCAATTTATGCTTTTTAAGTTTTAGATTTTTGAACAAAAGAAACAATCATGTCATTTTTAAAAATGCAGTTGACACTCAAAAAGGCGAAAATACGCGTGGTAAGGCCGTTCGTTGAGTATATAATATATACTATCAACAGAGCAAGAAAAACTGCAGCAGAAAATGCTTTGAAATAGAATAAAAACAGGCTTTTGGATTGATAGCAAGACTATAAAAAAAGTTCAAAAAAGGTTTTGACGGAAAACTTTCGTTTCGCTCAAGAAACCTGCATTATTAATAGCGAATTCATGTTTAGCGTGGCCGATTTGTTTATAAACCTACACTTTAATCTTACTACTTGTTGTCAAGCTTCAAATTCCGCTCAAGACAACAATTATTCCAATCTCAAATTTTTCGAATTTTAAATATTTATTGTCTTAAGCGGAATTTGAAATTTGACAACAAGTTGTGAGATTTAAGGGCAGGTTTATTAGCAAATCGACCACGCTGAACATGAAGGTTCTTTTAGCGAAATAAAATTTTTACGTCAAAACCTTTTTTGAACTTTTTTTGAGTCTTGCTAATCAGTTAGAGAGCTTACTGTCTTTTTCAAAGAAATACGGTATATAAATTTGGCAAGTTAATTTTTAGAACATTTTGTTAAAGAAATTAAGCATTTCTGATATTAATGTTACTAATCCAACTTTTTATCCCGCATAAATTTTGTTTAAATTGCAACACCGCGCTGTCAACAAAATATTTCTCAAAATATATCATATTACTTCCGGAGAGGGAATTAACCTGGAAAAATAAGGTAAGGAGAAATGCGAATAAAAATATCGCAAGATTTTTTTGTAATTTTTAAATATTGAAAATTTATTTGACCAAAAAAATGACTAAATAACCAACCAAAAATATTTTTCCGACATCCAGTGTGTCATTCATTTCTATCCTAGTTACCTAAAACATTCAATCAGTTATTATTTCAGAAAAATCCTGGAAACCTACTGTGATTTCCTGAGCATAACAAAAAAGACGACCAGCTCTAGCAACACCTTCTTGAAATCCAAAATTTTTTACTTCCATGTTATTCAAGTCGACAATAATAGCCTTTCTTTTCTCTTCCATCTGATCATTCAAAAGGCCAAACCTTTCAACTAAATCAAAAACACAAATTAGTAAACATAAAAAATGTCTGTGTGTTTCATATAACAGTGACAAGCATTTTCGTTCAAGTGCTATAAAAATATGCGAATACTCATCTACGATTACACTAAATTCTCTTGATAAACAAATTTTCTTTCTACTAAATGTCTCAACTGATCATTCTAATCATTTCATATTTTGTTTAATATTGATCAGCGTAACTACAGAACCATTGACAGAAATGTTTTGTTAATGATTGCTTAGTTTAGATATTTAAAAATCGTTAGAAATATGACTGGTACCCAAAATAAGCCCTTAATTTCGTGCATCCAACAGCCGTAAAACCAATTAATGCGCTTTGAAAATAAATATGTATATCTAAAAAAGTAGATATATTAAAACTTTACATTTTTTAAACTTTGTTTTCCAGCTGTCCTGGCTATTTTTGTTATCTGTTTTTTTTTCAAATTGGCTCCCTTTTATAGTAAATCAAAGATCCGGAATTGTAATTTTAGAAATGGCTTGCAGCCGGAAAAAAACTACCGAAAAGCTTCTAATAGAGCGACATGTTCTAATAGAACGACGGGGGTCAAGGAGGACCGGAAAATAGAACGGCATGCTCTAATTAAACGATAACCCTAATAGAACGACACCCTTCCCAAGGGGCGTCGAAAAATAGAACATAAAAAAATTTAACTGCGCTAGATAATTTTGCTGATAATTATGTTTTGTTGCTCTTGATTCATTTGTTATCATTTGTTTATCCGTCACTTGACATGTGCTAGAATGCTCTATTTAAATCCAAGATTTGTCAACAATAAAAGAACTGCGTGATGCACGGTTAAAAAAGTCTTGTCTGGTGTCTTCGAGTATTTCCGATGAACGTCTATTTGCAGTGGATTCCTAATGTATGAGAAAGTTTGTCTGAAGAAGGCATTACCAAGTCTTCAAAATCTGCGAAATCACAAATGCAATCGATAGAAGCGAAGACAACCAGATTCACTGCCAGATGATCCAGTGCCCAGTGGTCGAGACAAGTTGCAGGAAGCAAAAAATAATAAGGAATTAGCTTAACTTTTGGAGGATATTGATCTGCTGGAGGAACAGGAAAATATAGAATTTGACAGTGATCGTTCTTTCAAATGATAATTGTTTGTTTCAACATTAATGTAAATAACATTTGCATTTTAATACAACAGTGAATTGTAATCGGGTAGCAAGGAAGATGATGATTGAAAAATAGAACGACATGTCGATCTATTAGAAGTTTTAGGGTAATTGCTTTTTTAAATATCGGCCGGGTTTCAGTCGGGTTTTTAACTTAACTTAAGTCATTAAAAAGTTTCAAAAAATTACCGGTGTTCCAGAAAAGAATGCCTATTATTGCAGCTATTTCTTGTTCATTAATTCTCAGCCTCAACATCTTTTTTACGTTTTGAAAAGCTATTTGAAGTAGAGGCTCAATAAACCTAAAAATCAATTGTCACATTCTTTAACTAATGCTGTTTGCTCCTCCATAGAGGTCAATTTTTTCCAAAACAATTTTCTTTTGAAAACACATTTCTTGGTGATTTTTTTTTTCGGAAACAGAATCGAATTTGATTTACGAAACTGAATATCTTAATTTAATGCATTTAACCCCCAAAAATTGCATAAAAATTGCAAATTTTTATTTTTCAACCAAAAAAAAATCGTGCCGGGTGGGCAAAGAAATTCCCAACATTTCAAACGCTCATAACTTAAATCTCTAGCATATGAAAACTTATGATATTTTTCGTACTTTCGTGTCGAGACCAGAGTTTTCCTGATATCAAAACATCGTGATTTGATATGCTTATCACGTGATTTGATAGGCCTATCAAATCACGTGATTTGACAGCTTATCAAATCAAGCATGAGATGAGGGGTCTTATCAAATCACCTATCAAATCAAACAAAAATTTTTGGACATGCTTCCTTATCAAATCACGTGATTTGATAGCTTATCAAATCAAGTATATGTGTATAGTATATTTTTTCAGCGATGGAAAGATGTGGCAATCCTCGCTCTTGAACTCTTCGGCATCCCAGCTTCTTCTGCACCAATTGAGCGGATATTCAGTTACGCAAGTATGGCAACGAACTATAAGCGATTCAGATATGACTCAATTCAGTTATCTTAACTCTCAGCTGGTCGTTTCGCTCAACTCTAATTTATAGTCTTGCTGTGAACTAATCATTTAATTTGTTTGCTAATTGTTTGGTCGTATTTGTTCAACAAATTTTGTTGCCCTTCTTGTTGTTGTTTATAAGAAAATGTTGTTTGCCTGAAAGAAAACTTGCTTGTTATCAAATCATGCTATCAAGCCAAAATTTTGTTTGATATCAAACCTATCAAATCAAGTATCAAATCAAGCGAAAAACAGGGGGTCTTATCAAATCACGTATCAAATCAAGCAAAAATTGTTGCACATGCTTCCCTATCAAATCACGTGATTTGATAGCTTATCAAATCACCTATCAAATCAAGCATGAAATGAGGGGTCTTATCAAATCAACTATCAAATCAAGCGCCGAAAATCGTTATCAGGAAATCTCGACTCGAGACACAAATTTAAAAACCTCGAATTTTCAGAAAGCTCTAGCAAAACTGTTTTGACGGAAAATTTCAAAAATCAAAAAAGACCATCGTGTTCAGCGTAAAATTCTGCATCCAACCGCATAAAAGTGCCGCTTGTGTTAAATGTGTTCATCTGCCATAGGTTGGCCGCAGTATGACTAAAACAGAACATTTTTCGTTATTAACAATTGTTATAGTTGTAGTTCAAATAAAAGATACTATAAAATTTAAGCGCACGAACTGAAAAGCAGATATCGTTAACGGTCAGCATGGTATCAAATGAACCAATAGCTGAATCCATCTTAGCACATAGCAACCCATGATCAACTCAGCATATTTACCATGAATCCATCATTCTCGGGTACTTATCGGCGCTTTAAAAGTGCCAAATTTTCACGGCCTTTTAAATCGATTTCTGGTGTTTTTATGGCAAAATAATAACTTAAAAATGGTTTTTAGACACTCCACAAAACATGATTTTCAGGAGGTATAAGCGTGTAGGTCTGACAACTGGGGGTTGGGAGGTATAAGTAAGTAGCTGTTTGGGGCAGGGGAAGGGTGGCGAGATGGTGTTATGGGTCCCTCCTTCTTTTATTCTCTATACATGTTTTTATCGAATGAAGTTAAGGATGCCCTAACTGCAAAGCTACCACGGCATTAGTCCCCACAGTCTCATACAAATATTTGGCTATTTAATAATTTAAAGGGTACACTATGTTAACAAAAAATGCAAATTTTATATACAAACTGACCTTATGTGATCTTCGTAGTTATCAATTTGGTCTTTCTTGGGTCTTTGGGTCTTTGTAATTGGGTCTTTGTAAAAGAATTTTATTGAATCCAGATCAATGTAACAGCTAAACATTTCAAGTGTTAGTAACATCGATTTATTATAAATAAGTTTAAAAGATTATAGTGTAGTTGAATAAGCTTACCCATAATGAGTAACGATCCTGTCAACCACGATATCTTCTCCGTCTTTTTTACTGGCATTCAAGTACAAGCATGTTAAGAAGGCATGGTGTATAAAAGTAAACTGCCCCCAGAAGTACTTTAAAATATTGATCTAAAAAATGTCATGGTTCAAATTTTTTAAATTCTTTTAATGCGCAAATCTGGCTTCTTAAATCAGAAATTTGGTGCACCCTTGGTGCGCACCCTGCTATAAGGTCACCTCTTAGAGATAACGTTATAGCTACGTTTGATTACATAATTCTCAAGGATAAATTTGTAAGCAAACAGTGAAGTTATAAATAGAGTCGAGGCTTTAATATTTTTAAACATGTTTTTTAATGTCAAATCAAACCACTGCGAAAATCTCTTTTTAAACTTATTTAAAGTTTTTAAAAGATATAATCTGTAAGAATGAACCACGACCTGGCCATGCCGAAATTTTTTCTACTTTTCACACTATCTTGTAGCAAATTTAATGGAGAGTTCAAAACCGTTGAGATCTTTTAGTAAAATAATGGCTTAAGAGGTAATAGGTGATTTTTCAAAAATCCAAGCATGGGAGGCAATGAAAAATGTTTTAAAATTGTTATCTGCACAAAAAAATTAAACAATACTTTTTGTTCTTGAGTAAGGCTATCGTAAAGATCAAAGTAGTTCAAGCACATAGTGTGGAGTAAGGCAATACTGCCTCTCTCCATTTTCATGTATTCCTCTTGGTTGACATATTTATACTGAAAATTTTAAAAAATTAGATACCGCATTTATTCTAATATAACCACCCTCTCTAATTAGCCCACCCTCTCTAATAAATTCACCCCCTAGAGGGAGGTCGAAAAATAAACCCTATAGAGGTGCTGTTATATAAGAGCTCCCAAGTTCGCTGATTTATCAGCGAATCGCTGATTTTTGGTCGAAAATGCTGATAAAAAAATAAATTCGGCGATTCGCTGATTTTCGCTGATTCTCGAAATATTTGCTGACTTTTGCTAACATTTTGCTTACTTTACTTTCTGTGTGATTTCATTTTTTCTAACATGAAACCATATGTTGCGTGTTCAGGTTTTTTGAAATGCCTCCTAACGCAAAAAAGGAAACAAGGTTTATGACAAAGCTCTAGCATATATTGATGCATGGTTTCACCTTGAACGGTTTCCTAGAAATGTGCAATGGGTAATGATGCTTTCCAGGGGAATTCGATATGAAGACGTCCGAGATCTAGCTCAGCAAATATCTCCGCAACTGGCCGACCAAGACTCACTATTCGACGAAGTTTCTCAACTCAATGGTGTACTTCAACAAGTTCCATCACATGTTTTCGATCACTTGAGCAGGAAAAGTGGTGCAAAGTATATACAATGTGCCGAAATTTATTTTAGGTGTTTGAAGAAAATGATGGATTCTCCGCGCTTTATGAACTCGTTGGCAAGATACTCTCCATTCCGGTGTCAAATGCTTTTTGTGAGCGTGTTTTTTTCCATGCCAGTAGACAGGTGTCAGAAATTCATTGAAGCCGGATACAGTCAAATGCCTTCTTCAAACAAATGTTAATTTTGATTTTTCATGCACCGAAATGTATAAGGTGCTTTTGAACAACGACAATATGTTATCCAGTATTCGAAGTTCGGAAAAATATGATGTTTAACATTGTTTTAACGATTTGTTGTTAAATTTTACCGAATAAAAAGGATTTTGAAAAATTCGCTGATTTTTTGAAAAATTTCGCTGATTTCGGGTTCATCAGACTTGGGAGCCCTGTGTTATTTCCAGACTCGACTGTAGTAGAAAAAATTAAAAATAGTCCAAAATTTTAATAGTCATTCCGTGTGAATTTTTTTGATTCGTACAAATTGGGAAAAAAATTTGCGACTCCGGCGCGGCAACGTTCAACAATAAACCCACCCCCCTAGAGGAAAGTCGAAAATAAACCCACCGGTGGTTATATTAGAATAAATAAGGTATATTTGTAATTTAAGTTAACCTGAGGTGTTGAAAAGATAGTGGACGGGTTTTCGATCGTAAAAAGAGAGCGCTGACCAATGTTAAAATTTTTCAGGCCAAGCACGTAATGGTCCAATAATGGCGTTTCTAGGTTCAACTCTACAAGCAGTTTCTGAAAAATTTCAAACTATAACTCTTCAAATGTATGTGCAATTTAAAGTTTTTACAACTTTTGATGCACAGAACAATCCAGGAAGACTTTGATCTATTGTGGAAGATTTGCTGCTTACATCTTAACAGTTTTAAGCACAAGTGAAAGTATTTACAGTATTTCTTTTAATCAAAACTCTATCGCTTATTTTTCAAAGCCCCGAAAAATTGAAGTGTTGGAAAAAATCGGAAAATATGTCTTGGGTGCTCAGTCAAAATCAATGTGGAAGTTCTCGCGGAAGTTAACACTTTGATACTCGGATGGCCTCTTGGAATCAACTCAAAATTTTGTGTAAATTATTATTATTATATTAGTATATAAATTATAGGTGATTGATATTTATATATCGGTCGAAATATACGCATTTTTAAAAGTTTTGTTACGTGCGATTTCATTTTTAGAAGTCATTTCATTACTAACTAAATTATAGCTTATAAAAGGGAACAGAAAAGGGCTTTTTCACGAAATATCGTTAAAGCATTTAAGTTTCTGGATTTTGGACAAAGTAAACAATCATGTGATTATGTTTGTTGTTGTTATTGACACT
The DNA here is from genome assembly GCA_029231635.1 of Ditylenchus weischeri. Taxonomy (NCBI): domain Eukaryota; kingdom Metazoa; phylum Nematoda; class Chromadorea; order Rhabditida; family Anguinidae; genus Ditylenchus; species Ditylenchus weischeri. The sequence goes on from JAMRYI010000003.1 coordinate 26,161, forward strand.
TGAATATTCAAAAAAGTGGTAAAGCAATTCGTTCGAGAAATTTTATAAAAGATAAAAGCCCCCATAAAATAAAAGCCCCCAAATAATACTAAAAGCCTTATAAACTCAAAAATTATAAACATATAAACTAAAAGACACAAAAAAAATAACTAAAACAACTCCAAGCTGTAAGTTGTCCGACAATAGATATCTTAAATGAATCGTAAAATTAAATGAACCGATTCGCGTCAGAACAGAAAAATATGACCGTTTAAAAGTGGGGGAATTTTTTGAAACACCTTGTACATCAAGTTTCATAGTGATTTAAGGAAAAGCTTTCCTCTAACTTAAATTTGTTGAAAAAGAAAGAATGGTCGCAGGAGCGGGATCGTTTATTTCACCATTATTTTACTATTACAGCCCATATTTTTTGTTAAAAAAGAAAATTTCCGTTTAAAAACTTGATAAAATAACAAAGCTACCTGGGTCGACGTGCATACCAGCCCTCAAGCAGTGCTGCAGTCGGCAAGCTCTGCAAGCATTCCTACTTCCACCTATAATAAAAGTGTTGAAAAACTTTTGCGGAAGGTTAGCGTAAATCACTTTTAAGAATATCGCAAGTGTTGCATTTCCGACATTTGTAGGTTTTTCTCTCAAAAATAGTTCTTCTAAAAAAAGATGAGCATGCTCTGCACGAGAGAACTCCAAAATGAGTGCCATGGTTTGGAGATCCACAAACTGCACAAAGGGCGGAAGAAAAATTTTCCTGAATAGGGCTTCTCCTGCTTCCACTAGGTTCAGTCATTAAAACTTAAAAAAGCAAAATAACTGATTTTTTTTTATTTTAACAAATAATACAGGGTGGTCCAAGAAATTCCTAATATTCCTAATCCCTATAACTTTTTTCTAAGCGCGAACTACGAGATTCTGTTTTTCATTCGATTTTTAAACTTGTTTATTTTAGAAAAGTCATCATTTGGTTTTGCGGTTTTTTCACGAAATCTTTTTACAGACAAGTCATTATAGTAAAACAACAAAAAACTATAGTAAAACCACTATACGCAGAGAAAACCACTCTAGAAATTCATTATTCACTCTTTCAAACAACAAATTTAATCAGTAAACAAAATTAACATCATGTACAAGGTGTAATGAGAATTTCAGCCATTTTTAAACGGCAATAACTTTCGTATCAGGTCGAATTTTGAATTTCTGTGAACGCAAATTGACTCAGCTTTTGATGGGAATTTTTTTTGTATGAAAAGCCAAAAAACGATTTTTGCTTGGTCCCCCTTTGGTTTAGGCCTTACCTATCCAGATGCAATCTACAGAACAGGCCAAAACCATAGGAGGACCAAGCAAAAATCGTGTTTTTGACTTTAAATCCAAAAAAAGTGCCCAGAAAAACTGAGTAGATCGTCGTTTACATAAATTCAAAATTCGACCTGCAACGTAAGTTATGGCCGTTTAAAAGTGGCCGAAATTCTTGTTACACCCTGTATTGCACGATTTTAAATAGGGTAGCACGCGGTCGGGTACCCGAACCGGGAACCGAAGCCATTTTGGCAAAATTACCCGAACCGAGAACCGGGTGTCCAGGAACCGGAAGAACCGAGAACCGGGTCCAGGAACCGACCGGTTCCGGTTCCAAACAAGCATTGGATAGAATTGCTTAGAAAATTTGAAACCTTTAATTTAAAAGTTTAATTTAAGTTTAAAGTTCAATAATTTGCTTGAAGTTTGTAAGTCACAGATTGTCTTGACAGGTTCGTATTTTAAATGGAACACAGTCATTTCGACCGACCTTAAGGAGGAAGAAGAAAAATCCGAGGAGGAAAATGATGATGTTTGATTTTGTTCTATTTGTTTGTGCTGCATGTTGTTAATTGTTGGTTGTTTAATAGACGGACTCACACATGTTTTTCTTACTTTTTTTAACTTCAAGAAACATGTTTGAGCCCTTCTAACATACGCTGGCACCCTTGCCTAAGCCTAAAAAGTGAAAACGATTGAAAACTGACCTAATATGCTCTAAAAGACCATATGGCCTTTATGAGTTGAAGTTAAAATTTTTTGAAAATTTTTTTATTTTTTACTCGGAAACTGTTTAGAAATGTTTCTTGTATCAAGTAGTAGCTTAGAACGTGTTTTTGGGTCACTTTTTAAAAGTGGGGTGGGGTGTAAACGGAATAAGTACCGTTAATTGTATAATAAATGCATGGGATATGTGGTTTTATTTTGTATGGGCTATTAAGTTGCCATTACCCGCATACCCGGTCGGGTACCCGACCGAGTAAAATGCTACCCGAACCGAGAACCGGGTCCGTGGAAACCCGGGTACCCGGGAACCGGGTTGAGCCAAATTACCCGACCGCGTGCTACCCTAATTTTAAATATTAAAATCTTCCAGATGCTGTGAGACATAACCGAAAAATTAGAAGCACCACCAATAAATTGCAAATGCTTTTCCTTGCATAGGATATACTTTTTTGCATAAGAAATACTTCTATTTGCATAAGATTTACTACTTTTTGCATAAGATTTAGTTTTACGTGCTTTTACGTTCAGTATTCCTTATGCGAAAAAAGTAAATCCTACGGAAAGAAAACTATCATACCCAATAAATGTATAGTAGACAGCATTGATAACATTCAGCATATATTTTAGCATTGATAGAACAGTTTTTCGAGATGAGGACCTCTCTTGCGGTTAACCGCGGTTTTTCATTTTAGTGCGGGTGGTTTTGTGGTTGCGGTTTTTCAAAAATTTGCGGTGCGGTTTTAACCGCTGTTTAACCGCACCGCAAGATTAGTCTTATTGAGTATTGAGAGTCGAGAAAAATTCTTAGCATTATTTAATAGCGCAGTTTAAGATCTACAAAACCCATTTTACAGAATAATTTTTGAAGATTTGAGTGTTGGAATGTAGTCAATAAAAACAATTAAATGATGTCATCGGATTTAAAAATGATTAAAAACACCCTGTGACCAGGATCAACTGTCCTCCATTTTTTCTTACAAAAGTAAATATCACAATTTTCTCTTTACAAAAAACAGAAATATACGAGATATTGATTTAAAAAAAACCTATTGGTATTGTATCTAAAAGGAAAATAAAAATACTTATTAAGTGATCGAAAAGAAAAATAAAAAAGGAAGAGTAACCAAGGATAGGCTTGATTTATATTTGTCATTTTTCCTGTTAACCACAGACGTTGCTAGTTATAGTGGTTATTAGACACAGCAAATTGATTCCTGGTTGCCAGCAAACTTTTTGTATTAGGGTGTGTAATTCTGTTTCTCTCACCGACTATCTAAGTATTGATTTTAATTAAATAAAAAACAGAAACACGCATAGAAGTAAGAGAAAAAATGCTATAAATGTAAATATAAATGTTTTTTGGTATAAAAGAAAAAAATAATATTTTAAAAAATATAGATTTTTTTTTTGAAAGTATAATCAGCCAATAAATAAAACCGCTTTGAGAGAAAAAGCTGGGCACTTATGTACCTGGGGGGCCCATTTTTTAGTTAACTGTGAATAGTGTTTAAATGTCTAGTAAGTAATTTTTATACGCTAAAAACTAGGGTTGGATTCGGTCGGTTTTTTTGGATCGGTCGGTTTAAAAAAACCGGTTTTTTTCAAAGCCGGTTTTCGGTTCCGGTTATTTCAAAAATTTTCGGTCGGTTAACCGAACTGTACCCGGTTTTGGTTAATTTTTGTCGCAAATAAACCGGTATTTTGCTAAACCCGGTTTTCGGTTTTCCCGGTTTTTTTTTGAAACCGGTTTTCGGTTTCGGTTTATTTGCCAAACAACCCGGTTTTCGGTTAACCGACCGAATCCAACCCTACTAAAAACGATAAAAAAGGTTTTTTTCTAACATTTTTCCCTATTAAAAATTAGGTTTTTGAAATTTTTTTTGTTGCCACAGGACCACCAGTTGCCTTGGTCCCCTAAGTTAAAATGTGTTATAGTGTGATGTCCTACCACATTTTGATCACTAGAGCTAGGCAAAAAAGCTCCTTCATGCATTTTATGATCAAGAGTTTTGCTCGGAATTATGTCTAAGGTATGTGGGTGCGCGCATCTCTAACCAACCAAGCCCCTGCGCCACCTTCGGGGGAGAGATGCGCGCACCCACATACCTTAGACACAAATCACTCAGAAGGGACTCTGGATGTATGGAGGGGGCTTGGAGTTGAGATGCCCACACCCACATACCACCTTCGGGGGCGCAGGGGCTTGGTTGGTTAGAGATGCGCGCACCCACATACCTTAGACACAAATCACTCGGAAGGGACTCTGAATGCATAAATTTGTGTCTATGTGTCTAAGCCACTAAGCCTGTGGGTCTGTGCATTTTATGATTGCAGTTTGCGCACACCCACATACCTTAGACACAAATCACTCGGAAGCTCTGGATGTATGGAGGGGGCTTGGAGTTGAGATGCGCACACCCACATACCTTAGACACAAATCACTCGGAGGGACTCTGGATGCATTTTGGAGTTAAAATGCGCACACCCACATACCTTAGACACAAATCACTCGAAGTGACTCTGGATGCATAAAGGAGGTTTGAGTTAAAATGCACTTTTATGAGTGACTCTGCTTGGAGTTGAGATGCGCACACCCACATACCTTAGACACAAATCACTCGGAAGGGACTCTGGATGTATGGAGGGGGCTTGGAGTTGAGATGCCCACACCCACATACCTTAGACACAAATCACTCTAGAGTGACTCTGGATGCATAAAGGAGGTTTGGAGTTAAAATGCGCACACCCACATACCTTAGACACAAATCACTCGGAAGTGACTCTGGATGTATGGAGGGGGCTTGGAGTTGAGATGCGCACACCCACATACCTTAGACACAAATCACTGAAGGGACTCTGGATGTATGGAGGGGCTTGGAGTTGAGATGCCCACACCCACATACCTTAGACACAAATCACTCTAGAGTGACTCTGGATGCATAAAGGAGGTTTGGAGTTAAAATGCGCACACCCACATACCTTAGACACAAATCACTCTAGAGTGACTCTGGATGCATAAAGGAGGTTTGGAGTTAAAATGCGCACACCCACATACCTTAGACACAAATCACTCGAAAGTGACTCTGGATGCATAAAAATGTATGCATTCCAGAGTTTATTTATTCGGTAGGCTCAAGTTAACAAAACTATGTTCAAATCCCATCTTTCTTAAGCAAAAAAGTTCTTTTCAAGCGTAATCAGTGCTGTCTGCATAAGCCTAAAATGGTTTTTAAACAACAATTTTTCATTCGAATAACGAAAATAACTTGACACAACAATGAAATGTTAGAATGTTAGACAATGTTAGAAAACTCTGTTTTAATCGTTTTTAGCGTATGAAAATTACTTAGACGATATTTAAACACTATTCACATTTAATTAAAAAGGGGGCCCCCCAGGTACATAAGTGCCAAAAGCTGTTGCCAAGCATTCAGTAAATTGTTGCTAATGTATTTTTTGGTACTATTGCTGTTTAGGCCACACCTGCCACCTATTTTTGTTAAAAAAAATGACCAAAAAGATGTCACAAACTAATTTTTCATGCGTAAAATAATACAAGAACCATTTGTAAGCAAATTCTGATCTAAAAATTTGAACCTTTCTTTAAAAAATTTGACTTCATCTCTTTAAAGGTATATGGTCTTTTGTAGTATTTTATAGTCAGTTTAAGGTTATTTATCTCATTTAGGCTTATGCTTAAGCAAGAGCAAGCCAGCATGTGTTAGGACACACTCAAAGATATTTTTATTGCCTTTTTGTAGTTAGCAAAACATGTTTAAGTCCGCCCTAACATACCTAAGCCTAACATACGCTGGCCTATCCTTGCCTAAGCCTATATGGGATAACCCATAAAATACCACAAAAGACCATCTACCTATAAAGATATGAGTCAAAATTTTGCGAGAAAGGTTTTAACTTTTAGATCAAAAACTGCTTTCAATGGTTCAAATGGTTCTTAGTAGTTAGCCAACAAGATTCCATGCTTTGATTGATTTACGACCCCCTGACAACTACAAAGAAACCCTTTGATCTTTGCCGACATCCGGGTAAATTTTGTGGTAAAATTCGAAATTGATTTAGAGCGTCAGAGAAAGCTTTTTTTGAACAGTTTTTTTCTGCTTAATCTAGTAAATCATGTTTAGTTGTAACTGGAATTAAAATTTAAATTGTTCAAATCGAATTTTTGAAAAACTTCAGTAAATTCTTTAGTTATTTTAAATTATAATTTAACTGATAATTTTTTCTATTAACTTAAATTTAATAAAACTAACTAAATTAACTACAAAATATATTTTCTATTTTAATCTTTAAATATTTTTTTATTTTAATGATTTTTTAGGACTTACGCTTTGCGTAATAAATTTTAAAGTAATAAATCTCCCAACTTTCAATAAAAATTTTAAAAAACATACAGTAATTTATTTTAAATAACGAAAAAACTAGGGGGCCCCGAACAGTGGAGAAAACAACGTAAATGAAGATAAAAACTGTTTCGAACATCAAAAAATAATTTTCAAGTGTATAGAACGCGCTTTGCGCGTCTAACTATATCTAGAGAGCTTTGTTCCAAAGCTCCAACTAAAGCTGTCAGCCGCTTCGCAGATAACAGCAAACACAAAAAATTCACAAAAGATTTTTAATTAATTATGTGTCAACCCTTGAGTCACCCCTAAACAACCTATAAATCACTAGAGATGATGGCTTGACCTTTTCGGGACGGGACGGGTCAGAATTCAAATTTAAAAATTTCGGGACGGGACGCGTGACGGGACAGGTCAAAAAGTTATATCGAGACGGGACCCCGGGGCAGGGAAGATTTTCGGGACGGTCATAAAAATTTCCGATCGGGAATTTCAATCCTATATGCTTTATTCATCTCTCAAACAAAACAAACAATTTAACTAGAACTACTACTAGAACTCCGAATTGTTATTCTCCAGCAGAGGCAAGCTGCGCTTGAGGAACATGATCATCTCTGCTTTCTTCGGGTCCAGGTTCGTCCTCCTGTAGTCGTACACGTCGCGGGCAAGGGAGAAGATCGACTCGCTTGCGACACTTGTTGCTGGGGCTGATCGCGAGCTTTGCCAGTGTTGGGAAGGCCTTTTTATGCTTCTTGAAGAGCTTCAGTTTCCAGACGTTTGACATTCTTCCGATTGATTCACGTTTGTTGGGCTTCCTGTAAGATCTGATTCAACCCTCAATATAACAGCCCGCAGTGGGACCGGCCGTGGAGGGACGTTGTACCGAGGGTCCGTTATATCGAGGGTTGACTGTAATTACAAGTTGAAGGTAGTTGTTGAAAAATTGAATCGGGACGGGACGAGACGGAATTTAAATAATTTTTTTCGGGACGGGACACCGGGACGAGACAGGTGCCAAAAAATTTCCGGGCGGGATTCCGGGACGGGACGATTCTCTAAAATTAACGGGACAAAATCGTCCCGTCCCGCCATCATTTCTATAAATCACCCTGAAACTACCTAAATTTCGACCCTCAGGACCCTGAGACCACAAAAACAGCTGAAATTTTTTTTCTTTTTAAAAATCGTTATATTCTTAAAAATTTTCATATTAGAAGAAAATTTTAAAAATTTTATATTGTTGTGCGTCTTCTTGCGCATTTTTTAAGTATAAACACTTTGATGAGACATGATTTTCTGGCCACCCTTCACCCTTCAGGCGACCACCCACCTGGACTCCAAAATTTCGACCCTCAGGATACCCCGAGTAGATTCAGGTTTTGGTGATTTTCTCGAGATTTTCGACTACACCCATTAAATATTAAAATTTATTATTGTTCTACACATCCTAGCGCATCTTTTGCGCTATTATACTTTTCCAAAAATAAAATATACCCTCGATATAACGTACCCCTTTACCCGGCCCCCAAGGGGTACGTTATATCGAGGTTTGACTGTACTTCAAATTTTATAAGTTGTTTCGTATGGTTGTCGATTGCTGATACACAACAAAGCTCTGCACTATATCCCGGGCTGTCATATTGACCATCGATTGAAAGATCAACGGGGCTCTAAAACTTGTTTGTCAGACTTCACATCCAGTATTTTTAATTTTACAGAGGCACTCCTGTGCGATGCTTCAGCTAGTAAAGGACATAGTGACCGCGATAAGCGAAAATTGGACGGCGTCCCGTCCGTCGTCTTGACGTTTTTCGCTGGCCGTCCGACCGGCCGTCCTTATTTTTTTTGCGTTCGGCCGGCCATCCAATATTTCGCCGTCCTCTGAAATTTAGCCCCGGCCGTCTACCGCCCGTCCAAAGTCATTTTTTTTTCGCCGGCCGTCCACCGGCCGTCCAAAGTCAATTTTTTTCGCCGGCCTTCGGCCGGCTGTTTTTATTGCAGTGTACATGCACTTTGGATTATCTATCAGTGGTTACACATTTATTATTGACGATCAAATTTTAGTATAAAAAACGATTGTTTAAGTGACATATTTTGAGTTGTAACTAAGCAAAGTGCGCGATTTCAAAGGACGACCTATTTTCTAAGCTCTATTACAAGATCTCAATTTTGTGTGTCTTTATTTTCTCATTTCTGCCAGTTTTACAGATAAGCCTTTTCCTTGTAAAATAAAAATTTACATTAAAAGATGGATGTTTTAAATTTTTTTATTGCGATATACTACTTATCACTCTGCCATCAAATAATTTTTTCCCGCCGTCTGATCTGCCGGCCGTCTTTATCTTTTTTCACCGGCCGTCCACCGTCCCGTGCTGACTTTTTACCACCGGCCGTCCGACCGGCCGTCTTTTCAAGAAAAAAAATTACCGGTCGTCCACCGGCCGTCCTTTGAAAACAAAATTCGCCGGCCAATTGTTCTTTTTTGAACGGCGGCCGTCCGACCGTCTCATTTTTCGGCGCCGTCCGGACGTAGACGGGGACGGGACGGGCCCGGAGGACGGCGTGGTCATTATGGTAAAGGATCAGACTGACTATTGAACTCTTCCTCTACAGCGGGCCAAACAAACGATCGTGCAAGTCTTTGGAATATTGCAACACTAAGGCTTCCAATTCCAGCACTTTCAAGCAATGAAGAAAGCTCCTAATTTGGTATTGGTAAATTTTCAATGTATGAAAGTTTCAGTACCAGAAAGGCGATGGGAGCAACAACTGCAGCGGCTACAACGAATATAGTCCCTTCATATTGTCTAGAATTAACTATTGTCTTTTGCGCAGTTCAATATTTGTTTAGGTTGTAGCTGTTACACCAGAATTGGACGTTTAGATTGGTAGCTCTTCTTGGGTAATCTTATTAGACTCACAGTGATATTGTCGCTGAAGCAGAGTTCTGAGTTGATCAACTTGAACGATAAAAAATTTTGGCTCATTAGATTTCTGAATATCTTCATCTTGGTCCTCCAAAAGTTGAACCTCTAGCACTTCCTCTTAATCAAAAATCATATGCAGATATGGCATTGAGTGTGATTTCTTTGATGCTTTCTGCATAAAATTATTCTACTACAAGTTATATCTCTTTTAGATTTTCTACCTTTTTTTGACTGGAAACTAATTTAGGCACTGGTATGGAAATTTCAGGTTCATCGTGACTAATAATGCGCGGAGGATCACTTTGAACATCATCAGCTTCATTTGCCGGCACAGGAGATGGCTCCAAAGAATGGATGACTGGTGCTCCTGGTTCCACACCCACAATAAAATTGTTGCGGGGCTAGTCTAGCATCACGTAGTGAGATTCGCACAGCGCTACCATAGCCGGCCTTTTTGTGGCAAACTGGACAGACCATTTGTAAAATATCAGTTGGTTTGTATATTCTTTGAGCAAGTTTTCTATAAATCTTTATAAACTGTTGTAGGAAACAAGCTAAAAAATGTCGAACTGAAAAAAACCAAAAGAGCTGTAAATGAAGTGCTGTTGAGCAGGACTACAAAGAGAAATACCAAGTCTATAATCTGAGACTCATACATTTTATACAATACACCACACAAGCACATGACAAATATTTCAATCACGAAATCATAAAAATTATTTGTATTCACAGTCCATCATCTGGAGCATCCGTGAGTTACTCCTCTTCCATCGCTCGAAGACACCTGAAAAAAAGAAAGAGGAGAAAAGCAAGAGATGGCTGATAAAAGTAACAACTTATCAATAAAATTCATTTGCGGCCTTACAGGTGACAAAATGCTGCAGCTTGAAGGAGAACAACACCACACCTTTCCCAGCAAAAAATCAGCTACTTCTTAGGAACATCGCGGATCTAAAATATGCTGTAGTGAGACGTAGAAACATAGAAAGGTAGAGGAACATAAAGTAGCAGGTGGTGAAAAATCGGGAGCGAGAAATTTCCACGAAGCAGCGCAAGTCTGCGAAAATGACACAAAATGACAGTTGTCAATTTCAAAATAATTCTTTTTTGAATTTGCCTGATACCCGCCTTTTCCAAATCAAAAAATATTCCCATCGGCGGCGAGCATACCAGGGGTTCGATTATATCCCTTAATTAAAGGCATTGCCCTGAATTTGAAAATTTTGCCTTTAATTTTTTTTGAAAATAAAGGCACATTTTGACGAATGTTATGAAAGTTATGACTACTTTCTTGGGCAGAAAGAGTTGTTGAAGGCAGGAAAGGGGGGGGGGAGAAATATATGTTATTCGTCAACAAAGTTGTTTTTTTGTTGATTTTCGTCGGGTTTGAAGCACAGGGACAACATGCCTTTAAGTTGCCTTTATTTTGGTGAAAATTCCTTTAAATTGCCTTTATTTTGACACTAGATGCCTTTATTTTAGAAATTCGCGTTCGAACCCCTGGAGCATACCACTTTAAGATTAGAATTGCCCTTCAGCGCATACGGCTTTTTAAAGACAAAGAAAGAAAAGTTGATTTGCTTTGCATAATCTCCTTGAATTAACCTTACATAGATTGAGGAAAGTTGTCTAGAGGAAGTTTAAACAAGGAAGCAATAAAAAGATAACCTTGTTCTTTGACGACTTTTGTTTATTGGCTTGCGCCCTTGGATTGGATTGTTTATTCAGGCTCAAGCTTTCTTTAGGTTTTTGTCTAACTAGAGCTTAGGCAAATACGTGTTCTTTTCACTCGACCCCTTTCTTTATTCTAGCATATTCGCCAGCTACCAAAGTCTTTTATTTCTTTGCCAAAAATTCTCTCTCAATAACAAGGTTTTCGCTTAAAAATATTTTTTTGGCTATAGTTATGAGTAAGTTTGGGGGAGGAAAATGAAAAAGCAGTATCACTTTTCGTTTTTCAGTTTTTCACTTTTTTGTTCCTAATAACATTTATGGCAAAAATTTACTTTTTTGAGCATGTTTTTAAGCAAAAAAAAGTGTTTAGAGGGGGTGTATTTTGCTACGAGTTAGCCCTCAGCAATTCAATTTCTTAAGGAGTACTGCCTTGAATTGCAAATTGAAAAGACTTAGCTAATATATTTTTTGCGATGTTTTATTTTTCTGAAATATTTCTAGAAACTTTCAAGGAGTTTGGCTATTTGTTTACTTTTCTTCTTGTAGATCTTCATTTCGAACTGATTTTTATAGTAATTTATATACAGTAGCACTCAAAAAAATGCAACACGAATTTTTTGCGACAATTTTATATTTTGCTTTATTTGATTTTAAACTACGATTTATTTTGCGACAGTTTTGTAGCATTTTTCTTCCTTTTTCCTCAGTTTCACAAATTATTAAAAATTGTTTTGCAAAATATTCCATTTTACGATAGAATGCATATTTATAGGTGCTCAAAAAAATGGAACAAGACTTAATACTAACAGATAGTAGAAGTTGTTTTAGAAGATTTTGTTAGTTATTTTTTTGTAACTTGTCTTCATAGTAATTTATAGACTTCATTTTATAGTATTTAAAGAGTTGGTTTTTTAAGCAAAGTATTAATTACTTTCAAGACTTATACTTTAAAGGAGGAATACCAACAAGTTACACGGCCGATTTCAAATTGAAAAAAGCGATGACCAATAAAATTTAAAAAAGAATTGTTTGAAGCTTAAAATCGTCATTTTGTTAAAAAATGAACCTAAGACCTCCTTCTGCCGACTTCCGCTTTTTACTATGAGAATACCGAGGCTCTTGGTATGCGACTGTGTTTTCATCACTCTTTCTTCGTTGCAAAACGACAGCTATGTATTTCCAAATAATTCTATTTTAAATTTACCTGATCAGTGTTGTTTTCTAATTTGAAATGGGCTGTGTAACGCAGCAGTGTCCCCTTTTAAAGTATGGCATATACCAGACATAACAAGGAAAGTATTTAAAAGTATTTTTAACTTTTTTCAAATATAGCTAAAAAAATTAAGTTTTCTGAGTTTATTGTAAAGTCAAAAACAAAGATGCTTCAAAAATGCCATTTTCTGATTTTTATAATGTAAAATATAATATATTTGTTTTCTAATCTAGATTTTGACTATCCCTTTTCAGGCCAGATTTTTTTTGATAAAAGAGGCACTAGGAAAGACAATAATACAGAACTTGCCTATAAAATTATTCCATACCTTACCCCTGTTAAGTTGAAGTTTTTCGGTAACACTATAGATACTGCTCTGGATACATGAGAAAAGCATGCATACCGAAATTTTTCTATGTGGTAGGTCTCAGTTAAAAAAACTATGTTCAACATTTTCTTTTTTTGCCAGTGGAATATTCTCTAAGATTAGTGGCCCGTTCTAATACAGCCCTTATTTCTTTCGAACTTAATCCCTTTAATTTTTAGGAAACTAAAGTGTTTCCGGGCCTATTCAGAGTACGAGAATTAAGATTTGACGGGTGTAGTCCGTGAAGACTTGTCCCTTGAGGTAAAGTAAATTTTGCGCTGGCTGGAAAGGAAGGGGAAGGGATGTATATAGTATGGTCGTTTTTCACTGAAATTTGTTGTGGTTTTTGGATAAACAAGTTTTTTCGTACCCTGTTTTCGGTTCTGGTCAATTGGTCCGAATTTTACAATTGGTCCGAATTTTCTGACCATGCACACCTTATTTAAAACTTATATAAATTTTAGCCTTAGTTTGCTCTGATTAATCCGATGAATTAGTTCAGCTTACAGAATCGCAAAGATTAGTTGCAGGAAGAAACACTTTGATCTTATTATTATTTTTAATGAAATTTGCTAAAGTCATGGGCATGTGCACTTCCATGCCCAACTCTCCTTCTATGGATGAAATAAAACAGCAACAATTACAGCAACAAGCTCAGAAAAAGAAAAAGCAACCACAAAGGTATTTATGTCAAATTCATGAAGTCAGGCGAAAATTTTTTATGTTTGTCTTTTTCCTGCCGCTTGTGGTAAAAAAGTTAAAGACCTTTTTCACTACTTGCAGTTTTAATTTGATGTGAAACACGTATGTTATTTCGTAATTTCTCTAAGAGAAGCCCAGTCCCTTTATTCAAAATCGTGTTTTTGGCATTGTGTTTTCGACCTGTTTTTTGAAATCTATTCTTAAGCAAGTTACCACTCAATTTGTAACTTATGAGATGAGCTAGCTGAAAATTGAGTGGTAACTTGCCTGAAAACAGACTTCGAAAATGTTAATATTTAAAAATGACCGCAAATTTCTGAAAAATAACCGCAAATCTCAATCCTTATTAGGCCGGTTTCGGCAGCCATTTAAAGATATTTTTGACACAATCGACGCAGAATAGTCAATTTACTTTAGTAAAAAGTTCTAAAAATCAGACATTGACCTGAGAAAAAAAGTTATGGCCCTATGAAAGTAACCAAAAACCACAGGAGGGACCAAGTCATTTTTGGTGAATTTTGATTCGGATTAGGGGACCAAGGCATTTTTGCACGAGATCACAGGTTCGAATTTTTCTCTCAGCAAACATCATTTTTTCTTGGGAAAAAGCCTTAAAAGGATCAGTAACACTCAGGGTGGCTATAGAGACCAGAAGGAAGCCAATAAGAAATTCTCGGTTAATTTTCAGAGATTTGCAGTCATATCACATTTGCGGTCATTTTTCAGAGACTTGCGGTCATTTTTCAGAAATTTGGTGTCAAAATTAAATGCCACCCGTTCAAAAATAGGTCAAAAACACAGCGTGCCTATAAAAGATAAATTAGAGAAATGGTCAATGAACTATTTGATATAGAAGACATTTGGTCAAATAAGTATTTGATCAAATAACATATTTGATCAATGACTTGTTTGAATTTCAATTTTGATTCGGATTGTTTGGCCAATAAAAAAAGCACTGACGAAGCTACAGCTCAATTTCAATATGTTTGGCCAATCGTATATTTGGTCGCGTACTTGTTTTATCAAATAACATGCAGTCAAATTAATCTTTTTGTCAAAAGTATACCAATAAGAATTCATTATGTATTGTAAGGCTGGTTGATGCACTTTTGGACAGCTTTCTGTTTAATGAACATAATATACTGCTGACAAAACACAACCTGGGACAAAAATTTTAGACATATTTTTTGTCCTATTCTATCGGTTATGCTAGACCACACCTCTTTATGCACCCATCAAGCGATTACACAATCAGGTCAAAATTCAATTTTTATATAGAAAGAACACAATGAACAACTATGACCAAAACAAAATTAACAGTCCTCTAAACGGGTAAATAATGCGTGTTCAGATAAATATTGTAGAATAGAATTTTCTTTGTAGGTCAATGCCTTTTCTTTTCTCCTGAGGCTATGCTTCTTATCGCTGCTGCTAAGCTTCGGCTGGTTTCCTGTTCGAAGAGAAATAAGTTTGACTTGCTGGAGACCGCATTCTTTTTTGATCTGCCCACCACTTCCAGAACTTTAGCTTCTTGCCATCCTCCGTTAAGATTGCTCCTTGAAAAGATCGATACCAGACCTGCAGTGTATTCGTTGTCTTCGCTTTGTTATCCAAAACCAAATGGTAGGAATTTCACAGCTCTTTTGGAAAGAGTGATCGTCCTCGTCTGCCCGTATTCACATCAAGTAAGCTAGTCCAAGTCTGAAAGAATCTAAATGACAATATATTTCGAGCAAAAAACTCAACTCTTTCAAAGTAGTCAATAAACTCTAACTACTTTGATCGCAACAGAAATTGACCTTGAGTTTGATCCACAATTGCTTGGAACCATCCTCTACATCGTCGATTGGAACATAAACCAAGCACTTCAGCTTCTTGACAACATGGTTGAAGGTTCCGCCAGTCTTGTAAAGCTTTAGAAGTCCAATTCTTTTTGAGCTGAGCTTGCGAAGGAGACACTGCGCAAATATGATACTAAGCAAATCCATCTAATTCCCAATATTATGCAGTTCTCAAGCACTGAAAAACGCTTAGCTAAGAACCCAAATAAAATCAGTATACCTCGAGCAATGAAGGAGTTAAAGGAGTTTGGTCCGTTGTCAAAGAAAATGAACTGCTGATTTTTGTACTGCTTCAAGTCGGTTGGAATAACCATTTCTTCTGGAGAGCAGCTGATATTTGGACTTTCGTCGAGTTTCGAAAATAGTTTGACATGCAGACGCTAAGTAAAACAATTGGTTTGTGTACCTTACGATGGTAATAGACACAGCGAGCGATATTGAGCTGATCAGTATTAGAAGCGGCTTCATGTGAGCCATCTAGGGTAACTTTTGTGAAAATTTCCCAAGCTTTTTCCTGAAAAAAACCAGTAAAAATGACCAAGTGAAAAAAACACATTATACATTCTGTCTAGCTAGTTGAACTGTCCGAAAATCTCTTTTTTTTCCGAAAATCTCTTTTTTTTTAATACTAATCCCAACTCACTGCCTTTAGTTATTTATTTCTAGAGCCATTTTGCATCCGAAACTTTGTTTGGTGCAACGCCAGTGGGATATTTCATTAACATCTTTGTTGACGAAACAGAAGAAGTCACCTAACAACAACTTAGGTGATAACAGCAAAAAAAGAAGGACAACCTTTATATATTGCAAGGTCTTTTCCTTTTTGACTCGAAATGAACTCCACTTCCGGCATCAGCACAGCCTGCCTTTTCTTAGCTCTTCTTTTTGGAGTTTGCTGGCTTCTAGCAACCAAATTAGGCTGGCGTTCCACTGAAAACACGTTAATACTATAAGAGAAAATAATAAATTCAGGGTCTGACCTAGATTTTACTCATCTTCTGAAGCTGTAGCTTCGCTTCGTTTTATTGGCCAAACATATTGAAATTCAAACAAGTCATTGACCAAATATGTTATTTGAGCAAATCCTTATTTGACCAAATGTCTTTTATATCAAATAGTTCATTGACCATTTTTCTAATTTATCTCTTATAGGCACGCTAAAACACAATGCCAAAAACACGATTTTAAATCAGTTGTATTATCTTTTGTAATAGAAATTACGGTGTAGAGTTGAAAAAACTGATACCGTATTTTTTCTATTAAATCCCCCCTCTTTAATAACTCCCTCCATATAGACCCTATAACTCGGCTTAAAAAAATATTTTGCAAATCTGTTTTTCGCGTTTTGTTAATCACCACGAACTTAGTTAATTCCACTTTTTAGATTTTTGTTGAGCACCCGAAAATCTCAAAATCTAAATATTTTATTTTTATTTTTAAAAGTTGAACAATAACTCCCCGGGGGATTAAATAAAGAAAATACGGTATTCTAGTGAATATCTATGTTTTTTACATAAACTCTCTCTCGACCTAAAATTCTCAGATTTGAAGATTGGAAGACTATAGAGTACTAAAACATTTTTCTCGAATCAAAGTTCAATGTCAATTTTTTGGACTTTAAATTGTATGCAATATTTTTTTGAAAAGTAAATTTAATTTTCCATATGCCAATAAAACGCTTTTAAGAAAGAAAATTGCTTATTCAGCTTTGACGAATAAGACTATGTTTTAACGAAGTTTTAAGGCGTAAAAAACTTTGCATTTTGAAGTTAACCTTTTAAAAATTTAGAAAAAATTTTAGATAAAAGGTTTTTTGGTTCTTTCCGGTTATCGCGAGTACCACGGTTTAACTAGTTTAATAATTAACCAGTTTAATACGGTGGTACTCCCGGTAACCGAAAAAACCGTTTTTTTTTAAGTTTTTCTAGTACTTTAACTTTTTTGCATTTGCTATTAATATATGCAGCACTTTTTTAAATTTGTCATTGCTTTGTATTACACTTAGCAAAATGTATTTTGTTGTCTATAGCTCTAAAAGAAGCAAGAAAAGTCGAAGGCTATTGTTTAAAGTTTGCATGCCTTTGCAGCTGTTGTCTCGTTTTCCAAACGTTGGAAAAAGTTTAAAAATTTTTAGCAACTATTTTTCTAAGCAAAACGTTTTAGGGCATATTCACATCTCTTGCGTGACACGACTATGTTTGTCAATCGCATTTGTCCATAACTTTTGTCAGAAAAATGATTTCGACGAGATTTTCTTCGCATTAGTTCAGTATAGTTTATAGTTCAAAAAAATAATCGTGCATTTTCGGAGAAAAAAGCTGTCCTCTGCCAATTCAAACATACGAAACTCGTTGCCGTAGACGGCAATGGTCTTTTAACGATTTTTCTGACAAAAGTTATGACAATGATATGAGTGAAAAACAGCTGTATCACACAAGAGGTCTGAATATGGCCTGGTGGAAAAAAGAATAAAATAATAATAGTTTTGTAAAAGAAAAACTATAATTTATTTTATTATGAATTAGTGCAGACTTTCACGACTTTTGAAAATATTCCTTAAATTAAAACAGCTATTTTAGTATGAGTAAGCAATAAATAAAATTTTTTATTCACTTATTCAATAATACAATCATTTGTGTTTCTCAAACTGATTTCAAAAATGTTAAAATTTTATAAAGATTTTGGGCAGGATTATGGTATACCACATGTTCCCAAAAGTAAGTTTTGACCCCTAATTCGAACGTTTCAGGTCGTAATTAGTACGAAAAACATGTTTTCCGGTGGCGGAAAGACATTTGCAAAAAAAAATTTGACCGAAATCGACCAAAACCACAGGGTTCCCGAACAATTCAGTGCTCGCATTAGCGTTTAGGGGCCAAGGCTGACCCTTTATACACACCTGCCTGCCTTCGGCAGGCACCCTAATTCAATAGGAAGCCCCTTTGGGGGTACATTGTTCGGGCCAAGGGCTGACTCTTTATACACACCTGCATGCCTTCGGCAGGCACTGGCAAAAAAATGAATTTTTGGTCAAAAAATGTAGATTTTGAACACTTTTCAAAAAAAATTTTTTTTGCTCCAGATGTCTTTCCGCCACCGGAAAACATGTTTTTCGTACTAATTACGACCTGAAACGTTCGAATATGTGGTCAAACCCCAGTTTTGGGAACATGTGGTATACCATACTTTAGCCAGATTTTGGGGTTACTGTACTTTAAGGTGGGCAGAAGCGCAATTCAAAACTTTTTTTCGACAATAGTATTTCTAGATAAAAAATTTCATGACCAGTTAAGAAAATTGCAGAAAATCATGTATCTACTGATAAAAAATGCGCTCCTGCATACCTTGAAGTGCAATATATTCATAATATACAGTAAAACCCCGATATAGTGCAACCCCTGGGGACCAAACAAAATTCGCACTATAACGAGACTCGCACTATATCGGGACTCGCACTATCGAGACTTTTAAAGACTTTGGACCAAATGGGTCGAGCTCAAGGTCGCACTATATCGGGGGTTGACTGTATTAATAAATAATTGACTCTAAAATGTAACAAATCGATTTTGCAATACAAAAAAAATTGTTTTAGACCTATGGGTATTGGTCTTGGAGTAGCTATGATGATGCAACAGGCCGCCCACATGTCTGGAGCACAGCGTCCACAAGCAGACTTGGCTAGCCTACAAAATGATATGCGCAAAGCAAAAGCTGAAGGTAAATACAATTAGTCAAAATTTTTAAAAAAGAAATCTTTATTGGTTAAGGTAGAACAGTGACCGTAATAAACGGATGTGTTTATTTTGACTATCAACTAGTGGCTCAATTACCTCCTAATTATGAATGTGGAATGTAGTTATGCAAATAAAAATGCCACTCGTAATTATAACATATTTTTTGATTATATATGAATTATATATAAAGCTTTTTCTAACAAATAAATGCTTAGGAACAGTATCTTTTATGAAAAAAAATTGATTTTTTGAAATGGTTTTTTTAACACGGGAAGTGCTGAGTGTGCTAAACCATGCGTTTTGTGCAGAATTTCGACAGCAAGAGGGCAGCTTCAAATGTGTATAACAGCATTTGAAAATAGGTTATGACTTTGAAAATTTTTTCATTTTTCAAAATTATTCAAAATTGTTTTAAATGGTCATCTTATTAAAATATAATAAAACTAAATAACTTATATATTCACTATTCAAAAATATTATTTTTGCTGCATCTGTGACAAGCGTGGTAGTAGCAACAAAATTTTTGACATACCATACTTCCTCTAATAGAGCCACAGTGGCTTTATTTTTTGGATGCCCTCTGGGGGGTGGCTCTAATAGAGGGGGTGGCTTTATATTTTGAATGCCTTTAACAATCGGCATATTATACTTTAGTATTATACTTTAATTGCATTGCGTGCTAGCAACAGCTCAAATTGTCCAGCTGGAATCGGCCCATGCTGCTTGAAGCAGTGAATATGGTTGTCCTCACTTCCATCATGGTAGATCGTTATTCCACATTCTAAAAATAGGAGCTTTTTTATGAATAACAACAAGAAAACAAACCTTTGAACGACTTGGCGATGGCTTGCAAATGAAAAACTTAGATGTCTACATCAAAAAGCAGAAATTTACTTTTGGTTTCAAGATAAATTTGAATTCAAACAAAAGATTTACAGTTCTCTGATTTTTTTGCAAAAAACCACGTTTTTAAAAAAAAGGGGTGGCTCTAAATAGAGGGGTGGCTTCATTAGAGGAAATACGGTAAACGCAATAGCTGGCGGCAGCGCCGGCGGCGGCGGTGGTTTTTTGAAGGTGCACAACAATGGTTGGGTAGCAGCATTATATTGATTACCCACTGTATTAGATGATGGGTAGCAAAAAATAGCCCTGATCCCCATTATTGTTTTTTCGACATCTTTTCAAAAGTCATTTTTAAAAGCAATTTCGTAACATAATCAGGGCTGAATTTTAACTCGCAACTCGAAAACACACCAACCAACAGATTCATATTCCTTGAATTATACAATATTTCAGTTAATATAGAATATCCCCCCTTCCTTTCTTCTTCCTTTCATTCAAAAATTTGCTGCACCCTTTTTGTTGTTGTTTTATTTACAAAACTCTTCAAAAACAATTTTTTCAATTTTTTATAGAGTTGTGAAAGCCGATTTTCGGCTCTTTATGTGTTGGTGTTCCTCCTCCTCACAGAAAAAAGTGTGCCGTACCCCTATTGATTTTTTTGGAAATTTTTTCATATGTTTCTCTTTAAACACAAAAAAATCGAAAAAAATAGTAGGGGGAGAGGCGAAAAACCGGAGAATCCTTATGAACTATCAATATATGAGCGTTCTTGTTGATAAAGTCAGCTATTTAGCATTGCTGTTTTTTGCATTTTCTTAACACCCACGAACCCATTCGCGAAGTCCGGACTGCAGGCTCCAAAAAGCTTCTCTGTGAGTATGCTCAGGCTCAAGCTGTCTATTGGCTAAACGAGCTAGTCGAAGTCGACCAGATGATTGCCTCCATCCGTCCATTACCAAATGGAGGCAGAATGTGGCAATCGACGCCACTTGCCAACTTTCGAAGCTGACTTCGCAAATGTTCGATAACCTGACTTGACCAACATTTGGCCTTGACCAACCCAAAATTTGAATGTAGTGCATTAGGAAAATTTGGCGTCAAACGAAATTTTTTCCAAAACGGTCATTATTAGACTCTTTTAGAGTCTTTCTGTTTCATACGCCTCTTCTAGTTTTTTCTTATTTGGCTTTAGCATGCTTATGACCAAAATATTTGAGCGCTTTCAAATGAGCCATCGCTTGCCTTGCCAAATTTTTTTATCTTAACTTATTATGAACAAATATTTGTCTTCACCATGCCTGACTCACCAGTAAGTTGCAGAAATAATAGAACTTGCAATGGTCTGTCTCTTTTTGTTCCACCACATCATAAAATTAAAAGTAAGTTTAGACAAAAGGGTTGGTTTAAATTTATTTGAAAAATATATATTGCCAATTTTTTTATTACATTGAACAGGCAACAACAATAAAGCGTTTGATACATATAATTTAAAAAAATCGGTTTATAATTTACAGGTTTTTAGACTAAAACTATAATGAAATGAGTGAGTGGGACAGTATTATCTCAATTCAAAATGAGCAAGAAGGTTCACGGGTTGCTACAACGCTAAATAGTTAATCTTACCATACCGTACTTTCTCTATTGAAATGGCAGTATTTCTGGCAATATTAGGAGCATTTTTGCTAAACCTTCTGACTAATTTAGTTCACACTTTGGTCTCAATATGAAGTCACAATGTGGTGATCAAAGTCGAAATAAGAGAATCAGCCAATCAGCTATTCTTCATTAAGACCAATCTTCGAACGATATCAAGATATTTAGTTGCAACTATGTTCGATCCACCCCGTTGCCACCTTTTGTCGGTTCTTCCTAGGCATAAGCTGCCAGGTTGTGCAGCAGCAATTAATCTTTTCTTTCAATGGCTCAGTTCTTTATTCCTTCAATGGCACAGATTTGTCTTTTTCACGACTCATCCTGTGCGTAAGCATAATTGTATGATATAATCTGCTGACTTTCAATAATTCAGATTTTAAACAGGAATATTCGGCTAATCTAAAGCATTGAAAACTAGCTTTAACTCCCCTTTTTGATGGAATGCAAGATTTTATCAGCGTCAGTGTTTGCTTTCATTAAAAAACAGCTGCAGGATGTATCTTTTAAAATACTAACAAAAAATATTTGCCTCTTGCTACCAAATACTAGTTACAAAGCACTTAATTGACCAGTTTCTTCCAAATGTTGCTCATGTTAGTTTGCAAAATATTTTTTATAATACAAAACAAAGGCGGCTTGTAATTAATCCTGCTTATTTTCTCACTTTCTTCCAAAGATATTCATCTAGACAATAGAGCAGTAGTAGGAGGAGCAGGAGGAGGCTACATCCGCATTATTAGGCAGCGCGGTATTAAAGAGTATTAAGTATTAAAGAAGAGTGAAGTATGTGTTATTCCTCGTCTTTGTAATTATTGCAGAGTTAGCATTAGCAGTTACTAAATTTAGTAACTTATAGTTTTATACATTCAATAATTTCGGATAACCTAGGTACCTTAGGCTTACGTTTAACTGCATTGCTGTATATACTTATTTATTTTGCGCTGATTCATAATTTGAACATTTAAATTTCTTTCTTTTTTTCAAACTTTTTTTAATATTTAGTGCGTTTTTCGGATTCCTTGTCGAATTTTGGCATAGAAAGCTTAGGTTTGGGAATATGTGCAAGGTATGGCAGTGTACATTAGGACGAACTAAAACAGGAATGTTCAAATTTTGACTTGGTGGAAAAGGAAAAAACGTCCACGCACTTAAAGGCGATGACAATATTTTTGAAGTTTTTTATATTATAAATCTCAAGATTAAGCTTCTCCACAATGGACGTGGACACAAAAGTAAAGGCCTATAAATTCATTGCCTATTCGGCCATCACATTCTCTTTGGTAGCAGTTTTGTCTGTTTCTATCACCTTGCCTCTTCTGTACAACTATGTGCGTCACGTGCGTTTCCAGATGGACAGAGAGTACACTCTCTGCCAGGGTTCCTCCGAAGACATTTGGAGTGAAGTGAACCAACTCAAAGAACTATCATTTGTGCACCACTCCAACAGAACTGCCAGACAAGCTGCCTATGGAGATGCTGCTCCAGCTGGAGGGCCAGCAGCAGGGAGTGCTGAAGGGGCTAAACCAGCGGCTGGAGTGTCAAACATCTGTGAGAGTTGCTGCCTTCCCGGCTTGCCTGGACCTCAAGGAGCTCAAGGCAAACCAGGCAAGAACGGTAAATGTGGAGCACCTGGAATGCCGGGAATGCCCGGAAGACCTCCAGCTATTTGTGGTCTGTATTATTATCTTTTAAGTTTTGCTGTAAGTATAAATTTTTTAGATCAAAATACTCCACCACCTTGCAAACCATGCTCTCACGGACCTCCAGGACCACCCGGCCCAGTAAGTTTTCACTTTGTATAATTTTTTTACCCATAAATAAATATTTTTTCTAGACTGGACCAGCTGGTGATCAAGGAGTTGGTATGAATTTTTACTTCTAATAAAGATGCGAACAAAACGAAGAAAGCTGATTTGGTTTTGCTTAGTTTTTGATCAAACTTTTGGGTTTTATTTATCAAAAACCTTAGAACCTCTACTGGTCCAAAACAGATTGAAAAAGCTTGCCTTAAAAACCTTAATGCAAAGCGTTTTTCTACTACTTGTTTGAGCAGTAACAGTTTAGCAAAAAAAGTCATTAGTGCAGATTTATTGTTTTTAGCTTGTGTTTTTCAAATGGTGAGTCGAAAAGCCTTGAAATAGGTTCTACAAATAGGCCCCTCATAATTTTCAAAAGTTTCAAATGCAAATTATTTTTGAAATGACAAATATTTATTGTCTAAAATAGTCATTTAAATTTGTCAAATTATTTTTGACTCATCACGCGTAAGGATATTAGACCATACTAGCGAATACCAACAAACCCAGCCCCCCAACAATTTTGCTTTTTTAAACTTGAGTAAAAAGTACCCCAATTTATGTTCCAGACCCCCGAAAAAGTGCGTAAAACTATTATTAGTCACAACTTCCATACGCTGGCCTACCCCTAAGCCTAAGCGCTAAGCCTAAACTTGTTGTTACAAAGAGTTAAGGCTCTATTTGAGAATCCGGTGCCAAAAACAGCTTGGTCCCCCTGTTGATTTTTCATATAAAACAGCTTGGACCCCTGTTGTTTTTTTATTTAAAAAATTGCGTACTTTTTTTATTACACACAAGACATCAATATCATTTAAACGGATTATAGTTCATAATTATCTATTCGATGTACCATAGATACACGCTGAAAAGATTTGAAAGATCTGAAAAGATTAGCTGAAAAGATTTCAAAATAAGACCTAGATACCATCTTGCATTTCTGATCGTTTGACTATACGCATTTGATCATCACAATGTTCGCACATCATCGTATTCTTGATAAGGTTAAGACCAACCATTGCTGAAAGCACTTCACTGTTTATCATAGCGAAAAGAGAACGCATTGAAATTGTCTTAAAATCAAGTACTTGCTTCACAAACAACTTTTCAATCAAGGATAGCTGAGCTTTCATGTCTTCAGCCTGATAATATTAGGTAATTGTTGAGAACTGAGAACAGACTAACTATAAAAATGAAAAAAAAAATTCTAAGAGATGACACGAAAAAAGTATGCCCAGAACAAAAACTGATTTTTTTTAATACTGAAAAACAACAGGGGAACCAAGCTGTTTTTGGCACCGGACTCTTAAATAGAACCAAGCGTAGTTACAGCGATTTTGGGAAGGTCAGATTCTTGGGGGTTGTATTCGCTAGTAGCGCCGGATATTATTATAACTTACGCGACAAACGTTATACAAGTTTTCAATACGTTGCATGGAAATTTCGCAAATATGCCGATCTGATGAAAAAAGCCATCTTACGTGACATTTGCATTTAAGTTTTCTTCCACACGGCTCACCCGTTAAATAATAAACAGAAGAACTAAGCTATAAGTTTTTTGGCGCTAGTATAGAATACCCCTTCCCCCCTAAAATCAGACATTCTAAAAATCGTTGTAAATACCCTTTGGAACAACAAGTTTAGGCTTATCCCTTAGGCTCAAGGGTAGGCCAGCGTATGGAAGTTGTGACTAATAAGTGTTTAACGCCCTTTTTCTGGGGTCTGGAACATATATTTGGGTGCTCTTTACTTAAGTTTTAGAAGGCATAAGTTTTGGTGGGGGTATTCTATACTAGGGTCAGTTTTTTTAATCCAACCTCTTATTTCTTAAAAAATTCGAACTTTTGCACCAAGCCAAGGAATGTGAGCAAAAAACTGGTTCGAGAAAATAGGTTTTCATATTGAATACTTTTTAAATGATTGTGAAAAATAAGAAATCAACACAAAGGTCAAAAACCATATATATTGGGTTTGTCCATAAGTTCGCCGGTCCTCATACACCGTACATAATATCTTCATGTGGGTTTCACACCTTTCAATTTGTTTACATCATCAGCTTACTAGCCGACAAGAAAAACTGGCGCCTAACGGCGCCATACAATAACGGTGAGACTGACTGAAGAATAACTTCGAGTTCGTAAAATTCAAATATTTCAAAAAGGCGGCAATTCAAACGCTTTTTTTCCGAATCTTTTCCGTAATTTTCGAAGGTAAACGAAATTTGACGTAAAATTTTTCGGAGTTCCGAGTTATCTCCCGATTTTAAAGTGCGAAATATCCTCGCTAGTATTAGACATCCAATACTCAAAAGATAGAGAAAGAGTTCTAGTATGGGGCCCTGAAAAAATTAGAACGAATGATAAGACATGTCGTGGTTAACGATTCAAAAGAAAAAAAACAAAAACAAAATGTGACGGACACCAAAAAAATCACTCCATCGTAATACTAAGTAGAGATGGGTTTCACTTACAAAATTTTATCAGAAGAATTGGAGAAAAATTGTTCGATGGGTTACAAAATAAAAATTTGTGCATCAAAATTATAATTTTGTAACCTATCAAAGAATATCAATAAAATTATTCTAATAAAATTTTGATAGTGAAACCCACCGGTTAGTAAACTAATAATCTAGTGTGAAGCCCACATGAAGATGTTATGTACGGTCTATAATGACCCGCGAACTTATGGACCAACCCAATATATATATAGATAAAGATTAGATGGAGCATGATTAGTGGCTTATGCGGAGTGTATAATTAATTGATGTTCGCAAAAAATAGTGATCAAAGATTCAATTTGCAGGAAATTAAAAGTGTTTTGTTGTAAAATACTATATCACTTCTAAATAAAAAATAATAAGACTTTTGCTTTTTTCAGAAGGACCAGCAGGCAAACCAGGAGCAGAAGGAGTGCCAGGTACCAGATCTAAAAAATTAAGCGTCATTATGTAAAATTCAAATGTTTAAGGCGAACAAGGAGCCAAGGGACCTCCCGGACCACCAGGAGGTATTTTTTTGATCTGTTTTTCAAATATTAACCGAAAGATTTTAGAGCCCGGCCCACAAGGTCAACCCGGAGAGTCTGGAGCTCCAGCTCCCAGCGAACAGCTAGTGCCAGGAGAGCCAGGACCTCCAGGAGAGCAAGGCCCACCAGGACCCGCAGGTCCTCCTGGGCCAGAAGGAGGTATGCGAAACTTTACTTAAACGTGAAAAAAATTAACAACTTTTATTAAGCACCGGGATCACCAGGCGCACCTGGACCCAAGGGACCAAATGGAGCTGAAGGACCACCTGGAGAAACAGGGTATACAAAATAATTTAAAAAATTGTTATTACTTTAAGTACATTTTCAGAGCACCTGGACTAGAAGGACCTGCAGGCGAAGGAGGAAAATCAGGCGAAAAGGGTATCTGCCCCAAGTACTGTGCCATTGATGGAGGCGTCTTCTTTGAAGATGGAACTCGTCGATAAAAAATTGCTAATTGCGTAAAAAATGCTCCAAAATATGGCTTCATAATGGCAAAACAAGATAACATTAGTCAATTACATGTTCAATTTTTAGAAGTTGAATAAAAGAAATTACAACTTATCACAATAAACCAGAAAACACATCGAGATAAAAAATGTTTTCATATTTTTTGATAGATACTTTTGACCATTAATTGCATGATACTTTTTAGAAGGTCCTTGGTTTTTTTAGTTTAGCTGAGAAATGTATTTTTTTTGTTTTGCTTGTAAAAAATTGGTAAACTTAGTCATTTTTAGGGAAGGCTTTGCGGTAGCAAACTTTTTAGAGTCTGGAAGCGTTATATCATTAAAAAATACAAAAAATGCGTGCTCAGCATGGTCGATTTACTTATGGAAGGGCAATTTTTAACAAACTTTTTTTAAATTCGCGCCTTTTCAAAATTTTTTGTCGACCAAGATTAAAGTTGCTCAGATTTTTCAGGGAAAACAAAAACAGTCGACTCTCGATTTAACATACGGGTTGGGGACCTAGTGAAGTCGTATGTTAAATCGAGAGGTATGTTAAATCAAGAGGTATGTTAAAGCGAGAGTCTGTTTGCCGTAATTTCACATGCCGTACGTTAAATCGAGGTTTATTAAATTTCCTAACAGCAAAACATTTTCAAAAACAATTTATCAAGGATGTTGGTAGACGAAACAAAAACAAGGATGTTGGTAGACGAAACAAAAAGAAGGATGTTAGTAGACGAAACAAAAACAAGGATGTTGGTAGACGAAACAAAAAGAAGGATGTTAGTAGACGAAACAAAAACAAGGATGTTAGAAGGCGAGACAGTATCTTATATAGTATTTGGCATGTGTGGGTGGGTGGGTGTGTGGGTAACGCTTTTTTACTTCGAAGGCCAGAACGGGTCGTAGATAGCGAAATCACTTTTGTCGCTAATACCATCGTGTTCCCCAGAATGTCAGCTTTCGTTTTAAAAAAAGAACAGGCGAAAAAAATGAGTTCTAATAGGGGATATACCTATTTTTATGAATGAAGTCATAGCCCCTCATTAAAATTTCGAAATAATATAGAGGCGCCGATAGGCGCCTGTGGTCCCTTGTCAAGAATGTTGGCAGTCAATCATTCTTCTGGAGCGAAATTATCTGGAATTGATTTCTGCTTTATACCCTTGTATCGTTCTTCATATAGAGCATCATCCAGCCGATCAAGCAATTTGAGAGTGGAAGGATCAGAGACTGTATCGGCATAGCGTTGGAGGGTTCTCAATGCTTGGCTTGCTTCTCGGGCAGTGACTGCAGGCTCTTCATCTTCGATTTTTACCATTTCGGATTCGCTGTCTTCTGCTGCTGCTTCCACATGCTTCTTTTGGACATTCTCTGCGATTTCGGCCAATGAGAGAGCTCCACCGGTTTCGAATTGTTCGTCCACAGCCAGGTATTCCACTTCGTTGTTGACTTGGAGTTTGGCCCAGAGACGTTCCATTTCGGCCAAGATGTTTTCTTCGTCTTCGTCGTCGTCTTCTGGCTATGATAAAAACAGTCAGCAACAATCAAAAAAAATGAAGAAATTTGAATTAATCCCACCTGTTCGTTGATCACAAAACCGGCCTTTCGAAAACAGCGGCTCAATGTATCCGGCTTGACTGCATCCCATGATCGGCGGAGGAATTGAAGTGAATGCAGGAGGTTGATCTTGTATTGGCGCCCGTCGTCGATGGCTGCAATACGTTCACGGAGGAGGAAGCGGCGGTAGTACAAAAAATAAATTAGAACTGCAATCGTGAGTCAACAGTACAAAAACCAACAAAAAATAATGGAAACAAAAAAATAAGCAATGACACAGCTGAACACAAACTATTTTTCCAACAAAAAAACGTGGCAATTCAAAAATCTCATTTATTTGTTTCTCATTTCATTGACAGTATGTTAAATCGAGTGTAGATTTCTTTGTCGGGACAAAGCCCAGCCGTATGTTAAATCGAGGGGTATGTTAAATCGGGGGTATGTTAAATCGAGAGTCTGTTTACCTTAATTTTATTCAGCCCAATCAAATCGCCCTCAGCCGTATGTTAAATCGAGGGTGTATGTTAAATCGACCGTATGTTAAATTGAGAGTCGACTGTATCCGAAAAGGAAAATTTGGCCAAAAATGAGATAACAAAGTTTCTTTATAGACTTCTTCAATATTACAGAAAACGTCATTTAGTTCTTGAGCAATACTGCTAAAAGTTTTCAGCTAATAATAACTTTTCAAACCATAATTATCTAGATTTTTACTACTACTTACTAGCCAGTAATTTTCGCACCTTAAAACATCAAAAGTTGTACAATTCTAATAAAAAATTTTGAACATTTTTGTCATGTCTTTTGAGAATAGTCTTAGTCTTTCAAAAATCGCTTGTGCTTTCTCTGCTTAGGTGGCTTTTAGTCTTCTAATCTCAATTTTTTAGCCTCTCGCATTGCATCCAGGTTAGTTACATGATTCGAGTTGTCTACGATAGTGCCGGAAAAGAGCAACATTTTCTGGATTTTCAAACAACAATCAACAAAGCTTTGATTTAAAATTTTTTTGTATTTTATTTTAAGAATACAGTCGAGTCTCGATATAATGCGACACTTTTTTTTAGCTATCTTACGCAGTATTTATATATCTTTCCGATAGTGTAATAGAAAAGTTTGCGCGAGATTTATTTTGTCGAAAAAAAATTACAAAAGAAGTCAAAACTTTTATACCAGAAAATAACAAAAAAATAAATCCAAAATTTTTTTACGGCATTTTGACCAATTTTTCTGAAAATTTTAAACTCGGTAGTGATATCTTTCAATACAGAAAGAAAGCGCTGAGATTTCCGCGTCGAATGACATGTATCATTTTAAAAACAAGTATAAAAATTGTGTAAAGCCTTTAAAAATATAAATTTTCTCATTTTTTTGGGAGTCGCCGTCACTTCCTTTTTCAAAACGCCTAATCTTCCGTGTAATAAATTCCTTCCTACTTTTTCATATGACAGTTTTTTTCAAACTTGCTCAGGCGGAAAACGGAAAACGAGTTTTAATTAACAAATCTACAGCGTCACAAAAATTGATCACGATGTTAGTTGCAAAACAAAATATTAACAACAAATTTAAAAGTTTTTTGACGCAAACTGTACGTAAAAGGATTATTATGCAAGGCAATTGTAATTTTTATTTTACTAGTTTTACAACCATTAATTTTATTTAAAATATGGTTAAGCTAAGCAATTAGCTATGTCACAAGCAATTAGCTATGTGACTTTCAATAGCACTAAAAAGAAGAATTGTGTTACTTGTTATTTATGTGTTAAAATTAGTTTTCGAACTCAGAACGACTATATTTGCCTTAATTTTTTTGGTTTAAAATCAATTTTTCGAGCCAAATTTTTTTTGACGTCATTAATTATAATACAATCAGAATTCACTTTTACTGCCACAAATTAGACAATTGTAGCCAAAAAATTTTTATGGTTGAAAATTTGATTTAATACAATTTTTGGGGTATTTGAAGCTGAAAACATGGTATAAACTTTATTTTTTGGAAAAAGCGGATGTGTTTTCGAATTTTTTTGTATTTCTTATCTAAGAGCTCCCAGGTAGCTTAACTACTGTCATTGATTTTCCTGGAGAAATCGATGTGGCGAACAGCTACTTACGCAAATTTTTCTCAAAAATATTTAAGTTTTGTTGACTATTTTTGCTCGATTTACACATACTTTCATGTGCTAAGTGATAACTAGGCTTTGAAATATGTCTATCAATGACATATTTAGTTTTAGGTTGTTGTTTGTTAATTTCAGGGCTCCCAAGTTGGCTGATTTATCAGCCATTTGCTGATTTTGGGCCTTCGGTGCTGATTATTATTTTTTTGGCTGATTTTGGCTAATTTTGGCTAATTCTATGAAGAATTGATAACACAATTAATAATTTTTGGGTATAATTGTTAAATTCTCGCCTTTTCTATTAAAAAGTTTACGCTACATATTCATTTCATTTGTGATTGACGGTCAATCGTTGCAATTTCCCATTGTAATTACTTTTATTATCTACTGTTTTTAGCTATGGCGCCTTCAAGGGAAAGGTTTTTCAAGCCAGAATACAGCAAAATCAGAGGGATAACCAAAAGCAGTAAGAGCGAAGTAAGTCATTTACTATGTTTTTATATAAAAAACTGTTATTTTTATTTTCAGTCTCATGCCAGATGCGTGCCATACGAAGTCGATATTAATCTCACGGATACTGGAAAAACAGTAATCACTATTCATCAAGGTCGTTGATTTTTCTTTATCATCTTTTAAGTCTTGTACATTCCCATTTCAGCAACCGAGAAACACAAATCTTCAGTCAGAGTGCTTTCTGGCAATCAATCTCTCGTCGAATTTCTTTCTAATCTCATGGCTCCAACATGGTTGCAACATTTTGTTTCAGCAAAAAAATGATATTAATAGGTTCTTTTCGTCACAAAAGCATAAAGTAACTTTTATTTTAATCGTTTTTAACCCTTAAAGCAAAGGAAAGACTTAAAGCAAATTAAAATACAGCATTTATTAGATTACATCCATTATACAACTAAATTTACACGATATTATATATTAATGCCATTTGTTCAAAGAATCTGGTAAGAATATCCCATTCTTTTGCACGGCAATTCTGGCGAAAGATGGCTTCTTGCACATACGAGGCCTTGTTGCTGTCGCTTGTACCGTAGAGTCGTTTGATTTTGTGCTTCATATGGGCCCATTGTCCTTCGCATTTGTTGGTGTGCACACGAAGAGGAATACCATTCTCTTTGATTGTCCTGAAAAGAATTACAACATATAAGTTATAAAATAGCTGAATACCTAGCAAATCTTCTCTTGTGGCAAATAGTATAATGTTTATAACCCACAGCACGTCCAAGTTTTTCTAAGAGGGATCGATACGCAGGCCATTCGTCACTGATAATCGTTGTTCCAGGCACAATGTGACGTCGAATCAAGCGAATGAGAGTCTTTTTCTTTCAATCTTCTACTCGTATTGCAAATGCTAGACCACCTTCATCACGTTCAATGCCGCCAAAAACCCATTGAGAAGCACCTTTCCTACGTCTCCCACGATTATACTTGCGCTTGCAAATAGAAGATTCATCGATTTCCACATAGCGACCAGGACCTCCGAGGCTTTGTTGATTGAAGCAGTAACTAAATAAGATTTATTTCTAGATTTATCAATAAAAACGTACTTTTGACAGATCTCGCGACAGAAGTTGAGCCAATCAGAGATGCTTGTAGGACGCAGATTTGTTTCCTTGACTATTTGCTGATTCGAGTAATCATTAGCCCACATATAGAAGATAACTAGCCATATATCCAATCCAAGTTGAGAGCGCTCAAAGAAGGAACCCTTTCTGATCGTTTTTCGAGAACATAGCCTTCTGTTTGCAAGACTTCTCCACTAAACAAAAATAAACAAAAATAAAAAGTTGAACAAATTATGAAACCTGTATTCCGTCGATCTTGTCTCTACGTTTCTCGATGTTCATTCTTGATTGACAGTTATCGCAGCTGGCTTCATTACTCAGTAGACTAATTCCAACGAAGAACTTGATCGCATCTTCTCTACTATAAGATAGCACATATTTAAACCGCAGCGCCGAAACATCTGGCCTTTCAATGATTTCCACAAGATAGTTCACCATCCTGAAAATAAAAACAATAAAAAATCGACATTTTTATAACAAGAGCAAAGTATTGGAAAAAGAAAAACTAATTTTGAAAAATTGAAAACCGATTTTTGAAGGCTTTTGCCAGCTCTGTTTTGACAGTCCGGTCCCAAATATCGCAAGGATTTCCGGGTATTAAAAAATGATTTTCGCTTCGAAACCATTTCTTTAAAAACCTTCGTTGCTTATAATAAACTGTTTTTTAGCTGAAACAAAATGTTGCACCACCCACCCCCCCTCCGATGGTCATAGAGCCCAACAAAATGTCTGCTGGAGAATCTCGGTAATCAGCCCTTTTCGATTTCGACTGACGCATCTAATCACAAAGCCATAAAGCTATTTCGTTATCAGGTTTATTTTCAGTAATTTATAAGTTTTATTCATATTTAGTTTTTTATTACAGATTTTTCAACGCTAAACTCGGTGTACAAGTGCGTTTGCTGGACATGAGAGCTCTTCCTGGGGAGTCTTCGGAGATGGTGACAGAATTTATTGAAGCTGCTTTGGCGGAGAATAGCTTGCACGTAAAGAATCTCGTTTCGTTCTGCGGAGACAATGCACCAGTCAATTTTGGAGGGCGAACTCAGGGAGGAAAGAATAATGTCTGGTATTTTATTTGTTAACCATTCGTTTTTCATTCACTGTTTTTTAGGAGAAGGTCTCGTCATTGGTGCCAGTTGGTCGTCCCGCTCACATTCTATGCAACTCTGCAAAGAAAGCTGCAGAACAATTGCCGGTCGATATGGAAGCGCTCGTTTTCAAGTTGGAGAGCTACTTTAAGGGATCTACAAGCCGCCACGAAAAGTTCAAAGAGTTTTGTGAGTTTGTAGAAGTCAGTTGAGTTGTTTACGATATGTTCAAAATTACATGAACCATTTAGACAGAATATTCACCACTTCCAACTCATGCACCTACAAGATGGACGACACTTGCCGTCGTGATACAAAGAATGCTCGAGCTTTGGGATGCCTTGAAATTGCATTTTTTTGCGGAATCGAATACTCCTTGCATGCTTAAGGACTTTTTTCTTCGGCCGAGTCAAAGGTCATTGTCATGTTTCTCCACAGTGCACTTTCCTGCTTCCAAAATCCGATCCTTGCGCTACAAGTATTTTATTTTATAAAAATTTGTTGGACTTGAGATGTGACTTTTAGAAATCGAATGCGCTTTTGCCTGAGTTGTTAGACCTCATCAGTTTGTTGCAGAGTACTATTGGAGAGCGTCGAAATTCTCGTTTCTTTGGAGCCACGACTAATATCTACTTGCGGCAGATAGATGAAGAGTCGGCTGAACATCTGAAAGAAGAATTTATGATGAGTTTTGAATTTTCTAATGCTTTTCACGTACTATATGTCTGTTGTTAGAAATTTTATGACACAGCACTGGAGTACATCGATGCATGGTTTCAGCTGGAGCGTTTCCCAGCAAACATTTGATGGATAACTCTCGCGTCAAGGTCAATTGAGTACGAGGAGGTCAGAAAATTAGCGGAGCAAATCTCACCTGCATTGGCCTGCACACCTGCACAGGACTCTCTTTTCGATTAAGTTTCTCGCTTGAATGGTATTCTGCAGCAAATTCCACTGGACGCTTTGGAATCAATGAACGCAGAGGAAAAATGGGGAAGGAGTAGATTGCGCCCATTCAATTGGCGCCCATTCAATTTGCGCCACTTCAATTTGCGCCCTTTTTGATTTGCGCCACTTCAATTTGCGCCCATTTCAAATTGCGCCCATATAGATTGCGCCCGTTATTGATTCTTTCAACGGCAAAACAAAAACACATGTTGGACGTATTAGTTTACATGAGAATCTATTGGAATAACGGGCGCAATCTATGGGCGCAATTTGAAATGGGCGCAAATTGAAGAGGCGCAAATCAAAAAGGGCGCAAATTGAAGTGGCGCAATTTGAAGAGGCGCAAAATGAAAGGGCGCAATCTACTCCTTCCCGAAAAATGGATGAAGGTAAGAATTTATTACCATTCCAAAGCATTGATTGTTTTTATTGTTCCGAATTTTTAGGTCCTCAAGGAAAATGACACTTTGCCGGGACTTTACGAACTGGTGAGCAAGATTCTTTCAATCCCAATCTCGAATGCTTTTGTGGAGCGCGTCTTGTCTCTCTGTGAAAACCAGTGGACGGACAACAAGAATTCGCTCAAGCCAGAAACAGTGAAGTGTCTCCTCCAGGGGAACGTTAATTTCGATAAAACTTGCGTGGAAATTTACAAATGTCTTATCTCTGATAGAAAATTGTTAAATGATGTTCGCGGTTGGGAGAAATATGGAATATGGAGTTGTATATTGGAATTTAGTGTTGTTTTGTTGTTTTTTCCGGAATAAAGTAATTTTGTAATAATTTATGTGTGGATGATTTTTGGTAACTTTTGGCTGATTTTTGACCCCAAATGCTGATTTTTGAAAATTTTCAGCTGATTTTAGGGTCATCCTACTTGGGAGCCCTGGTTTATTTAATACTGACATTGTGAGATCAAAATGAGTTTTTAGTTTCTCATAGAAAATAATGTTTTAAAGTCATATTTAACGTTGGATGTGAAAACTCCCGGCAAATGTGTGGAATTTCCCGGCAAATTAATTAATTTTCCCTGCAAATTCAAATTTGCCTGAAAATTATGAATTTTTCCGGAAAATGTGTGATTTTTCCGGCAAATACAGTTGCGGACAATAGATACCGAACGACTACACTTTTTTTAATTTTGCGTTTTTTTGCATGGAAAAGTACAATATATTGTAAAACCTAAAAGGCTATTTTTAGTGCTGTTCAAGGGCTACAAAATGGATGCTTTGCTTTTTTCATTTGTCCACTTTTTATCTATACATTATGTCAATGTTTGGGTAGGTACAAAATTTTAACCCGACAACTGATAGCAAATGATTCCTATTTGAGCTGATTGATTTCATTTTTTACGTGTTGCGTTAGTTTTTCGATTATTGTTTGTAAGCCCTGTCTCTCAGCTACAATTTTATAAATCAAACTTTTTTTTTGATTATTCTGGGAAAAAGATATGGTCATCAACAAAAAGTGTCGATTTCTAGTCAAAATAAAAGAAAATGTAAGGAAAATCGTTGTTCGACCTCATGAAGCAGAGCTTTTCTTATAATCTATAAGATCAAAATTTGTGCCTTTAGTTTTCTGAAAGCTCTATGATTTCTCTACATAATGACATTTTGATCGTTGTCTTAGGACTACCCAGCACTGAGAAACGGATAGGTTGAAGTTGGAAAACCTAAAAAATGGCTCAAAATAAGGCAAATCGTTCGGTATCAATTGTCCGCCACTGTGTGTGAATATTCTCGGCAAACTTTCCAATGATCTGAAGAAAGTTGTTCTGGATGATTTTTTTTAAATTTTTCGTTGTTTTTAGCCAGATAGGAATATTTGGCAAAGTTATTTAGGCTTTCTTGCATTGTTCCGTCACTAATTTTGGCTTAACTCCCTCTAAGGCAGATATTTCTTCGTTTTCTGGCCAATATTTGCACTTCTGTTGACTTATTTTTGTTGCTTTTCAGGTATTCGAGTGGTAAGCTAGCTATAGTTGAGCCATTAACGCAAGCCAAAGAAGTTCAGCAATCCAAGATGTCAGCACAGGTTGGTCCTAGCACATCAAAAAGAATCATAAGGATCATAAAGGAAATATATTTCTAATTATCAGGTTCTCGGGCAGCCTCTTGCAAAGGGGGGGATGTTGGCGCACCAGCCTTAGTGTCGCAAAGTAGTCGCGCAAAGGCTACTTTTAACTTTTTTTCTTTCATGTTTTTACTCAAAGCTTGTCAGTTACATCGAAGAATTTCTGTGGCGCCGTCAGTTCTATGGGGAGAACGTCTTTTATCATTTTTGGCATCAAATAAGCATATACAAAGATTTCAAATGTGAAAAGAATATCTGAATGCGTTTCTCTCTGTTGTTGTTTACTTTTTCCACACAAATCCACACACATTAAAGTAGCCGAGACTATTTTGTAAAAGCGAGACTACTTTGTAAAAGCGAGACTACTTTGTAAAAGCGAGACTACTTTGTAAAAGCGAGACTACTTTGTAAAAGCGAGACTACTTTGTAAAAGCGAGACTACTTTGTAAAAGCGAGACTACTTTGTAAAAGCGAGACTACTTTGTAAAAGCGAGACTACTTTGTAAAAGCGAGACTACTTTGTAAAAGCGAGACTACTTTGTAAAAGCGAGACTACTTTGTAAAAGCGAGACTACTTTGTAAAAGCGAGACTACTTTGTAAAAGCGAGACTACTTTGTAAAAGTAGTCTCACTAAGGCTGGTGCGCCCCCCAAAGTGCATAAGTACCACAATAACAACTAATTCTTGGTAGCACATCTCCAACCGGTACAGCAATTCACTCTCCGCCTACAGAAGCAAGATGAAACAACAATTTCTCCGGTGCTGCCGGGTCTAAATGAACTTCTTTCCAATATTCAGGCAAGACTTTATACATGACAAGGCCACCTTTTCTCCCCAATAAATAAATTCTATTTAGGCTTTGACGATCCTTACCGATGTTTGTGCCGGCCTCAAGTCGTCAATCCGAACCCGCTTCAAGCATGTGCTCAATCTCGGATGGAACAACCCTAACCAAATCTTCCTTTCGGCTGCTGTGTTGGATCCACGAACATGCAAGTACATCTCATCCGAGAAGAACATTGGAGAGATGTTGAAGCGAATAGTAAGTCTCAATTTTTCTCACATTCTTTAGAGTTCCATCCATCTTTCTTCAGTACACCGAGCGCTTTCACGTGGATCTATTGGAAACAGAAGGAGTTGAAGGTGTTTCTCAATTCGACGAGGAAGTGGAAGGAACCCTACCTGAGGAGAATTTATTCGGCTTCTGCTCTTCACCTGTTGTGAAGAAAAGGGTTCATGCTCCTCTAACTACGATGGACATTGAAATTAACGGAAGCTGTTGTGGTCGCCAAGTTTCGACAAGAGGTTCATGACCGAACGCGGTCGCTAGACTCGAAAAAAGTGTTATTATGGATCTTTGTTACGACTTCTTACTAAACTAAGCCATTTTACCGAAAAAATAACGAAATCTTTAACTAGCTAGCAGAAAAGAAAAATTTCATCGCTAAATGACAAATAAGATGTCAAACGAATTCCTATCACCTCCTCGATCGAACAAAAAAAATATCTCGTTGGTATAGCACATTACCAAAAAGTTATGAGCAAAAGAAATAGTTCAAAAAATTTGGACAACCCTGTAGTTTTTTGCTTCGGTTGTCCCTATTAATGTCTGACTTGTGATTAAGTGCAGGGTAGGCTAGCATGCGTCAGGACAGACTGAAACATGTTCGCGCTCACGAAAAAGCTTTGAGTCTCTCAAAAACTACGCTAGCATACCGTGCGCTCAAGAGGGTACTCATACGCAAAGTTGACCCCAAAAAAAATTTTTTTTTTAAAAACCGGATACTCTATATTATTTGTTTAAACATATCTCAGAAATTTTTGTATGTAATGATGGTGAAATTGGTGTTCGTAAATTTTTTGATTCGGATTGGAATTATGATGTATTTGAAGAGTAAATAAAATTATTTAAATCATTTTTGAGCATAAAATTTTTTGGGGTCAACTTTGCGTATGAGTTCCCTCAAGAGCAAGCTTAAAAAAGGTGAAAATATACCCAAAAATACAAAGGCTACCATTAAAAAAAAGTCGTAACTTTTTTATAGTCTAAAATTTCTTCAATCTAATTTTAAAAAATTTCCCATGAGTCGAAAATTCCAAAGTTTTGCTAAATAATTTATTTATTACTTATTTATTACAATATTTCCTCGTGCACGTCTGCGTCAATAAAGAATTCGTATTTCGTAACAAAAAAAAATACAATTTAATCAAGTGGCTCAGAGCAAATTAAAGTGCCGTTTAAATGAGGCATAACAATTTAAAAAGTTTAGCTAAACACTAAGCAAAAAACTTGCTTAAAAACCTTTTAAATATTTTAAAGTGAAAGAAGTGCTGTATTGACATGACTTAAGAAGCACGCCTTTGATTTTATATGCGTCAATTGCACACTACACTCATTTCTTGCATTTACCCTTTTTGCCTTTGACTTTGTGTAATTATTTTAGTAGATGTAGTAATAGCAATAGACTAGAAAAAAGCGTTGGCGATGCTCCTTCGTCATTTTTTGTTGCTATAAAGGAATAAAAAAATTAGCATAGCCAGATCCTTTGAGGATTATTTGCTCTTTTTTTGGATTTTCTTTTAATTCATTTTAACTGACCTCATTTGTTTTTGATATTGCATTGCTTGTCTTTTACAAAGGTACCGTACCTTCAAAACATCTTAAGCACACTTAGTTAGTGCATTATATTGCACCCCACTAATCTATTTATAAACGTGTTTTGTGCCCTTTAAAAGTTAATTTTTGGAGCAACAAAAGTTAGATTTTTGATGTTTTGATTGCAAAAAAACGAGCTTTATACAAAAAGAATAACCAAAAATGAGTTTTTTTTTAAAGGCTGAGGTAAGTACTTTCTTTGTTAGCCGAATCCAAGCA
This sequence comes from Ditylenchus weischeri, assembly GCA_029231635.1. Classification (NCBI taxonomy): domain Eukaryota; kingdom Metazoa; phylum Nematoda; class Chromadorea; order Rhabditida; family Anguinidae; genus Ditylenchus; species Ditylenchus weischeri. The sequence continues at coordinate 65,002 of JAMRYI010000003.1, forward strand.
AAATTTTTATTTGATCAGAGATTTTTTGCATTTTTAACAGTCTTAAGAAGCCGTAGTAGTCCTCCACCGCAATTTCGGACCTAACACTGAAAAAAGACACTAGACATTTTGGCACCAGAGGGAAAGGTCAGAGACGGAGGATCAAAGGGTGTCTTTTTGGCATGACATTCTGAAGATCTGTAAACAGTGTAACAGTCCGGACACGGACAATTCCTCGTCTTACGACCTACGCGACCTACGAAGCACAAGAAGTGCATAGAACATAACAAGGTATTATTGATCAACAAACAAAGGGACATAATCGAAACGAAAATATTTGTGAAAATTAGCTATTCAATCGCTATCTTTCTTGATCAACTCATCAATGTCAGGAATGATAGACTTGAACTGCTTCCACTGGTCGAGCTTCATCGAGATTCCCCCGAATTCAACCATCTACAAACGTTCAATAAGGAAATCCAAAATAATTTTGAGCAGACACAGACAGAATCAAAATCCTACTGACCTTCACTGCTGGTTTGCTCACCTGGAAAAGTGCTTTAATAAAAATTTTACAGTCTAGAATGAGATGTTCACTTTGCGGCATGCTTTCTTCCACAAAAAGGAAGGAACATATTTTTTTCTCCAAATACACAGGAACGTTAACTCCGCTCCTATCCGACACATACTTAGCCAATCTTATGAAATTTTCCCCGTGTTCATCTTCATTGGCCGGAATATTTTTCGCAAACATATCAATGTGAGCATGACACATCTCATGCAACAAAACTCGAATGAGAATTGTGCGACACTCTTCTTGTTCAAACTCCGGTCTCAGATAAATACCGTTAGTTTTGGTCTTGTCACTTGTTTGCGTATAGGCAAACTTTCCACATGACCACTTGGGATAAAGATAGTCAAAGCGACGTTTGTCATATTGGACGTGCCATATCGTTGTTCGGATAGGAACTTCGTGAAACGTAAAGTATGTGCATTTAAAAAGATCGTATATTCGCCCGATATCTGACGATGGAATGACTTCAACAAGCTCGTTAGCGGATAGATGACGATTTGCTGATCCCATTATTGTTGCGATTCTTTGCTTTTTTGACAGAGGAGGCATATTCGCTGTAAAAAAATATAGCTATCTTGAATCAGACACTGTTATTTGATTATACCTAAGTTCAAAAGTGTTAAAATTGCTCAGTAAAATTTGTTTATTTTTTTTAATATTTTGAAAATACTACTAAGTCAGACAAATTTTAAGTCGATCTTGAAAATTACCTGGTGTCCAAAAAGTTCCCGGTGGATTTTCAAAGCCTTATCTTTTGTGAATGTTGGGATCATATCTATTTTCTTCTAATACTTGTAGCCCCGCATCTCCTCTTTCCAATGGCATATTAAACTTCGCTTGATTATTTATTTGTATTATAAGTCACCGTTTGGCTCCAAACATTTGTGAGGTCATTTTGATAAGCTGACAATCGTTTTCATCACTTTAAGTTATCAAATGTTTTATTGAATTTCATTTACGACAACATATTAGCAGCGTGTTGTAGCGCAGTTCAAGAGCTACAAAACGCACGTTATAGAATTTTTTCTGTAAACCTCGAAAGAGTCAAATTGGTGGAGCTCTTGAAAATTAATTTTAAAAAATTCACAAAAAATCTCCAGCTAAGATATAGGTAATCAAAGTTGATGGTGTCGCCTTATCGGAGCATGTCGGCTTACTAAAGTAACCCTACGCTCCCTAATATGCTCCCCTATTTTTGGTAAAGGGACGTTTCTCCGACTTTACGCATTTGCGTATTTTCGGAGAAAAGTTCAAAAACAACAGGGGGGCCAAGGCAGGTTTTTTACGTTTTTTTCGAAAATTTTCAGATCATTTTCGAACCACCAAAAACCATCCAAAGGCACCTCAAGCCACCCACAACACCCAAAACCAGCCAAAAAGCCTCAAATTAGCGGTCATTCAGTAAATTATTTCAACGGGTATCGCTCATTTCCATGGATTGAAATCATTTTTCCTATTCTGCTTGTTTCTAATCATTCCTCGCCATCCCCTTGTAGTAAGTCGTTAGAATTAAAATTCCACACTGTTTATTCAAAATCCGAACTTCAACAACAATAATAACAAGACTCGAATATAAACAACTAAATCTCCTTTCAACCTCCTCAATAATTCAATCTCCTTTCTTTGATTTCTTTCAACATCTTCTTTCGAAATTTACTCATATCCTCCTGGCTGAAGTTTATCGGCGCGTTCCTGGCAACGTGCTCGGCAATAGTGCAGGCAAAGATCCCGCAGTCGCTCCCGTTCAGCTTTTTCTGTGTTTTCTAAAATAAACGAAAATGTGCTAACGATCAGTTAACAAAATCAATTTTGATGTTTTTAAATTTTAGTGGTACGGTCACGGTTTAGTTTTCTTTTGGTCGATTAACGTTCCTGAACCAAATTTTGTGTCTGAAATTAGCCAAAAATATCGCTTTGCACGTTTTTGGATAATCGGCAATTTTCTACACTGTTTTCGGTTTCAATATACTTTGCCGGTTAGTCGGTCGTGCAGCACCCGATTTTTAATGCATCATAACCGCATCAATGAAAACACATTTTCCAAAAAAAATATTTGGAATGTTCAGGATGATGCAGCACTGGAGCAATTTTTTATCAAGTTTAATCCCTTGATCCTTTATTTTGTGCCCTTTAGCAAGAATTTCTTTTTTCTTTTCATTGTTATTATGATTATACCAAAATGTAATCTACTAGTGGTTTGTGTATCTATTAGTTGTTCACAGTTCCATTATTTCATTAAAAACAACACGGTTCAAAACATTTTAATTATCGGTTCCGGTCAAGAATGTAAGTAGCAGTAGAATAAATAGGCGTCTCACTAATTACAATCTTGTTATATATACAATTTTCTTGTCATAATTTTAGTTATTGTTGTTGAAAAAAATTAATTTTAGCTTGCTTTTAGTTTAGTTGATTCTTTATCAGAGCACCGGCTAGATATGGCTCTTCTTATTTTATTTATTGCTGTATATTTTTCTATTTTCGTTAGCAGCCTTGATACTAGAATCAGGTATGAATTTTTCAAAGCATTCTTGGTTTAATTTGTTAAATATTTTTGACAGAAAATTAACAACTTCGCTGTTTTTTCATAAAAGTTCTTTTTTCACAAAACGTTGGTGTAATTGTAAGTTTTTTACTCTATTTTAGGGTTTTTTTAATAGTTCTAGCGTTTGAGTTAACTATAAAATAGTTAATTTTTTACAAAAAGAATAATATAATTTTAAGTCTTGTTTCTATCATAATCAGAGGTTCTAAAATTAACGGCAAAGTATAAATTTGTAAAAGGCGGCTGGTGGCGCTTTTATATATACTGTACAGGGCTGCCCAAGAAATTCCTTTGATTTCAAACGCTTATACATTGCTCATACGTTTCAAAAGCGGTTTCAAAACAGACATTCTTAGAATCACGGGTGATTTCGATTGATATATAATGTCGAAAACACAATTTTTACTTGGTCCCCACTGTAATCGGGTCCTGGTCTGTGGACGGTCTTTGGATGAGCAAGGCCCAAACCTTTTGCTTAGGTTTAGCTGGAGATCAAAAAGGCTTTATGCAGGGTTGTTTGAACAGTGAATTGAATGATTCTTAAACCTTTTTTAACAAATACAATGTATTGAGAAAAAATATATTTATCTTATTTTATTTTTTAATTATATTATGTTTTTCAGCCAGACTCATCATCTCTCAGGAGACCCGTCTCTCAGGAGGAGTCCTTCCAAGCGCTTTTTCCTGCTGCCAAAATACCTTCTAAGACATTCTAAAGCCAGCGAGTATTCTCAGCACTCTCCTGTTCAGACAGATTCCAGGCCACAGCCGGAACACCCTTTAAAAGCACACGTGGTTAGTCACTTCCTACACGTTTTATCCCTAATCTCTTCCTATTTAACTATTGTTCAATCTTTTTTTTAATATTACAACAAGTTTAACATTGGATTAATTGGTTAAAACAATTTACACCATTTCCTTTTCCAATACCCAAAAAGTCTTAAGTTAAAACAATAAAATTTGAGACACATTTTCTTCACACATGTAACGTGGTCTAAAAAATATTTACAAATCCAGTTTTTCTTTAGGGACCTTATGCTAAAAAAAGACACAGGACATATAGGAAAAACAGTAGAAAAAGGGTTTTGCAAATAATTTTCGTGATATATCATTTGAATTTTTGATTAATTTAACGAAATTTAATTTTATTAAAAAAAAATATTTGTCGGTAAAGACTGTGAATTTGTATGTTTTTTCTTAGAAAATCGAAAATTTCCTAACTTGCAGAATTTTTTATTGAACATTGACAATTTCCAGATTTTTTTTCAAAATTATTCCCAATTCAAAAATGTCTTTTTAAATCCGAATCCAGTAAGATCAGATCAAAATAGTTTCAAGAAGCTGAGATATGGCTGTTTTGAGTAGCTCACCCAGAAAAATTGCACCACTCACCTACTATCGTCTCTTTGAACTTTCGACTCCATAAAATTTTTATGACATCATCCGAACTGATTTGGATTTCAAAAAACATTTAGGTCCAGAGGATAAATTTCCATAAAAAATTTAAAACTTTGTTGATTTTTTTATCAAAAGTACCCAAAGCTATAACTAAAAGTGTTGTATGTATTCTATAGAGCAAAATATTTAGTTAAAAAATTATCCTACAAGATAAACATGAGATTGAGAGTAAAGACCCAACTTTTCAGTTAAAATATTACTTTATTCATGACCGCTTTTCTGAGTACTGAAGGCTCTAGAATTAAAAACAGAGTTTGAGCAAAATGTCACATTATTTACTCCAAACTCAGTTTTAAATTATAGCTATTATATGAAACAGACCATTAATAACAAAAACTTATACCTTCTTGCTTAGCTAGCTGATGACTGACTATATTGTAGTAAATAATCACTTCAGAGTTAGACAAATACAAACATTCGCATTTGTACTGTATGTCTACTTAACTACACCTACTCAAAGTTAGGGTGTTTTGTAGTTGTTTTAAAAAATCAGCTATTCCCTTTTTAAAAACATACAATCTTGATTAATTGCACTTCCGGAAGTAGATAAAACGAATCAATCTAAGAATACCTCAAAGCTTAGGAAGTGCGACAGTAAGAGAAAAAAAAATCCGGCCTCAAAATTAAAGAAACCAAGAATCTTCGGAAGAGCATCATGCAATCAATGGTCAAAAGTCTTTATTTAATCGGCTGGGACGCCCAAGAAACTAGAATTTTTATAAAGACGAAAGTGTCAATCAAAAAAAGATAGAACATGCAGTCCGGCAAGCGATATCAAGCTGAGAGCAATTGCATAAGCACGCAAGTACGGCAGCAGCATTGATTTGGACAAAATCGAAATGTTAGATGAACAGTAAATTGTAAATATAGTTATTTCTGGAGTATTTTTGACTTTTGAAAAGGGAATAAGGTACTTGTTGCGCTGGTGGCCCCTGTGAAAAAAATAGTATTGCAAATACTTCTTCAAGTGGCAGTAGTATTTGTAAGACCAAAAATATTTTAATTTTCAAATCAAATTTAAAAGCGTTTTCTAAGGAGACTGAACGAAACAAAAATTTTAAGGACTCGAAACAACTGACATCACAAACGGTGCTTACACCTCTTCTGGGTCAGTTACCAGTCAGACCAGGCAGACAAGAAGTATTAGCCGACAAACTAGCTCAATCCCAGCTCCTAATACAACCTGAACTAGAAGATTTAGAAGAACAGTATGTGCTCACAGATTCTCTGGCTAGTGAAAACACCATCTCCAGACCTTGCTACTTCTCCCCCGTCCAGTGTCTACTCAACATACCTGAAGAGAGAATCAACAATTTGGTGGACTTTGTGCTGCCCGTAGCCGCAGTTCATGAAGCCAACCAAAAAAAACTGGCTGAGGAAGAATTGGCTAATAGGAAAAAGATCAGAAGCACTGAAAACAGAGCCAGGTTAGAAAGCATCAGGAAAGCAGCTAATGGGCTATTTGGAGCTCAAATGGCAGCTCAGGACAAAATGTTGGATTTGGCGGCTGAGACAGAGGAAGAAGAAGAGCCAGACACATCGCTGACCAGATTGCCACCACTAAGGACAAGGTTGGGTGGAAGCATGGGTCCGAATGGGTTCGGCCTGCTGCCCTCAGCCAGCGGAATGAACAATGGTGGTCAGACAAGTGCAAGAAGTTTAGCTAAGATGTTTTTGACCCAAAGGCATGCTACTAGACTACGTCCATTTATGGTCGGCGCCAATGTGAGTCAATCAAGGTCAGAGCCTAGGAGTAGTTGGATGCAGCTGGACGATTGATGGACAAAACTTTTGTTATTTATTTATGTGTTTTTTATTTGTATAAAAGATGTGTATAATTTTAAATGTGTGCCGCTGATAAAGAAAGTCGAATTGTTGTTTGTTTTTGTGGTTAAAACGTAGAAAAATATTTATAAAAAAATCTTATTTTGTAATATCCCAAGCCACCAGGGGTTCGAACGCGAATTTCTAAAATAAAGGCATCTAGTGTCAAAAATAAAGGCAATTTAAAGGAATTTTCAAAAACAACTTTGTTGACGAACAACATATTTTTCTCCCCCCTTTCCTGCTTTCAACAGCTCTTTCTGCCCAAGAAAGTAGTCATAACTTTCATAACATTCGTCAAAATGTGCCTTTATTTTCAAACAAAAAATAAAGGCAAAATTTTCAAATTCAGGGCAATGCCTTTAATTAAGGGATATAATCGGACCCCTGCAAGTCACCTAAAGCAAGGGAAGCCATTTGGGTTGGAAAATTCAAGATGGGTGGCGCAGTGGGTAAGCGTCAGTGTTTTGTAGCCCAAAATGGGTTGCAGGTTTGACCCCACCCGGTGGCACGATAGTTATTTAGGCTTGCTTGACCAATGTGCAGGGGTAATTGGGGTCGCTGATTCCGAATCTGGCGCTAAAAAGTCGAATTATTCTGATAAATTGATCAAACAAGCCAAAATAACTAGCGATCCACCACATGGGGTTGAACTATTTTGGGCCAAGAAACTTGTGCCACCGATGTTGAATTTTCAAACCTAAACAGCTTCCCCACCCCTTAAACTGGCTTTGCTAGATATATCATCTTTTGCCTCTTTACAAAGTTTTCTACAAAAATTAAATTTTTAGGTGGAATGGGATATTGCCAACAAAAAATTTGATATTTATCTAGATATCAAAACAAATCAAACTTTTTTCTGCTTCTAAAATTGTGCTTTTCAAAGTTTTGAATGACTCACATTTTTATTAGCACAGATCAGCACAGATATTCGCATTCAACAACCAGAAATCAGACAATTGTTGACCAAAAAACCCACTTTTGGAAATTTTTTCTATAAATCATACATTTTTGTGATATTTTTGTGCAAAGTGTTTTTAAAAATCAGGTAAAAAAATCGGCGCTAGTAGCGAATACCACTCCGCCCATAAACCTGACCTTCCCAAAATCGCTGTAACTACCCTTTGGAACAACAAGTTTAGGCTTAGCCCTTAGGCTTAGGGGCATAGTTGCACCTCCGCCAAGAACACCGCCGGTGCCGTCGCCAGCACTCCAAAATTCTCGCCGCCGGCGCCTGGCGGCGCCGCCGTACATTTTCTGGGGTCTGGAACATATATTTGGGTGCTCTTTACTAGGGTCAAAAAACCAAGTAGCACTGTTTGGACTTTTAAAATCCACACATTTCTGAGAAATCAGACCATATGCATTGAAAAGTCACTATTTTAAGACTTTATCATTAGGTGAAAAATCTGCCAAAACTAACTAAATTTTCAGCCAACTAAATCCTCAGTAAAAATAGCTCTCGTGCAAGTTTGTTGTTATTTGTTTCTAGATGTTGCAAATACACAAAATTAAAACAAAAATAAAACATTGCGTGTTACTCTATTTTGCCGTCAGTGCTCTGCTAATGAACTTATCAATTTTTTATCGTTATTTGGCTAATTTGTTGTGTTTTTCAATAGAACATTATTAGTGCAAAGTTGTTATAGTTGTATGCCAATTAGTCTTATACAAGTGTAGGGATGAAAGTGCAAAAAGCTATTAAACATTTTGTAGTTAAACATGCCGGCACTTATGCACTTGGGGGGGCGCATTTTTTACTCATTTAATTTTCGTGTTTTAACCATTTCTAAGTAACTTTTACATGCTAAAAACGATAAAAAAGGTGTTTTCAAGCATTTCCTGGCCTAAAAAGTCACTTTTTAGTAAAAAAAAATTTGACCAAAATTCGACTTTGCCTTAAAAACTACATATTAAACTGAATTTTTTGTGCCTTAGAAGACTAAAGCCACATAGACTAAAAACCTAACCTAAAGTGTACCTTTATACCCCAAAAAGATGGAATTAAACATATTTTTGTTAACTGGGCCCTACCGCATAAAGAAACTCTAGTATGCATACATTTTTTATACATCAAGAGTCACTTTCGAGTGATTTGCGTCTAAGGTATGTGGGTGTGCATCTCAACCCCAAGCCCCCTGCGCCCCGAAGGCACAGGCTTGGTCGGTTAGAGATGCGCGCACTCACTTACCTTAGACATAATTCCGAAATAGACTATTGATCAAAAATGCATTTAAAAAGTCTTTTTGCCTAGCTCCAGTGACCAAAACGAGGTACAATACCCTTATATAAAGTAGTCTACCTTGGTCTCCCAAGGCAAAAAGTCGAATTTTGGTCAAATTTTTTTTTACTAAAAAGTGACTTTTTAGGCCAGGAAATGCTTGAAAACACCTTTTTTATCGTTTTTAGCATGTAAAAGTTACTTAGAAATGGTTAAAACACAAAAATCAAATGAGTGAAAAATGCGCCCCCCCAAGTGCATAAGTACCAACATGCCTTTTTTACGGTCTCTTATTGAAGCGTCACTTTTTTGCTAAGCGGAAGAAATTTTTTCATCAATTAAGTAAATGAAAAGATTCAATTTCGAGAAAATAGTTTGAGTGCACTTTAAAGTGGTTTGGAGGCTATATTTTTTGCCGTTTTATTACAAACTACAACTTTGAATATGCCTTCTGATTTAGAATATTTTGCTGAACAGTACGATTAAATATGATCTATAGAATTAATCAAGAAATATGGATAGATAGAGTTTTGGCAACCGGACATTTGTCACTGTTTGAAATATTTGTCGTGCGACATTTGTCACTTTTTGTAATAGGCAAAATAGGTTACATGACCCTATATCTACTTAAAATAAGTTTTTAGGTGGTATCGACTACTTTTAGGAAATTTTTGTTGACCAAAATTTTACTTTTTGCTCTAAAGGATCAAAATAGTCTTTTCTAAAATGGTGTGTGGATACCACCAGGATTATTACTAAGAAGTACGAAAAAAAGATTTCAAAAAGTGACAAATGTCCAGTTGCCAGAGTTTTTGAAAAGCTAGCCCTAAGGTTGGCTGTATTTGGCTGTTAAAATTTGGTCATGCTAAATATTTTATACCATAATCTGCTAGGTCACTTAGAATATACCAGAAGAAACTCCAATTGCTATGAAGACTGTCTATAAAAACATCAAAAAGTTGGAAAAGCAAGAAATTTGGAGTCTGGCAAGCGATATCAAGCTGAAATCAATTTCATGGGCACTTTAAAATTTACGAAAAGTTTAACCGAGCAGCGAAAATACGAAAAAGTAACAAATTTAGTGTCAAGCAAATACAGTCTAGTCTCGTTTATCCGACACCCCTCTTCGTTCACTAGTCCGACACTTTTAAGCCAATTTTAATATGTTTTGCCAGTTGTCTTTGGATGTTTAGTCCGAAATATTCTGATTTCGCCGCCTCGTTTTTCCAAATCCTTTACGTTGCCATAAAGACCGCGTCTCGTTTATACGACACCTCTTTTAAAAATCAGGTGTCGGATAAACGAGAGACGCGGGTCTTTATGGCAACGTAAAAGAATTTGGGAAAAATGATCGGCAAAATCAGAATCCCTGCGATATTTCGGACTAAAAAATCCAAAGACAACTGGCAAAACATTTTAAAAATTGGCTTAAAAAAAGTGTCGGATAAACGAGACTCGACTGTAACTATCATCTCCTCTTTCTACAAAAATAGCACTTTTTTGAAAAGTTATGGACGAAACAATAAGTGCGAAAAGTATTCGCAATTCCTTCAAATATTAATTTTAATATTAATCGCGGAATCTTTAAAATTAAAAATTGTATTTATTAAGGTTTTTAACACAATAAAGTTCACAAACAATCGCTTTGATTTCGACTAATACAATATACGCAAACAGATAAATAAATATTACTACTATTGGAATTATTTGACTTTCACAGAAATACAGAAAAAACTATTGTTATTTTTAGCCTAAAAGAGCTACTTGAAATAGCTTTTTATCCTCTCCAAAAATTTGGGAAATGTTCCGTGAGCAGAGTTGAACGGAGTGGATATGGGTGGGTGCTGTTCTGAAGCCATTTTCAACTGGCTCAACACTTTTTGCAACTTCTTGATCAGGTAGTTGTAGTCTTTGAGCGAGTGCGCCTGCGTCTGCCGCAGTCTTTGGGCTATTCTGTTGCCTGCAAAGTAATGCTTTAAAAAAAACTTGTAAATTCTAAATTTCAAAAAATTAGAATTTCGACTTTTCTTAGAGTACAGGGTCTAAAGTTTTTAAAAAAATTTCATTGTCTCCACGAGATTTTTCGTTATTGGCAACAGCAGGTTTTACACCTCATGGTCGACATTGCCTCCATATCTACCCAATCGATTTACATTTGAGCTGAAGTGTATAAAACTCCACCAGGCAATTTGGAAGAACTGAGGGCAAGAATGGACAAAGCTTTTCCAAAGTAGCCTTCGAGCACAGTCCTTCGCTTCAAAAATTTTGTATATTTTTTCATAGCCGGTTTTTGATTTCGGTGTATTGAACAAAAAGCAGTATTGGTGAGCCAGTTCTTCTAATAATAAACTTAAATAACATATAAAAATAACATTTAACACCCAATTTTAGTCATCCTATACTCAGGAAACCGCCATCTTTCCAATTTTTTAAACCTTCAATTATCTTGTCTTTATGCATGCTACAAAGGCATTCTATTTCTTCTAAAGGTCTGTTCTAAAAAAGTGGCTTTTGATCACAAAGTTGGGTGGGGGAGGCATGTCCCCACTCATTTGTTGTTTTGCTGTCCCAAAAATAGAAAGTCAAGAGTTAAGTGAGTGAATGAGCGGTGTGTAGGATTACGCAAGAAAGTGGTGGGAAGAAGACCACCTCTGTCCTTGTACTATTACTTCACATCCTGCTGCTCTGACTACTCCTCAAAACTGCACTCAACCATGTGCAATTACATCTTCTGCTCCACAAAATACTCAAGATGTCAAAACAAGGGGTCGAAGTCAAGAGCCAAAAGAATATTTAGTGTGTAATGTTTCGGCAAAATGCTAAAAAGGCAAAAATGGTCTTAAACAAGGTGTTAGTGTTACGTTTCGGATTAACACACCTCGATTACGTATGTCCGGCAAACAAGTTAGTAGAACTAAACTTTTCAAAGTACATGCAGCTGTTTTCGGATAAAGTCATTTTTGGTGGCTTTTTTTAAGCTTAAAAATAGATACGAAACGGACTTTGGAATTTTATTTTCTAACACATTTTGACACAATTTTTAAGGCAAATTAATAGCTAAGAATTTCAGTCGCTATGCTACCTTTTATTCTTCTATCGATTTAATTGTTTTACTTTCATTTTGTTCTGTTTCTTTGCGTTTCTTGGGCTAAACTTCGGAATCTGTGTTGTGCCCGAAAACGTGTTTGACCACTTTTTCAGTCGTTTTAGCATGATTAAAGTGTAGAAAAAGAGTTTTTAGGTGGGCTCGATAATTTTTCAAAAAAAAATTTTGACTGAAAATTGACTTTTTGACCAAAATTTTAATTTTTTCATTTTTGCAGTTTTAAGTTTTGGTCAAAAAGTCTATTTTCGGTCAAAAATTTTTTTTTTGAAAAATTATCAAGCCCCACCTAAAAACTTTTTTTCTACACTTTAATCATGCTAAAACGACTGAAAAAGTGGTCAAAACACGTTTTTGGGCACAACACAGATAACGAATTCCCGACGTTTCTTGTAAAGATAGTCATCCAATCCATGTCTACAGCTAAAAATAACAGAATCTGCGCACCTCTTAAAAATTGAAATTCTACCCTTTTTCTGTTCGAAACACCACAAATTTCAAATTCACACTTTTCCGAATTGGGCACTATACCGAGTAACATTTCATTTTGGGTGACTAGATCTAGGGGGCCCTACCGTGAGGGGCACTATAAAAAAGGTAATATAGCGAGAGTCAACTGTATAAAAAACAATAAACTAAAAAAACCAAAAAAGACGAGAAATGAACAGGGAGGACCAAGGCAAAAACTTTTTAGTAGTGGAATTTGGCCTTTTTGTTATCTTTTACAAATGTTTTGTTTGATTCTTATTGATTTTGCGCTTTTTCCCAAGCGCAGGTTTGGATTTCATCTCCTTCATCGGTGGGCTAAATGCATTTTAGGCCAGGTATATATACATATGCTCTGTAATTAAGTGCGGCACAACAATATTGGAAGTCTAGCATGCAGTGTTTTTAAGTGCAGGGCAAACCCCAAAAAGAGTAAAAGAGGACAGGTGTCGGCTCAATAAAAGCCTTAATTTCTGAAGTCTCAGCCCTGCCCAAACTGCAGCCAACTCCAGTAAAAATAAAAAATTTTAGCGCAGCTACTGAAAACACACACAATTTGCACAAGCACACACTTAGTGTCAAAAACAGTATAAATAAAAATGTTCACGCCAAAACAGCATTAAAAGCACCAAAAATTTGCCTCAAAACAAAACATCTCCTGCTGTGAACTTGTAAACATGGAGTTAAACAGGTGTTTTGGCACAAAGTGTTGCCTAAGGCAGTGTGTTTGTTGGTTTAGGCTAATTATGTGGAAAGTCCTAATAGCAGGGGCGTCAATGTTCGCCTTGCTCAAGGGAAACCAGAAGTTGATAGTTTGAATGTTGGGATAAAAAGAGGACCGCCAGCGGTCAAAACCGCCCCACTGTATTATTTGCTTCTCGACTTTGCAGCGAAAAGCTTTATTTTGTTGGGTTGTAAATGGTGTAGCAGTAGTTAGGTGTTGTGCAATTGATAATATAGGTTTTCGAGTTACCGAGGATTAAAAAAAAGAGTTAAGTTTTCGGCCTTTTCAATGACTCTGAACATAGATGCACTGGCGTTACTCAATAAACCGGGCGCCGACCCGGCAGTATAGACGATTTTCGGATAGCGGTGCTGCCAATGACTATTTCGAAATTTCCAATTACTTTCTTTTAGATTGCAAATAACTTATTGACCATATTTGCTAGTATTTAATGATAAAAGACTTACAGAAAATTGCACAGTTTTTGCAGAAGATGACATCTTGCTGGAAAGGTTGAGCCAGATCAGTGTCTCTGCTGAGCCCAAAAACAGCTTCTAGTTGGTGCTGAGCATCAGCTATCCTCCTCCAGTTGCTATTGTGGGGGTTCAGGCGTCTGGCTTCCGTAAACACTACACCGACCAGTCGGCCTATAATTACTTTAATTTGTGAAACTTTTTATCTTGACTGTTTAGTTCTAAAACCATTGACTAAATATTTTGCTTCCACATTTTTTTTCGTCTTCCTGTCTTCTATCATCATCATAAGTGTGGTATGACTAATAGAAGGTGAGTAAAAAGTGACTTTATGGCTTTTTTCTTCTCCTATTCTCCCAGCCAATAAACCGCTGCCGCCGCCACCTCAACAGAAGCTCTTTTTTGCATAATCCAATTTAAATAGTACACCACTCCCAGTACCACCCCTTCAAAAAAAATCGATTTAGCATTTGGGTGGGAAAATAAAGCAGATTTGGCTACTGAAAACTTCAATTTTTGGTGTAAAAAGAGTTTTTTTTTGAAGACCCAGAAAGATGGCGTAACCTGCAACACCCCAAAAACAAAGCAAGCCATGATAATCCCTGTGTTTTGACTCAAGATGGTGGTGCATCAAGTGATGCTGCTAAGCAAACATCATACCCTTTACTTTACAACACAAGAAGAACATTTTGGGGATGTTTGTTTTAGATTTTTTGAGTCGTTCTTGAGTTGCCAATTGTTATCAGATTGTTTAAATAGTTATTACGGATTTCGAATTAAATTTCAGCTTATCATCATGGTCAATAATCTGCCGGATGTTTTTCTTCGAGAAGGACAACAAAACCAGTGAATTTTGAAATGAGTAATAAATGTTCAACAAGCTCAGAAAACACTGTCGCCATGAAAACCATGGAATACATGGTCCCGATATGTCGTTCGTCGCAAAATTACATCAAGGTTAAGTAGTTGAAAACTGAAGAGGTGATCAAGGCCTTTGTCAAGCAATTCTTTGAGTCCAACACTTCTGAGAGTCGGAGGGTTTACGGATATGAAGTTAGTTGACTTACAGAAGAGACTATCTACTGCATTTATTTCTATTTGTTAAATTTTCGAGACTGAATGGGTTGATTGAACGTTCAAAAGGAAATTTTTAAAACATGGCTTATTTATAAGATCTTATAACATCAAAAAGTTGCAAAAAATCCTATATTTTATCTTCTTTTACAAAAACTGACCATAAAGCTGAGGTTCATCATCAATAGCACTAGTAGCTAGTGAACAACTCATTGCTGAGTCACTTGCAGTGCCTCTGCTACAAGCCCCACTAGACGAAGAAGCTGAAGCTGAACAACTGGTTGTTGCTTCACAACTCCCAGCCACAGGCACTCTGTGCTCCATTCTCAGATTCTCATAAGTCTTGTCAGACATATTCATGAAATTGGTCTCTTCGTAGGATCTGTGGGCCTGTTCTAGCCTTTCATCATCACACCCACTGTCATGACAGCTGCTGCTAGGAAATGCTGTGTTCACATAGTTCTCCTTGTCCATCGAGCTTCTCCAGTAGTCGGGCTGGTTCAGCTGGTGTCTAGGCACTGGAGGAGGCTGTTCCCGAGGTGGCGAAGGCCTTTTCTGACCATCCGAAATCTTTTTAAAAGGCTTGGGTGTGGGCTGGTAGTCCAACAAAATGGGTGCCGAACAAATCTCCACGTCAGAATTGTTGTCTGTGAGCAATGCGAATGGGTTGGAATGCCTTCTTTTTGCTGGGTGTTTTCTTTTTTGCGGGGGTTTAAATGATTCTTAGGGTGGATTTTGGTTGGATTTGAAGCGTTGGGATTTCGCCTGGTAGGTCGGTAGTAGTCGTTCAATTTGGTTTGTGGTGGTCTTGGATTAGTATTTTGGTGGTTTTTCCTGAGAGTGTTGGAGCATCGGCGCTGAGTGACAGGTTGAGCTGGCAGTGGCTGCCTAGGGATTGAGGCATGCAGTGGTGCCTCAAAACTGTCGATGGAGGAAGCGGGTAGTAGGGTTTGATTCAAGCAATGCACTTTCCGGGATGTGGCTTGTTGAACCAAGAATTTTGGAGTTTGTTGGCACACAGGGAAGTGGGTTGATGATAAGCCTGAAAAAAATAAGGTTTTTACTTAAAATATCAGTTCAAAAAATTTAGTGTATGACCAGCATTTTCAAGTTTTTTGGTGTTTTTTCAAATAAATATACCGTAATTATTCTAATAGAAACCCCGGGGTTACTATTTTTCAATCCTCTAAAAATCTTGAAAATGTCAATCAAAAATAACCCTAACTCTGAAATCTTAGTCAAAAAATAGGGGGGAGGTTACTATTAGAGACGTTGTTTCTATTAGAATAATTACGGTATCCATTAATGTGCAATTTTTTTGATTCCTCCACTAGCTCGAGTTTTCTTAGAAATTCAAATCACTAAGCAGAATTGGAAAAAAACCATGTCCATAATTTGATTTTTAAACGAAGGTTTTTGCCTAGGCTACATAATGTTTTTATTAAAAAAAAAAGTTAAAAAAACCTACTTCTTTTTTTCCTCAGAGTGGTTTCCCTGGGTGTGAGAGTTAATCGTGTACCAGGTCTTTGCACACCCCCTCTTTTCCTGCATCTGATCTCGTCTTCAGCCTCTGTGTCAGACTGGGTGTAGTATTGGGAGGATAGGGCAGAGCTCAGGGTATTGCTAGATACAGATATGTAGTCGGAAGAGTTGTACATGGTCACTTGGTGATAGTAGCAGTAGTAATATAAATAAATATATAGAATATGTTCATCTGGTCTGCAAATCAGCAAGGCTTTACCTAAACATTCAAGAATGACTGATCAAATCTTGGACAACATATTTATACTATAAACAAACATGTAGTTGTTATCAACAACATAGAAACTGATTTAAACCAAGTGATAAACGCAGTCTTGAGGGAATTGGGGTAGTCTTGGATTACTAAGCAAGCTTAGTAATCACCAACCAAGACTTTATTGCAAATAATAGAATTCCAGGTAACCAAAGAGTTCATTGAAGACAGTTCACGGGAATTTTTTTATAAATATTTTGTTTTTCGATACTAAAACACCCTTTTACTCAAAAAATTTTATTCTGAGACACACTAGTCGGTAAAAATGTTGGTAGTCCAACGTATGAACATATCACGGCAACCAATAATAAAAGATAAAATGATGCTTTTTGATTTGGATTTCTGAAAAAAATATTGCCTACTGGGGTAGCTCAGAATAAAAATTTTGGCGAAAAATAGCTACTTTTGCATAAAAGTGCAATTTTTAGAAATAATTCCTAATTACTATAAAAAAATGTAACAAGTGTTTTACTAACATTAATTAAGAATAAAAACATCCTTTATTAATATGTTGATCCAAATAAAATGTAAAGGTAGTGATCTGTACTGCTCCAACCTTTTCCAAACGCTGGTCATTGGGACAAAAAAGAGGACGAAATGAAGGAGATAATATCAAAACCAAACAGAAAATTCCTATTCAGCTTCTTCTTCAAACAAACCAAAAACAAAGGACGACACCAAATTTGCTCTTTTATCCAACAAAGATTAGCAGCTAGCTTCTCTTATTCTATTCAAAACAATACGACTACCCCAAAATAAATTAACACAAAATTACAAAATTTATTCTGACTGCAAGCTCGAAAATGCTTAATTAACAAGAAAATTTAAAACGATTTCTAGCATAATGCTAAAATCAGGCAGAAAAGAGGCAGGGATGTCCACTTGCTTTGCTCCACCAACCAATTTGTGGGCAGTGGTGGACTTGGAAATTAGAGGCGGAGTTTGCTGGAAAAAAAGAGAGGGTCATTTGCAAGGAGGAAAACTAAGAGCAATAAAAAGAGTAAACAGCAATAGCATGAACTTTAGATCTTAGTGGGAGTGGGTAATGCACAATCTGTCGCCATGTGAGGATATGGATATATATTGCCGCTACTGCAATCAAATCCCTTGGCTCAAGCTGTTGTGCTGTATGCATGGATATATGGAGTGTGAGGGTAGGGCATAAGGTGAATGACTTTTGAAAATGGTATGTGGGGGTCAATTGAGTTCAAAAGTGGTGTCACTTGACGACTATCGGCCTAATTAATTGACCGGCTGTTGTTCTGGGATTAGATACGGGCAATCTGGATTAGAGTTCTATATGAGGGATATCAAAAAGCTAATTTGAATATTGTGTGTGTCGTAGAATTTTTTAAGGAAAAATGAACATTTTTCTACTAATTATCAAAAGTTGGCCGTTTCGTGGTCGTTTCGACGTGTATTTGGGAAATGTTCCAAAATGGCATCGAGACCAAGCAAAAACTCTCAAATTTCAATTTTTTTGGAAAAATATGGCTTGGTCTCCCCTGATGTTTTTAAACTTTTCCCACAAAGTCTCTAAGGAGTAAATTTCGGGACCGCCCCCCTACCTAAAATTCATAAGAGAATTTTTTTTCTGAAGTCAGGTTTATCAGCTTATTAAAACCATATTTTAAAACTCAACAAAAATCTTTTATTCTATATAGAAGGCACGGCTAGCTTGTGAGGGACCAAAAACCAGGTTGTCCACGGTCAGAAAGTTTGAAAAGAAATTTGAAATATTTTTTTCCTTATCCAGCACCTGATTTCAGGTTTCATCTTTGATCTGTAAAAATAGCACCACTAATACAGATTTTTGCGTCACAAACAAAAAATGGATATTTGGGTCCAAAAACCTTGAGATTTACAAGCAATAATGAGCATGTTGTGGCCATCATCATTGTTTTGCTTATCTATTACACACAATTGCGTCAGTGCCAATACTTTAAGTCGAAAAAAGACAAAATTGGTGGTTATAAGACCCAAATTTAGCAGATCTAGCGAGACCACAAATATCAGGCATACCAAAAGTGATGGCCTTAACCCATTGCAGCGAGAATTAATTACATGGTGGTTGGTTGTTTTGCATCCTCTTGCTTTATTGTTGCTGAATGCAACAAAAACACCTTGAAAGGCGAAACCAAAGGAAACAGGAAATAATGTAGGCATTCTTGCCTAACCAACCAAAAGAAGACGGGCACAAAAACAAAATGAGTGAAAGTTATTTTTCAGCAAGAATAAGAAAACTGAAACTGAGTTTTGAATTTTAAGAGCACTTTCACATGCAAATTGACCATGCTGAACACGAATCTGGCGTCGAATTTCAGGTTGTGATCGTCAAATTTTTCTGAAAAAATTTGCCTTGGTCCCCCCTGTGGATTCTAATCAAAATTCATTTGATTTTCCAATATCAGAGGTCTAGATACCCTGAGCTGCGTTCGATATTGTGTACCTCTTTGATGCTATTAGATGCAGTTTTTCGTGTAGATTCTGAAAATGCAATTTAGTAGCGCCACGGGTAAAATGGCACATTTTGTTAAAAAAATGCATGACTAAAAATTTGTGATTTCGCTTAAAATCGAGCAAAAGTTTAAAATTTTTGCAATAATATGGTAATTTCTTACAACCATCTTGTAGAGCTGCTCAACTTAAAACAAAAAAATATCCATGTCCACTGAAAACTCGAATTCATGACCTCCCAAAATGGATCCATCAATTGTTTCCATTGATTTTTGAAAGCTTTTTCTACTTCTGATTTACAGTTTGGTCCCGAAATTGATTTTGCTGATAGTTTTTAAGGAGCCTTACATTTTCCCACTAAAAAATCTAAATTATGATAATAAATTTTTTTATACAAAAAGTTGATTAGATCAAGGTTTGACTGTATTGCTGAAACACAAACTAAAAAGCACTACATTGTCTCTCAGATTTACAGCTCATTTCCTCTAATTAACAATACTATATTTTGTTAATTAAAAAAGGATTAACTTTACATCAGGATTAATTTATATCCCTCAAAATTCACTTCTTCTATTCTCTGATCTTCCTATTGGATTAGCACAAGCAGCACCTTTGCAGCAGCACTACTGCAAAAGAGAAAGCAGGAAGCGCAGATGCAGATCTGAGCATATTGCCTGCTGTCCTGCTTGTGCGGAAGCAATTATATTTTTCGAAATACAAATGCTTTACTAGCATAGCGTGGCTATGAAACTAGAATATTGGTACAAAAGAGCAATGTTGGGTGTGTAACGTTTAAATATTCAAAAAAATATGAATATGTGTAAAAATTATTCCATTGAAAGCTACCGGTAAAAAGTTGATTGTATTTAGTGCAAAGGCCACCCAATGTTTGTGGACACACTTTTCTAAGCTTTTAACATATTTT
This sequence comes from Ditylenchus weischeri, assembly GCA_029231635.1. Taxonomy (NCBI): domain Eukaryota; kingdom Metazoa; phylum Nematoda; class Chromadorea; order Rhabditida; family Anguinidae; genus Ditylenchus; species Ditylenchus weischeri. The sequence continues at coordinate 84,640 of JAMRYI010000003.1, forward strand.
GGTAGGAAATAAATTAAGTTGAATAGGAAAAAGGAAAAAGGCATATAAATCACAGACAGAATTGGTTGGTAATTGAGTGCTGCAAAAGTACAGCGTTTATGGTTATTTGGAAGGAAGAATAAAGAAAGAAGAATATTTTGACGATTAAATAACAGCGCTGCTGTCAATTACTACTGCTCCTAACAAAGGCTTTGGGTAAAAGAGTAGTACGGTAGAGCAATGAAAAAAAGTACCTATAATGGTAAATTGGGCTACTAGTTGGGTTCGGGTTGCTGGTGAATTAGGCTGCTTAGGCTACCTGGTCTACTGCAGTCAAACTTCTTTATGCCGACAGCTCAAGGCAACTCACGCCAAGTAGGTAATAGAAAGAACTGGAATTCCTATAAAGACTGTAGACTATAGAAACATCAAGAAGTTGAAAAAGCAAGGCTCTAGAAGTCCGGCGGAATACATTTTCTTAAAGTGTAGATAGGATTCATACCTAAATTTTGAGTAATCATGTGTACCTAAGCCGAAGAGAGTGGTATGGTCAGAACACAATTCTAATATGACTAGTAAGGTGTACTGGTTTTCTCAACATCAGCAGCAGCGGCAGAAGTATTAGGTAGACTGTCAAAAGGAGTGGTAGCAGGTGTCTGTCTAAATCTCGATTTGCTTGTCGCCCTTATTTGAAATGTTTGTTTTAAAAGAAAAGAGAGAGACCAAGGTGGGCTATTCCACCAAAAGTGACAGGAAGGAAGTGTAGCATAGTAAACACAGAAAAGGGAGATCTTGATTGAATACTAGGTTTGTGGCACGCAAATTAAATGAGCACACCTGCAGCAGCTACTCTGTGGCAGCCAAACCAGAAATCATACTTTAAAACAATTGAATAAAGCTAAAGCTCTAGTTTTGGATATGAATTGCTTTAAAAGCACGCCAAGTTCGACTACAAAAGTCAACAGGTCAGTGTTTACTCAGCTGCTTCAGCCGATTTGATTGAATTCGTCGAGTTTTTGTGGGACAGATAAGTTAAACAGCTAACGATTTGTGTAGTGTCTAAAAATGGTCAATTTTATGATCAAAAAGTAAACGGAACTGACTAATTTAAAAGTAGTTAGGAAATTCTTTTTTAACCTAGAACCAGGGCTGTGCACGAGCCGGGTTTCGGCTGGCCCGGCCTGGAAGGGTGACGTCCCGGCCCGAAAAGCCTGGAAATTTCTCAAGTACTGATTCACGAAAAAAATTTTCTCAAAAATTAATAAGAAGTTATTGCTGTCTTTTATTTTAGTTTTCAGTTATTATTTTTGTATATTCACGTGAACAGCCTGTATTATAGTCGTTGATAACTGGGTGGCACTGGGTGATGGTACCTCTAGGTAGTAGTACCCAGGTATGCATATTGTGGTACCCATGTATCTAAATCAGTCCACCTGGTTTTTCGGTGGCGATACTTAGATTCTACTGCAAAGGTGAAAGTACTCAGGTTGTAGTACCTATGTATAAAGAAAGTACTACCAAGGCGTCCAATGAACAGTACCTATGTGTATAGGTGGTCATCTTTAGGGAATACTACCCAAAAGTTTAAATGGTGTTACCTATAAACGAGTGGTCGTCGCTAATGATAGCCCAGTTGCTGCGGTATAGAGAGAAATACTGTTTACATAGCACATTTCCTGACTAATTGAAATGCTTCCAATTAAATTATATACAAGAAAAAAATCGTATATTTTCCAGGAAAATACAAAAAAATTTTAAATTTTGAATTTTTAGGGTACATCAGATATACCGGGCCGACCGGCCGGGCCGCGGGCCTCAAGTTTTTAGGCCCGACCCGGAGGGGGTATCGACCCGGTTCCGGGCTGGCCCGTGCCCAGTTCTGTCTAGAACTCAAACACTACAAAATTTTCTCGTTTTTGTGTAGCTCTTCTATCTAACACTGTTATCGATTGGAAAATCACTGAGCTTTTTTAATAGATATATATTGCTGTAAAAATCGATGTGCATCATGAGCCTTCATAGCTCAGTTGGTTAGAGCGTGGGTCTAATAAGCCCAAGGTCGCAGGTTCGACCCCTGCTGGAGGCAACAACCCTTTTTGTAATATATGAACACCCTATTGAAAATCATTTATACGTTTTTATTCTTTTTAAGGGCATACCAGCGCGTTAAGTTTTAAGAAAGAAAGAAATTTCTGCCCCCGCTTTTTTTTCACTGTAACGGACTGGTATGCCCATTTAAACTGTTGAGTTTGAAGTTTTTTGAAATTTTTATCTGGTCACTGAAATCAGGATCATAAAAAAGTACAAATTACAAAGTTCCATAAGAATTTTGAACTATTTTAAACGAACGCAACTTTTTGTAGAAGACGTCCAGTTTTTTTCATATATACATATCATATACATTTTGTCATATACATTAGTTACCCCGGGGTAATTATTTTTCAACCCTTGAAAAATCGAAAAATTTCAAGGTCGATTTTGAAATTTTTGGGTGCCCAACTAAAATCTAAGAATCAACTAGAATTGTGATGATTAAGAAAACGCAAAAAACAGATTTGCACAATAAATTTTTGGAGCTGAGATATAGGGTGCCTATGGAGGGTGACTATCAGAGAGGGGGTAATTAATAGAGAAAATACGGTAACGTCAAAACCAAAGAGACCCGACAAAAATAGTGTTTTTCACATGATATACCAAACAAAACACATAATTGTCAAAATTGGACTTAAACAAAAACTCAAAAAAAACTGGACTGTACATCGAAAAATTCACTTTCCCTTTTAAATTCTCCTTGTCGATTTGCTCCTATTATAGTTCAAGTCCACTTAAACCCTAAATTCCGCTAGAAAACCTTTTGAAATGATCTGGAAAAGAGGAGAATTTCAACAATCCTTTCTCTCCTTTTGCATAATTAATTAATTGATTTATTAATGGTCACACACACTTGCTCACACACACACACACAACAATAAATCTAAAATGGTTGTTGTGTCAAGGGCCTTACTTACTAGTCCACCACTACTCCAATCAAAAATATTCATGCATTAAAAAGTCTTCAATAAAGTGGCACTTAACTACTGGTAAAAAAAGACCAGCAAAGTTCAAATCCCAAAAATTTGGTGACCGGAAAATCATCATGAAAAATATCAATTAGAAAATAAGGAAATATGCCGATGAATGACCAGCGGGATTAGAGAGAAATTGTGGATTTAGTTGGTGGTGGTCTCTAATCCACTGGCCTGGCTCTCCACTATTATTTATTGGTGAATAGAGGTGCCAAAAGTTATCAAAGCAATGCCGATGCATTGCTTTGAATGGTAGTACTAGCAATGTATTTCATTGTCTTGGCATAGACACACTAGAAGAACAAAAGATTATAGCTGAAAATTGATCCGATGCAAAAAAGAGAGTTTGAAACAGACAATTTAGTCCAAATCGTACTTTTTAAAAAGATGTGTACTTTTTTGGAACTTCATTTTCTTTTAATTTTTAAAATTTTTCCCTAGATTAGGAATGAGCATAAAAAATGACATTGGGTAGTCTTTTAAAGTTAAATGAAAATGTCTATAGAGTGTTAAGCATAAGTCAACAAATAACTATTCAAAAACAGTTTGACGTGAAACTTTTGCCACACTTTGAAAACCTGAAATTTTAAAGCCGAATTCGTGTTCAGCATGGTCGATTTTGTTAAAAAAAACAAACAAACTCACTGTAAAATTTCAAATTCCACTCGAGAGAATAAAATTTTTGAAAAAATTCAGAAAATTTTAATTTTTCGGCAAAGATCTGGTGAAAAAATGTTCGGATATATGGGGTGTCTTAAGAAATGTATATACTTAAAAACAGTCATAACTCTTTTCTTTCATCGAATTTTGAAATACTATGAGCACAGCTCCAACAATATTTTTTGATATATTTATTTCGATATATAATGTCAAAATCCGGGTTTTACTTGGTCTTTCTTGTGGTTCGGGTGCTACTTTGTAAATGGTCATTGGATGCGCAAGACCCAAACCACAAAGAATACCAAGTAAAACCCGTGTTTTGTACTTATACAGTTGAATCTTGATATAGCATCCCCCAAAAAAGTCCAAAGAACTGATGCGGTAGTCTAGTCCGAAATATAGCGAAAATTCCGATTTTGCCGATCGTTTTTGAAAAACACGATAATTTTTCCATTTAGACCCGCAGCGCTAAACATAGCATCGGCCTAAATCCATTGCCAAAAAAGGCAATGCTATATTAAGCGTTGCGGGTCTAAATGGCAAAATTATCGTGTTTCTCAAAAACCATCGGCAAAATCGGAATCCTTGCAATATTGCGGACTAAACTGCCGCATCACTTTTAGCAAAAAGTTTCAAAATTTGAGCTAAAAAAGTGTCAAACCCTAGGTGGGAACCAACTTTTTGGGGGATGCTATATCGAGAGTCGACTGTATATCAAATAAATTTGTGGACCGAGAGAGTCAGAATAGAATTTCGAAGTTTGCGGCAGGAAACAAATTATGACCTTTTCTGATCATGCGAGTTTCTTGCCGCAACCTATGTATGAAAAGGCGACAGCAAACGCGCAAAAACATTCTAAAATTGCACGCAAATTCAAGGAAAATTTTGTAAACACTCCTTTTCTAGCCCTCAGCACAGCAAATTCATTAATAAAAAGTCTGTTTTAAACAAAGAAAATTATTCCTTTGTGCATCCTTCAAAAAGAAAGCACAAACTTCATGCCGCACAAATTTTGCTGGTTAACCAAAACAACGACAAATAATTATGATAAAAACCACTTTCAAAATCAAAACAATTAGAAAATTTGATGGGTGACACACATCTTTCCGCCTCCTACAAGTAAAAAAACTCAAAATTGGCATTTTATAGCCGCAAACAAAGGAAAAATAGCCGACGTTTAAAAGCAGTCTTAGGCACCAAATTGATTAAAAATATGACTCATGTGATAAGCACAAAGTTTTCACAACTTTTAATTTTTGACAGCAACTGTATAAAGTTAAATAGGGACATGCATGTGCGTTTTTAAAAATAGCTGGTGGCCAACAAATTTTTTTGTTCCTGTTTTTATATTGATGACCTTGTGCTACACGGCGGCGCAAATTTGTGGAGCATTTCAAAATGGCTCTAAATATTTTATTTTCTTACATGCCGGCAAGATCTTTTTGTTAGATCCCCCTAATTGGGACATTTCGGTTAATACCATGTTGGGGTGTAAAAACGTTGGTTGAAAAAAGTCTTTTTAGACAAACATAGGTTTTTTAGCAGCAAAAAAGGCTTTGTGAACAGGCTTTAAGGCTTAAAAAGGTAGTGTGGTATGCAAGAACTACACCCAGCTTCAATTCAAGCTAGAATTCTGGAATTTGAGAGCTTATGTTTACAGCAACATTCCAGATAACACTCAGATCAACAAATGTTATGGAGAATTTGAGCATGGATATGGTAGGAGCCAGGTTCACTTTTCATTCTTCATGACATCTCTTAATTTGAGTGTTTTGGAACGCTGCAGTAAGCGCAACCTCTAAAATTGAAAAAGCGACAGAAATCCAGCTTGACTGAGCTTTAGATGGAACTGTTGCATACCACACCGCCCATAAAGCCTTTTTTGCTGTTAAATAACCATGTTTGTCCTAAAAGACTTTTTTCAGCAACAAAACCAGCGTTTTTACACCCCAACATGGTATTAACCGAAATGTCCCAATTAGGAGGATCTAACAAAAAGATCTTGCCGGCATGTAAGAAAATAAAATATTTAGAGCCATTTTGAAATGCTCCACAAATTTGCGCCGCCCTGTAATTTTAAAAATAAGGAAAAAAACTTTTATTTAAGAAAAGGGCAAGAAAAAAATAGAACAATAAAATTCCTATAAAAACTGTCTACAAAAACATTGAGAAAATTGAAGAGCAAGGAACGTGAAGTCCGTCAAGCGACCTCAAGCTGAAATCAACTTCATAGGCACGCAAGTAGGGGCAGCAATGCGGCGGCGAACAAATTTTGATGCATACAAAAAAATCAAATGTTGTATTAATGGGAATTGGACACAAAGTTATTTTTGGTAACTTTTTCACTTTTGAGAAGGCATAATCAGGAGAAGTTACGTGGAAAATTTTGAACAAATTCAGCTTCAAGGAAGGAAAATGAAAATTTACTCATTTAATTAGCGCGATTCTCACACAAAAATTAACACAAAACAACAAGTCTGTTTTAAGAAAATTAAGGTTTTGGCTCACAAAACTAAACAAATACAATCAAAACTCAAGCTGAATATCAAGATCTGGGGTAGTTCACTGTTGTTTAATCGAACCGTAACGATTTCAGCCCAATTAACCAAAATGGAAGACCGGGCAGCCCGGGGTTCGATCGCGAATTTCTAAAATAAAGGCATCTAGTGTCAAAAATAAAGGCAATTTAAAGGAATTTTCACTAAAATAAAGGCAACTTAAAGGCATGTTGTCCCTATGCTTCAAACCCGACAAAAATCAACAAAAAAACAACTTTGTTGACGAACAACATATATTTTTCTCCCCCCTTTCCTGCTTTCAACAGCTCTTTCTGCCCAAGAAAGTAGTCATAACTTTCATAACATTCGTCAAAATGTGCCTTTATTTTTAAAAAAAATTAAAGGCAAAATTTTAGAAATCTATTAAAATGCACCAAAACAAGAAAAATATATTACAAAAAAACAAAATTTCCATAAAATAAAAGCTTAAAAATCTATTTTCGAAGAGAAACACATGCTCACAACCTAGCCAACAACACCAATAAATCTTAGTGCAATCTGTTTTGCAGCAAGTGTTCCACCCTATATAGAGGCAGCGCCAGAAGAGCCTGCTGGTCAGCATACCTGCACACACACAAAAGGCAGATGTGTCCTCGATTTTCCAACCAAGTTGATTACCTAACCGAACACACACCACAATAATAAAACCAATAATTGGAGAGCCCAGAAATTGGATATTTGGCTGCTACTACCTGTTCGCATTTTGTTTAGATTATTTTTTTGGTAGTGGTTGTTGCTGACCACTTCATTTGTTTGATGAGACTTAAAAGGGTGCTTCAGCCCTTTTTTGAGAAAAATATGGTTTTCGGATAGATTCTTTTGGATGCAATGGTAAAATGATCTTTTTTTTGCTAGGTATTACGTTTTTTGCGATTCTATTAATGGTGGTTTTCAATGCCTTTTTCTCAATTCTCATCATTATAAGGCTTTTTAGGGTACCCGCCGATTTACCCCTCATATTTTTCACTGCCAGCATTTTTGACCATTTTTAGATCTGATTTTTTTAATATTTTAAAGTTTTGTTACCAAATTGTAGCCCTGAGTGTCAGCTACATTTTGGTGAAAAAAACTTCTAGAAAAACAAAAAAATTAGATCTAAACTTGATGGAAAAGTGTGAGAGTGAGCGCCTTTTAAAGTTCAGATCTAACATTTTTTTTGTTTTTCTGAAAGCTTTGATACCAAAATGTAGCTGACATTTGAGGATACAATTTAGTACCAAAATTTTAGAAAATATAAAAAAATTAGATCTAAAAAATGTTCAAAAAGGTTGACGGTGAAAATTGTGAAGGGTGAATCGGCCTGCACCCGTTTTTTAGTTGGTTTTCAACTGTCGCTTTGTTTAAATTTAATTTGCTCATGCTTGGTGTCGAAAAATGACTGGTTCTTTCTTATGTTTTTTTCTTGAAGATTATGTTTGTTAATTGTTGAGGCAATAAAAAATAAAATCTACGAATAAAATGTTCTTGTGAAGTTTTAAGAAAATTCTACAAAGAAACCAAATACTTTGCAAGCAAAAAACAATAGGGGCGAAATATGTACACTGGTGGCGCACTAGCTTCAGCATTGATTGTAAAGTGTCGCCTAATTGTATACGCGCTGGCGCCGCACCGCGGGAGTGAAGAATTGCGCGGGAGTGCGGAGGTGCGGCTTTCATTGGGTTCCTAGCTTGAGGATGAAAAAGTACTTCTAGCATAACAGCACCAACAAATTCCACACAGCTCTTTCAATTCGATATCGAACAACAAACCATGCTCAAAATGACGCTGAACATTGAAATTACTCAATTTTGTGATGGTATTTATTATTTTATCACCAAAGACTTTTTGCCAAGTCTGTTTTTCTTCAACTTATTGGTTCATCCTCGATTGTTCGGCTGATTTCAATGGCGGCAGATGTTATAGAGCACTGCTGCGAGATGATAACCACTGACAAGCGATCCAAAGAAGCACTGAAGCGTTTTTTACCAACTGATGACATTCCACTAGAATTAAAACTAAACAACAGGCAGATTACCGAATTCAACCCACAAGAACAGACAAAAAACAAGTCTATTGTATCTCGAAAATCCACACACAACAACAAAAAAGTCTGTGCAAATTTGAATTTTCGAATTTGAAAACTCAGTGTTTGATGTGATACTTCTAGAAATATACTACTACTTTTTTTTCAAATTTTAGTTAAAAGTTTCCATCCATAATAAAGACCAACTTTCGGCAGTTTTTTCAAGATATTTAGTCTCTGAGAAACTCAAACATATGGCATAAGATTATTCAGTGAATCAAAGATGGTTAACCATGATAAGCAAAATAAACAAAAAAGTCCAGTATTTTATAATTTCGGAGACTTTTCCCCAAAACTTGAAGTTTCAGCAGGCCTTCCATAATTTATTTTCAGAAATGAGACAAAAAATTTTGAAAATCAGATTTTCGGACTAAACATCAGATTATTAAGGATTCCTAGTGTCTAAAATCAATTTTTTCTGATTAATTAACCCAAATGTAAGCCCTGAGTTTGAGTCATTTAAAGTGCTTTCATAGGTACTTATTTAGTTGGCCCCCCCCCCACAAAGGTCATTTTTCGATTTTGTAACAGTTTGGTTTTTTGAACCCTAAATCAACTTTTATTGCAATAACGACGACAACCATAACCGAGATGCATATTAAATGCAAACATATTGATCAGCAATTTGGGACCACAGATGAAACATAATGTCATTTCCTGCGTACTTCTTTCTCCAGCAAAACTGGAGAAAGAGCAGTTCAAATAGGCGTCGAATGTTAAAATCTCTAAGATCATCCGTTGCTAGGCTAAAAAGCTACTAATAAACTCGCAAATAATATGAACAAAAAATCAAACAAGCACAAAAAAATTCAGTACTGAAAATGACCTTTTTGGGGGGCCCCAACTAAATAAGTACCAATAAATCTTCAGTATAATGCTTCAACTCTTTTGAATATTCTCTGTTAAAAAAACTTCGGCACTTGATTATGCAATAGTATTTTGTAAATTTATCGTTCTGTTTTATGACCACCTCCTTAAAACAAAACACGCAATATGAAAGGGAAAGGCACACACACACAAGCTGCTGCAATTCAAAGGTAGTAATACAGAAGCAGCAGCCAGATTACTAATGGGGACAAGCAGGTGTTGCTAAATAACAAGCTCTTTTGTAATTCTCCTGCTCTCTTTTACCACTGATTTTATGGGCATAAATCAGATTTCTTATTCAGTTTGAATTTTCAAAATAACTCATAAAACATACAAAACAATAATGAAGAAGATAGTAATAAACAAAAAAGTGACAAAATGCTTGACTAATCAAAAAAGTATTGTCTGAGAAATTGGAGAGTGTGCCCATCCCAGTTTATAGCACTCCTTATTAGTATTGGGTATCGCCTTACATTTGCTTGTTGCTCTTTAATCTCGAGTATATCAGTGCAATTCAATAACCAAAACAATATTGCTGAACCATATTGCTTTGGTTTAGGGTGAGACTCGGCCAGATTCACTTTGTTTAGATTGGCTTTTTGCAAAAAAACAAAGATTTTTTCTTCAAGTTTATGGCCTGTAAGCTAGTAAATTTCAAAAATTGGAAGGCCACTCAATGATTTACTAACAAAGGAACCTCTCGGACATGTTGTAGAGCTAGTCGATTAACTATAAATTTTTTCATATTTTTTTGGAGAACAGACACAAAAAAAAATCTGGGGACTCAAAAAACTTTGGCCAAAATTTGCTTGGTCCCTGTGGATTTTTGAAAATACATTTTTGTACAGTCAATGCTCGATTTAGTGACACCCCTTAAAGTTCAATCTCTAGCTGAGTGGAACATTTGGTATCATACTCAGCTAGGGATGCAATTTCGGGAATGTCACCATAACGAGGTTTTACTGTAGAAAAATTTATTTTAAAAAATGTACAGGGGGATGAAGACAAATTTTAGCCTCTTTTGACATGTTTCTCAAATCTAAAGATTTGGATTTTTCAATTCGGATTTAAATTCGACTATGCTTCAGAAAATAACGTTATGAGAATTTTGGAATTTGATTTTACAGTTCGAAAATTTGCCTTGTTAACTGGATTTGGTTTAGTAATCTTTTAAAGAACCGGCATAAAAGGCAAGCTATTTCCATAGCTGTAACGAAATTGCAGCGACTGATTTCTGGTTTCGGTCAAAAAATTCAAGAAAATATGAATTTTTGTAGCTCAACTCACTGGCTATAAACTGACTGGGAACCTGCATCATATCAGTCTACAAAGAGTTCGAAAAAAACACAATTGCAGTAACAGGATCTTTAATTAATTTTAATTAAAGGTGATTTAGCAAAAAATTTACGGTATTACCTTATTTACTCTAATAGTATCCCCGGGGTTCTAATTTTCAACTCTCCTCCTTGAGGGGAGGGGGGGGGGCGGTTTGGGTTGTCTACTATTAGAGTTAATTTTGAAAATTGATACTAATTTTGCAAAATTATATTAAAAACTGATAAGAAGAAACAAAAAAATATAAACCACAGATTCTCATATCAACTGATACAAAACAAAGGCTTTGAAATTTACGAAGAAGTTTACTTTCCTAAAACATGAGTCATAGCAACCAGGCTTACAGATAGATAGTGTATACACACAAAAAGGCAAACAAATATAAAGAAATAGACCATACTTGCAATCTTCTAGAGCAGTGGTGGTAGTAGGAAAGCAACCCTGAGGGGAATAGGACTGCTACTACTTCAACCAAAAAAGGAAAAAGACCTCTTAATTATGCGGTAATTTAGTGAAGAGCAGTCCTTGAAGATATTAATGACCAAAATTGCCTAACCTCTTCCTATTAATCAATCTCCACTTCAAATCTAATGGTTTTGTGTGGGATTTGACATTTGAACTTTTGCATAACCATTTTTGAAAAAGCTAAAAATCGTGGTAGAAATCAATGTCAAAAGGTAGCCGTAAATGTCTTTTCCTTTTATATAGAAAAGAGAGCATAGAAAATTGCGGTTACTTTGACTCTAAATGTAGCAATAGTTTATTATAAAATAGTGACTAAATTTGCGAGCTCAATCTATAAGTTGTGCCACAAATTTTCCACAACTTTTATCTTGCTAGGCAAACCCGTAATTTATAAACATCGAATTCATGTTCAGAATAAAACAATTTTGAGTTTCACCGGTGTGTGGAAACCCTCGGACAAAATTTTTAAAAAGTGCTGCAGTACTTTTGAAACACCCTGTAGAAGCAAAAAATGTTTGAGAAAATAACAAAAGGGTATCAAAACTTTGTGAAGAAAAATTTCTAATAAAATAGATATTCTACAAGTAAAGTAAGTCAAAGTAACAATCAGGGTGGTATACTCGATGATTACCTCAGCCATCGGCCTCAGCCGGCTGATTCCACCCTGGTACAATAATTTTATTAGTGTTCATCAAATCGGTGTGCCCGCCACATCGAAATGTCCTTATTTGTGGAGCCGACTGCTGTTCAAAATATACTCTTGTTAAGCCAGATTTAGTGTAGCCGGCTTTTGCGTAGTAATTAATCGAAATTGCGTGACGCATACTTCTTATAGATTTAACAAGCCATTGCAGAAGTATTGTGCTCCCCTGCTCCATACTAACCTATAATGAGTCTTTTAAAAATTGCTGTCCGTATCAGCTGCTAAGGTAGCCCTAGGTTGTAGCTAATTTAACAGGCAGGCAGTAGAGCATTATCCGATGGCTCTTACTACCTGCATTTTTAAAAATTGGAATTTTTTTGCAATGTTTGGTGCTCAGAAATCTGTTTCAAAAGGCAGCAGGCTGATAGTTTCTCAAACTCTGCTTTTATTTCATTGATAAGTCGCATTGTTTGGGCTAATAAGTTTTATAAACTGAATAAAAAATGAAGTTTTTCCGATCACCTATTGTCTTCTTTCCATTTGCTCTCTGCTTTTTGTGCTACTAGTAAAGGGTCAATTAGAAGGTGAATTTAATGCTGACGATGGATTTGGCGATGGCATGACCCACAAAGCTGAATGCGAAACTATACGGGAAGAATATTTGCCTGAAGGCACAATGTCGGAAGAAGGAAGCCTTGATGGTGAGCAAACACAACAACGGTCATCTGATTTCCTAAATGCTGGAGGTGAAGCCACTGAACCAGAACAAGAACCTGCTCATGATTTTGAATTAAGCCTGGCAAGTTCAACTCCAAAAACTGTTACGGACAGTTTTGATGAAGCAGGTGTTGTGGAAGGTGTGCCTGAAGAATCAATTGCACAAGAATATGAGACAGATGAAAACCCCCAAAAAACATCCACCACGCCTAAGCCAGCCACCAGCACACCTCTTAATGAGAAACAAGGATCATGCAAAAGCTTATTTAACACATAAAAAAGGTAAAGTTTTTAGTATAAACTAATAGAAACCCACGTTAATAAAAAGAAATTTAGAAAAGACTTATGAAGCAGCTAAACCAGTGTTTATTAAGCCTCAAAAAGAAAATTAGGTTGAGAATTAAATTAAGAATTAAGAAAAAAATAAGAAAACAAAATGAGACCGCTGTTTCAAACCTTAAATCGAAGAAGGCTGGAAAAGGAGAAAACAAAGGAAAAGCAAAGGCGAACAATAAGGCAAACAAGAGAGCAAATTTTCAAACGAAGAAGAAGCAACAGTAAGGCACACACATTTTGAAAAAAAATAGATTTCAAATGAAACCAAAACGGAAATCTGAGGTATACCGTATTTCCTCTAATAACTCACCCGGGCGAGTTATTTTTTGAATCGCTGAAAATAATGAAAACTTAAGGTCGATCTCGAGATTTTCGGGTGAAAATCTAAAATCTAAAAAGTGGAATCCGTAGAGCTCGTGGGAGTTAAGAAAACGCAAGAAACAGCTTTGCAAGATATTTACTCTGCAATGAGATACAGACCCTCAAAGTAGGGGGTGTCGGGTTATTAGAGGAAACACGGTGCTTTCTGTTAGTTAGACAATGCTATTCATTCTTATTAATAGAGGGTGGTGGACTAACAGAGGTTATACGGTATTTGCCCGACCACAGTAGAAATTACCGGGGCATGTGATAACTTATAAAAAAGCTAGTAATCTGGGCTTTTAAATGGCATGTGACACTTTGGGTGAACGCTTTAACAATGATGTAAATAGTCGAAAGCTTGCAGGAATGCCAAATTTCCGAAAGCCTGACTTCGGCGGCCATTTTGTCGAAATCTAATGAGAAAATCGGAAATTTTAATAGCGCTTAGCGTATTATATATATGGTACATATGCAATAAGCCGTTATACTGAAAAATCGCCATCGGACGCTTACTAAGAGTCGAGGTCCAAAATCAAAAAAGGCTTTTGAAAGGAGTACAAGGTGGGCCAAGAAACTGCCAGAATTTCAAACGGACATAACATTTTGTAACGAAGCCGTATCGAAAAGGGGTTTTTTGGGACCTGTTCTTTGGGGGGGGGAGACACCCATTTTTTTAAGGCAATTTTAGTCAACAAAACATTTTATTCAGTCAATCGCTCAATCAATCGAAAGTAACTGGAACAAATTCAAACAAGACCGAATCAAAAGTAAGTATGGAGCTGCTGAGACCCTCTTCACATCGTACATCAATGAGTATATATGGAAGAAAGAATTTAACGACAATCGTATGTTCGAATTGTGGAAATTGATTGGACAGTTGTTTCCGTGTACCTGATGATGTGTTCGTTGCAGTTGATAAAATGTTTTGTTGACTAAAATTGCCTTAAAAATGGGTGTTGCAATCGTCTTCTCTCAAGCGGCCCTTGCGATTGGTATATAATGTCGAAAACACAATTTTTGCTTGGTGTCCCCTGTGGTTTGGGTTCAGGTCTTTGGATGGGCAAGGGCCAAACCACAGGGGGACCAAGCAAAAATTGTGTTTTCGACATTATATACCAATCGCAAGCGCCGCTTGAGAGAAGATGATAATATACCAGTTTAATGTCAATTTTGCTTTTTCGTGGCACATTCCAACCTTTTCGCAAACCAGCCATTATCGAATCTTTCAATTCACTATTTGAATTTGCCGCGCTTTTCTTCTACGCCAAAAACAAATAGATGAGCTATCTTTTAAACAACCTCTTTTTGTCAAACAAACAGGATTCAGTTTGCTTTAACTTTCGCTAAACAATTTTTTTGGTTAAAAAAAATGTAAACTATAAAAAAAAATTTACAGAAAAGATGAACGCTAATTGCCAGATTTTCACAGCAGTGATAAGTCAGTACTCATATGTGCCAAAATCTCTTAAAACATTGACCGAATACATTTATGATATACCTACACCAGCTTACGTCAATTTTCCATCCACAGACGAGATAAACGACTTGATTCTCAGAGGAGCTGAATTCAAAGCTTCTTGTCAGGATCACATTTTGTTAAATGAGTCAGTAACTTTTCCAAAAAATTTAAATATTCTGAATAAAAGGTTCTGTGGCGCTGCATATTCTCACTTAAATAATAGAAAAAGCTCACAAGGAAGGGTCCCTGACTGTGACTTGGGAGAACTTCGATGAAAATTTTTTCTGAGTATTCTTGTAGAGCGTGTCCAAGTTCCTGACAAGTCTGGCTCCTCAACTCTGAAGGCCCACAAGAAACGGTACAAAGGTCACTCAAAGTTCTGAAAACACCTTGATACCCACCCATATCATGGTTTTTTATAACTGAACCATGGACCATGGGTCATTCCTGAAAATTTTGTTTGCTTTCAGAGGTGGGGAGCCAAATTCACAAGTTATTTGGTCACGCTTTACAAGAATACGCGCAAAAAAAATCATCGAAATTTCCTCGGGTCACGGTCAGGGTCCGTCCCTTGTTAGCTGGATTATTTTAAAAAAAAAGTCATCATTCGGGTCCAAACACTCGTGAGGTCATTTTAAGAAGTGAACAAGAATTTCCATCACTTTAACACTCTTAAGACGGCTGATTTTGAGACCCCCGGTAAAAGCTTTTAAAATCGTGTTTCGGGGAATCTTTTTTGCAGAGTTTGGACAAATCAGTTTTGTCTACGGACTGCGCAAAAAATTTTGCGATATCGCGTCTGTGTGCAAAAATCGCAAAAATCCATGATATCATGGATTTGCCAAAATTTAAATTCCCGCAAAACGAAATTCCCAGGAAAGTTCAGTTTTTAGTTGACATATGCAGATTTGGAGGCCAGATTCGTGCTCAGCGTGGTCGATTTCCTTATAGAAGTGCAATCGAAAAAATTAAATGAGGTCATTAAAAATTTGAGATTTTGCCTTGGTCCCCAAGGTGTTTTCCTTATGTACTTTTATTTTTTTAAACCACAGGAGGACCAAGGCAAGGCCCAGATTTTTGAATGACCTCATTTCATTTTTCTGATTACACTTATATAAGGAAATCGACCATGCTGAGCAGGAATCTGGCCTCAAAATTGAACTTTCCTGGGAATTTAAAATTTGGCAAATCCATGATATCATGGATTTTTGCGATTTTTGCACATAGACGCGGTATCGCAATTTTTTGCGCAGTTCGTGGACAAAACTGATATGTCCAAACTCTGCAAAAACAATGGAGGGGAAAATGGAGGTGGTACTCTCTGAAATTAATGCACCACCTAGGTGTGTATCTCAAAACGCAGGGCATGATCAGGGCTATCTATTGCGCACAAACTTGAAGCAGAGTGATCACAATTTCACAGAAAAAATTTGATCTTCCTTCTGAAAACCAGTTTTCGAAAATTTTCAATCTCGACATATTTGAATGTTTGTTGTCTCGAGATTTTCCAAATACTGACTTTCAGAAGTAAGATTAAAAATTTACAAGCTACAAGTTTGTGCGCAATAGATAGCCCTGATCATGCCCTGCGTTTTGAGATACACACCTAGGTTACACACCTAGGTGGTGCATTAATTTCAGAGAGTACCAACTCTATTTTCCCCAAATTCCAGGTGGCCGAAATAGGTAAAAATCGCAATTTGTTTTGACCGTTCGAAACCATCCTCTTTCCAAAAAAAATTCAGCCATCGTGTTCAGCGTGAAATTCTGCACAAAACGCATGGTTCGGCACACACAACCTTTCCCCTGTGAAAACGGGGGGACCTGTAGTTTCGGCTAACTTTTAAAAAGTAATTTTTCCTAGAAAAAGTTATTTTATTATAAATTGTAAAATCAACAAAATTTTTTATTATTTTTGAAGTATTTAAGTTGCACCCTACACTACCAAATTGTGCAGCAGACCAAGTTGGTCACCCTAGTCTACAGCTGTTTATGTGGTCCAGCTCTAAAGGGCCACTTGGCTCAAGAGTTCTTGCAGGCAGTTCAAGTAGGTCCTTTGCATTCTTTATAAAAGGGAAATAGACCAGAAATGGACTTGGGTGGTTCTGGTTTTTGTTATGTATGAGCAAAATTCTTCCTCATAAAGTACAGGTCATTTTGGAAACCAGGAAAACTTTGGATTATGTCATTATGTTAAACGGTCCAACATTTTTAATTGTTCTTTAATTGTCTAAATTTTTTTATCAATTAACCTTACAGGTGCATTTAGAATTAGCTTTTTTGTGCCTTTTTTGCTCAGAAAATTTTTTCGGTCAAAAACTTTGCTGTGGGTGTTATATTGTTACTAAGGGCTGCAGAGCTACAAAATGAGCTATTTGCGGGCTACAGAATTCGCTTAATTCCGCTTAATTTCACTCACTATTTCAAACAATATCCACTTCATTATTAGTCTTTTTCGTAGCTCTGTTTCTTAGCTGCAAGATAACACAATCAGTAAAACTTTTCAATGAAACAAAAAAATTTGTGGCCATTTAGAGTGGGAGGGCGAAAAATGAGTACTATTAGGGCTGTAACTATACTTACCAAAAAACAAAAGATCGAATTTATTAATTTACGCTTTTAAAATACCTGACCCAACCAGTCTGCTTAACTTAAAAAAAAGAATCCTTAAATGTTCCGAAATCGCCTTCAAGGGGCATGCCCACGCTAATAAGAGGTGGTGCCCGGAAATTCAGAATTTTTTCCTGATTATTGAACTTCTGTACGGATTTTTCAACTTGGTTTCTAACAAAACAAGGGCTAGAATTTAATTTTAGGTACAGTTTTGTTAGAACCAAGTTGAAAAATCCGTACAGAAGTTCAGTGAGAAGGAAAAAATTTTAATTCCCGGGCACCACCTCTTATTAGCGTGGGCATGCCCTTTTCAATCATCTTTGATGAACTTTTTAACTGGTGTACCAAAAAACCCTTGCGCAATTTTTGATCACTCTATTTTAAATAAAAATAATAACACAACAAAAAATTCCAGTGAATAGCTGTCGTAGCGCTAAGCCTCTTCTTTTAAATGGCATATAAAACTTAACTGAATTTTGTTTAAAAGTCTGCATTTAGCTCTGAACACTTGTGAGGTCATTTTGAGAAGTTGACAAGAATTTTCATCACTTTAAATTGATCTGAAGTTTGATTGAGTATTTAACGTTACAATAACATTTTATCACCGTTTTGTAAAGCAGCTCAAGAGCTACCAGATCTATTTTACAGAATAATTTTTTCTAAATTTGAGCGCTGAGCCTAAAAAAGATGCAATTTGAACATATTTTTTAACTGGGGTTTATAAGTCCCAAACTGGGAGGCTTGGGGTTGAGACTCACCTACTACATGAATTCGAGCAAGACTCATGATCGAAAATGCGTATATAAAGGATCTTTTGATCCAGTTCCAGCGACCAAAACGCGTAAAATACCCTAAAAAATGATTTACATTTGCACTTGGGATACTGTCGTCGCTGAGCTCGAATCTGGCGTCAAAAAGTCAAATTACTTAAAAAAAATAGAAATAAATAGCTTGTCCTCAAGTGGGGTAGAACTTGCGCGACATTTAGGGTTAAAAGCCACTAACGCTTATCCACTGCGCTATGCACCAAACAAGTTACTAGTCACACAAGTTGGCCGCTCCTTTTAACCTATTTTTGCCTAAAACAATTTTTTTACACATATTTTCGAAAATGATCTAAGTAAAATTCTGCGTCGAAATAAACCGGTGTCCCGACCAGTAATTGACGTGTTAATTTTCTAATCAAATCTAAAAGTATATTTGAGAAAATTGAGTTGTAGTGCTTAGGGTTTTAACTTTTACCGAATTAATTCTTTTTCTAGGCTTCTATCGCTAATAACCCCAGACTTCAATCTTCGTTGATCAGCTCCAACTCTGACCTAGACCAATTTAAAGCAGATATGGATGCAATGCTCAGAGATTTGATGGTTTGTTTTTCTCACAAAGTATTTTACAACTATTTTTTTTCTAAATTTGCAAGTGCACACAAATGTTGTTGCTGCACAAATGCAAATTTTGCACTCTTTATGCAAAGTGCAACTAAAAACTTTAAGGACTGACCTAAAAGTGTATATAAAAAAGCGTTGGTTGGTTCTGTTTATTTGTATGCTTTTAAAATGAGTATTTTACTTCTGTTTAACAATAGCTGAGATACAAAAAGACAAGGGGATACCCGTCTGGACGGTATTCGTCAGGATCTGGATCCCAGCTGTGCTAATTTTGAGCTATGATCCTCCATCTCTCCGAAATATCGACTGAATCATTTCCAAAACCCAAATCCCGAAATTTTTTTAATCTCAAATTACCATTTTTAATTTCTATCTCAATTTTTATAGCTTTTTTCTTCAAAAAATTTAATTCAAATCTGTCATTCTAATTTTACTAATGCGTGTCCAAACTTCCTAACTTTTTTTGACAAGAAAAGTAAAAAACAGTCGAGTTTACAGTCGAATTTTGCTAAAACCGGCGCGCTCTCAAGTTCGTTTCCACCTACGGTCCGGCACTTTTTTACCTCGATTTTCAAAGTCTTTTGACAACCCTAACTACTCAGTCTGGCCGATAAAAAATCATTTGGCAAAAGACTTTAAAAATCGAAGTAAAAAGGTATGTGATCCTAGGCGGGAAGGAACTTGAGAGGTGTACATTTAATGGAGCTTTGACTGTACAAGCCCGCCAAAGCTAAAATCCACACTGAACTTTACAATATAGCGACCCCCTCGTTTGCTTAAGCCGAAAATCATGCTCAGCATCCAAGTTCAAACACAGCTTTTTTAAACAGCCATTGACTGAGAACATCTGTGTTCACCAACACAAACAAAATACTACTATTTCTCCATTTCTCTCCAACAATTCCTGTGCATATACAAGGGAGTCATAGGGCCCTGTGTTCCGCAGAATTAGGGGTGAGAAATTGGTGAAGAACAAATCTTCTCTTTTGCTCATTTTCTAGTTTTTTGGCCATGAATTACACAGACACTACTTCGAACATTAGTAGTAGTTATTACAATGGTTAGAGCCAATTTACGCAATGTTATATTATCATTATTAGTTTTGTTTGAGTTTACGTGGGTTTCTGCTGTCTATTTGCAATACCAATTTTTGTGTTTATTATCTATTTCGATGGCTGTTGAAGAATTTTTCTCGGCTGTGCTTGCTTATTCATCTCCTCAGCTTATTGTTATTGCTGACACTCCTTGACATTTGCCTTTTTACGAGATTTTATTTCTTATTTATTGGTTATTGATTGGAGTGGGGGTGCAATTTCTATTTTTTTATTTCTTTGAATCTTAAATTATGAATTTAAAAATTAATTTAGACAACACTTTTTATGGCTCGAAATCACTTTTTTATCGAATCTGCTTTTGGCCCAATTTTTTTCTAATTAAAGAAAGGACCAAGTAATTTTCAAAATGTTCCCGATATCATGTCTTTTACACTGTTTAGAGCATTTTTCCCAAAAAAATTAATTTGGGGACCAAGATAACCAGAAAATTTTTGCCGCCTAAAATGTGACTTGGGCCGCCCCATGGCATATCAAAATGTGCGGTAGGTGACTTTTTCCTAAATTTGATGCAGTGGCAAAAGCGTTATATTTTGCTGTTTTTCGGGTTTCCTGAGCCGTGATATGGAAGCTGTGCGTATATAGAGTGTCCTTGTATCGAGACTCAACTGTATCGGAAAGTACGTAATCCCTCTGTGGTTTTCTTTAGTTTGTGACCAAAAATGTATGTTTATGATTCTATTGAGCTACAGGAGGTTGTGCCTTTATTAGAGGAGCGCTTCTATTAGAGAAAATACGGTATACAGCTTTAACACAAAGCGAATTTAAAAAATTAACCCAAAAATTAGTCATCAGTGAACTGAAAACAAGTTTATGTAAAACTTTTTTTCCTTACAACCAACTTTCAAACATAATTGGCTGTGTTTTGGCTGTTTATACATCGCCTTCCTTATTCTGTTTACAAAACACACATATAAACTGTATTTTAGTTCCTAAATACTCGTTAATTGGGATGCCCACTAATTCACAAAGGTCAGACAATGTTAAATCGGGCTATTGAGTAAATCGGGGTGCCTTGAAAAAGGATTTGACTGTGTTATTATAATTTGTTAATCACCGTATTTACTCTAATAGCTCTAAATGTCAAGTTATTTTCGAATCACCATCCAGGGAGTTATTAGAGACTGTCGGACTATTAGAGATGTCAGGTTATTTTTTTGATCACAATGTTACTCAAGAAGAGACAATAAACATCACAATTTTTTTCACAAAAACAGTTAACAACAAAATAAGAACAAATATTAGAGTTTAATAATCCACTCCTAAATCAAGACTGTCATCAGTTTGGTAGCCGTTTTGTTCATCTTGCTCTGCATCGATTTTATGAATGATTCCCACGCAATGCATATCCATTCTAACGACGCAAAAATGATGTAAACCCAAAATATAAACCATGTCTAACTTGAATATATCTTGCGCGATTGTCCTTTTGTTAAATCACTTGTATGGCACCTAAACGAATCTCACACTAGCTTCACTTGCCCAACAATGATTGCCTAAATGTTTGCTGCAAGTAGTTGGCTGTCAATGAGTCCTCCATGTAAGTCTTCCCGACCCACGAAAAATTCAGCTTGTTGTAACACAGGTAATTTAAATCCAGTGGAAGTCAACAAAGTGATGATGACAAACTGATCTACATTCAGTTGTTCCGAACCACTATAAATGTTTCTATTCTTTGATTGAATCAAGTACGAGAGAGGATAAACAACTAACAAGGAAAATTCTCGAGCTGTTTTTCCACACATTCATGATTTTGATTGGCGAGCGAGAAACTGTTTTTACAAATTGTACAAAAAGGGCAATACTTTTTTCTCCGCCTAATTTTCTCTTTTTTCCGCCTAAATATTTTCTTTTCAGTAGGACTCTAACCTGGGGTACCTGATCCCGTTTTCTGTAGTTTTGAGCATTTTTAGAGCAGTGAATACTGTTCAGAGATTTCGTGATATCGATTTTTTCCAATCTGATATGATATTGATATGATATCGGCCACAAAATTTCCATCTGATATGTTACTGATATGATAACACCTTGATACGATGTTTTTCTGATATGATATCAGCCCATCTACCAGATTTTTCGTCTGATATGATACCTGATATTGTATTAGTCAGGAAATTCCCCTCTGATATGATACTGATGTGATACCTCCTTGATATGATATTCACCTGATGTGATATGATATCACGTGATATCAGGCCGGCATTTTGATGTCAGGTGATTATGACATAATATCTCACGAAGCGAAAAAGTTGGGTTGCTTAGCTTTTCTTTTTTAGCTTTTAGAGATTATTTTCCAAATCTTCTATCTGTGATTTTAGGTTCAATGGTCAGGTGGATTTTAATTATTCTTAGAATTCGCAATGCAACTTGATAAAGTCGATGGCGCATGTAAGGTCAATCCAGAATTTTATTTTGTCTATGTGTCAACTGTCGATTTTGTATGGCTGCATGTGGTCAAAGTGTCACTCTCTATGTGCCTTAAACCGCATACAGTTCGACAAAATCCATAGTTGACACATAGACGAAAAATTATGACTTGATGTTACATTCGTTCATGATCTTGCCCAGCTGTATCCAGTTCTATTGCGAATTCTGAGAAAACATAAAATTCACCTAACTATTGAACCTAAAATCACAAATAGAAGATTCTGAAAAAAGTCTCAAAGCTAAAAAAGGAAAACTAAGCAAACCACTACACGATTGTTGGACATCCTCCTCATGGATCTTGAGATCTCCTCACCAAATTCCACGATATTTACCTGAAAAAACCAAAAAAATAAGTCGTCAGAAGTATATATATTGGCTAAAAACCAAAGTAAAATAATCCTTGGGAAAAGGAATCAAAGTTTACGAAAAACAGCCCAAATCACTTAGAGAACAATGCTAACCGAGAAAGAGATCGAACCTGAGAGCGAGTAGATGAGACTGTTGAGTCAGAGTAGATGATTCCTGGGGCCTATCCCACTAATTGAAAAATTTTCATTTTTCATGAAAAATTGAAAAATTTTTCATTTTTCACTTTTCATTTTCTATCCCACTAACTGAAAAGTGAAAAATGAAAAATGAAAAGTGAAAAATGAAAAATGAAAAAAAAATGAAAAAACATTTTTCACTTTTCAGTTTTCAGTTTTTCACTTTTTATTCCAATCTTACAATGGCTCATCCAAACGGTAAAGGGACGTTTCTCCTTTTTTTTGCATTTTCAAATTCCTGCCTGTTTCATGTCGTTTTTAGCACGAAAGTGTTTATTACTTATTATTAGCTGTTTATATTGCTGTATTACGCACTTGTACTTGCTTGTTCGTCTTGCGTAAGGGTGTAATCTAAATTTACGAATTCATCGACCATTTTTATTTAAGCTCTCAGGATGATTATTTTTGAATGGTCGAACGAAGATGTCGCCTCGTGGCTGAAGCTATCAAGTGTTCGGAAGATGACACTGAAAGAAGTTGCCGCCATAATTCTCACATAGATTTTTCTTACTTAGGTGGGAGGTCATCTCTGATCGCGCGGCGGGATTAATTATGCTCGCCTCAGATAGATTAATGAGAAATCGGACAGTGAGGCACTACGAGCTGGTCATGAACGCGTTAAAGATTGCATGGGAGCGTCTGATGATCAAGCCAAAATACCGGCAAGTGTTGATGGATTTTGAGAAGGCAGAGCTCAAAGCAGCGATTGGAGTGTTTGGATTGGAGGCAGGTTGCTTTCATCGCTTTTGTTCACTTCATTTTACTACATCTTCTTATTCTTATATGATCAAGGGCTGCCACTTTCACATGAGCCAGGCGGTACTGCGACACGTGAGGGAACTTTTGCTCTTCAATCTCTACAAAGGCGATGAAGAATTCAACAAGCTGATTCGGATGATTATTGCACTGCCTCTTCTTCCAATCGAAATGGTGACTCTTGTGTGGATAGAAGTGCTCAAGCCAAAGCTATTAAAATTTGGAACCGAGGAGGAGCTCAAGCCAAAGATCAAGGTTATTACCATCATTAGTAATATGGTATATTTACCTATATTTTTCTTGTTTTCAGAACTTCGTAACCTACTTTGACCTGGAGTGGATGCAACTATGGAACTTCTACCGTCAAAGTGTGAGGACAAACAATGCGTGTGAGGGTTTTCATTCTTTCCTAAAGCGGCAGGTTTTTTTATTTCGCCTATCATAGACCGGTTTATTGCTTAATGTTCAGTCGCCATGGGTCCCTCCGCCGTCCTGGTTTCTCTCGACTCTTCAACTTCCTTCAAAACATTGAGTACCAGCGAAGCGTGAAGATGATCAAACTTCAAGAGGGTATCAAGCCAAAGCTACAAAGCCACAGTTACAAGAAAGTCAACGAGAGGCTGGAGCTGTTGTGGAAAAAATTCGAGGTACATTTATAAAATCATTGTGCTCGAACTTTTAGATTTATCGTTCAGAAAAAAACAAAGAAAGGGCGCAAAACAATTGAACTGCTGAGCTCTTATTGTTCGAGATGTTTGAATAAAGTTTAATTTTGATTGTTAGTGAATAGATGTACTGGTGAACGGTAAATGTGCTAAAAATGACAAATACAAGTGCGTAATACAGCAATATAAACAGCTAACAATAAGTAATAAACACTTTCGTGCTGAAAACGACATGAAACAGGCGGGAATTTGAAAATTCAAAAAAAAGGGACAAACGTTTGTCCATTTTTTTGCAAATGCAAAAAAAGGGAGAAACGTCCACGCACCATCCCAAACAAGTCTAAACATCATAACTTTATTTTCACACTTGAACAACGACATAACAAGGCCAGTTAACATCTACGACATACCGTCAAAAGTATATTCTTGCTCGTTTTCTTTGGTAGCCCTCTCATCCTTGTTCGCAAAGATTCTCATTTGCGGCGGGACACCCAGCTCCAGCTCCTTCTCGTAGATGTAAAGTTCCTTTAGGCGATTGTCCAGTCCCAGCCCGCGCAGCTTCTCGGCCTTGATCTCCTCTTCCAGAGATTTTGGTAGTTTCCTAAAGGTGACATTTAGAGTCCCATATCTAAAATTTATGAAAATTACTGCATCGTTGACGAGAAAAGACGCATTCTAGGCTCTACTAAATAAGGCAATGAACATTCGCGGACGCGCTTCCTGCATAACTTCATCTTCGGAACTTTCATTGGTTGAACACATCTTCTTTCTAAAAAGTGAACACCGTTAGACATGCACGGACGTATAGCTAATAAACACCGAGTTCGGCGAAGAAAAATAATACTAGATGAAGAATCAAAATATTTTGTAAAATTGTAGACGGGTACACCGGTCTACAATTTTTCATGTAAAATTGAAAAAATTTTCACTTTTCATTTTTCACTTTTCAAATGGTGAGACAGAGAATGAAAATTTTTTCACTTTTCATTTTTCAATTTTCATTTTTCAATTTTTCAAATTTTAGTGAGACAGAAATTTTTCATTTTTCACTTTTCATTTTTCACTTTTCAATTAGTGGGATAGGCCCCTGAAGACTAATCGCACAATATTGAAGTATTGGATTAAGAAATGTTGGTATATAGGCTAATCAAGACTAATTGAAAATGGTGGTATATATACAATACTTTAACTCATCCCACGCAGATGACATGGTGCTCTTGAAGTAAGGCGTTTATCCTGGTGCACAGGGGTCGAAAGTTTGATCCTCAAAAGGGTATATTTTGTTTTTTTTTGCCAGTGAAAATCCACGAAATCCCAGTGGTAAACCATTAAGGATCTAGTGGATTACCACCTTAGGCCTAATGGAAATCCAGTGCTCCACCAAATTGCCACCTTTTTACCACTGGTGAGCCACCATTCTGCCACCCCTACTCCCTACCAACCACTGGCTCCTACGTGGCTCACCACTGGCTGAATCGTTGACTACCACTGCATTTAAATTCCCTGTAAAAACTTTTCCAAACTTTCACATCATGGCTTTTCCTCAGATTGAGTTTCCTATTATTTGAATCAGCAGTGAGCATAACAGTCACTGTCGTCACTGTCACAGTCATTGTTATTAAGCCAGTATTTGAAAAAAAACCGACTTTTCAAAAATTTTCCGAATTTTTTTGCGCCACCCTGTAGCTAAAAAAACCGAAATTTTTATGATAAATAAATACAGTTATTATTGAGGGGTGTCGAGTAATTAGAGACTGTCGAACTATTGGAGACTGTAGAGCTATTAGAGTAAATACGGTATTAGTTTATTTCTAATAAATATCTAATCTAAATATTTTAGATGGAGGCCAACAAGAAAAATATATTTGCCAATTCTACCATTATTGATGTGAGCAGCCCGCAGGTGAGCGTGCAGCCCCTTTCAAAAGTCAGCGATTTGCAAAAACAAGTTGAAGAGGTCAAAACTGTGAGTGACATTAGCCAATTAGTCCATTTGTACAACTTAAACATCTACCAAATTCAGGTGATGTCAGACAATATGATCAGAATCCTGGAACGCGGCGACAGACTCGAAAACATTGACCACAGAACTGAGGCTCTTCATGCTTCTGTGAGTCTATTTTGTGACTTGTAATGTTGATGAAATATTTGTGTCTACTAATTTCAGTCCCAAAACTTCAAGACCACAGCTCGCCGAGTTCAACGGAATATGTGTTGGTAGGTTGTCCTTTTTTCTAAGACGTAAACCAAGCTCTTTTTTTCCCTCATGCTCGCTTCCGCCTACGGTTTGACTTTTTGGCACTTCTTTAGTTCCCCCCCCCCATACCCGGATTTTTTAAAAAGTGACCCAAAACCACCCCCAACTCCTTTTTTCTGCTCAACAAGATACGAGAAGCATTTCTAAACACTTTCTGAATAAAAAAATTTGAATTTTCTCAAAAAATTTCGCATTTCGCCTCTTACAGAAAAATGGTAATTTTAAGGTATTTTAGGGTCATTTTTGGATGATTTATCACATTTTTCTTGCTGGAGTTTTTTAAATCATTTTTTAAAATTTGGTTACATGGGGGGAACTAAAGAAATATTACTAAAAACTTTAGATTTTGAACATGTTTTTACTTTCTCGTGCCTACTGCATAAAACAATTCTGGTATGCATGTTTTATGCATCCAAAGTCACTTTCCAGTGATTTGCGTCTAAGGTATGTGGGTGTGCGCATCTCAACCCCAAGCCCCCTGCGCCCCCAAGGGGCTTGGTGGGTTAGAGATGCGCGCACTCACTTACCTTAGACATAATTCCGAGCAAGACTCTTGATCAAAAATGCATTTAGAGAGTCTTTTTGCCCAGATCCAGCAAGAAAAATGTGATAAACCACCCAAAAATGACCCTAAAATACCTTAAAATTACCGTTTTTCTGTAAGAGGCGAAATGCGAAATTTTTTGAAAAAATTCAAATTTTTTTATTCAGAAAGTGTTTAGAAATGCTTCTCGTATCTTGTTGAGCAGAAAAAATGAGTTTGGGGGTGGTTTCGGGTCACTTTTTAAAAAATCCGGGCATGGGGGGAACTAAAGAAGTGCCGACTTTTTTAACCAGATTTTCTTACCTTTTGCCGAATTGGCTAGTCTAATTCAAAAAATCATAAGAATTTTGATTTTACTGGTTGTTTATTAGGTCGTTTTTACTTTTTTGCGGTCGCATTTTATAATATTTTGTAAATCATGTTTAAATGTCTTCTAGGCAATTTTTATATGCTAAAATCCAGTGTTTTCAAAACTCAAACCTCAAGTTTCGCCTCAAGTTTTCTAAAATTGTCTGTAACTCTGTTTTCAGCATTCATTTTTTTAATTTCTTTTTTTTCGTTTTGTTCGCCATAAAAATTTGAGTTTAGGGGATAGAGAAAAAAATTCAGACCCGTTTTCCTTATAAAAAATTAAGAAAAAATCGATTGAAAGTATTTTTTTTTTGATAAACTCAAATATTTGAGTTTAGCAAAAAGTTACAGCTTCAATCGATTTTTCTTCAATTTTTTATAAGGAAAACGGGTCTGAATTTTTTTCTCTATCCCCTAAACTCAAATTTTTATGGCGAACAAAACGAAAAAAAAGAAATTAAAAAAATGAATGCTGAAAACAGAGTTACAGACAATTTTAGAAAACTTGAGGCGAAACTTGAGGTTTGAGTTTTGAAAACACTGGATTTTAGCATATAAAAATTGCCTAGAAGACATTTAAACATGATTTACAAAATATTGACACAGACAATTCTAGAAAACTTGAGCTTTGCGTTTGCTAAAAACGATAAAAAAATTGTTTTCCGATACTTTCCTACATAAAAAATCCATTTTCGAACAAAAATTTTTTGATCAAAATTTGACATTTTGCCTTTTTATTTAGGAAAGTGTTGGAAACAACTCTTTTACCGTTTTAGCATATAAAAATTACTTAGGATATATTTAAAAATGATTTACAAAAATATTATAAAATGCTTAAGAAATTGTCGAACACT
Organism: Ditylenchus weischeri; assembly: GCA_029231635.1. Taxonomy (NCBI): domain Eukaryota; kingdom Metazoa; phylum Nematoda; class Chromadorea; order Rhabditida; family Anguinidae; genus Ditylenchus; species Ditylenchus weischeri. Next base: position 112,661 of record JAMRYI010000003.1, read on the forward strand.
AGGCGGGAACGAACTCAAGGAAAACTCAAACGAACTCAACGACAAAAAAATTTCTTCCTGTTGTAATTTTGTTCGTTATGGCTAAATTTACGGACGACACTCAGTTGCCGGCCAAACTGATTGCCGGCTCCTGATTGCCGACAATATATGTACAAGGTGATCTAAAAAAAATTCGGAAAATTTTTTAAAATGTTTGGTTTTGAAATTATCTACATCTGCTACTCATTCCTATTGTTTTTCATGTACATCTTTTGTGTTTCTAATCAAAGCACTCCCAGGTACCTTAGCTATTGTCATCGAGTTTCCTTGGGAAATCGATGGGGTAGGGAGTAGACACGCAAAATTTTCCGAGGTTTTTGGCCACCCTGAATTCCCTGTATGGTGGCTTTAGGTAAATTCATCCTCACTAAATTTATCTAGTGATGAATTTACGCACAGTAAATTCATGCCCTAGGATGTACAGCACGGCTGCAGCCGTTTTTTTCAGAAAACAGAAGCATAAAAAATGAGTCAGCAAGAAAGATAGCAAAGAAAAAATCATCTTGCTACCACTAGGGTTCAAACCTGTTCGGTTCCGGGGACCAAATGACCGGGGACCAAACGACCGAGGACCAAATGACCGGGGACCAAATGACCGGGGACAAAATGACCGGGGACCAAATGACCGGGGACCAAATGACCGGGGACCAAATGACCGGGGACTAAATGACCGGGGACCAAATGACCGGGGACCAAATGACCGGGGACCAAATGACCGGGGACTAAATGACTGAGGACTAAATGACCGGGGACCAAATGACTGGGGACCAAATGACTGGGGACCAAATGACCGGGGACTAAATGACCGGGGACCAAATGACCGGGGACCAAATGACCGGGGACTAAATGACCGGGGACCAAATGACCGGGGACCAAATGACCGGGGACTAAATGACCGGGGACTAAATGACCGGGGACCAAATGACCGGGGACTAAATGACCGGGGACTAAATGACCGGGGACCAAATGACTGGGGACCAAATGACCGGGGACCAAATGACCGGGGACTAAATGACTGGGGACCAAATGACCGGGGACCAAATGACCGGGGACCAAATGACCGGGGACTAAATGACCGGGGACCAAATGACCGGGGACCAAATGACCGGGGACCAAATGACTGGGGACTAAATGACTGGGGACCAAATGACCGGGGACCAAATGACCGGGGACCAAATGACCGGGGACTAAATGACTGGGGACCAAATGACCGGGGACCAAATGACCGGGGACTAAATGACTGGGGACCAAATGACCGGGGACCAAATGACTGGGGACTAAATGACCGGGGACTAAATGACCGGGGACCAAATGACTGGGGACCAAATGACCGGGGACTAAATGACCGGGGACTAAATGACCGGGGACCAAATGACCGGGGACCAAATGACGGGGACCAAATGACCTAATGCCTACCTCTGCCAATTTTTCGATCACAAGTCTATTGTATTTGGTTTTTTATGTCAAAAACATTCAAATTAAATATCATTTTGTAGCTAAGACGCTGAATGGGGTCGCTAAAACTACACATTTAAAAAAATATGTAAAAATAAACCTATGAAAGTGTTTAGAAACAAAAAAAAATTATGACAAGAATTTAAAAAAAACCCATGATTTCTCCGCTCGCCACCCCCCCCCCTCTTATTTTCTGGTACAAAAATCCTAGCAGTGCGCATTATCGGCTTCAAAAACATCTCCTGGGTAAATCTGGGTCAATGAACCCATCTTGTAAAAGAAGGCTGTCGAGAAAAAGCTAAAAATAAATTAAATTATTTTGGCGAAAATAGTTATTTGGCCGGCAACTGTGGGCCGGCAATCAGTTTGGCCGGCAACTGTCCTTTTACAAAATTTACCGCATTTTAAAGAAAAAAATGCATCAGGAAAAAGTATTGCCTTTTAGGGCAATACTATTACGATCAAATTTTGAGTCAAAAGCCGAACATAACTTTTGACTATGGTGTATCCTACATTTCAGGAAGAACTTAAAGTGGACAGTTGTCCTTGGAGTGTTCTTGACGATTCTTGTGACGCTGATAATTCTCTTTGTGCTCAAACAACTGGGTGTTTTCAGCTCCAAGTAGAGGCTAAGAGAAGCTTTGCGTTTTGAATAAGTTCACTGACGGAACTTTTTTAATGATAAAGTCATTACATTTGAATATAACAAATTTCAATAAATTAACTTTCATTGTGCTTTTGTACTAAATTCAGCCATTTTTGTAGAATGATTTGTCCAATTGCTATAAAACTGTGAATAGAACATATATTATATATATTTCTGCGTTTAAAAAAAACTTGAAAAAGCTGAGACTCTCGACTAAAGTCTTTACGGTTCGAAAAATACACTCGTATTATAAGACGTTGTGATAACTGAAACCGTAAGAAAAAATCGATGCGCAGTCTAAAATGGATAAATCTTGTATCTGCCATGTTCCGGCTGAAAGTGCCTCGTTTTTGACTGAAAGGTCCTTGTTTTTGAGTTTTAGTCAGAGAGGCAAGTATCTAAACAATTTTTTTAAAGTGATGACATCAGATAACCCTGCGATTCTAGTTTTTAACGGCGTATAATTTGTCGCATCATCTTTGCAAATGTAGCACAAAAACGTGGAAGTATGAAGCAAATCGAAAAAAATAATTTGATTTATACTTTTTCCTTTCTAAATTTTGCAAAGATGGAGGAAAAAATATGACACTTTCCAGACAAAAACAAGGCACTTTTCAGCCACAACGAGGCACATTTTATACGTGTCCATTTAAAGTCAGCCTCTATAACCGAAAATTCAAGTGCGAAACTATTTCAAAAAGTCTTGAAGGGGGGTTTGACTTAAACGCGATAAAGTGGCCTCAGTGGCGCAGTGGATGTGCTTTTGTGTTTTTGGCCCAAAATGGTGCACAGGTTCGATTCCACCTGGTGAACTCTACTTATTTTGGCTTGTTATGGGGTTAATTTGACTTTTTTAGCGCCAGATTCGGAATCAGCGAGCCCAATTACTCCTAGACATAGGTCAAAGTAATTAGGGTGCCACCAGATGGAACAGTACCTGTGCAGCATTTTTGGGCCAAAAACACGAACGCAAATTCACTGCACCACCTCCCCAAATAGCTACACCCTTTAATGCGTTTTATGGCCATATAAGATTATTGGAAATCAGTAGGGTTGGGTGATGCCCAAAATTTAAAGAAAAACAAATAAAACAAATAAAGTGAAATAAGGCAGAAAATTTTTGGAAATTTTCCGGAAAATATCTTTTTCGTAAAGTTTTTGGAAATATCCCAACCCTAGAAATAAGCCATTACGTTATATGTGCAATAATTCTTAATCTTTCCAATCATTATCCATCCTTATTTGTATAATTGTATAAATGTAATAACTGCTTTTTTATTCTGATAAAAAGATTACTGACACAGTTTAAGTCAACTTATATGCATAAAACCATACAGCCACCGAAATCCGTTATATAGGAGATAGGTTTGCGATCACAGTAGTTCTCCATTTACAAAAATTATAAATGTAATCAAATGTAATGTAATGACACAAAAATATATTTTATCTACGATGAAAAGAAGGAATGATTCTGGTACTCCGCCAGTCTTTCCGCATTCATTGTGCACCTTGCACTGTCTTTGTCACTTTCAATAGCATCGATGAGTTCACCTGAACCCTCTGCAAACATATGTTTTGCAAAAATACTTGATTAAAAATACCTAAAGAGGTAAAGGATTGCATAGGGCGAATGTATTCTAGGGCAACTGCTTCTATGACAGAGTCGTAAAAATCGTTCTCAAACTCCTTCAGAACATGGACCTCCTTAAAATTACTGAAAATTTATACCACTCTCTTAAAAACAAGTCTACAAACACAGCCTACAAGTGTTTTCTTCTCGTTGTTGAAATGTGGATTGTAACCAACACTCATAACCATAGGATATAGCTCCGACTTCTCCACCTTTGCGAAACCAGCGTAAACACCATTTGGAAACTCATTAGGAAGTAGGACAACAGTAGCGGGCTCCAAATTTGCTGAATGTATTTGTAATTTGAAAAAATCAATTTAAACAAGTAAGCTAAGGGTATACCGGTTGGACAATTGAGCTTCTTACCACCACGTCCAAATCCATACACTACTTTACCCCGAAAAAAATATGGCAGAAGTTTGGTGGCAGAATCAGTTATGGCGTTTGTTGACAGGGTCATTGACTCTTAAATAGTTATTAACGAGAAAGTGATCTCTCACTGAGTCACCCAAAACACGATATCAACAGGAATCTCAGAACCAGATTAGATTAAATTATATTAATTTTTTAGATTTTATGCAGAAGCAACAGTGAACAAAATATCAATTAGAGATCGTTCTCATTATTGTGACTAATTTCAGTGCATCTTTTCAAAGATTCCTTAGCAACTCTTCGCAACTCTTCAGGCAATTTCATCATGTTGGAATAAAGCTTCAAGACTTCTATAAATGGAATACGATGCTGATCGGACAGGCGACACTTCAGAACAAATGTTGATATCCTGAAAAAAAGAAAGAGGTAACCTAAGCAGTTCAATGAAAAACTGACCCTTTCAAAACTGAAAGTTGGAGACGATATGTTGCAGTCAATGGATACGTCTTCAGCATAAAGTCAGCACCTGTTAGGGATTGCTGCATAAACCCAATTATCTTTGGTCCTAGTTCTTGGGTAATTTTGACGTAGATAAAATTTCCTGACACTTTGCACATTGTTTCAACCACCTGAAAGAGCACATTATAAATTCTTTTGACAGCGTGATTCAAGAATTTTGGCCACTTTTTGGAGGCCAAAACTTTTTTTCAAGTAGTATTTCGAAAATCTGTAAACACAGATCGACTCAGTTTTTGATGGCAATTTTTTGGTATATAAAGTCAAAATTACGATTTTTGCTTGGTCCCCCCTGTGGTTTGGGCCTTGCCCTTCCAAAAGTTATCCATATGCCAGGACTCAAACCACAGGGGGACCAAGCAAAAATCGTGATTTTGACTTTATATACCAAGAAATCGTCATCGAAAACTGAGTCGATGGGCGTTTACAGAATTTTGAAAAACGGTTGACAAAAAATGTTATGCCTGTCAAAAGTGGCCAGAATTCTTGAATCACCCTGTAGAACATATCTGAGAAAAAAGAATTACTTCTACCGCTCTAGCTGCCACAAGTTTCTGAGAGTCTGAAATAGAACGAGTTGACCAATCAGCGCTCAGCTTACGCACAAGGCCATGCCAGTTTTGATGAATCATAGGAAGAAGATCATCTTCGAAGTGCTTCACAAATTGCAACGAATCATCCAAAATGTCTAGCACAAGTATTTGAATAGGCAGATCTGTAGATGAGATCAAGTGCTTCGTCCTGTTTTTTTTCATCCTTTAGCATGTAACCTATATTTTTTTAGCACACCTGTTCAAAACTGCAACAACACTAAGAGCCATTGGAGATTTACCAGTGTTCTTCCGGAACTCTTGTGATTCACCACTAGCGTACAGATCAGGCCTTTCCTGCTCATTCTGCTCATCATCACTGTCGCATTTTTTCTGAGAGCTTTCTCCCACTGGCTCCATTGTCTCATAAGTAACTGGCACGGGCTTAAGATCCGGAAACCATCTCAGCAAAGCCCGAACATAGTTTCTGATAGCACGCAACAAGAGAAGGGTCTTTCTCTAAAATGACAACCGTTAATAATCATTGTAGGGTTGTAATCCAAATTACCTGATCATTTCGATCCAAAGCCAACAGAAGTTCTTGCACGATGTGCTGCACCTGTTCGAACATTAGAGGGTCAGAACACCGAGCCAACATTTCAGAGAGAATCAGCGGCGACCTAGCGTTGAGAGCGAAATCCCGAAATCGAAGAGACACTTTGAAAACTACGTAAGACGCATTTAAAGAGAGAAATTCAGAGACACTCACGTGCCCATTGCCCTAAAAACAAATTGATCAAATTTTGCTGAATAAAATAGAGAGCGTATATGTTTGCACAGCAGGCTGCACTTTTTTTTGCAAGTTGCAACAAATTTATTATCCGCTAAAAAACCTTACCATGGAAAGAACTTCTAGACTTTGTTCAGCTGAATCTTTGACGAAAAAATTTGAAGAAGATGTCCATTTCAGCACTTCATACAGCACATCGATAAGCAACTGAAATGTTTTAAGTAAACAACTAAACCTATCAGATCCCACTAAAGACGAATATTTTCGTGGCACTATTGCTATTAAAAGTCCCTATTGCTCACAGCAATTTACAAGTTTGAATGACCCTTTCAGCAAAACTCTTATGCCAAAACAATTCCGAAACTTTTTAAATCTTTTTCACAAGAAAGAAGTTACTTACTCTGGTGTAGTGTTTATGGTGTTTAAGCTGAAGAATAGCCCTCACAATGCCATGAACAAGTACAGCGGCCAAACATGACTCATCCGAATGCAACCTACTCCCATCTGCAATGTATATGCTGATTAAAGAACAAAGAACTTTGACCCCTTCACCCAAACCTCCTACCTTCTATCCTCTGATCATTGACCTCGGCCTCGATAGAGTTTTCTAATGGCAATAAAAATTGCAAGGAAGAGTCAACGAAGGAATGCAAAGAAGCCAGTCTTATTGTTTCTTGTTCCGCAGATAAGTCCAAGCTGGTGGACGGAGAGAAAGATGCTATTGATGCCATTAGGATTGCGGCAGCTATCCTTCCGTCCATGTCAGACGTTTGAAAATTGTCAACAAGAGTGCTGAATACGCTCTGCAAGCAAATTGTATTGAAGTACAGGGTGTACCAAATTTTACTGACACTTTTGCTTTTTAACTTTTTTTAAAGGCCGTTTTTTGAATTTCTGTGAACGCAGATCGACTCAGTTTTTGATGGCAATTTTTTTGGGATATAGGGTCAAAACCAAGATTTTTGCTTGGTCCCCCCTGTGTTTGGCTCCTAGTCTGTAGGTGGCCTTTAGATGGGTAAGGCAAAAACAACACGAGGGAACAACCAAAATCGTGTTTTTTACATTATATACCAAAAAAATTTTCATCAAAAACTGAGTCGACCTGCGTTCACAGAAATTCAAAAAACGGCCTTTAATAAAAGTCATGACCGCTTAAAAGTGTCAGAAAAATTTGAAAACTACTGGGAGTTGATTTTAGAAGATCTCAACAAGTTTTTAGACTTTAATTCTCCAAATAAGTTAAACTCCACCTTGCGAAGATGACCCAATGAAAAGCGAAAAAACGAATTTTTTCTGTGATAAAAATACTTACATCTACGTTTTGCAGTCCACCGAAAAATTCTGCTAATGCCATTACTTGACTACCCTGGATCCCATAACAGAGAGGAAAGGACAGCAAAAAAGAGGCTGATTCTTCAGAAGAAATAAGAAGCCGCTTCTTATCCACCCGAATAGTTTGCATTACCGCCAGTAGTAAGCGCTCCAAGAAGTCTGTTGAGGCCAAAATCAAACGATCAAATCCGGCTGTTCCCAAAACTTGGAGACAGTTGATATGCTTAAATTAAATTAGCTCAAAATTTTTTGAAATAAGGCAGAATCTTACATTTTGAAAAACGGTGTCCCCAGAAGCCGAATCTTTAACATTCTTTACAAAATTCTTGGACACTTTTGAAATTTTGTCCGACATATGCCTGATGCAAAAATTGGTGTCATCTCGGCGCAGCTTGGTTAGTACATCCCTTACAAGGGAGCGAATCCTGAAAAAAATTCAGTTATAAATTAGAGCATTAGATCAGCGAGCACGGACTTACTCGACGTAATCATCATTGACTAGCACTGTACACAAATCAAGCAAGATAAGATTAAGCGTGTGTTTGTCAAAAGCTACAGAGCACTGTTTAGCAATATCGACCATCATCTTCAACGTGGAAACTCGAATATGGTGAGAGTCGTTGATACACAGCATAGCCACCAGAGAAGATAGCTGGAAAAGAAAAATTAGAAAAATTGCTTGTATGTGAGGCTATCAAAAAACCTGAGGAAGTAGTTTACTAGTCGCCATTTCAAACCATTTAGAATTCCGTTGAACTTGGAGCTGAAACTTAGGAACAGCAGTTAAGTTTTCAACAGGTGTGTCAGATTTTGGGTCGGCAACATCTTCTTTGACCATACTGCTTGACCACATAGTTGAGCGAATTATTTGGGAAATCAGCTAAAAAATCACAAATTACAAAAAATTTATCACAAATTTTTTCACCAAAACAGCAGTCTGTGGAATTTGATAAGGAACAGCGGCATTAACATTGTCTATTGCAATTCTTTGGCATTTGGCGAAGAACCCCGGCAGAACCAAAGCCAGCGAGTCAGCTGACACTTGCTTTAAATTCACATCAGTTATTTTCTCTAATACTCGGGCAGCATTAATTCTGAAAACAATTCGCTTATTTTAAGAGAGGTCACTAACAAACACCTGATTGAAGTATCTCTTGTGGAATCACCGAATATTTCGAGCAGCAGCGACACCATGTGGCCAAATGCAGGTCTTGTTTGGTGAGAAAAGAAATCTGAAGAGGATAATATTTTAGCAGTTGAGTAAAGTCTACAAGCAAATCGCCTACTTTCTCTGCATTCTGTATGAAGTAGTATTGCAACGACCATCTCGTATAACGAGTCGAGAACTTGTTTTAATTTGTTCGAGTGCATTCTTACATTTTCCAACTTGCTGCCGCCATATACTGAACCTTTGAAAGCAGATAGTTCGATGAGGTATTTGTGAAGGAATTGCTCCATTTGAAACCATATTGAAGGCGACATCTAGAACAGCAAGTAAAAATAATAGAGTCCCGATCGATACCGGTAGGATTGATCGGTAGGTTTTAAAAACGGCTTTTTCAAGAGGGTTTTCGGTTCCGCTCTTTTTAAATTTTTTTCCGGTCAGTTAACCGGCCTGGACCTAGTCAATAAACGGTTTTTTCGTTGTTTTATGACTTATAAAAAGAGTTTCACAAATTAGCCGCTTTTGTATTATAAGATCCCCAGAATGGAAGTGTGAAGTCGAATTGCGAGGTCTTTAAATTCAAGTTTCGTAGCTCGGTCAGTGATGTAATGCTAGTTAAAGTAATACCTGTTTGAGGTGGTGGCAGTTTGAATAGGGTTTGAAAAGGATGCTTTAGTACTAAAAAACAAACTCGATTTATCATATCATACTCGATTTATCACATAGTCTTTTTGGTGATCCCCAGAATATTAAATCGAATTTTGACTGCAATATTTTTGGTTGAATAACACTGTTGCTCATTAATTGACTTTGAGCAGTAAGTTTGAGAAGTAAAATAAAGGGCACTTGTTTACTTGGGGGGTCTTTTTGGTCAACTGTGAATAGTGTTCAGACGTCTCCTAAGTAATTTTTATACGCTAAAACCGATAAAAAAGTTCTTTCCAAATAATTTCCGTACTAAAAAGACATGTTTTGAAAAAAATTTGGTTATCGAAGGTTGACCAACTGCCTTGGTCCCCTAAGGGAACATCCATAAATTATGTCAGACTGACAGGTCGTTTTTGGGAACCCCCCACCCGCCCTGTCAGAACATGTCAGAATGGGCTTGACCTCCCCCCCATTATTGACATCTGACAATTTTCTGACACAACTTTGTGACCCAAAATTTATTTCTGCACATTTTTTTTCAAGTTTAAAACCTTAAAAATGATAGTGTAAAATAACAGAAGCCTTTATTATATGTTAACAAGGGACCACAGGCGCCTATCGGCGCCTCTATAGTATTTCGAAATTTCAATGAGGGGCTATGACTTCATTCATAAAAATAGGTATATCCCCTATTAAAACTCATTTTTTCGCCTGTTATTTTTTTAAAACGAAAGCTGACATTCTGGGGAACACGATGGTATTAGCGACAAAAGTGATTTCGCTATCTACGACCCGTTCTGGCCTTCGAAGTAAAAAAGCGTTTCTGGCATTCCTGTCAGAAAAAAGGTCTTCTACCACCCACCCCCCCTTGTCAGATTTTGTCAGATTGGCATGGGAACCCCCCACCCCCCCTGTCAGTCTGACATAATTTATGGATGTTCCCTAAGCTAAATAAACCAAAAAAGGTACCTTCATAATATGAAGTTCATATCCTCAAAAATAGCGGAAAATGGGGAGAATATTTTGAACATAGTTTTGTTAGCTAGGGCCTACCACATAAAGAAACTCTGGTATGCATACTGTTTTTATGCATCCAGAGTCCCTTTCGAGTGATTTGTGTCTAAGGTATGTGGGTGTGCGCATCTCCAACCAAACAAGCCCCCAGCGCACCCGAAGGGGGCTTGGTTGGTTGGAGATGCGCGCACTCACTTACCTTTGACATGATTCCGAGCAAGACTCTTCATACATGCATTAAAGACTCTTTTTGCCCAGCTCCAGTGATGAAAACATGGTAGGATACCTTAAAATAAGATATTTTACCTTGGGGGACCAAGGCAGTTGGTCAACCTTCGATAACCAAATTTTTTTCCAAAAATGTCGTTTTAGTACGGAAATTGTTTGGAAAGAACTTTTTTTATCGGTTTTAGCGTATAAAAATTACATAGGAGACGTCTGAACACTATTCACAGTTGACCAAAAAAGGGGCCCCCCAAGTAAACAAGTTCCAAATAAAGGTTAAATTTCTTAGTGAAACTTGTCGAAAGTAAATATGTGAAACTGCACAGCTTAATCAGAAGAAAGCTATTTTACAAACTAATTTATTTGCTGATTAAGTTATTATGAACAACATAACTAAATGTCGCAATAATCCATACTTTTACACTCGATTGAACTTATTCCGAATAATAGGCAACCATGATCTATCACACTATTAAATTTTACATAATTTTTAATAAAAATGACATCATACTACAGCTTTTTTGTCAGAACTTTTGATCCGAGAAAAGTTTTACAATTTTACATATAAACAACCAAGCCATTAAATCCAAATAACATTTCAAGTAACAGTAATTATGCACCAAAGAAGTAGACTAACAATTTTAAATAATTAACTTTGTAAAAGCAATAAAATTAGTTTCAGACCGACTGAATAAATGATGACGCCGACATTATGCTGAGCACAAAAATATGGATAGATTAAAAATTTAAGTAGAAGCTGTAATTTGGAAGGCCGAAGAGACAGAAAGAGGCACACAAAAACATTTTCGGTATGAAGAAAAATTCTCATTCCTAGATTTGATAAAAGGGTTGTGTACAGTGCAAAACAGACAATTCTGAAACGAGAAAACATAAAAAACGTCTTCATGCTCACGCTTTTTTCAGTTAAAACCGGAATTCCCAAATCTTTTTGTAATTTTTTCAATTTTTATGAAAATCTTTGGTGTCATTCTGCACACACGACCCCCTAAAATTTTAAATGCATGCCAAAGCCAACAAGGAAAAAACCAGATCAAGCTTACGAAACAGAAAGACTCCAAGCGAGTCTAAAAAGCCATTTTCGAAAAAATTCGTTTGGCGGCAAATTTTCCTAATGCACTATCATTCGAATTTTGGGGACGCTGGCACGATATTAAATCCTGCATAAGTGCATATATTGTGTAAAACGATTTTTTAACAAAGAAATATTCCATTTGAAGCTGTAAATTCCAGTTTTAACCCGTTTTTGCCCACAAGTAGATTTTTCTACATGAACTTTGGAGCGATCTTTTTCCACGAAATGTTCGTCATATACCAGATGTTTATATACCATTTAGTAGCCCTTGAAGTAGGCTGTAAAATGGTATATTCATTTTTGTATTTGTGTATATAAAATGTGAAGATATGACCTCCCAAAGTTAGTGAAAAATTCACTTTTTAAGTTTTTTATTGTATTATTTTAGTTGAAAATTAAAGCTGTTTTGGTCCAGCAACTTTTTGTTCTATAATCACAATGAAGCAAATAAATGCTGATTTGAAAGCGATAAGTGGAAGAAACATTGTAGCGTTTTGATCTTCCCAAAATGATAATATTTTGAAAATTAACCATTGCTCTCAAAATGTGAGGTCATTTTGAGTAGTTGGCAAGCATTTTCGTAACTTTAACTGGTCAAAAATTCAGTTACGCGCTTAGCGCTTCAGCAACAACTTGTCACTATAATGTAGAGTAGTCCAAGATTGTTGTAAATATTTCGTAACTTTTGTAAATCATCTGAATCTCTACCCAAAGTCAGCGCTCAAACTTCTAATTACACTTATCAATATAATTCGTAGCCTTATTCAAAAAAACATTTCGGTTAAAGCTAACTGCTATCATCAATAAGATCAGAGTAATCCGGGTCTTGCCTAGAAGTCTGCCCAACTACTTTTCCCAGAATCTCCTTGCCTTTTGCAGTAATTGGTGCTGTCTGAAAAGGGGTTGTGATTCACCTTGAATTATTATTTACGATTACCTGATGATAATAAACTAGCTCATACAATGAGGAATGGACCAGTTGGTTTGTGCCAAGAAACTGATATCCATCAGGAATTTTTTCCACCAGAAAATGCTTTGTAGTGCCGTCACCGACTACATAAGAGACAGTATAACCCCAAATCCTTTCAGAAACCCGTACAAGAAAAGCTCCAGTTGGTTGGTTAGCCAACAGTTGCTCGGCTCCGATCCTTGAAATAATACCTGAAATTGTAAATATTTTAACGGATAGTGCTTTAAAAAAGAGCTAACGAACCATGAAACCAGGATGCTGGTCGTCCAGTTTTCGGATCAAGACCAGTTCCATTAGGAAGCTCAACTTTTTTATACCAATCAACAATAGCTTGTCGATTTTTAGGTTTTGGTGGTCGAGGCAGCTTCTTTCTGCAAAACAGCCATATTAGAGAAATACATGGTGAGTCAAGAATAAAGGACATTTTTTCTTTGCCATTATTTTTTTCTGAAAAACTACCCATCTCGAGTTATGCCAGCTAACAATCACTTAAGGAAGAATCACCACTGTGAAACGACAAATATAAAATTTCAATATGAAAAAAGCAGGACAGGAAGGTCGATTATCAAGTCACCACACCCGCTAGCTCTTGTAATTAAAAATTTACGAGCTCACTAAAAGTTCGTAATCATAAAAAAATTTAAAAATCCAGAAAAAACAAAGAGACCACCATTTTTGGAAAACCCCTTCGATTTTATTTTAGGCATTTTTCAAGACATAGCCAATATTAATACAGCATAAAAAAGTAAATTTATAAGAAAAAGAAACACTGGGTCAAAGCCCATACATGGCTTCCTTGAGTGACGTGCAGTTTGCATCACTGAGGACAGGCAGTAGAGATGATGACGTTCTCAAGCTTCTGCGATGCTGCTCACGAGCTTTTTGAGCAATGAGTCTGATCTGGGCCTCGGCTTCACGTGCCTTTCTTTCTAAAAAAAGATAATCGACAAATTAAACAGAATTCAAACTTAATCAGCACGTACCCTGTTCTTCCCATTCTGTCTTCTGCCTCTGTTCGTCTGCCTCTGCTTCATGCTCAAGACGATCACGCTGCTCACGAATTTGCTCCAAGATTTTTGACTGTCTTTTTTCAATCTCCTCACCTACTGAAAGAACACGGTTGCGTGGAATAGGAAAGCTGGGATCAGATAGTTTGTCAGAAGGTTCTTGCTGAATTTTGAACAATCAATAAGATGACTAAAATAGTTTATGAAGCTTTTAAACACATCACGAACCTTAGTCAAAGACAACAAGAAAATCAAACCACACCTGCTTTTGACGTTGAAGAGTAGGCTGCTGTTCCCTGAGCACAGATCTGAGACGAACCATGGGATCTTCGGTAGACTGATTCTGTTTGTCAGAGCCCGGCATCACACGATTATTGTCGTAGAGGGCATCGTCATCTTTGGCTGCTAAGTTACTCATTGGACCAGACGAGAAGCGGCGATATTGAGTGCCATTTGCAGTATTACCATCATTGACGCCGTACGTTGAAACAGTGGTAGAAACTTGCGTCTTTAATGGATTTGACGTGTAGAAGGTGCTGGTTTCCACTGAAGATCCATGTGGATTGGAAGAAGTGCTCACAGCGACATTAGAAAGTCTGGCTGCAATTCTGCTCACATTCCCACCACCAGCATTAAATCCGATTCGTGAAGTTGAAGTAGTTGCCCCATTGTTCGAATTTACCACGGGAAAAAGAGGAAGAGAAGGGGTGCTAGTTGAAGTAGTAGATGTGCCCGAGGCTACTGTAATTGTCGTAGTTGGAGCAAAACCAGGGACATAGCTGCGGGAAAACTACAAGATTATTTGTAAAATTTGTCGTGATCGCTGAAGCAAAGTAAAACCAACCTGAACCACTTCTTCCATCATTGGCTTTCCGCTGAGAACACCACTTCGACGCAAATTTGCTGGACGTTGAGGAATAGGAGGTGGGACTGATACTTGATCTGATTGATACTCTTTCGCAGATGGCACATAGTTTGTATTAGCTTGAGACTTCTGGTTACTGAGACTACCCATTGTTTGCAGATTTGGAGAGATGTTGTGATGATTTCTAGCAGGTAAAAGAGTGCTATTGCTTGTTTTATTAGCAGGCAACGCACTATTATGTTGACCATTACAGGTTTTGGGATCTGAATACCTCCAAGTTAGAAAGAAATACTAAACAAAAGCGAAAAATTGAACCATTAGAACTTTGCTGATTTCTGTAAAAATTGTCATTGGCAGCGGTAGGAACAAAAGAAGCTGGTAGAAATTTCCTTGAAGCCTTGAGTTGGTGAGATGTTAAGCCAGTTGGATTCATGTCACCGCTTGCAGTTGCAGCACCAACTTCTTCATAGGGTGAATATGCGGGCCGCTACAATAACAAAATGTGTTCAAATTGACTGTTCTTTAAAAAATACCGAGAAAACTATACTTTAGTTAAATTATTCGAAGAGCTGTAACCGTTCGACGGACCAAGCGCATCCGAAGCCAGGTTAATTTGCATCAACTGATTCTTCAATTGCTGTTCATCCAGATTTGCATCAGAAAAAGGGACATCCATGTTGAACGATTCTAGCAAAACCTGAAAAAGGGTAGTCTTACAAAGTACTCTATAGCAAATTTACCTCTTTCTCAGCAATTTTCCGTGCTTGTTCCTGTGCTTCTTTGTCGATGATCTGTTCAATAGTCATGTCAGCGGGATGATCGCCCATTACCCAGGTCCAAACTTCGCCATCTTTGCCTGTGAGCCATCTTAAATTAGCTGGTGGAAACTTCTTTATAGCTGAAGGTCTTCAAAATAGCTTACTTGATCCCTCTTCTGTTCTTTTTTAGAAGCTGACCGTTTCCATTTTTTACTTCTTGCTCTACTCTCGCTTCATTATCACGCCATCTTCTCAGCTGTTCTTCACGCATCTTGATGAAAAGAATCTGCTTCTGCTCTTCGCCCAATTGCTCCAGCAGTTCCGGATCCACATACATCTGAAAAAGCTTCTCATCAATCCAAAAGAAAAGTTGTTTTGAAACCAACCTTGTCCAAGATATCTTGCAAGGCACTCATTATCGGTAGGAAACAAAATACTTTTAGCGAAATTGACGTCTAGCATGCACCCAAGGGTTACAAAATAGGAGCACGAAGATCAATAATTTGGAACACTTTTACGAAACACTGCAAGCAATAATTACAGACGAGGAAGCAGAGAACGTTGAACACAAACAGACGTAAACATTAAAAGAGATCTAAAAGAAATACGTCAGATTTGCTCACCAACTCCGTGTGCAACGCTTTGCCAGAGAACGCAATGGTTTGGTTTAAGCTGAGAACTTTCAAATTTTATTTTAAAAAGGATTCTAGAGAAAAAGATCTGTACAGGTTCACACAGTATTTTTGTTGGTTTTCCCCGGCTTTTAAACTATTTTTCATGTTGAGTACCAGTGTACATACGGCTTTCTTTGGCTCCCATTACGCTCTTAAAAACGGCATCGCAATCTATGTACAATGCCGACTCCGACTCCCATTTTACACACTAAAAAGGGAGCCAAGTCGCAGACTGTGAACAATGGTGATCACGATTCTTGCATAGATCGCATCAAAGTTTTCATGAGCATCTTTTGAAATTTAGATGAGATAAGGGCACCGTTCTTGTTGAGACGTCCCAAAAGACGTTGAGACGCCCCAAAAGACGTTGAGACGTCCCAGAATTTTATTTTAGGTATAGTTTTGTTAGAAACTAAGTTGAAAAATCCGTACAGAAGTTCAATGATTCGGAAAAAAAATTAATTGGCGGGGACAAATTTTGTAAATTTTGCCCCTTTTAAGCCTGTCTTAACATATGCTGACCAACGCCTAAGCTTAATCCTAAAAAATGAATAAAAATCACGAAAACCACATAGGGGACCAAAGTGGGTCTCAACAAGAAAAGTAATAACCAGCTGATTTTTTTGCTGTTGATCCTCATCTTACAAAAGCTTATATGAGTTCATGGAAACTCTGAATGACATACCTTTTAGGAAATCTACTATTAAAGAAATGGTAGAAACAATAATTCAAGTTGCAGTATCTGCGAAAACTGTAAAAGCGGAAAATTTAAAGCAATGTGAAAGAAAAAAAATGGGACGTATCGGTTGGGGCACACCTTTTTTTGACGTAAAAATTCTTTTTCTACCGTTAACAATTTTTTGCCGCTTCTTTTTCTTGATGTAAAACGACTTTTCACGGCAAAAAAATATGCGTAGCGGCAGAAAAGGGTTTGACGTGTTAGTTGTATAAAAATATGAGAACGAAGAAATCACTGCGTTTGGACTAACAAGAAAATGTGCTAAAATTTACAACAGCTGAATTAAAAATCGAGAAATGGATTTGAAACAAATCAATCCTGAAACATTTTTTATCCGTTACCACAACTAAATTCCGCTCAATAATTCCATACATCACCCTTCTTGCACTCCGCCCTGCGTCCAGCTGCTGTGAGAAAACGGCGATCATGACAAATTAATGTAGGGAGAGGACAGAGAGATGAAAAATTTCCGCTCTTTTTGTGAGACACAAATTTAAGACGCAGGAAGATCAATAGGTAAGAACAAAAGAGCGCGCCACAGAAATTTTATTTAATTTGCTCTTACATGGCAGTTTAATGTTGAAAGGTAGAAATAAAAACATTCCCAGCATTACTTTTTCGGAACCAGACAGTCTAAAAAAATGATCTAATGTAGCAACTCTCACAACTCAGCGCAACCCTCCCTCCATCGAGCCACAAATGAATATGCCCCTCCCTCCGATTTCGGAAGATAAAAGCTACAATCTTTTGCCGTCGCCGGAGATGACAATGTAAATTGCTGAAATTTGAATTGGCGGTTGGTGGTTGGCGGGACAAATGTTGCAAAAACCACCAAACGTCTTAACAAAACGCCAAGCTAAATTTTTAAATTCATTTTTATTTTTGTGTTATCGGCTGTGTTTTTGCTGTCTTAATGGATAAAATGACTTTTATGTAGGTGGGCCGAAATCGGGTTTTATCGACTTCTAGCGCTGTTTTATACGCTAAAACGATAGAAAACGTGTTTTTAAGATTGGGAAAGACATTTTTCAAACAAAAAAAATTGACTAAAAATCAATTTTTTGGTAGAAAAATCATAAGCATAAACCCACATGCTGGCTCTGCCGCATACAAAAGTTAAATGTACTGGTTTCTACCTTGCACAGTTTGTTAGCTCGAGTGATTGGTCCCTAGAGTGCGCTTTCTTGTGTAGCTCAACCCACCCCTGGTCCCTCGCGGGGAGGGCCGAGCTACACGAGACAGCTCACCCTAGAGATTAATCCGAGCATATGTGCTCAGACTGTATCCATTCCCATGACTTTTTATATAAGCCAGCATGTGGGTTGTTATGTGAGATGACGTTTGTTGTTTTCAGATTAACCATGAATACATGAATAAACCGTGAATGAGAAGGTTCACACCACACTGCGACAGAAAAATAAAGAATGGTAGCTTTGTTAGGCTCAGCTTGACTGAAAGTTAATGGCTGTGACCACAGCTTGAATTTAAAAGTTAATTTACCGAGAGTCCACCAAAAAAGATTGCGTTCCTTGTTTTGTTTGAGTGAAAAAGTCCATCCAGAAGAGGTTTGTCAACACTGCTAGCACTAATAGGCTGTCTTACATGCTGTATCATTCGCTAAAGAGCTCTATCATTCGGAAGACACAGAAGACACCATCCGATATTCCATCTTTTACGATCGAGATCACATCAATTGACGGCTTGCTGAAACTGGAAACTGAATTTTTTTTCAGGGTTTCTATTTGACAACGACGCTAAAAAATATACAAAAAGCATGTAAAAAGCGTAATACCTGAATGATGGAGGCAGTTTGACGACAGTTATGCGGTTTGGTTTCCTGGAGATTGCTCGTAGCACCAAAAGTTGATTTCGCCCTACCACCACAAAAGCCTTTTAGGCAGCGCCAATATTGAATCGTTTGATGAGTATTTGGCCTGTCATGCCTCATTTCATAACCACCGCAAAGGACCAGAAGTTTCATCTTGCTTGAAACAGATGTCATCTTAAAAAAATCCATAAGTACACTATAAACAAAATGCTACTACCAAAATTTATCAGAAAATATGAAAAATAACGTCCGGCATGGCTTAAAAATAACTAGTTTTGTAGCCTGGATAGTGAGTAGATGAGTAGTCTTGTAGCTTGCATCATCGCGAACCGTGTTTTTCACTTTTTTTTGGTGGGATACTATAGCTAAACGGTCCATTTGGACGGATTTTTAACTTTCAGATGCTTTGTTTACTATGCAGGTGCTGTAAATGAATGAATTTGGAAAAAAAATTTTGGCGCTCAAATGTCGGCGCTCAAATGTCGGATAAACGGTTCCGTGGCTCTAGGTAAATTCATCCATGGTAAATTCATCCACGGTAAATTCATCCACGGTAAATTCATCCATTGGTAAATTCATCCAACGGTAAATTCATCCACGGTAAATTCATCCACGGTAAATTCATTGAAATACCTTAATTAGGCGTTTTTTCCAAGAACGTTCTTTAAATGCTCATTGCCAATGTTTTTTGTGTTTATTGTTAAGTTTCTAGATTAACTGCGAACGAGAATGGAAATTTTGCGAAGTGAGAAAGGCAAGGATATCGGCCAAAATTTTTCAACTATCCAGGACATTCTGAGGGACTACTGAAGGCGATTGAACAGCAGTGCAAAGCGGGTAGGACTCACAAAAAGAATGCACGCGGATATGGAAGAAGCGCTCGTTCAATGGATCGAACAAGTCAGGAGCCAGAATATTCCCATCAGCGGTGAAATAGTGAAGGTTAACTTTTATCATTTAACATATGCTTCTGTACATTGGTTTTAGATAAAGGCGAAGGAAATCGCAGCGCTGCTGAAGATTGTCGGGTTTGAAGCAAGCCAAGGATGGATGATCGCCATGGAATTCTCTTTAAGTCAAACCAAGGAGAAGCTGGTGCGATTATCGTATTATAACAAATTTATTAAATTGTACATTATTGATCTCTGTTGCAGGTGGCGCCCTCTCTCTTGCAGAAATCGTGTCAGAAATCTCAGCCATAGAAGAGGATTATGATGAAATCGGCAACAGCAAAGCAATGGACATCGAGGAAGTGGAATTGGCTGAGCCGATCATCAGCAGACAGGAAGCGCAGTCCGCCCTCAATATCGTTTGCCGATACGTGGAGAAGAACAGTGTCGATCCCGTCATTCTCAGCCGCACCGATTAATTGGAAGACTTCTTCTACAAAGAGCAGCAAAGGAAAGAACAACAGAGTAAATTCACAGATTTCTTTTCAGTGGTTGAATATAATTTTCGATTGTTAAATTTCGCCTGAAATAAATCTTTATTGCATTCTATGTACAGTCGACGCTCGATATAAAGACATCTCCTTTGTCTCACTAGTATTGTGCTGAATAAAAGCTTTACATAACCCCAAAATAGCGACAACTGGGGGTCATCTAGAAGAACCCTCGCTAATCCGGCACCCTCTCTAAGGATAGGTCCCGAGGGGTGCCGGATTAGCGAGACTCGACTGTATACACTTCATATAAAGTGTGAATTTCGGATTAAACTAAAATTAAAGGTTCTCGACAATAAATCTGAACTTCTAAAAATTAACCGTCAGAAATCTCAAAAACTCAAACACGTTATTTTTGTCAGGATAATCAGGAATATGGATTGTAGTTCTCTGAGTTGCAAAATGCGCCATACACCTCGTAGCTAAACTCATAGTTGTTTTATCCTCATAGTTGTCAATATTTTAAAATTTTTGACTCTAAATTTCAAATCTGATCACACATTTGTCTGCCAAATTTTTGTGAGGAATCTGATGCTTTTTTTCAGATTTACAAAACGATTATTGATTGTCGAGATATGACCCCTTTCTCAACTATGAGTTTAGCTAAACTAATAATAACTATGGGTATGAGTTTTGGAAACACTGAACACAACCGACTGCCCAAAAAATAAGAATGAATTTAAAAAGCTTTGCGTTTTGTTAAGACGTTTGGTGGTTTTTGGGAGATTTTTCCCGCCAACCACCAGACAACTACGCACCAAAAAATACAAAAAGGAAAAAGCGCTGTACTTGTCAAGTTTAACACTATACTAATGCTGGACAGGTAAAGTCCTAGTACTGTAACCGGCTGATTCAAATTCCAGAATCTGACTGCCAGCATATCATTTTCACAGATTAGAATAAAATAGTGTAAAGTATCACATTTATCAAAAAAGGACAAAATTTTCTTTGTCAAACAAAGCTCTTCCGAAATTGCACATATAGCCTACATTTTATGGAGAATTTCTTTCATGAGTCACTTCCTCCGTCATTCTCTTGCTTGTTTGGTAAGTATTTGAAGGCCAGCCTGAGCACATACAACGACGAATAGGAGAGCAGCAGAAAGAACAACAATCACAACAAAAAAGCGTTTCTGATTGCAAAATGATAGAGGAATGGCCAGCAAAAAAACTAATTAAACTTTTTCTAAGGCATGCCGCATGCTGTACCCTTTGAAATTATTTCTTTTTGATGTTGTATGTGAATTTTTTTGGTAGAGTAATTACTTTGGAAGCTGGTCATTTTGATTTATTTTCGGTTTATGTGTTTTGTTCAAGTTTTTTTCTTCGTATAAAAAAGGGAAGAGGAAAAAAAATAGGGAAAATTTTCGCAAATATATTACACCAAATTTTGACTCATTGGATAGCTGAGATAAGTGGCTAAAAGATATGTTAGGCACGTTCGCATTGAACCAAAATCAAATTTTGACAATTTTTAAGTTGGCTCAATTTTTTCGCCCTAGATTGGACCAGATTTGATGTCAAGAGACTTCTTTCTTTAGGGTTGTGTTAAAGCCGGGTTTACACAACTCCGATTGCATCTATGGCCGAGCTTCATCAAGGGAATGGAAAAGTGTTAAACAAGACTGTTAGTAAAACGCGATGTAATTTTGTTTAAAACACGCTTTTTATCCCGTCTTAGCAGGCACTGGCTTATTTTGCGCTTAAAGATTCGCCCTAACTGTGTAAATAAAAAAAGGAAACCCTGTAAAAAGAGTAATAAACAAAACTTGGAAATTTTTTTGAATTGTTCAAAGTTTCAGTCGAATTTTCAAAAATTCAAAAATAACCAGACGCTAAGATCCACAAACAAGATTCCCACTGTTTTTCGATTGTTTTGCCTGTGAATATCAATGAAAAGTATTTTTCGATCGATGAAAAACAATTTTTATTTCACCGAAAAACAATATTTTTGAGCATTTTCTTGAAGTACTTCACACTTTTTTGACTTTAAATCACATAATTTCACAACAAACTCTCTGAGGCGGCTGGTCCACTCCCATGACGCCATTCTGAAGTTTAGTCTCAAAATATTGGTTCTTGTGGCGTTGAAGAGCCCACTGCAGTTCTCGGAATCGACTTGGGGTGGGACATTCTGTTTCTGATAGAGCCACATCCTGAACAAACAATGATTTATTTTTTTGCTTTTTTGAATTGTTCAAAGGTTCAGTCGAATTTAAAAAAAATTTCAGCCAAGCCTTTATCTGTACCGAATTTTAGTCATTGTATTTTTTGGTAAACTTATGTTGTTGTCAAATACCTTATTTCCTCTAATTTCGGTAAACTATGGATTCGCGACCCTTTTTAAACGAACTTTTCAAACTTTTGATTAAAAATCGACAATTTTGACGATAAAAGTTTTTGGAAAGTTTTCCTAAATCTGAATCCATTGAGATCAAATCAAAATAATTTTTATGAGATATTGCTATTTCGAGTATATCATATATAATTTTGCACTACTTACCTACTTCAATGGATATTTCAGCTCAAAAAATTATTTTGATCTGATCTCAACGGATTCGGATTCAAGAAGACATTTTAGCTTTAAAAGTGACTTTCCAAAAATTTCTAATGTTAAAATCAACGATTTTTAGGGCAGGAGCAGCCTGTGTCAAATCACAATGTGCCACCGCAAATTGTGCCAAATTCAAATTGTGCCACCGCAAATTGTGCCAAATTCAAATTGTGCCACCGCAAATTGTGCCACCGCAAATTGTGCCAAACTCAAATTGTGCCACCACAAATTGTGCCAAAATCAAATTGTGCCAGCGTAAATTGTGCCACCACAAATTGTGCCGCGATTTTGATACATTTAACAGTAAAAATTATCAAATTTTTATTCTTATGATTTTTCATGTAAAATTATGACATTTTAAGAAAAAATGAAAACGAATCTTCGATACATTATGCTCACAATCTATCCACACATGAGTACACACTCAAAAGCAGCTCATCCCAATACAAGTCTACCAATTCTCACAGCAATAGTATGCATGCCTGTCTTTATTTGATTTTTGTTTAATTCCAAACAACGCATAATAACAAAAATGTAACAACAAATAGATTCAACTACATTTACTGTCCTTCATACTTCTCCAAATGTGCAGAGATCGAGACGAGAAATTCTAAGCGAGGCAGGCCATTTCCATTGGCATAGTCTCTTGTCAACTGCTGAATTTGGCGCCCCGAAAAATTGGCCTTCTGCGATCTGATTCCTCCTATGGCTCTTGGCACCGGGTTGCGAGCTCGACTAAACATAAATCATCTTATAGACAATACCACCATAAGAAAAAGTGGTTTACATTTCCATATTTTGACGCGTTTTCTCTTCATCGGTTTGCAGCTTCAAGACAACATCAGCAAGCGGAGGACTATCTCGTCGAAAGTAACCATTGAAACCTCCATTCCAATTTTCAACACCGTTATTCGTTCTTGGCAGGCCAGTGATCGCGCGCTCGCACATATTCCACAACGAAGCAGCATAGATTGCATCATTCCCATTTGGCCGACGGATGAAATTTCTCTCAAAGTACGCGAATAGCTCTGTAACAAGACGACATAGGTGAAATCGCATACAAATAAAATATTTAGCAGAAATCTTACTTCGGAAACTTCATTATCTGGCAAATGCCCGTGATGTCCGTTCTCTTCGACCAGATCTTCTCGATTTCTAGAAGTCGCTGTTCCTCCGCAACTGCCTCTTGTGCATCGCCAAGTCCATTTGCCATCGCTCTTGCGCACTCGACGGAAGCTCATTGAATATCCATTGCAGAACCTCAGCATTTTGCCCCTCTCAGTGTAATACGTTTCTTCCATTGCTAAATGAAAAAGGTGAAAAGAGTACAACAATTAATCGCCATAGTCTAACAATAGCTACAGCAAGAAACATGCGAAAAAGCTGTGAACAAATATGTACAGAAACCACAAACAAAAAACACATCATTTACCAGTGAAATGTATCAAAATCGCGGCATAATTTGCGGTGGCACTATTTGATTTTGGCACAATTTGCGGTGGCACAGTTTGAGTTTGGCACAATTTAAATTGGGCACAGTGTAATTTGGCACAATTTGCGGTGGCACAATTTGCGGTGGCACAATTTGAATTGGCACAATTTGAATTTGGCACAATTTGCGGTGGCACAATGTGATTTGACACAGGCTGCTCCTGCCCGATTTTTAATCAAATGTTTGATAAGTTTGTTCAAAAAGGGTCGCGAATCCATAGTCGTCCCTAATTTCAGCCCCAATTTTTCAATTCTCCGTAAATCTGAATGTTTTTTTGTCTATCTCGAGGTTATTGGGTTTAAAAATTCATTAAAAAAGCGGAATCGCTAGAATCGTCAAAGTTAAGAAAACGCAGTAAGCAGCTCTGCAAAATATTTTCTCTGCTACGAGATACAGATCGTTTAAGTAGAGAGGGAGACGGAATTAGAGATAATGCAGTAATGAGCGAGCTGCAAAAAGCTTACATCGCATTCTCCAAAAGCATTCACTTGGATTCTCATACCCTCATAGCAGTCCACTTGCTCCAATTTTTCATTTACCTGAGCCAAAAAAAGGGATTAACAACAACCTTTTCCTCTTATACCAAGCACTTACACCACTTGCATTGAAACATTTGCTCATTGGATCCATTCCGCTCATAGTCTTCTTGGCTTTTGGATCAAAAGTGGTCATGAATACCTTTGCAGTGTTCAGTTGTGGATAACCATAATTCTGGTGGGTTTGATGCTAAAAATGCTTTTTTTCGAGTTAGGTATTTCTTGAAATAGAGCAGTTTTTACCGATATTTCTGGCTTAAATATGACATCTTCGTCACTGTCAGAGTCATCTACAATCTTGCGCTGCTGATTCAGTTCGGGCATTTCACTGGCTAGAGTCTTGGCTAAGGAGACATAGGCAGGATTGGAATACATGTTCATCTTGTCTGCTGGCAACTGCTGCAGTCTGTCCACCATGCTGTTCTGGTTGAATGAATCTTCCAATGAGCAGCCTATAGTTGTATGTAACTTTTAATTGCCTATTAGCTATAACTACTAGCATTTTTACCTACGCGTACCAATAAGTTTTTTTAGAGACGCGGGTTTTAGGGCAAAATAAAAAGTTTTTGTTTCTGAATTTTGTAATCTCCGACCGAAATAGCCAATGTATAAATGTAAATGTAAATGTATGAATGCCAATGTATGAATCTAATGCTTTTTTCACAAATAAGATATTTTATGTGATTTTTGAAAGATAGCTCATAAGAAAAGGGAGATAGTAGAATCACATTCTTGTGAAAAAATGCAAAAAAGGATACCTATCAACTCGAATCATTTTTTGGCGTATTTTTTAATTTTTGACACAGTCGTCAATTTTTTGTCTATTTTCGAGAAGCTACTTATAATATCAAAATGTCTTTCTCAATTCGAATCCTTTGAGATCTGGCCAAAATAATTTTAAATTACTGAGATACAGTCAAAAGATGGTGAGAAATGACAATTTTGTATAGTTATATACCGTATTGTCTCTAATAAGGCCCCGGGGCCTTATTTTTTAACCTCTCGAAAATCGGGAAATTTTGAGGTCGATCTGGAGATTTTTAGATAAAAATTAAAAATCTAAAAAGCGGAATCCGTAGAGCTCGTGGGAGTTAAGAAAACGCAGTACACAGCTTTGCAAAAAATTGACTCTGGGCTGAGATATAGGTCCTCAAAGTTGAGGGGGTCCTTATTAGAGGGGGTTTTTAGAGGAAATACGGTACATAAAATGATTATATTTCAGAATTCTGAAATAATTTTGATTAGATCTTAACAGATTTGGATTAACGAAATCATTTCGACATCGGAAATTACTTTTTCCAATTTTTTTTATGAAAATTAATATTTTTTCATATATTAAAAAACCGGCCAAAAGACCACTTTTAAAAGTCTTGTTAAACTAACCAGCCATAGTCTTGTCCAATCTACGCAATTCTTTGGTGGAAATGCCGTCGGCATGCACAGCTACGTCCAAAGCGTCAAACACTGCTGGTGGGCATAGCTCATACACTGCAAAAAAGATTAACCATCGAAACATTCAAAAACCCAGTATTTTTACCTGATGTGTTCATTACTGTTGATTCGGTCATTTTGTGAAAAGCGGCGGAGTCCATTTCGGTCTCCTCATCATCAAGCTGATCCACCACAATATTGGAATTGTTGTCCAGCAATTTGTGCATATCTTTTTGGTGTTGGACAGCACTATTCTACAACCAACCCAATCAATAAATTTGGATGGATGGTTTTTGAGGTAGTGGACCAATGGACTGTGTGCCCAAAGGCATTTGTTTGTTATTGTTGGTGCATGTGCACAACAATAAAAGCAGCAAATAGGTAAGGAAATACACCCACCAAAATGTCGTCCCAGAGCCGGAGTTGATTGTCTGAAAGGTCAGGACAGGATGATGAGTCCAGGTTAGCAATCAGTCCAGCACTTTCCAAAGAACATAAATTTGGATTGGGCTTGTTGTTGGCTGCTGAATAAACGGTTGGATCCTAGAAATTAAAACGCTAGAAACGTTTTCAATGTTTTTTAAAGTGCTGAAAATATTATATTTGGTCTGAACTACAGTCAAACTCCGTTATAGTGCGACCCCGTTATAGTGCGAAACTCGATATTAAATGACCTTGAGTTCGACCCATTTGGTCAAAAGTCTTTAAAAGTCTCGATAGCGCGAGTCCCGATATAGTGCGAGTCTCGTTATAGTGCGAATTTTTTTTGGTCCCCAGGTGTCGCACTATAACGGAGTTTGACTGTACTAAAAACTCAGTATAACGACCAGCTAGATTTAAGGATTTTCTGAGGCTAGCCCCAGGGTGATCGTTAAATCGAGCATAGTGTTGTCGGCAGTCTTGAAATCTGAGAAAATCAACTTTAAAGGACCATTACTGTCTATGGCCACGAGTAGGAGAAGCCGACCAAAAAATGAAAAATCACTTTTTAATTCAAAAATATAATAATTTTAAAAAAATTTTCGGGGTAAAAACAAGGTTGTGAAATTCACCGGTGACCCAAAATTTGGTGACTCAAAACCGGTGACCCACCGTGGTGGGTCACCATTTCACAACCCTAGTAAAAAAGCTGTCCCCCGCCAATTAAAAATACGAAATACTCGTGGCCATAGACAGTAATGGTCCTTTAAAGTTGATTTTCTCAGATTTCAAGAATACGAACACTATGTTCGATTTAACGATCACCCTGGGGCTAGCCTCAGAAAATCTTTAAATCTAGCTGGTCGTTATACTGAGTTTTTAGTAGTCCAGACCAAATATAATTTTTTGAAGTCACCTGTATACCGTTTTTTTTATTCTACCGTGAGCTTAGAATATATTAATTTTTCCAATAGCTTTTCAAACTAACATAGAGCTACCATTTTTAAACAAAACTGATCGAAAATGCCAACCTTTATCTGGTTGAGCTCAGTCTCAGAAGCTGTGCTCTTGACTTGTCCATTGAATACATCCGGCAATGAGGGAGACCTACCCTCCCGTCTGGGCGGGTACCTGTTAATGGCCGAAGACCACATGGTTTTGTTGTCTAGAATGTTCACGGTGGTTCTCACAATGGGCGACTCTAGCCTCAAGAAGCCCTGGTTTTTTGGAACTTCTGCCCCTGCTACAACCATTGGCTCAAAAAATGGGTGGTCCAGTCTAAGTCTTCTATTGGCAAATCTTTTCGGTGGTGGCAACCTCCTTTTCTTTCTCAAAATTATGGTGGTTGAAGGTGGTGTTCGAACCTGACTTGCTGAAAAATAATTTAATAAATTACATTTACCGTAATTATTCTATTGGTTGGTGCATAATTAACGTCGGTTTTTTTGTTGTGTTAATTTAGTGAACATCTGACATTTTAATTCATTCTGTTTTTGCTCACACATATTAAATAAAAGGAAGGGAAGCTGTTATTGATGTAGAGGGTGAATATGCTCCAGAATAATATTCAGAAATATTTGGGTTGTTGTTGAATAGTGTGCAAATAAAAAAACCGACGTTAATTATGCACCAACCCAATAATAGAAACCCCGTCTCTAATAGTAAGCCACCCCCCTATTTTTTTATTAAGATTTCAGAGTTAGGGTTATTTTTGATTGACAATTTCAAGATTTTTAGAGGATTGAAAAATAGTAACCCTGGGGTTTCTATTGGAATAATTACGGTATTTAATTTTTGACTTGACACTGCCATAGGTTGAGCTAGAAGGATGCAAGAGGTTTAAAAATTTTGTTATACAATATTTTTATGGCAGTTACCCCTTACAAAACCTCGATATAGTGACAATCTTTGCAATTTTTGGATTTTCCTCTTAGCTTCTTCAAAAAAACTTAAAATATGGGTTGAAAAAGTGTAAGACCTAGCTGCAGATCACTGTTTCCAGTGTATCACCATATCTAGGGTTGACTGTGGATGAGTTGAAATCGAACCTATGATTACAAAAAAAGTTATAAATTTTTTAGCCAAGAGAAAACAACTCAGCCACCATCACATGCCGAACTTGAATTCAACTATTATAGAAAAACTCAAACAGCCCAAAAATAATGAAAGTCGTACACTCCCACTCAAAAAGTCCAATTCCTCTTTTCATTTCCTCTCTTTTTGTGCATTCTTTGGCCTATTGTTGGCTGTCCAGCTGTCAATCTTCTGGTTGGTAACTGTCTGCCCTGGTGCTACATGCTTTCCTTCTGCCCCCTAATCTATGTGTTCCATTGCTGCTAGTGGTGCTAGAAGAGATCATCAAAAACATACACACATCAAATTGGCAGCCACTATCAAACACAAGGCATTTTTTCTTATTGACAGCCCACTGGCCAGTGCACTGACACCAACCAGAACTCATTTTCAAAAGGTCTGATTTGATGAATTATGTCCGGCAAAACTGCTTACGATCAATAGAGGTCAAGTAGTTGGCTGTGGAATCGGGAGGGATGCTAAAGAAATCAGGCAAAAGATGTTTTTCCTGGAAGAATGACACTGGAGGAGTCACTTCAAAAGGGTTTGCATAACCGTTGCTGGCAGGACTGGGCAATAGAGTGGGTATGTTTTGCCGAGGAATAAACACTGGAGCTTTGATCCACTCTGAAATGGGTTACAAATTTTAGGTTAAAAAATGTCACAAAACAAAATTGATTCAGATGGTTAATATTTTGAGCTTAAAATAGCTTTTAAAAAAAATCCATTGTGATTAAAAAATCTCCGTAAGATAATTTTTGGAAAAATTGCGCTTTCTAGTATTACCAAACACGAAAAAATCGGCAACGAATAAAGTGCCTTTATACAATCGTCTCTTGCTGTACACCCGACCGGCTTAACTTCGACCCCCACTGGGTTTCCCTCAAATTTTGGAGTCTCTCGCCAAAATTAATCTGTCAGTGTAGTTCATAATAAGGGGGTCTCTAAAAAATTTTTCCAGATAAAATCATTAGTATGTAAATAAAAAACATATAGTGTCAAAAAATTTCAGCTATCAATTTTCCCTGTGAAGTAGGTCAAAAATAATTTTTGTCTTTATTTTAGGCCGAACGTGATTTAACAGTCCAGTTTTTACATTGGGACTTTAATTTGTAAGATAATTTTTTTTCATTGGTGAGTTCTTTGAGAGAGTTGCAGCTGCGTAGCGTTTTTAATTTAATATGAATAAAAAGATTTAAAAAATTACTTAACTTGCGGATCCATTTTGGAAAAAGTACTTTTTGTTCCATTAAGCCCAAGACTATTGCTTCCACTATTCGTATTACTCAAATCGTTATCTAAAAACAGGCTAAATGCATCTGGTTGCTTATCTTCTCTAAGCCTATGTTGATATTCAACTGGCAGCTTGTCTTCCACATCAAATTTTATCATTTGAGCCACTTTGATTTCCATAGACTCATCCATTTAGAAAGCGAAAAATACAGGAAAAAAATGATAATACACTTTGAAAATTTCTTGAAGAATGTCTTTTATACTCAATAAAATAGCATCTTTTTGCAGCAAGTATAAAAGTAAATCAATCTTCAGTTATTGATTAAGCTCAACCCTCCCTAAACTAAAGTCCCCTTTGGATCAATCGCTGAATAAAAAAAGTTTGTTAACCCAACAATTGTCGATTTTCTCCAGGCAAAAAAAGATTAAAGCAGTAAAAGACACAGAGATAAAAACAGCTTTTATTTATTCTAATGGAAATACGTGTTTATAGCACTTTTGGAATGACTTCATTTATTGCTATTTTGTAATGGTTTACTAGACGATGAGCGGAGACGGCATTTCTTGATCCAACACGGCAGCGACCACATTTTCTTCACCGAGCTCTAGCATTCTATTTCTAGCTGTGTAGTTAGCAGATCCGATGTGAGGAGCCACAACTGAAAATAAGTAAAATCACTTATAAAATTATCAAAAATCTTCTTTTTGAGGTTACTCTTTCGCCTTTTTTTACTATTCTCTACTAACTTTCATTATCCCGGTTTTTTGTTCCTAATTAATTGTTTTTAAACTAATAAGTTATTCGCTCCTAGTGAACAATGCGTCTCCAAAAAAAGCCTTCTCAAAATAGAACAGCGGATTTAATTTTTAACTAAGTTGCCCTAAAACAACACAAATAAGTTTATTTAAAAACAACAAGAGACCAAGGCAAAAAAAGCTTCTAATTGGTCAATAGGGCCAATATTTCTTAAAGCCTTTTAAGAAAATGTCATTTTTAGAGGTTAAGCGCAAGCTTTTTAGACATTAACTAAGTTTTGATCATATTTTATTTCTATAGCACTTTTGAAAAATAAAAAACCTCCAATGATATTTCAAAACAACTACATAAAAGAGCTTGGAAAGCTTACTACAGTTAGTCAGCTGAAACAAAGGATGATCTAACGGAAGAGGCTCAGGATCAGTGACATCTAGTCCAGCGGCACCCAGTTGACCAGTTTTTAATGCATCTACCAAATCTGCAGTATCTACCACCTTTCCTCTGAATAATAAAATGAAAATTATAATTTTTCTCAGGTCGTAAAAAAACCGTCACCGACTAACGTTAACCAATATAGCATCATTCTTCATCTTAGCAAAGGCTTCTCGGTTGAACAGTCCATATGTTTCAGCTCCAGCACTGGCCGTTATTATCAGAAAGTCACTTTGCACGATCAGCTCTTCAAAGGAGACATACTCATAGTTCGGCACTAAAATATTGATATAGAGTCTTAAAAAGACAAAAGCTTAAAAAAACAAGCAATGAAAAATAAGAAACAAAAAAATTTATACAACCTACTGTCCTATTTTGACAAACTTCGATTTATTCAAGTTACGGAAAATTTACAACGAAGCATTGATTAATTTAAAATCGTGTTTTTCATCTCTTTTTCGACTTAATCTTTTCTGATGACTTTCAGGCCATGCTAGGCAAGTTTTCAAAATAACGGCATGTGGTTCTGCTCCAGATTTTGAGTCAGATCTTCAGCAAAAATAAAAACTTAGAGCCGAAGTTGGCGCCGGAAGAAAAATTTTGAAAACCCAAAGTTGGACTTAGAGTTTTTTCGAAACTCAACTGTAGTTTTTGTGAACTTTTTTTTATTTTTTATATTACTTTAGAATATTAAAACAAATTAAAAGCACTTGCTTGCCAAAGTTCAGGGTTCACTCCAGTGTTTTCATAATTGACATGACATCTGACACTAACACTGACTAAATGACATCACAATGACATTGACACTGATATTTAATGTCACTGTCATTTTAAATGTTATGTCAGTGTCATTGTCAACATGACGTCGATGTCAGTGTCCGTTTTAAACTGACATGTCAGTTTGAATGTCAGTTTTAAGCTAACATGTCAGTTTAAAACGGACACTGACGTCATGTTGACACTGACATGACATTTAGTGTCAGTTTATGTGTCAGTGTCAGATGTTAATGTCATTGTCAGTGTCATTTTAGATGTCAGCCTGACGTCAATGTCAATTATGAAAACACTGGTTCACTCCTAAACTTGCAGCCGGAGCGAATTTTTTTTTAATCTAAAGCCGCAGAAAAAAGTTAAAAAGCCAGAGCTCGTATTGGAGCGGACTTTTAGAGTTTGACCATGATCGAGCTCTACTTTAGCCAGTAATATAGTTTAAAAATTAGGTGAAATGGCAAAGCCAAGTTTTTTATTCAAAAAATCGGGTTAAAATAGACTGAAACAGCCTGAAACAATAAATAAAAAGGCACTTATTCAAAAAAATTTTATTTGCAGAAAAACAGTTTACCATCTGTTTTGGGCCGACGATTATGATAAATGACTTTGTTTGGATGGAAGGCCCAGATTTTTTCTGCCACACTCATCCCAATGCGTCCTAAGCCAAAGAAGCCGACCACAGAGGCTTCCAAGGGTTTGCCCAGAAGTTCAAAAGGTTTAACGGGTCGAAAATTTAAAAAATCATTAGTAAGAAAACTTAATCAAAAACATAGTACATTTCAAGTGTAGCAAAGTGTACTGCCTCCATAATCCTTCTGCTAGTGGCCAACAGAAGTGCTACAGTAAATTCAGCAGTAGCTTCTGTCAAACAATTGCCGGCATAGCCCATTTTTATTCCTCTAAAGTTATTTTATGTTTTATGCTTCCGATAAGTTTTTTTTAATTTCCCTTTTACGGGACGGAAATACACGGTGTTCCAAAGTTAAGGGGGTCCTCATGAAAATACAAGGAAAGTATAACAAAACATTTTCGCCTTGGCCCGGGCGCCTTTCTTAAAGTCCTTAAGAAGAAGGGCCAAAAAGTGCTAGCAGCAAAATTAAACAGCGTTTTTGTCTGATAGACAGTCAGTAGGTTTTGTGATTTTTATACTGTAAGCGGCCGATTCAGTAAGCATTAATTGCTAAATCCCGAAAAGTTTTACTTTGAGACCAGGGCGAACATATTCGAAAATTTTTTACTTAGATTTTCTAAAGATAAACACATTTGAATGTTGTCTTGTAATTTTGTTTTAGCTCAGGGAGGGCGCGCGATAGGTTGCGATTGTGACTGATGTTTGAAATCAGTCCTATATATTCGTATGTATAAAAAGACATTAGGCCAACCTCTTTTTGCACTCATCTACATCAATGTTGTCGTAACCAACAGCCATTGTAACCACCGCTTTCAGGTGTTTCGCTGAAAAACAGATGGTTAAAAAATGCTTTATTGTACAGGGTGCCCGGGACGAATCCTTCGATTAATTTCTTCGTTTTGCTCTTTGATTTGCATTACTTATAATTACACATAATATCTCATTCGAAATTTGGAGATTTGCCATTTTGTTTGTAGAAAAGAACAATGAAAAGTGTGAGAAAAATCAAAAGATACGAGCACTTTAAGAACACACATAACTCTCAATAATAGAAAATCGAATAAAAACTGGTGTTAAATCCGGTGAACGAGGAGGCCACGCAATTGGAGCTGGCGCACGTTGAGACCCTCTTCCCATCCATCTGTCAGTAAGGATTCTATCCAAATATCTCTTCACGCCGAGTGAATAATGAGCTGAGGCGCTATGTTGAAAAATGTTGAAAAACAATCTGGTTAAAACTCTCCCACTGTTGCGATTGAGGAATAACACGGAGGCATCCTCGCATGGCGCTCTCTATGGATTGGACGCTTGAAAGCCGTACAGCTTCTTCCTTCTTTGATAATGACATCGACAAACGTCCATTTTTCTTGATCGGTAAGCATCTGGATACAAAATTTGTTGAGAATTACGTGTGTTCTTCTTGAGCTTTGCATATCGTCCTTAGGCATTGAGCAAATTTGAAAGTTTATCCACATTTCTTATCTTTTTTAAAATATTTCTTATCTTCCTCGATGAATCATTCCACGCATTTGGCACGTTAAATTGCGCACCCACAAATTGCGCAAACACTTTTCTTCATTTAACTGCACTTTTTCCTCATTTTTATGCCTCCAACTATTCTCTGGCCATTATTATTGTTTTCATATGTATGTTTACAGGTTTTACACCTGTTTTTTAGATATGTAAAGCAACTTGAATTGTGCGCAATTTTAATTTGCGCAATCTGGCGCAGCCTAATAAAAAAATAGACTGAAAAAATAGACCCCGAAATTGTACAAATTCAAAAAGTTATGGCAAAAACTCACTCATGAAAAATTATAAAATCACCATGTAAAAGTTTGCCCTATATGACTTGCTGGTCCATTTTTTTGCTTAGGTCTCCCCTGTTGTGTTTTTATGATTTTAAGGCTTAGGCAGCGGTAAAAATGGACTGATATGTCATATAGGGCCTAATGTATCTATGAAAAATAAATTTTTTATAATTATGTATCGAAATTTCACACCAAAAAAATTATTTAGTTTGCAGAACCATACCTTGATCTAGCATTTGTTTGTCGACTGGTAGAGGACCTCTACAAAAGAGCACATCAGCGTCTACAATCTCTTGCATGACCCACTCAAGCAATTTGCTATGATCCAGAGTTGGGTGCTGCACAACATTGGCACTACAAATGAACGATTATTGTTAAAACTATTATAGTCATCATCCCTCTAATAAGACCAATCAAAGCTCACTAATAACTTGTGTCGTTAGCTAACATCTACCAGAATTATTGTGAGTAAAAAAAATAAACAAATTACGGCTTTTTTTAGAAAATCGAACATTTTACAAAAAATGTAAGAAACTTTTGCACAGAAGTTTATAACTAGGGTTGGATACAGTCGGTTAACCGAAAACCGTGTTTAGCAAAATACCGGTTTATTTGCGACAAAAATTAACCGAAATCCAGGTACAGTACGGTTAACCGACCGAAATTTTTTGGAAAAACCGGAACCGGAAATCGGCTTTGAAAAAACCGGTTTTTTAAAACCGACCGATCCAACCCTATTTATAACTATAAAAAACTTCATATTCGAAATCAAAATGGCTTCAGATAGTGCTTGAAAAAATTTAAAAAGATATTTGGAGCGTTAAGACACGTTCACAATGAGTGTCGACCCAAGCTTGACCCGAAAACCGTAATTTTTTTGCTCAAATGAAATTTTTTCTGATAGTACCATCTTGTAGCTAAGATATTGGGTTTCAAAATAACCTATCAATAAGCTACACTTGATTAAAAAGTTTGAATAAAAATGGATGGTGTTGCATTCAGGTGAACACTCGACCGAGCATGGTCTGAGTGTCTACCTGAATGCGCACCCATCCATATTTATCCAATTTTTTTAAAATCAGATGTAGCTTGGTAATATCTTATTTATGAAGCCCTGGAGCTACAAAAAGTACTAACAGAATTTTTTTCAAGGCACCAAAAGCATTATGGCCCCTTTTGCTTTAAAAGACACTTGGGTCGAAATTCATTATGAACGCGCCTTTAACTGACCTCTGAATTTAAAACTTTTGAATCTATTAAATTCGTGTCTTCGTTGAGACAAGACAATACATTTTTCAAGCAAGTTTAAAGAATTTTTATTTCAAAGCACTTTTTGATACCATTTTTTATGCTGTTACAAGCTCTTGTGCAAAAGCTTTCCTACATTTTTATGTTTGACTTACACTTTGCATATTTTGTCGACTGTAAAGGCAGCGTCTGAGACAACTACTTTTAGTTTTGGTTGACTCTCCAGACTAGGCATTTTAGATTTATAGCAAGCCAAATTTAAAAATTAATTTGTTTAATCAAATAAAAAATGTTTTCTTTTTTAGAGAAAATATTGGCTGATGTACTATTGATTTGTAATTGAATAGACCATTGTGTTTTATCAGACATTCTCTTGACTGCTGCTCATGATGATAATAATACAGCAATCAAAAATTAAAAATGTGACAAAGATCTGAACCAAAAAGTTAAGTTAAATTGTTACTACAATGTCCTTTTGTAAAAAAAGCAAAAAAATTAGAAAAAATAGATAAATTTTGACCGGCAAAGGAAAAATACCTTCAGGCAAAATGAAGGTGTACAAATATATGTATCTTAAACCGACAAAATTTTGTATACAACGCCCGGCAAAAAAACGGAAAGCAAGCAGTTCATTTTTAA
Organism: Ditylenchus weischeri; assembly: GCA_029231635.1. NCBI lineage: Eukaryota > Metazoa > Nematoda > Chromadorea > Rhabditida > Anguinidae > Ditylenchus > Ditylenchus weischeri. The sequence continues at coordinate 148,425 of JAMRYI010000003.1, forward strand.
AAAATGAGGTCACAATAACTGCAATACCAAATTTGCAAAATCAATCGTCTATACACTGTTTCCATCAAATTTTTTGAATCTTTTTTCGTATTATACGCAAATCTTAACTTCAATAGGTTATTTCTCAAAGTTTTCACTATCACGCGGGGTGGAATCAACCTCTTTCACACGAACAAGAACATACTACAGTCCACTCTCGCTATAGTGCCCACCCCCTAGTGACCGGGATTAGGGGGCACTGTACTAAAGGGGAAAATAGAAAATATCCAAAAAGTGTATTGAAATTTAGAAACCATTTTTGACACAAAAACATTTTTATGAATAAATTGCTTTTTTAATAATAACAAAACATAAAAAACAGTAAAAACTATAAAAAATTAACTAATATGGTCTGCTTATCGTTTTTTGCGTTCCTTGTAGAAGTAAAGATTTGCGTTCCTTGTGGAAGTAAAGTCGTCTAATTTATCCGTGTGAATGGGAATAACTGGCTCGAGGGTATAGCGACGGTAAGATTTGTTAATGTTTCTCTACTGGCCAACCAAATATTTCTCAGAGGGGCCCTATAACGAAGGGAGTCATTTTAGCGAGAGTCGACTGGATAAAAAAATGGTATAGCAAGGCTTGAGCGAATGAATGAAGCCTGGCCCAGCACCACCCCGGAACACATCGATAAGTCAGCAGCATGAGTTATCAGGAATTCTTCTAAAATAAAATTTATAAAACTTGATCGAGTGCGAAAAAGAAAAAAAACGACGTAAAGGTGAGAAAGAATAAAGTCCGCTAATTATTCACTCACTCAAAGTGACAGTGAGAGTGGCAGATTCTGATGCCAAAATGGAATTTCCTCAAACACGTTTACCCGAAGAGGTGAAAACGAAAAAAAGTCGTTGTTAACAGCCAAATTCGAACACTATTACTACTCCCGTCCCGTCGCGAAGGGGTTTTACAGGGGGGCCACTTTTTTTCTAACACATTTGTTTTGGCCATAACTTTTTAAATTCGCGGTCTTTTTTTTGTGGCTGACCACTCATTCGAAAGCCCTTTCTTTGTCATTTTGTTTTGAAAAAAAGCACGCGTCGATATCATTAAAAATCACCGAGATATGGCTGTTTTTGTGAAGGCGTCGACTTTTTACCATTTTGTCAATTTTTAGATGCCTTATTCCAAACAAGAAAAAGCACGCCAAGGCAGCTATGCAGTGTTCAAGCGACGCGTGAGAAGGGAACTCGTTCGTCATGCGAAAGTGCCAGAGCGAAACAGTGTTCTTCAATGGAATCAAATATTCGTGGAGTCCGGAAGCATCAAAGTTGGTTTTGAACATATTTGAGTGTTGGTCGACTTGAAATGCATGTGTTAAAGGTAGGTTCGCACAGATCAAGAGAAGGCCGAGGTTCTGTTTTTGTTCACAGCTGATCGTCATTCAAGTCCAAGAAGCGTAGCTATGCTGGAAGGGATGCCATCAAAAACAACAATTCGGCGTATTCTCAAGGTTGGGGTTTTTTTTGCACCAGCAAACAATAAGGCTTATTCTCTTATGCATCAAGGAAATGAAGTTTCGTCCTTACAAACTCCGCCTAAATCATGCTCTTCGACCTCGTGATCTTCCAGCTCGAGTCGCTTTTTTCTCATTCTCAGTTGTCTCTTTTCCAAGCGGATCCATCCTTCCTCGACAACTTGGTTTTCTGTGACGAGACCCATTTTCATCTTAACGGTGACGTGAATCGACACAATTTCCGCTATTATGACGACGAAAATCCGTGGTGCTCCATATCTCCGCCTCCTTCAAGATCAAGTGGTTCCTGAACTTCAGCAGTGGCCAAATTTTGGGCGGTTGGTATTTATGCAGGTAGATTAAAGGTTGTTGTGTATCAAATGCTTTCTCGTTTAGGATGGAGCCCCGCCTCATTGGTTTCTAGCTGTGCGCAACTATCTCACAGCAGTTTTTCTGAAAAGGTGAATCTTTCTTGGCCGCCATATTCTCCCGACTTGACTCCCTGTGACTTCTTTCTGTGGGGCTGGATCAAGAGCCAAGTGTACCGAACTCCTATTCACGACTTGGATGATTTGACGAGAAGAATTCAAAATGCAGATTTTCGAGATTTGCCTCAGCAGATGATTGACCGATCAATTCAAGCCTATGAACAGTGTCTCAACCGGTGCATTGCTGTTGGTGGCAGAAGTGTGGAGCAAACTTTTGCAAACGTTCATCGAGTCTTCGTCAATTCATTGTTTTGTTTTGTGTGTTATGATGAATAAAAGTGTCTGTTTGAATTGTTGTCGAAAAAATGTGTATGAAACACATGGGTAAACATGGATAAACAGTCAAAAGTCTATGCCTTCACAAAAACAGCCATATCTCGGTGATTTTTAATGATATCGACGCTTGCTTTTTTTATAACAAAATGGCAAAGAAAGGGCTTTCGAATGAGTGGTCAGCCAAAAAAAAAAGACCGCGAATTTAAAAAGTTATGGCCAAAACAAATGTGTTAAAAATTGGCTCGCCCTGTATAAGTAATTCCCGTCCTGGAACTTTTCCCGAATTTTTTTTCCAGCTGTGCCGTCCCGGAGTAATTTTCCGCTTCCCGGTTTTATTTTCCCGTCCCAGGTTTATAAAAGTTGTCCCGCCATTTTATTCAAAAAACTTAATATTTGAAAAACTCTTGTTGATCTTTGTGCTTTTATTATCATTTCTGTTGGATCGTGATACAAATGTGTTATTGTCTCGTGATGATTTTTATTATGTATGACTATGTAAGGATCTGAACGTCTGTGTTCGGATCAGTTTGGTGCGATTAAAGTTCATATCTCTCTGCTTATCGCTAGGACTCTACAATTTCAAACTGACCTAGCATGAATTTTAGATTAAAGAATTGTATATTCAGGAGAACGAGAACAATTTTCCCATCCTGGCCAAGATTACAATGAAGTACATGACCGCCCGAGCAACAAGCGCGGCTAGTGAATCGGTCTTCTCGCTAGCGCGCGACGTCTACGATTACAGGAGGACCAACTTGGATCCGAAGAAAGCGGAGATGTTGATGTATTTGAACAGAATGTTGATCTAACCTTTTTCCTCTAGCTACTAGTTGGGAATAAACAAATGTTTAAAGTTTTTGCTTGTCTTAGTGTTTGCGTCCCGACCGGGAAATTTTGGGAAAAAAACAAAAGAGCGAAAATAGCAGAAAACACACACGACCGCACAAAAAAAGCAATTCAAATTTCAGAAGCTCGGCGTTTTGTTAAGACGTTTGGCGGTTTTTGTTAGAGACAGAAACGGGACAGGATCCCGTCGGGATCTCGATCCCGCCTGAACAGCTTTTGAACCGAAATCCCGTCCCGAAATCCCGCATAATCATTTCCCAGAATCTCGATCATGAAATTTGGTTTAAGATCCCGAAGAGATCCCGAAATTTGTTTTACCGAAATCCCGATACCGAATGTCTTTCCCTCCGAAAATCCCGTCGCGAAATCCCGCCCGAAGGGATCTTTCTGTTGTTCTTTTGTTGCATTTGCAACGCTAACCGCCAAACGACTACGCACCGTTTACATCCTCTCAAAAGCATGCTCGGGGCTTTACACATTTTTTAAACGACTAATAAATGTATAATAACTCATAAGAAAAGAGAAAATTAGAAAAAAGGGCTTTTGAATGGTATATTTGGTGTTCATAAATGACTAAAAAAATGTCAATAACGATTAGGCTTTCTATATGGTTTAAAACTTATGCACCAACCTCATAATAGAAATGATAGAGATTTGAAGATTGATTTCAGGATTTTTACAATGTTCTGTGAGGGATTAGAGGCGACTAGAGGAGTGTTTGAGAGTTTCTTGACTAACAATTTTTTAACGTGCCTTTGACGCGGTGACTTTCAAACATAGAAGACTCCCCCTCTAGAATGCATACAAAAAGAAACCCCAGGGCTTCTATTAGAGGACATACGGTATGTAGGGCTAAACCAAAGTCCAAAATCGCATTCCCCTTGCATCTCCCCCTATTAGTATTTTAGACATACCCTGTAGAAATCACAACAAAGTGGTTTGATTAGATTATGCAAATTGTATTTATTTTATTCAAAAAATATATCAAAATCTTTGGCATATTGATATTTATTCAAAGTTTATTACTACATCCGCAAGCAATTATTTTGTTGTTTACACTAAGTTTTGTGAAAAAAACGATCTTCAACTTACAAACGTATTTATGCGTTCATTTTCAAGCAAATAAATAAAATAAGAGTATTTTTTAGATGAATGGCGACTCTCTAGAGGTAATTTTTGAGCGTGTATCTCCGCGTACACCCAGTCGCAGATCTGAATCACCTATCTGCATTTACCAAACACCCACCAAGAGGTCCAAACCCCGAGATGGCCACCCACCAGATGTTATTGATCTGGTGTCACAGGAGTACGAATCGCCTACAAAACTACGCCGAATCTCTTCTATTGAAGGACTAGACCAGAGGCGGGAATTATCGAGGACTAGAAAGGCACCAGTGATTCCTTCTGACTCAGAGAATTCTTCCCAGACAAGTCAAGTTAGCGAATTCGGCACTCTCCCACTTTTAGCTCCTAGAACTAGGAAAAGGATGGATTCTTCAAGTGATAATGCGTCATCAAGCTCGGCTACTACTACTCCTAACACAAGTCCCCAAAAGCTAGAAAAGCATAGCGGCTCGAAAACGGATGGTCTTTTAAAGCCACTTGTGCCCATAGCTCACTTGATGCCGGAGATCAAAGGGTTTGTTATGCTTTTTATTTCTGGTACTTATGCAATGTGCCCCACACCAGGAATTTGCTTGTTTAGATAGCAAACATGTGTTGCTCGATATAAGCAAACTTCCTCAAATTCGACACCCAGCTGGGTTCAACCGTTTTTGCATCAAATTTCGAAGCTTTTTCATCATTTTTATTTGTGCGCCTTAATCCAAAAATTGAAGGATTTACAACCGTCAAAACTTAAATCCTTGCAATTTTCGGACCAGATCAAATAAGATTGTGGAAAGACTTAAAAAATTTGTTAAAATGGCCGGACAGAGCTAAGAGTGTGCTCTGTAAACAGTCGACTTTGAACTAAAAAATCTTAGATTCCATGAAATTGTTGATGATATGGAATTAGTAGCTCGACATTGCGGATAATTTTCTTTGCAAACTCGAGCCACAAACTCATTTTATCACCTAAAATTTTCCTGTAAATTCTTCGAAATGTTCAATTTCTGACTATTCAGACACTTTTTGACCCCTACTACATATTTATTTAGTTGGCGCATCTTAGGGCAAGTGTCTAACAAAGAGGAACTTCGTCAAGTGAAAAGCGGCCAAAAAGAACTGGAAGTATTCAGTTTTGTGTTGACTGACAAAGATGGTGGATCCATCAAAATTAATGCTTGGAATGAACAAGCGGAAAAGTTCCACGATTTGATTTCCGATGAAAGAGTAATTTTGTTTTGTTGCAAAATCAAATTCTCAATTATTTTTTTTTAAGTCATTTTATTTGGAGGGAGGCAATGTCAGACCAGTCAAAAGTAGACAATGGAATGCAACTGGACATGAGTTCGAGTTGACATTAACTTCTGCTTCGCGGGTAAGTAATATCAAACTCACATACAGTCGACGCTCCCTATAAGATACACCCTCCATAAGATACAGCTCTCTATAAGATACACCTGGAGAAGATTTGGTTGGCCAGAACTAAATTAAGGCAAAGTGACGTTCTACATAAGATACACTCCCTATAAGATACACCTGGGGCCGGTCCCGTGCAATAAATTTACACTCGATATAAGATACAGTCAATAAAAATTAAAAAAAAAAATAAATGAAGTTTTTAAATTGCCGCCATTGCTGGTGGAAATTTCGGTTGCGCAGAAATATTTTTTGTTCACTTTTTGTCATTGTACATTTTTCGCTGCTCAATTTTTTGTCTGTTATTTTTTGACTGATTATTTTTTTCTCTTCAGGATAACATGGAAACTCTTAGCAAGAAGCGCCGCGTCATCTCTCTGCAACAGAAGAAAAAAGTGATCGAGGCATCAGAAGGCAAAAGTTTGGCGGAACTCAGCAGGCAATTCAGTATTCCAAGGCCGTCTATTCAAAACATTATCAGCAATAAGGAATCAATCCTGAGTGCAATCAATGACGGTGGTGAGGCGAAGCGAGCGCGAATGACTACAGTGAAGCATGAAGATCTAGAGGAGACTGTCCTGCGCTGGGTCAAATCGGTCAGAAGCCAAAACGTCGCAGTCACAGGTCCATTGGTCATGGTAAGATTGAAGAACATGAAACAGAGATCAATTCAAGATCATTTTGCTCCTGGTGAATGATTGACTGCCAACATTCCTTAATACTGTCTCACTTTCCAACATCCTTGTTATTGTTTCGTCTGCCAACATCCTCGTTATTGTTTCGTTTTCCAACATCCTTGATAAATTGTTTGATGTTATTGTGGAATCATATGCTCGTTTCACTTATTTTTTTGTATAAAATATTTTAAAACTCTGTATAAGATACAGTTGCCAAAATAAAGCCAAGTGCAACTCTCTATAAGATACACTCCCTATAAGATACACTCCCTATAAGATACACCTAGAGCTGGTCCCGAGGGTGTATCTTATAGGGAGCGTCAACTGTACTGTATTTATTCTAATAGACGGGTAGTCTCTATTTGAAGGGTAGTCTCTAATAGACGGGTACCCCTTGAGGGGGGGTTGAAAAATAGACGGGTATACCCGTCTATTAGAATAAATACGGTATATCTTTTGTAAAGACCGTCTTGCAAAGCATATTTAATTTATTTCATATAGAAAAAGCCTCATATACTGACAGAAATTACCTCAAAGGGAGAGTCTTTATTCAAGATGGTGGGATGGCGAGTTTTGCGCAGTAAGATTTGCGGTAGCGACATTTGCGTTTACATTTTCGCACACAGTCATTTGAGTACGCACGTACTCAAGCACATAAGTGCATTGAGTACTTGGCCTTCAAAAAGTGTGAAATTAAGCCAGTGGTCAAACTTGAGGATGGTGTATTTACCGAGATAATTCTTTAAAGAATAATAGATAATTTTGTTCAACTATTAACCCGGGTTCTTAGACCTATTCTTTTAAAAAGGCTTGCCTTTTTGGGACCCCAAATCTTTTTTCTTTTGGAAATTGTATGTATATAAAATAAAACTAAAAAAAATTCGAAAAATATTTTTTTTTTCGCTTTAAAATGGCAATAAAAACTGGATAAAAGAACGTTTTTCTTCAAAAATGATCAAAATGTCCTTTTTTTAGCCAAATGTCCTTTTTCGGATAAAAATCTTAGAGCCCTGCTATTAACCATTTTTTAAGATTGAGTCTTGTGACTCAAGTATCAAAGATGACAAGCTAAACCTAACTGTGGTTCCACTGGCCCAGATCAGCGAACACAACAACACATGCATAGACATCTTGGCTATCGTCGATCAAGCTAAGCAATCTAGTGCCGTAGGTTTTTGATATTGGCTTAAAACACACAGTCTGTAAGAATGGCTAATTGCCTGGCCATGGCTGAAAAATTAATTAGGAAACCCTTAATTTTGAGACTGTGTTCATGCTCAGCATAGTCCACTTGCATGTTTACGTGACCTGTTACTAAACCTGATTTTGCTTATTTCTGAATTTTTTTATATAAAATTATAGATTTTTCACTACTAAAATGTTTGCTAAATTCTAGCGGTCATTTCGAGTACTAAATGCACGCAACTTGAAAATTAATATGTTGTGAACAAAAGAAATTGAATAAAAATTTCCAACAAAAACCATGATGCATTCATAACTTTGATTTAATCGTTTTACCACTTTTATAGTAATATCGTCTTCAGGGCCTGTTTTATTAGGAAGTCATAAGTTCTCTACAAAAATATGTGATATATTGAAAAATTTGCGTGATGGGGTCTTAAAATTACACGCCGGGAGGGTCCCTTGTTAGTCATATTTACAGATTGCGTGTTTTAAATTGAAAACTTACTGTCAAATTTCAAATTCTACTTAAATTTAAAAGAGTACTAAAAATAGATATTTGAATGTTCTAATGGCTTGTTCACAATGGTCAAAGTTAGAGTAAGAGTTGGAGTTCTAGTACCGTATTCTCTCTATTAGTTCCACATGTGGGATTATTTTTCAATCGTCCGAAAATCGGAAAAATTTGGGGTCGATCTCGAGATTTTTGGGTGAAAATCCAAAATCCAAAAAACAGAATCGGTAGAGCTCGTGGGAGTTAAGACAATGCAATAAACAGCTTTGTTGAATTTTTTCTCTGAGATGAGATACAGGTCCTCAAAGTTGGGGGTGTGGGTTTAATAGAGAGTGTGGAACTAATAGAGAGAATACGGTAAGTCGTTATTGTGAACACTTTTTAATTAACTCTCACTCTTCCTCCAACTTCATTTTTTTTATTTTTTCTTTTTGACTACCGCGGAAGTATTGATTTCTAGCAAAATATTTAAGAAATAAACAAAAAAAAGAATTTTGGTGATAAAAACACAACCGCTGTGAACAGGTCACAATTTGAGTTAGAGTAAAATGTTATTGTGATCACCCTCACTCCAACTCCTACTATTGTGAACAAGCCATTAGAGATTGTGTGTTGAAAATCTGCTAATTAACTGTCTTTTCTTTAAGATTAAGCTCAAGTCCAACTTCACACACAAAGACATGCGTGAAATCTACTTGTCTGATCCCACAGCTTCTCTAATAAAACTGACTTTGTGGGGCAAAGATGCTGTTGAATTCGACCCCAGCAATGTGCACAAAGTTGTGGCTGTCAAAGGTGTTCTGGTCAAGGAGTACGAGGGTTTTTTTTCCAATTTTATTTTTTAATTAGAAATTATAAAGTATTTTTTTTCATAGATGAATTCTTTCTCTCAACTATTTCTGGCACAACTTTCAAGTATGATCCAGAAGGTCCAGCTGCTGACATCCTACAAATATGGGCTTATAATGACCGACCTACCATGGAAATCGAGTCATTTTGCACGTCTTTTGGAAAAGATGCCTATCCACTTGGTATTTTTTTTGAAAGCTAATAGCGCCTTCTGTATTTACTCTAATCAAACCCGGCTTTATTTTTCAAACTCCGAAACTGAAAAAGTTTAGGTCAATCTCGAGAGAAAAGGAAAAAGGAAAAAGGAAATTCGTGTCGAAAAAGGAAATTCGTTAAATCGTGTTGAAAAAGTTGCCGTCATTTACAAAAACGTGCGAAAATGGAATTCCTTAGAATTTTTCGGACTAAACTAATGCAACATTTCAAAATCTGGGGCAAAACAGTGTCAGACTCTAGGAATTTTTCAAATTCAAGCGGAATTTTTTAAATCCAGATTGACTGTATTTTGTAAATTTGTAAAAGCCTAATAATTCATGTAACGAAAATCTTAAAAGATATAATCTTTAAGAATGGACACTTTATCTACAGGTTTGGCCATGCCGAAATTTTTTTCTGCTTTTTATACTCTCTTGTAGCAAATTTAATGGAGAGTACAAAACCGTTGAGATTTTTGTTTTCATAAGAAAATCTTTGAGAACCAAGCATTTTAAGTAAGTAACTTTTCAGGTGCTTTATTTTTTGACCTATTAACTTCAAATAGCTTTAGCTTGCTTTTTCTCAAATCAACCTTAATCTTATTATAGCTCATTTTGCACTTCAAAAACAGCTCTTTCAAATGAATGCAGTCGTTTCCAATTGACCATCGAGAATATTGAACAACTGAGCAAAAGTTTGAGAAATTTACATTTTTCCAAATCTTCAATTTGGTCAAAAATGCTGTTTTTCTACACTTTTTCGTCAACTTAAAAAAAAATGTTTTCCATATTCTTGTACAGCTCAATCAGCTGAACAAGATTAGTGTAAAACATTTTTTTAAATGGCTATCTGATGAGAAAAACAGCTTTTTAGAATAAAGGTTGCCAAAAGTCAATGCGATAATTTTCGAAAAACTTCTGGCTTTGAGTGCTTTTAACAGATTTTCTCCGCGGATTCGACTTGCTTGTAAAAGTGCTCTTGCCTTTCAGCACCAATGTAATATTTCACATTCCTCTCAAGACAAGAAAGATTTGAACTGTGACAACTTAAAATGTTTAAGTATTTGTTGTCTTGAGAGGAATTTCAAATATTACAGTGGCGTTGAAAGGCATCGATCATGAAGAGTGGAATTTTTTTTGGCATGGCCAGGTCATGTTTCATTCTAACAGATTATGTCTTTTAAGTTACACTATTGATCACAAAACTTTCAAAGTTTAGATTCACCAGCCAAGAAAACGGTAACACCTTCAAAATTCGGCCAATATCAGTCTGGAGCCAAATCTCCTGTCTTTTGTTCTGGTATACAAATATTACAAAATGAGTCGAGTAGTCAATCTGCACACCAGCAACACCTAAACCGCACATTGGCAGATTTGACTCAAGATTATGCTAGACTAGATCCACGGCACACCCTCCAATCCTTGACTATTGTAGGCTGTTTTTTGCAGTTCAATTATAGATGGATAATAAAATAATTTAAAGTGTGAGAAGTACACCCTGAATGATCGAAGGGCTCAAAGAAAAGGCTGTGGAAATTCCAGGTGTACAGTGCATGTATTGAAGCGGTGCCAATATTTTCAGTTGGGAGAAATAAAGTTAGAGGTCGGTTAAAGATTTGCAAACCATGGTCGACTCACTTGTTTGCACACATACATAGCTCCAATTTATTTAGTCTAAATAGATCAGATTTTTTTACTTAAATTTTTTCGTATTTTGGGACGATAGCAACATAGAGTTTTAAAAGATCTCCGATTTTCTATTTTTTTTTAAATTAAAAATCATGCATTTAGGTATTGATAAGGGGATCTACTTATATAAGCTTCAGTGTATCTAACTCTAATTTTAAAAAATCAGGATTCCAGATTCAAATTTAGGCTCCATATGACATCTACTATTGTTCTCTCCAATTGTAACATTTTTCAACAGGAGTGTTTTTAGTGGCCTTGTATTTTAGAGTTAAGTGGTAAAATCTCTCACGTTCGACCTCGCCTATGATCCTTTTACTTTTTTTATATTTTCTTTTAACAAACATTTTTATAATAAAAGTTTTATTGCAGTTAAAATTTGTTTATTTTTGTTTACTGATTAATACGGAAACGGTAACCTGTGGCGATTAGATTTCCGGTAGGGCTAATATCCCAGATCACCATTTGTTAAGAGACTTGGGTGGGCGTTTTTGATGACGACGCTCGTAAAGCGCTCTCTTCATCATTACGATCAAGACTCTTAATCGTAATGATGAAGAGTTGGCTTTTCCAAAACGTTTGCCAAAACGCATCTTATATTTTCTGCTAATCAATTGGTAAGCCCAAGAATAATATCTCATTTTTAGCCAGAGCTATTAGCCAAACTAGAGCAATTTCAACCCTCAGAACCATGCACCGTATTTATTGGTTGCAAAGAAGTGTTTGGAATTATTGAAGTGACCAGCGACAAAAACCACATGATCATGGACAATGAATTCTTCTTCGAGATGCCCAACCTTGTCACCAAAGATAATTTGCCAGTCATAGTGCACTGGTTCAGGCAAATATCTCGCTTCTCCTTTCACCAAATTTTTTGGGAGCTTCAGCTCAATCCCAAATTCTTAGACATTTTGAGTGTCCTGGATATCAAAGAATTATTCCAATGGTCATGTCAAGAAATTAAAAGCTCGGAATTTAGGGTATATTCTTGGAATGAGTTGATTGCTAAACGACATCTGCAAGTTGTGGATTACAATTTTGCCACTGGCTAGCTTAATGCATTTTTTATAATTACTTGTTTGCCTAACAAATTGTATTATTTTTTAATTGATGCTGGCTGGTTACCAGAATGTCAGAAGAGTCTATAATAATGACTTTTTATGCTTTTGATAAATAAAATGAAATAGTAGTTTTTATAAGTCTACATATGTTTTTTTGTATGGATAGTTTTTAGGGTTGTGAAATTGGAATACTTGCGAATTATTCCAGATTTTGAATAAAAATTAAGACTAAAGTTCTTTTTACCCCTGGCCTTGATAAATTTTCCGCCGACGCCAATTTTCCACGGAAAAATTTTCGCGCATAATTTTCCGCCGACCAATTTTTCGCCCCCGTAATTTAAGCTCTGTTTTTACATCAGATTTTTATACAGTCGACTTCCTCTATAACGGACCGCTGGGGAACGGCCTCAGGTGTCTGTTATAGAGGGAGTCCTTTAACACGCAAAGGGCTGAGTGTACTAACGGTAGCGAAATGCTCAGCGAGTCTCGCTGAGCATGTTTACAAAAATGGAAAATTTAAAAGTCACTTTTGGCCACTCGAGAAGCATGGTCATTTTCGTTACCTGGTCTCCACCTAGGTGAACGTTTGGTGTCGGTGCTTACTTAAATTGGTATGTCAGCAGTACTACTAATAGTGCAAAATGACCGCGAGGAGTTGTGCTATCTATTGAATATATGTGAGTCGATGTTTGTTTTCAAAAAGATTGATAACCCACCCATTGTTCAACAAAAGTCCACTTGCCCGAAATTACTATCTTTGAGCCAAACTTTGCTCAAAAGTTTGAAATTTGACATTTTTCTGTGCTTTCTTGGTCATAAAAGATGGAGAATTTCCTCAGCTACAAGATGGTAAATTTTTTAGTTCCAGCTTTAAGAGCAAAACTGTCAGAAATAACAGGAGAATAGGGTCAGTCATAAATTTCCCTATATAGAGGTTTTCCAAATTTCAAGTATTTTACTTATCTTTTTCTTTATTACGATTGACGAAATTCTGCTACCCTTTCGTGGTCGATGTCCCTTCCGCATGTTCGTACCATCCAAAAAGGCTAAATTTGGAATCAAAATTTTTTGCGCCGTTGACCCAGCTACTATGTATCTTGTGAAATCAGACCTCTACTTGGGTAAGCAGAGCACAGAAGGCGAAAGAAATCTTGGGAAAAATGTAATTTAGACTAGTTCGTTTATAGTTGACATGTCCATTTTCCTATTTTAGGTGGTTCTGTCAGCGGGTCGCACTTTAGTGACAGACAAATTCTTCACTTCAATCCAGCTTGGCACTGAACTGTGGGGGCAAAAGACACGCTTGTTAGGAACTATCAGAAAACAGGGTTGGAAATCCATCCGATTTTGTCAAAGAACCTATAGAGGTAAATGTGAGCACATCAAATAGTTTATTCGAACAGTTTTTATTAGGTTGGTAAGAGCAAATTTGTCTTCCGGGAGCATGAAACTTTGATGATGCTTCAAGCTCGTCCAAGAAAGCAATTTATGCTCTACTCCACCAAAAGATGTGTGGTAGATATACCTATTCTCCAAGAACAAACCGCCGGCCTCTTCGAATTTTCATGCACATATGTGATGCCGCTGCTAAATTTGGAAAACCTCTATATAGGGAAATTTATGACTGACCCTATTCTCCTGTTATTTCTGACAGTTTTGCTCTTAAAGCTGGAACTAAAAAATTTACCATCTTGTAGCTGAGGAAATTCTCCATCTTTTATGACCAAGAAAGCACAGAAAATGTCATTTCAAACTTTTGAGCAAAGTTTGGCTCAAAGATAGTAATTTCGGGCAAGTGGACTTTTGTTGAACAATGGGTGGGTTATCAATCTTTTTGAAAACAAACATCGACTCACATATATTCAATAGATAGCACAACTCCTCGCGGTCATTTTGCACTATTAGTAGTACTGCTGAGATACCAATTTAAGTAAGCACCGACACCAAACGTTCACATACCTAGGTGGAGACCAGGTAACGAAAATGACCATGCTTCTCGAGCACCTGGAGTGGCCAAAAAGTGACTTTTTAAATTTTCCATTTTTGTAAACATGCTCAGCGAGACTCGCTGAGCATTTCGCTACCGTTAGTACACTCAGCCCTATGCGTGTTAAAAAAAAATAGGAATCCGTTACCGTATTTTCTCTAATAGACGGGTAGTCTCTATTAGAAGGGTAGTCTCTAATAGACGGGTACCCCCACAAAGTGTGTTGGAATTTGAAAAAAATCTTTTTAAATTAGCGCGCTTTTTATTGTTTTATTTTTAAAAAGTGACAAAATCAGTCATGTATAATCGTAGAAGCACTTCTTTATTTTTATTTTTATTTTCTCGTCTTTTATAACTGAATTGAATTTCAGTTGAAGCAATGAGCAACTCAAGCGATGATCAGATCTCGGGCAACCTGAATGGTGGACAGCATCCTCTGCAATCAATTGAAGAAGATCAAGTCTCGGGCAACCTGAATGGTGGACAGCATCCTCTGCAATCAATTGAAGAAGATCAAGTCTCGGGCAACCTGAATGGTGGACAGCATCCTCCGAAATTAATTGAAGAAGATCAACAATCTGTGAGCGACCTGCAAAGTGGACACTCTGAAATCGAGTGAAGAACAAGAAAGCTATGAATATGATAGTGATGTATCGTTAGAATGTTGAAATTGCTCTAATCTTATGCTGTTTGTCTGGAAGAAAAATTGGCTGGAAGAAAAAAAATTTTTAAGAAAAATTGTTATGAAATAAAGTTGCTTGTTAAAATCCATGATTCTGTTTTAGCTGGACTGAAAAAAAAATTTGGTTGAAAAATAGACGGGTAGTCTCTATTAGACGGGTAGTCTCTAATTGACGGGTACCCCTCGAGGGGGGTTGAAAAATAGACGGGTATACCCGTCTATTAGAGAAAATACGGTATATCGAGAGTTTTTATCCAACAGTTTTATCCAACAAAAAACATCAAATTCAATACAACCAAGCTAATATAACACAAAAGAACTTATCGAGGGTTTCAGAGAACAGCAATACCATCAGGATGTTAAAGGGGGTACATCAGGTTTTTGGACGGCAAAATTAGGCTATTTGATTCTGCTTCATTTTACTCGTGCACTCTTAGGCCAGAAAATGAGCAGACTAAACCGGATTTTAAAGGTATTTGTCGCGAGACAAAACCGCAAAAAGTCATTTTCGTCCGGTTGCCCAGAAAATCATCTAGCTCGCCGCACATTTGAAGCATTGCTGGATCAACGTCGTGAGTTTTCATGTAGCGTTGACTCATCGATGTCTAAAACAAAAGGTTGTTAAAACAACAGCACAAAGAAGCTACATCACAAAGAGAATGGACAGAATATTGAATGACATTGAATGACTGTACATTGAATTACTTAAACGAGTTAATACTTTAAATAATTGCGCAGATTGAAAAAAAATTAAAAATATCTGGATTTTTTTTCAATATTTCACTGCCAACTGAACAAGTCCGTTATATCGTGGGTCCCTTTATAAGGTTCGGACCGGCTAAGGTGTCTGTTTTAGAGCGAGTCCGCTGTTGAGGGAGTCCGTTATAGAGGGGTAGAATATGACGTATTTTAGGTAAATCCAACCAAACCAAAAATAGAGGCAATCCGTTATATCGAATGTACGTCATAGACGGAGTCGACTGTAGTATATAAATTTCCTGTGAATGGGTTGGCCCACAGCCAGGGGTGGACACGGACCGGCCCGGGCCGTACCCCCAGCAGGCTGGGCTGAAAAATGTCCGGGTCGGGCTTGGGCCCCAAGCCCGATAATAATTGACAGTTGACTGTATTACGAGAGTTTTTTTTTACTGTGAATTGACTGTGGGATCGATGACTGTATCGTTGACTGAGAGTTGACCTTTCAGACTTTCATGATGGACTTTTTTATTAGTCCATTTGTGGGGATTGCTCTTTTGTTAGGTAGATGGCTACGCTGTCGTTCGGCATAGTCAAACTCTTCAGCTTCTACTCTCTCTCGATGGAAACGCATGCTACGCCAACAGTGTCTAATGACGAAGATGAAAGAGCCAATGAAGGTGCAATTCCATCGAGGAAGAGGATGCGACAAAGCACGGATGAGAGGTATACTGAATTATTTGAAAGCTTTGTCCAGTTTAGTTTCACTTTTTTCAGAACTCTTCATAAAAAGGCGGCTAATCTCACGAAGACTGCAGTGGAAGTCCTGATGACCGCTGACCATCCCAGAATCTTCCAGAAGCCCAGGCCAAAGGATGATCTTTTCAAGTCTGCCTATTTTGATGCCTGCGGAGAAGAGCAGGATGCTCAGCCAACAAAGTTTGTGTGGTGCTCAGGATGTAAGAAGTTAATGGCCAAGACAGATGGTGGACACCTCTCGTACGTCATTCATTATCAGCCACTCTATCAAATAAACTTTCATTGTTTAGGCGTCATCGTTCTACCCATTCGAAATGTCGTCTTCAGCCTAAGCCACAAGCTACAATGGAGTCCTATGTGAAGAGTGCAGTCGCAACTTCCGCGGAAGTCGAGAAGATCAAAGAAGCAACGTCCAAACTTTGTCTTCTCCATTCATTGTCATTCAACATTGTCGAAAAGGATGGGTTCGAGAATATCATCGAAGTCGCGACGGATATTGGGTATTTGAACCGGCTTCAGGGAAATCAGATACTGATAAATATGTTATGACAATTTCAGAATCAAGCGTCAAATTAAGATTGATGTGAAGTCTTTGCTAGTCGGCGGAAGGCAATTTCACGAGCTGTCACCAACCAATCAGAGTCTTTGATCATTTCTCAGTCCCCGAAAATTCTGGAAATACTGAAGAAACACGGCGGAGCACTCAGATGATGAGGTGGACCGCTACATCCAAAAGAAGATCACCCATGTTCCGAAAAACCTCGGCGAGTTCTGGCGAAGCAGTTCTGAAGAGTTTACAAATCTGGCGAATCTGGAAAGATAAATTCTATCAATTCCTGTGTCTTCATCCGAGAATGAGAGGTGGTTCTGCAATTTGCGCCTGCTGGTGGTGGAGAGCCGAGAGAGCCTGTCTGCGCAAGCAATTTCATCGATCTGCATTAGCCGATCACTGTTGAAGAAGAAAATTGCTTTTGATTAATGTTGGTTCTGAACGTAGTTATCAATAAAGAGTGATTGTTTCCATATATTGTAATTGTCTCAATTTCGTAAAAGTTTCGGTGGCAATTACTGAAAGTTCAATCAAACATTTTAAGCCGGGCTTCGATGCTGATTCTCGACTTTTTTAACTGATTTTTCATTTTTTTGCGGCTGATTCACGTTTTTTCGCAGCTGATTTCACGCTTTTGTAGCTCAATTATTACTTTTTTAAATCAATTGCAAAAAACGTGAATCAGCTGCAAAAAAGGTATGCCCAATTTTTTGAAGTTGGTACTGTTATTGAAATGTCCATCCTGTATTTTTACAAGCCAGCAAGAGAGGAGGAACAAGTGTGAAAATAAGAAGAAGAATTAAATTAATAAATAATAAAAAAAATAGATGAAATCACATGTCATTTACCAACCCTAGTTTTAACGATGATAACTTGTTATCTGGTGTCCAAAGTTGTAAAAAAATACGATTTTAAATTTTTTTAATGATTTGTTGTTTAATTTGACTCAATGATAACGATTTTTAAAAATTTCGCTGATTTTCGGTTCAGTTTTAGCTTTAAGGCAGTCAAGTTTTAAGGCAGTCATTGGAGTCACTTTGTCGCAGGTTTAAGCTCTCGAGGATTCTGTGGGTGTTCAGGAGGAGGTAATTTTTTAGAAGCAATATTATGTTTCATAGTTTTTATTTCTCGTTAATAAGGCAGTCATTGTAGTCACTTTGTCGCAGGTTGAAGCTCTCGAGAATTTTGTGGGTGTTCAAGAGTAGGTAAATTTCAAAAGCAATATTATGCCTTTTTCTTTAAATTTCTTGTTATTGGGGCAGTCATTGGAGTCACTTTGTCGCATGTTGAAGCTCTCGAGGATTCTGTGGGTGTTCAGGAGGAGGTAATTTTTTAGAAGCAATATTATGCCTTTTTCTTTAAATTTCTTGTTATTGGGGCAGTCATTGGAGTCACTTTGTCGCATGTTGAAGCTCTCGAGGATTCTGTGGGTGTTCAGGAGGAGGTAATTTTTTAGAAGCAATATTATGCCTTTTTCTTTAAATTTCTTGTTATTGAGGCAGTCATTGAGTCACTTTGTCGCAGGTTGAAGCTCTCGAGATTCTGTGGGTGTTCAGGAGGAGGTAATTTTTAGAAGCAATATTATGCCTTTTTCTTTAAATTTCTTGTTATTGAGGCAGTCATTGAGTCACTTTGTCGCAGGTTGAAGCTCTCGAGGATTCTGTGGGTGTTCAGGAGGAGGTAATTTTTTAGAAGCAATATTATGCCTTTTTCTTTAAATTTCTTGTTATTGAGGCAGTCATTGGAGTCACTTTGTCGCAGGTTGAAGCTCTCGAGGATTCTGTGGGTGTTCAGGAGGAGGTAATTTTTTAGAAGCAATATTATGCCTTTTTCTTTAAATTTCTTGTTATTGAGGCAGTCATTGGAGTCACTTTGTCGCAGGTTGAAGCTCTCGAGGATTCTGTGGATGTTCAGGAGGAGGTAATTTTTAGAAGCAATATTATGTTTCATAGTTTTTATTTCTCGTTAATAAGGCAGTCAATGGAGTCACTTTGTCGCAGTTTGAAGCTCACGAGGATTTTGTGGGTGTTGCACAGATTTACAAGAATGTCTAAGAAAAAAAAATTGCTACAATCAACTTTTAATTTAACATCAACCAGATTTCACTTCACCCATTGCTAAATTTCACCCAAAGACTGGATAATTTGGTTGTTTTAGCTTAAAGTTAGGCTAATTAAACCTTCCATTTAACGTCAACTTAGTGTCGGTCCTTAGGAATAGATAATAGATCACATTTTCCAAAATAAAAGCTTATATATTTACTAAACTATAAATGACAATGCAAAAAATTATCCGCAGATTTTATCCGCGTATAAATCCGTTAATTTATCCATAGTTGGAGATAAATCGGCTGATTTTATCCTTATCCGCGGATATCTTTATTCCATTATCACTATGGATAAAAATCCGCGGATTTTTTTCGCTATCCGCGGATTTTATCCCTTGATTATTATTAATTTGTTCCATCTTTCGCCGTCCCATTCGGATTGCCGTACGTCACCGGCCGGCTTTCCGCCGGCCGTCCTCCCCTTTTTCCTGCACCTCCGACCGTCCGGTCGTCAACTTTATCGGCGCCGTCCAGGACGGGGACGGGCCCGGAGGACGAGCACCCATTATAGTTTTAGAAACTTTTCATTGATTTATTTCACAAAGCGTATCTATAAATTCAGATAAATCGACACAGCAGTGTCTAGCTAACAGAAATAAAATTCCACATATATATGTTCACGTAATTTCATCCAAAAAAATTTGTGTAAAAACTTTATGCCTTCTTCTTGCCTCCCGCTGGCTTTTTCTTATCATCTTTGGCACCTGCAGGAGCCGGCCTTCTTACTTGCGTCTTTGTTTGCTTTTGATTTTTTGTGTTCCTCCTTTCCTTGTTTTTCCCTTGCCTTTCTGTCCTCCCTTTCCTTCATTTTTCCTTTTCCTCCTTCTTTGCTTGAGGGTTTAAAGCAGCAGCTGCCTTTTTCTTCTCTTTTCTCAGTTTCTTCTTTAAATTGTTTTTCTGAGACTTTGTAAGTTTACCTGGCTCAGCAGTCTTTTCTAAAATTTCTATATTTACTAAAGCGCCATTTTCGTCGTTGTCGAAACGCGAACTTTTTCTTTTGACTTCAAACCCCATTTAGAGCCGATTTTGTAAGAAAGTCGGTGTTTATGTTTTATAATGAAAACTAGAGAAGCTCAGCTACGAAATGAGGTATCAACCAGTGGATTTAAAAAAGTGTAAGAAGTCGATATTATGAAAAGTATGGAAGGTCAAAGTAGTCCGGACGAGGAGTACCCATGTTGGAGTAGGTTGGGATAACTTAGGTAGTGGTAGCCAAGACGGGTTACCCAGGCAAAAGTAAACAGGAGGAAGTAGCCAGGAGAAGGTATCCAGGTGAGGGTACATAGGTGGGGGTGCCCAGGAGAGGGGTATCAAGGTGAAACACTTCGGATGGACTACTCAGGTGGTGGTACTCAGGAAAGAAGACCCACGTGGGGGTACACAGGTGGGGGTACTGAGATAGTGTTACTCAGGTGTAATGATACCTAGATAGTGCTCAGGTGGTTGTACTCAGGTAGTGATACTTAGGTGTTGGCACTGAGGTTAGTTTCTATGGCGCCTTTAAGTCGCGATGGTGTGTGGACATGCCGCGATTGCAGCTGGCGCCTTCCTATTCATTCTATTAGCGTGTGTTTTCTATTTTTTAGTACACGAAAAATTTACCATTTTTGTGTTCAGAATGAACCTTTGTCGCATTTGCAGCATCACTTTTTTTGTCTTTATGAATAGCAGAGGGCTCAAGTTTGACCTGCTCAGGCAAAGCGGCCTCAACTTCTGGTGTTTCTTCTACCTGAGCTTCTTCTTGTGGAATTGATTCTTCAGTCACACCGTTCATAATACCTACATCATCAATAGTGTCATTAGGAGCGTTAAGAGATGAACTAGCCAGACTTAGTTCAGAATTTACATCATCATTAGCAGACTCTTGTTCCGGATCAGTGGTTACAGCTTCGTCGTCCACACTGGGAATATCGGATGAATCTGGTTGTGTTTGCTGATCATCAAGACCTCCATCTCCCATGTTTTTCGAACCGTCTTGTACTAAAGGTTCTACCTCCTGGTCATTATCACTCACTTCGTTTAATTCACCACTTAGATCTGTCTTGACTAGCTGCACAAAAATCAAACTGCAGAGAAAGAAGGCAATAGGCAATTGGAAAAGCTTCATTTTTTAAATAATTTATAAAAATTACTAGCCCAAATAAAAAATTTATCAAGTCAAATGAAGTGAAAGCAGAGCTTGAAAATCTACCAATTAGCTGCCTTTTTAAACAGCTTACTGATCAACGAACATTGCAAAATCAATTCTGTTTTTCTCATTTTTACTAAAAAACTACGCGGGTATGTAGAGAGTCTTCGATTGATTACCTCTAACTGCCTGCCTGTTTGATGCATTGCAACCACGTGCATTGCAACCAAACTAGGGCGACATTTCTTGTCAAGGAGCCGATACAGGTAACCATTTTCAAGAGACTCCTAACACGTTACGATAAAACACACGCACGCTGCTCTTCTTCGACAGCTTGTTTAACCCACAAATAGTATGCATCACGCAGCTTTCATGAATTGGGTAACCATGCAAAGGCAAAAATCCACGTACAGTAGTTCTCGCTTGCATATATGTTGTATAGCAGTCTGCTCCACGTATACTCTTTTAGTACACAAGGCTCGGGTCGCGCATGACTTTTGAAACGAAAATTTGGCGATACTTTGATACACAAACACATTGACGTGCAAAAGGAGTTAAGTACCGCTTCACATTGAATTTTTCAAAATACAGTCGACTCTCGATTTAGTGTACACCCGATTTAGCGTACACATGAGAATGATTTGGTTGGCCTGAACTAAATTAAGGTAAAGTGACTCTCGATTTAGTGTACACTCGATTTAGTGTACACCTGTAGCCTGTCCCCAGGGTGTACACTAAATCGAGAGTGGACTGTAATTTGATGATTTGTATGGAGCGTTTACAAAATTGTAAAAAATTTCAAGCACTTGTCTTCAAAATAGTGTCAGTTTTTGAGTTGGCGCCATAACTATTTTTTACTATTCTATCTAAAATTTGGCAATTTCTAATTCAATTTTTCTGGAACTTTTATTCTGCCATTATTACTTTCTTCCATGGTTTTATTACAAAAATCCAAAAGCTATTCGAAAAGGGCTATAGGTGAAAACACCCGTCAAAATATGTAAATCTCCCGTCAAATTTATTTTTTACCCCGTCAAATTTAAATTTAAAACAAAATATGTAAATCTCCCGTCAAAATATGTAAATCTCCCGTCAAATTTAAATTTTGGCAGAGGTAGAAATTTTATACTGAATAGGATGTTTGTTTTACTTTTCAATTATATCCAGGTACAAAACTCTTCGCTAAGAAATCACATGTCTTCCCTGGATATCTTTGCTGCACCTGTCCAGTTGGCATCAAAGATGAGTTGTGCAAACATACTTTGCTACTAATGGAGACCGAAGAGATGATCAATCCACTGCCACAGCCGCTTGAGCCAGGAAAGAAAAGAGGTCGAAGAAAAAAAATAGGACGAGCACTAGAATTTATTTGAAATTGTCTATCACCGTTATTTGTTATCGTTTATTCAGTCAATAAAGATGATCCTGCTTTGGATAGTGTGATCACGTGTAAGTTACCATATGAATTTAAGAATGGATAAAGTTGTACTTAGCCAAATTAAAGTCAAATCT
Organism: Ditylenchus weischeri; assembly: GCA_029231635.1. Classification (NCBI taxonomy): domain Eukaryota; kingdom Metazoa; phylum Nematoda; class Chromadorea; order Rhabditida; family Anguinidae; genus Ditylenchus; species Ditylenchus weischeri. Next base: position 170,634 of record JAMRYI010000003.1, read on the forward strand.
CTTTATGACGTTTATCCTGGTGGCCGGCCAAGGTGATTGTTAAAGAGAGGTGAAAGTTACTACCAAGAAATTAACTTAAGTTGACGAATGAATCATCTAGAGAAACTAAGAATGGTATAGAAAAAAGATTCGAGAGTGTTCGAGGACAACAAACTTCAATTTAAAGGACAACAAATTTCAAAGAAACCAACCGGAAAATGTCCAATCGACGGTAGACTTTGTTGAGAGTGATTTTTGTAGAAAGATTTGATCTTACTTAGTGAGGTATCGTATACATACATAAATTCATCATGCAAATTATATATTTTATTATTAATAAAGTCATATTTAATCAAGTCTCCTCTGAGCAAAAAAAAGGTTTTTGAGCCACAGGGAGGGAAGGGAATAAAAGAGGGTCACTAATCGTACAGGGCCCGCTAACAAGAAGATGTTGAACATTTTTTTGAATACTGGGGCCTACCGCACATAGAAACTCTGTTGTGCATGCTTTTTTCATGCATCCAGAGCAATTTTCGAATGATTTGTGTCAAGGTACGTGGGTGTGTGCATATCAACTCCAAGCCCCCTGCACCCCCGAAGGGGTTTGAGTGTTAGAGATGTACTTTCCTTAGACATAATTCGTGTCGTGTGGGACCCAAGGCGGGAACGAACTTTTGGGGGTGCCATATAAACGAGGTTTGACTGTACCCATTGAAAAAAACACAAGTAAAAAGACAATCTTTTTTAGAGGTGATGAAACCGGTTCGGGCGGGATTTCGGGACTGGATATTTAGCCAAAAATATTTCGGGATTGGGATCGGAATTTTTCAAAATAAAATTCGGGATCCCGTCGGGATCCCGAACAAATTTCGGGATTTAGCTAATATCAAATCTAAGTGGAAAATTACCACTAGTCGCATCATTTCTGCACTTAGTAGCCTTTAACAACCTTTCTTTTACCCCACGCACACACGCAGCCATTAAAAAATCATTTAGTCACGCTTTTTTACAACAATGAACATCACTTTATAAGCCAACATTCAATCGGGCGGTGCAACCGCCCGACATCTTGATGACATTGCCGCACACTCCACATTTTGCTTCAGTAGCCGACAGCTTTGCAAAAAGATCGATTCCAAATAACACTCATCTGAAAATGCAAAAAGATAAAGAGCGCATCAACGTACAAAAGCGGAAATGATGCAGCAGAATTTATCAAAAAAATAATGAATAATTGATGAAAATGCTATAAAAAATCGTGTCGGGATTTGACGATTTTCGGGATCGGGATTTCGGGAAATGGTCGGGCGGGATTTCGGGACGGGATTTTGGACCGAAATCGGATCGGGCGGGATCGGGATCCCGACGGGATCCCGTCCCGTCACCACCTCTAATCTTTTTTACACAGCGGTGATTTTTTCAATCACAAAAATGTACCATCTCTAAAAGGACAGGACTCCGACTTGTACACACTTTTGCCTCCAGTTAATTGGCTTTGGTTAAGTGGTTGAGGTGATACACCAACTGAATGGTTGGCTATGGAGGAAGTTGATGAGAAAGGGGTGGATTGCCTCTCTTACTTAGTGAGGATGCACATTTTTATACTAAGTGAGCTTAGTAAGTAAGAAATTATTTAAGTTAATTTAAATTTGACGGGAGATTTACATATTTTGACGGGAGATTTACATATTTTGTTCTAAATTTAAATTTGACGGAGTAAAAAATAAATTTGACGGGAGATTTACATATTTTGACGGGAGATTTACATATTTTGTTCTAAATTTAAATTTGACGGAGTAAAAAATAAATTTGACGGGAGATTTACATATTTTGACGGGTGTTTTCAATTTGAGCCTTCGAAAAGAGGCATCTTCGAGACGCCGGAAAAAAAGTTTGAACTTTAAATGTCTTAACATAAAAAACTCTTCAAAAATAGTTTCTATTTGTAAAAATATACTAAACTAAAGCGATTTTGGTTCTTATATTTTATCCAGGCAACATTTTCTAAAAAATAAAACTTCTGTTTTCACTGTTCACGTTTAACCGAAAGCTGAAAGTAAGAGCACTTATTGGTCTTTGCTATCATCCTTTCGCTCTGGCCTCATCTTTATTTTTGACGATTTTCTGATTTTCAGCTTTCAGTTGAATCACATAATGAATTAAAATATATGGCCCGGATAAGGGATAAGTACCGCGATTTTTGTTATCAATTATTTTAATTTATTACTAGACGCAAAAATCACAAAGTACACAATTTACACGCCTGATAAAGACCTCAAGAAAGAGGTTGAAAAAGTTGACGAAAAACACAAGATGAAAGAAGAAAAATTAAAGAAAATGGATCTTCACAACATAATGATTAAGCTTATCACTAACACAAAATATAATAAAAATAGTGTAGATAAAGTCAAAATTATACAAATCTTTCAGAAAAGCTATATAATTTCTGGATCAATGATCTATGGGTCTATACGACAATCCGCTGCTAAAATATGCCTTGTTCCTCCCTGTTGTTTTTTTTTCGAGAAAATGCCAAATGTAAATAAATAATAAATAAATTGAATTTCTCTCTTAAAACAACACGGGGGACTAAGGCATATTTTGGCACCGCATTGTCGTATAGAACCATGATCTATTTAATTAAAAAATTCCTAGAACATGTGAAAGACATTGAAGAGGGCACGCGTAACAAAATATCAGCAGAAATAGCACGGCATGTCAAATTTTGAATTTATAGAATTAGCAAACTTTCGTGCCAAGACCAATTTGTTGTGTGCATTTTAAATTTTAATTTTTATGTATTAGTCAATCGTCAAGCAGCGTTGGGCTAGACTAGTGGATGGTTCAAAAATTTTGAACAAATTTTAAATGCAAACAAAAAATAATTTGAAAATATTATTGACAAAATTCGGTTGGTTCCACGCGAATTCAAATCTCGCAAATTGCTGTGCTTTTCAAGTTGCATGTTCCTGTAAATGGGCTGCATGATAATTGCTCAAAACGACAATTGCTCAAAAGACAATTGCTCAAACGACAGTTGCACATTGATTTTCTGTTTTGGCCTGATATAATCAACCCATTGTACAACCCATACACATCGTTCTACACGTTCTTAACACATTGTTCCTCTTCGGGGCGGTGCAATTTTAAAATTTACAGCACTGCATCTAAGCACATAAATAACACACGCTTTTCCCAGCCTTTCACGCTCACATTCATAACTTCGCTAATTCAATGCACCAGTCGTGAATTGATTTCAACACCTAAAAATGATCTTAGCTTATATTCAGATGACGATTTTAAGTAAGTACCTCTTTGAACATATTCGTTGTAGCCCGACTTAGGAAGAACATTGCCGCTGGCACAAACCTACCGCTGACCTTCGCATGGATTGTGAACAATTGCGACCATCCTTTCTCCGGTTTGATTATTAGAAATGTCCCGTCATCCGCAATCTCTTCCACAGCACATAGAACCTGAAGAAGAGAACGAGCACCGATAAACATGAACTTTAAAATAAAGGAGAGCAAATAGTGAAGTTACCTCAAGCATGAATGGAGTTGACATTCCAATAGCGCGGTTCTTGCCCGGTCCCAAATCATAAAAAACGAAAAGCTGTCCATTGAGTTGGTGCAGATCAGGCGGAATTTGTAGATGGCGCGGGCGAGTCCTTCCCTTTGGCACTGCGAACAGCTACTGAAAAAAAACTAATCAATTACAGTACTATCACATAGTATGTGCTTGCCTCCTTTTTGCGCTGCAATGCCCTGTCAAGATTCTTTGGCTCAATCACTCCAACGACTGCCTCATGCTCTCCCGCCAAAGCCTCGATTCTTGTTTTCTTTGCAGAATTTGTCGCCGGATCAGCTCGAATAGAATGCTTGGCCTTTTCAATCACCTTGCGCTTTGCCACTGCAATTGGATCAGCTGCATGATTGTGCTCCCCTCTATGCTGAACTTAATCGCTAGAAAGACTGACCCACATCTTCATTTTGCATTTGTTCTTCTTTGCTTTGGAGCATTGCATCACATAAACAGGAATTGATTATTTTGATTATTAGATTATTTCCGGTGATGATTATTTTTCGGAAGTCTGCATTTGTTTCTTCTTTGCTTTGGAACATTGTACACATAAGCAGGAATCCGTTGAAGCCTCGTTCTATAGTGGTGATGAAATTGAAAACATGAAACCATTTTATTGATGAATAAAGATTTATTGAAGTATTAATAGGTGAAACTGTTTGACGCACCGTTTATGCCAAACATCCTTTTCCCCTTCTCGCTCTCCAGCTGCTCTATTGTTGGTGGCGTTGCGTAAATCTGAACGGCTGCTGTCGGCTGACCACTTCCCTCGCTGTCGCCTGAGTTTGTTGTAGAAGTATTGCTTGAGCTCATCTTTCTTAAAATTGCTGAATTAGTCCAATGATCATCATACCAAATGAAAAGAAGCCAGAAAAGAAAACAGAAGAAAAGCAATAACGCGCATAACCAGGATTCCGTAAATCCTCTAATTATAATTAGAGGCTATAATTAGAGGATTTACGGTAGTGAGGAAAGCGGTAAAGCGATGTGCAACTGTCGTTTTAGCAACTGTCGTTTGCGCCATAGTCGTTTGAGCAATTGTCGTTTTGAGTAATTGTCGTCTGAGCAAATAATACGTTGAGCAATTGTCGTTTTGAGTAATTGTCGTCTGAGCAAATAATACGTTGAGCAATTGTCGTTTTGAGCAATTATCATGCAGCCTGTACATGTATTAACTGTATTAACTATGTGGGTATTAACTGTACTCTATTCAACCTAAGTAACCCTCAGTTACCATGTGACCGAAAAGTCCTTGGACAAACAAACCGAATAAATTTGTTAAACTTGGATTTGGGTTATTTCTTAAAGAAATTGATTTTTTCCAGAAAGCCATGTGTCATCATTCAAATTTTCAAAAATCCATTCGGTAAAGCGGGTTTTGTAGCTTTTGAACTGCGCTACAAGAAAATGCTAATGTGTTCTCGTTGTGATCAACACTCAATAAAACTTTTGATCAGCTCCAGTGATGAAAGTACTTGTCAACTTCTTCAAAATGATTTCATAAGTGTTTGGGTCCGAATGCTGACTTTTATATAGTGATCCTGCTAAGTTTTATATGTTATATATTGAAAAAAGAGATTCAGGGCTAAAAGTGCATCTAAAAGCGCCCTCAAAGTTTTTCCAAAGACTTTTCGGCCACACGGTACAATAGAAATTGAGCCACAAAAATAAAAAGAAAGACATGCTTCAGAAAATTGTCATGGACAATTGTCATTGGTCAACCCTACACAAATCCAAACATACCAATTTTTAATGGTTAAAGCGAAAAAATCTGCGAAAGTTTTTTAGATCACAGTAATTGAATGCTGGAGTTAGAGATTAATTGAATCTTAGGTTTAAGTTAACATACGCTGGCCTACACCTGCCTAAGCCTGAAAAAAAAAAAAAAAAACAGGGGGACCAAGGCAAAAAAGATAGGGCCCATTTTGCTAACAGATTTATGTTCTATCACAAAAATAGTAGTACAGTCGAGTCTCGATATAACGAACCCCTGGGGACCGGCCCAAGAGGTTCGTTATATCGAGAGTTTGTTATATCGAGAGTTCGTTATATCGAAAGTTCTGTACCGAAAATTCCTAGGAGTTCGTTATATCAAGAGTATTCACAAAAAAAATTTTTATTCAACATAAAATTCAAACAAACAAGTACAGTCAAACCTCTACATAACGAATTTCAAGCGACCAGCTGAAACCGTTCGTTATGTAGAGGGTTTTTGTCGCAGGTTAAAGCTCTCGAGGATTCTGTGGATGTTCAGGAGGAGGTAATTTTTAGAAGCAATATTATGTATCATAGTTTTTATTTCTCGTTAATAAGGCAGTCATTGGAGTCACTTTGTCGCAGGTTAAAGCTCTCGAGGATTCTGTGGGTGTTCAGGAGGAGGTAATTTTTTAGAAGCAATATTATGTATCATAGTTTTTATTTCTCGTTAATAAGGCAGTCGATGGAGTCACTTTCTCGCAGTTTGAAGCTCACGAGGATTTTGTGGGTGTTGCACAGAAAACTATGGATAAAAATCCGCGGATTTTTTTTCGCTACCCGCGGATTTTATCCCTTGATTATTACTACGGGGGTAGGGGTGGTAGTAACAATCAACGGATAAAATCCGCGGATAGAAATATCTGCAGATAAAAACACGTAGTAACTCACGTACCTTAGACATGATTCCGAGCAAGACTCTTAATCATAAAAATGCGTATAGAGTCTCTTTTTGCCATGTCCATTGAGAAAAACATGGTAAAACCACCAAAAAGGGTATCCAAGCACACTCCAAAACTCGCAAGAAGTCGATTTTTAGTCGATCGATTTTTATTTCCAAAATTTTTTTTGGAAAGTGCTTTCCCAATTGTATTTTTACCTTTTCTATACGTAAAAGTGGTCAAAATGCACAAAAATAAGCTTTAAACCGGTTTTCAGGGCAGGGGGGATTTTGTACTCTGGCCGAAAAAAATCAATAAAAACTCTTATCATATATCAATTTAATTAATTTGTTCCATCTTTCGCCGTCCCATTCGGATTGCCGTACGTCACCGGCCGGCTTTCCGCCGGCCGTCCTCCCCTTTTTCCTGCACCTCCGACCGTCCGGTCGTCAACTTTATCGGCGCCGTCCAGGACGGGGACGGGCCCGGAGGACGAGCACCCATTATAGTTTTAGAAACTTTTCATTGATTTATTTCACAAAGCGTATCTATAAATTCAGATAAATCGACACAGCAGTGTCTAGCTAACAGAAATAAAATTCCACATATATATGTTCACGTAATTTCATCCAAAAAAAAATTTGTGTAAAAAACTTTATGCCTTCTTCTTGCCTCCCGCTGGCTTTTTCTTATCATCTTTGGCACCTGCAGGAGCCGGAGCCTTCTTACTTGCGTCTTTGTTTGCTTTTGATTTTTTTTTGTGTTCCTCCTTTCCCTTGTTTTTTCCCTTGCCTTTCTGTCCTCCCTTTCCTTCATTTTTTCCTTTTCCTCCCTTCTTTGCTTGAGGGTTTAAAGCAGCAGCTGCCTTTTTCTTCTCTTTTCTCAGTTTCTTCTTTAAATTGTTTTTCTGAGACTTTGTAAGTTTACCTGGCTCAGCAGTCTTTTCTAAAATTTCTATATTTACTAAAGCGCCATTTTCGTCGTTGTCGAAACGCGAACTTTTTCTTTTGACTTCAAACCCCATTTAGAGCCGATTTTGTAAGAAAGTCGGTGTTTATGTTTTATAATGAAAACTAGAGAAGCTCAGCTACGAAATGAGGTATCAACCAGTGGATTTAAAAAAGTGTAAGAAGTCGATATTATGAAAAGTATGGAAGGTCAAAGTAGTCCGGACGAGGAGTACCCATGTTGGAGTAGGTTGGGATAACTTAGGTAGTGGTAGCCAAGACGGGTTACCCAGGCAAAAGTAAACAGGAGGAAGTAGCCAGGAGAAGGTATCCAGGTGAGGGTACATAGGTGGGGGTGCCCAGGAGAGGGTATCAAGGTGAAACACTTCGGATGGACTACTCAGGTGGTGGTACTCAGGAAAGAAGACCCACGTGGGGTACACAGGTGGGGGTACTGAGATAGTGTTACTCAGGTGTAATGATACCTAGATAGTGCTCAGGTGGTTGTACTCAGGTAGTGATACTTAGGTGTTGGCACTGAGGTTAGTTTCTATGGCGCCTTTAAGTCGCGATGGTGTGTGGACATGCCGCGATTGCAGCTGGCGCCTTCCTATTCATTCTATTAGCGTGTGTTTTCTATTTTTTAGTACACGAAAAATTTACCATTTTGTGTTCAGAATGAACCTTTGTCGCATTTGCAGCATCACTTTTTTTGTCTTTATGAATAGCAGAGGGCTCAAGTTTGACCTGCTCAGGCAAAGCGGCCTCAACTTCTGGTGTTTCTTCTACCTGAGCTTCTTCTTGTGGAATTGATTCTTCAGTCACACCGTTCATAATACCTACATCATCAATAGTGTCATTAGGAGCGTTAAGAGATGAACTAGCCAGACTTAGTTCAGAATTTACATCATCATTAGCAGACTCTTGTTCCGGATCAGTGGTTACAGCTTCGTCGTCCACACTGGGAATATCGGATGAATCTGGTTGTGTTTGCTGATCATCAAGACCTCCACCTCCCATGTTTTTCGAACCGTCTTGTACTAAAGGTTCTACCTCCTGGCCATTATCACTCACTTCGTTTAATTCACCACTTAGATCTGTCTTGACTAGCTGCACAAAAATCAAACTGCAGAGAAAGAATGCAATAGGCAATTGGAAAAGCTTCATTTTTTAAATAATTTATAAAAATTACAAGCCCAAATAAAAAATTTATCAAGTCAAATGAAGTGAAAGCAGAGCTTGAAAATCTACCAATTAGCTGCTTTTTTAAACAGCTTACTGATCAACGAACATTGCAAAATCAATTCTGTTTTTCTCATTTTTACTAAAAAACTACGCGGGTATGTAGAGAGTCTTCGATTGATTACCTCTAACTGCCTGCCTGTTTGATGCATTGCAACCAAACTAGGGCGAAATTTCTTGTCAAGGAGCCGATACAGGTAACCATTTTCAAGAGACTCCTAACACGTTACGATAAAACACACGCACGCTGCTCTTCTTCGACAGCTTGTTTAACCCACAAGGAGTATGCATCACGCAGCTTTCATGAATTGGGTAACCATGCAAAGGCAAAAATCCACGTACAGTAGTTCTCGCTTGCATATATGTTGTATAGCAGTCTGCTCCACGTATACTCTTTTAGTACACAAGGCTCAGGTCGCGCATGACTTTTGAAGCGAAAATTTTGCGATACTTTGATACACACACACATTGACGTGCAAAAGGAGTCAAGTACCGCTTCACATTGAATTTGTCAAAATACAGTCGACTTTCGATTTATTGTACACCTCGGTTTAGCGTACACATGAGAATGATTTGGTTGGCCTGAACTAAATTAAGGTAAAGTGACTCTCGATATAGTGTACACTCGATTTAGTGTGCAGTCGAAAAAATAATAAAATAAAATTTAATTTAAATATTTTATCGTCTCAACACAAAACAAAAAAAAATTTCATTGCCTTTGTTTGGATTTGTATTTTTTGTTCTGTTTTTGTCTAGAATTTTCGTTCTCTTATTTTTCTCATTATTATTTTTTGTTCAGATGGCTACTAATACGAAATGACGAGCCATTTCTCTACAACTTTTTTATTTTATTTCACTTCAGGACACATCTTCGAGGCTTGGTTCAAGGGCTGGGACCGCAAACTCAAGCGCCAGAACCGAAAAGTGCTTCTCAGCGGCCACAAGTTCAGCGGCCACACGAACATCAAGCTGTAGGAAATCACTCTGAAGTTCTTCCCGCCCACTGCCGAGTCTCAGGTTTGTCTTTAGCTATTAGTAGCTAAAACTTTGTTCTAAACTTTGCTTTCAGCCATGCGACCAGGGGATTGTCGAGAACATCAAGGTGCACTGTCGTTGCTTCATCTCCGTGAAAGCATTGCCGCAATTGACGACGAGCGTCAGTACAAGATCAGTCTCCTGCATGCCCTTCAGTTCCTCCGCCGATCCTGGGATGCCGTCAAGCCGGAAACACTGAGTCGTTGCTTCCGAAAAGCCGGGTTTGTGATATACAATGAGGTTGGTTTTTTTAATTCAAATTTTGTTGATTGATGTTTAATATTTTTGTTTCAGCCAGAAGAAGAGGAAGACGATAGAGAGAACATCCTGGCCGATATTGAACGACTCTGGGCGCAACTCCAAGCCAACAACGAATTGCAAAGCGATCTGGCGAAGAAGAACAAGAAGAGCTGCCAGTCACTGCCTGGGAGTTGAGTCAAGCAAAGAGAATCCTCCAGCGCTATGCCGACACCATCACCAATCTAGCCACTCTCAAACTGTTTGATCAAATGGACGATGCCCTGGCTGATGAACGCTTCAAGAACATGAAACAGAAAACCATTGAAGATTATTTTTCTCCCAAAGATTGATTGTTAACCTTTGTGTCCAAACGTCAATAAATTGTTTAATTTGTTTAGAAAAACTCGATTTTTTTTTAACATAAAAATGATCTTTTACGCCAAAAATTTTACCTCAAAAATGCAATAAAATGAAAAACCCCGATTTAGTGTACACCCGATTTAGTGTACACTTGATTTAGTGTACACTTGATTTAGTGTACACTCGATTTAGTGTACACCTGGAGCCGGTCCCCAGGGTGTACACTAAATCGAGAGTGGACTGTTATTTGATGATTTGTATGGGAGCGTTTACAAAATTGTAAAAAATTTCAAGCACTTGTCTTCAAAATAGCGTCAGTTTTTGAGTTGGCGCCATAACTATTTTTTTACTATTCTATCTAAAATTTGGCAATTTCTAATTCAATTTTTCTGGAACTTTTTTCTGTCATTATTACTTTCTTCCATGGTTTTATTATAAAAATCCAAAAGCTATTCAAAAAGAGGCATCTCCGAGACGCCGGCAAAAGAAGTTTGAACTTTAAATGTCTTAACATAAAAAACAAAAATAGTTTCTATTTGTAAAAATATACTAAACTTAAGCGATTTTGGTTCTTATATTTTATCCAGGCAACATTTTTTAAAAAATAAAACTTCTGTTTTCACTAAATTTAAAAAAAAAAGTGTTCGTTATATCGAGAGTTCGTTGTATCGAGGGTTCGTTATATCGAGACTCGACTGTGATTATTTTAAGACAACAACAATGCAGTGGTTGAAAATGTAGATGATTATCTTCTAAATTATCCTGATCTTCAAGAAAAAGCTGAAGCTAATGATACGAAAGAAAAACCAGCTGCAGAAAATACCGAACACAGTGAAAAACAGAGAAAAAACATGTTGTGTCTGAAAAATATGAAAATGACAAGCCTGAGGTTTTGAAAAATCAAGAACATAAAAATTCTTCTGAAGTTAAAAATGATGCTAACAATACTCATGAACCTGTCTGAAAACAAAATATATATTTTTCGGCAACTTTATTCGGGATCGTAAAATACTTGTCATACTGGGAAACATTTTTTTACATTTGGAATTAAAGATGTTTCGGGATTTTTTTTATTTGAAATCATTTACTAATAATTGTATTTTTGGTGTACCTCAGTTACCATGTTTTCTCTAAAAAAGTTAAAGACTAGGGCTGTGGGGGATGATGGAGACCAGGCGGAGTATTGCACTCGCTAAAAATAGCTTCGCATTTGGTCTAAGCGTAATGCACCGCTCACGAGCTGCTAAAATGGCACTTGGACCAGCTATCAGCGTTGAAAACCGACAAAGAATGACCAAATTGTACTTGGTTTTGCAAAACGTACTTCATTTTAAAGTTTTAAGCCTTGGATCCAGAGCTGAAAAGGGCAAACTATACAGCACAGCTCAAGAGAATGGCTCATATCAGGATGCTTTCTATGATTGTTTTTGCAAAAAACGGTGTTATATAGGTTGTGTCATAAGTTCGTTTGTTTTTGCCTTGGTCTCCCGTGTTGTCTTTTTTGCGCATTTTTAAATTTCGTGTTAGTCATTACATGATTCAGTCATTAATTTTTTACAGCTTTTGTGTTATTTGATGTACTGTCCATGATTTTTAGGTATACATCAATCATATTCGTCACGTAACGCTGTTTCTGATTCCATAGACTTCACAAATTTTGATTCCAGCATCAGTTCCTTTTAGGCTGGCATCGAACAGAAACAGCATTACGCGGCGAATTTGATTGATGAGCATCTTAAAAAAATGAACAGTACAGCAAATAACACAAAACCTGTAAAAAAATTTAATGACTGAATCGTGAAACAGCTAACATGAAATTTTAAAATTTGCGCTAAAAAGACGACAGGGAGGACCAATGCAAAAACAAACGAGCTTATGACACAACCTAATAATTAGCTTATAGTAACTATCATTTGTTTTATCAAAGATTTATTTAATTGACTAAGGCTACATTGTGTGACTCACTGCAACAATTTTATTATGTATCAAATGTAAAAACGCGAATTTATCCCAACTGATCTACATTTTTTGTACTTTTGCATTAAAAACTTTTCCACAATTGATGATTTGTTCTTCCGGGTAAGCCTTGCTCAATATGTTTTCCAACAAAAAAATAAACTGGCCGAGTAAGGCCAAATAGGGTTGTTTGTGCAGTTGGACAACCAAACATCTAGATAGCAATGCTCTGCTGAAGAGAGCTAGTGAGACAGCAAAAGAAAAAAGTTGTTTACGAAAGCAAAGGAGATGATTATTCCCTCTGCTAGCTGCCACTTGTTTATGCCGTTTGAATACGTGGAGATGGAGAAGTCAGAGAAAAAAATAGTCAAAAATAGAATGTGTTGTGAAAGAATATTCACGTGTCGACTATCTATTCAACCAGGAAACAAATAGTGTTAAGCAAAACTGCGAAAGTGAGGTTAAATACACAACGGTTCGATTTAATAAAATATTTTAAGTTAATAAAATATTTTATGAAGCAAATCTTATTTATGAAATTTACAATTTTTTTTGTAAAACGAGTTTGCATGATTATCTAAAAAAAGAGCAAGAGCTTATAATCTCAGCCCAAGCATAGCAGACAAAACAAGTTTAACACAAAATAAAAAAAATATTTGTGATAGAATACAAGAAAGAACAGCAAAATACAGGATGTAAATTTTGAAAAGTGAACTTATTTGGGTCTGGCAAATTTTTGTTTTACAATCACAATAGGGCGAATAAAAGTTTATTTGAAAACTCTGAGTCTTGGATGTATCAGGCTGTTCAAAAAGTCCGCGACCACCTCTGAACATATTTGTTTCTGATTTTTTTAATTTGCTTTAACATCCCCTGGGAAACTGTGGCGACAAGATATTTCGGTAGGGCCAATGTTTTAGATCATTATTTGATAAAAAAAAATCTAAAAAAATCTTTTTAGACGAGGATCTATAGACTGCGTTTTTGCCCCAAAATGACTAAAGCATATGTATTCTCTAACCAAAAAAGGCAAAACGCGAGTAACTTTTTTGGGTAGAAAGGGGAGTTAAGTTTCTGCCAAATTATGGTCTATGACATTGGCCCTACCGGAATATCTCGTCGCCACAGGTTCTCGTTCCCGTGTTAACCTTTTATTCGCAGCAATAACTTTATAATGAGTACTTGATAACAAATAAATTATCAAGTAGCTACCTTTCTTTAGCCGAATTCTACCAATTTGATTGGAAAAAATCAAAACAAATGTGTTCAAGGGTGGTCGCAGACTTTTGAACAACCTGATATTAAAATGCCCAAATCCCCACATAAATGATTGTTTTAGTCACTAAACAACAATTTCAATGTACAAGCATGTACACGCGTCAATATTCAAGCACGTATAGATCCATGCAAACGGCGCTCCGCCTCTTTTTGGTCTTCAAGTTTTAGCTCTCCTGCAAAAATACATTTACCCGGACAATGGATTGGCAGAGGTTCCTTAAGCAATCCAGCTTTAATTGCCTGGTCTCCTCGATTTTCTGACTTGACTCCCATGGACTTCATCTTTTGGGGATATGTGAAAAGCAAGCATTCCAGAATACCTGTCGATAGCTTCTGAGGATTATGGATGTCATTGAAAAAAAATTCCTTAAAAAATAATTTAGAATGCTTTCAATCACTATCAGCGACGTCTTGGTCTAAGCATTAAAAAACCGGTGCCAGTTTAGAGACTTTTAAATTCGTTTTGTTGAAGTTGTAAATTATAAAGCAAATCTTATTTATGAAATTTACAATTTTTTTTGTAAAACGAGTTTGCATGATTATCTAAAAAAAGAGCAAGAGCTTATAATCTCAGCCCAAGCATAGCAGACAAAACAAGTTTAACCAAGACCAAGACGTCGCCGCAAGAAAGTTGTTGTTCTTTCGAAATAATTGCGTAAAGGCCAAAAACAAATAATGATCTGGAGATTTGGGATTTTTTATCCATCCCAGACTTAAAGCTCTCAAATAAGCATTCACTCACTTCATTGTCATTAAAAACAAAAATTTTCCAGACCAAAACAAGGTCAATTTTTAAAACTTGCACCCTGTATACAAGAAAAGTGTGACTGAAATTGATAATTAATTATGAGTTATTAAAACAATGCAATAAACATCATATTTTGTATCATTTATGCACTCATAAATGGTCTTAGTTTTAATGAACTGAAAATGAAAATTTTTAGTAAAAAAAGTTTAAAATTGCCCTTACAGATTTTTTCAACTACAATGTAAAAGAATTGGAAAGACACCAACCACCAACGAATTTCAGCGGACACGATAATCCGAAAAAAAATTGTGACAAAAAAAGTAACAAGGTCTTCTGCAAAAGTAAAAAATGCCTATTAAAATTTTCTTATTTTTAGCTGTAAATAATAGGTTGTTATTAAATAATGGTTGTCATTATTTTCGACCCTGGAATAGCTCCTTTTCTGCCGAAGCATATGTCGCTTCACCTGCCGGAAATTTGAAAAACCCTTTTGTTCTTGCTGCTTTTTGAATCTATTTTAAATTTTTTTCAAACTATCTTGTAGCTCTGGATCTCAGCTTCGTAACAAGTTATTAACTGACTAAGTAAGATTTCAAAAAGTTGGAAGGATAGGTTTTCGAATGGACCACATTTTTGAAAAAAATTTGCTATATTGAAAGACTTTTTCCTCCAATTTTGCGAAATTTTACTTAGCCAGTTATCAGCTTGCCAGAAAGCTGAGATTCAGAGCTACAAGATAGTTTAAAAAAATTAAAACTGATTTGAAAATCAGCGGAAACAAAAGAACCTTTCAGATTTACGGCAAGAAAAGAGACATTTCCGGCGGAAAAGGCGCTATTTCAGGATCGAAAAGAATTTCAACCTTAAATAATAGGTTAATTTTGGACAATTTTACAAGTATTTTCGGTACTTATGGGTTATCCAGGAGCCACTTTTTTGTATTGGCGAAAATATTATTAAGCCTTTCGGAAGATGATTTTGGAAGATTTTATAAAATGTTAAAAGTGGGTAAATTGCTTTTTTAAAAAGGCTATACCTCAGGTTTTGTACGGTAAATAATTTTATCTGACATTAATCTGTCAATTGACATTGCTTTATTGTTTTCGATTTACTTTTGCGCACCAATTATTTGTTTCCTGTATCGATTTTTTATCATTTTTAGCCGCTTGAATGCGTCAACTTGTTTACATTTCTTCACGCACCCCTCAAAAATACCATTTTTGCTCTTTGTACTGCTCCCGATACCTCACAAACAAAACCAATCACAACCAAAAGAGTGCATCAAAGCCCTAAAAAAGCTAAGTAAACACACAACAATTCCTCATTTCATATTCCAAAGATTGTTGTTGCTTGTTGTTTTCCACTGCTTTCTCATTCTGTTTTCCTCCTTCTGCACTTCTCTCATTAAAAAAATGGTGTTTGGTGCACTAAAAGGCCTTTTCTGTTCCTTTTCCACTGAGCTCTGGTGCCTTAAAATTGTTTGTTGTTTACAGCTGGCCTCTTTTCCAGCTAGAAGGGGCATCCCCCGGCCCCTACTTAGCCTATATAAGAACCCTGTTTGGTCATTCAAGCAACTCGTTTTCAACTGAAAATTTTACTAATATTACCAATCCAAGCTAAATCTTTCCTAAAAACTGCTTAATCATGACTGATTTCCAACGAAACACCCGTAAGTTTTTTTTTCATTTTTAGCTGGATGGTTGTTTAGTATCTTTGTGAACTTTTCTGTGAAGTGGAGTGGTCCTATTTTCGATTTCTCGATTACTTTGGTGTTAGATAGCAAAAAATATTTATATATTTTTTGTATTTTAAGACCAAGTTCATGGCCACAACCCCCAAGTGCAAAATCAGCGATCCTGCAAGGGTTCGAGTGAGATTTTTTATTTAAAAAAAAATTATGTCAAAAATAGGTTAGAAGCCGAAAAAAATCTTTTTAAACAAACAATAAGATTTCTAATTTAAAGCAATAATTTTATAGACAATGTGAAACAGACCACCGAGAAGCACATGGAAATTAGTGAGTTTTTGGCAACTTTTTTAGTAAAAAAGCATAGATTAACCTTTGAAATTCAGAAGAGACCAACATTCCAGTGTCTTCCCAGCCTCAGGAGTACACCGAAGAGGCCAGACGGTTGGACCAGGCCAGTGCTCAGGCCAAACGCCAGACTGAGCAGTACAACAAGAACCTTTCTCACGAACACAAAGGTGAGTCATGACTTGATTTTGTTTATTTATTTTTATTTAAAATCAATGAATTTCAGTTGCCGAGAATCAAGCAGATACCTTGGACAAAGTGGAGGCTGAGGCCAGAAAAGCAGCCGCTGCTCTGGAAAAGCAACAGGCTAAAGACATCAAGGCAGAGCAGAAGGACCGAGAGGCCTTGATGAAACAGGAGGAGAAGACCATGAAGATTGCCTCTCAACTGGCTGAAAAGCAGGCTAAAGCTCGGGAGGCTGAGCAAGAACATGCCATGGAACTTGCTCAACGAGAGGCTGAAGCCAAGAGACTGGCTGAGGAGCTAGCCATAAAGCGTGCTGAGGAGCGAGAATGTAGGTTTACTATACTTATAAGACAAAGTTTGAAGAAATATCCTAGACCTATAGTTTTAACCAAAAAAGTTGATTTTGGACAATTTTAAAATTAATTAAATTTTTTATTAGCCAATATCTTAACAAATGTTTTGCCAAAAAAAATCTTGACTGAGCTTTAGAATCAACACTTCAATCCAGATTATTTTCAAATCCATACTGCCTTTTTTCCAGATGCTGAAATGCGTGCCCGAGAACTTGCCGAAAGTGAGGCAGAGGCCAAGCGCAAGTTTTCTGAACTTGCCGCTCACCAAGCCCAAGAAATCCATCAAATGGAGATCAAGATCAAGGAACTCAACATCAGCGAAGAAGTTGCCAAGAAGAATGCTGAGGAGTTGCGCAAAAAGCATGCTCAAGAGACTGAGGCCTTGGAGCGTGCCCAAAAAGAGCTGGAGCGAACCCGAGCTGAGGCTAAGATGGCCAATGACCTAGGCAAAAAGCATGCTCAAGAGAGGTTGGAGCTTGAACGCCGCATCCAAGAACTTGCCAAGGCTGAGGTTGAGGCCAACAACAGGGCTGCCGAGCTGAGAAACCAGCAAGCCAGTGCTTCCAGCCAGATCCAGCAAAAATCACAGAGTATTGCTCAGAATGCACAGG
This sequence comes from Ditylenchus weischeri, assembly GCA_029231635.1. Taxonomy (NCBI): domain Eukaryota; kingdom Metazoa; phylum Nematoda; class Chromadorea; order Rhabditida; family Anguinidae; genus Ditylenchus; species Ditylenchus weischeri. Next base: position 187,822 of record JAMRYI010000003.1, read on the forward strand.
ACCTGAAGAATGCTGAATACTTGGTCAAGAAGCAGAGTGAGGAGAAGAAAAGTAGGTTATCAAAACTTAAAGTAGACTCCGTCGGAGATTTTGGGTAGGCTTAAGGCAGTCACGGGCTTTAAAAACACAAATTTCATCAGTTTTTAATTCAGCCATCCAGATCACCTCCAAAGAAAACATCCAGAACGAAGAAGAAGCTAAGAATAAGGCCGAGAAGCTTGCCAAGAACCACGAGGCCGAGCGCCAAATTGCCCAAAAGCAGGTCCAGGCTTTGGTGGAGAAGGAGGCCGAGGCCAGAAACAAGTTGTACGAGCTCAACCAGAACACCAATGTGACTGTTGAGGAGCGCCCAGCCACAGTGGATGTCTTCCAGCACACCAGATATGAAACCAGTGAGCCTGTGATCAAGACTGAGGTGACCGAGGAGCAGTCCAAAGGCGGTCTGGTGGACAAGATCAAGTCTTTGTTCTAAACTTAATTGTTGACTATTCAAGGCATTCTTTCCCTTCCTTCCTTCCATTCATTTAAGTCATTTGGAGCTTTATTGTGCAACTTGACCAACTTTCTTGTCTGAAATTTTGTATATATGTGCTTGCATGTACTAAACGAATCGTATTCCTTATTGCAAATGACAAATATATTTTAATGACAATGTCTTCTTTTTTAAATGTAAATTTGTTTTATGTCGTTGCTACTTTAATTCACAAATAAATATTTTTTAATTTAATATTTTGCAATAATTCACAGAAAAGTTCAAATTGTAGATTTTAGACAAAAAAAATCACATAAACTAGAACTTGGCTACTTACTAGGTATTCACCCGAAAATAGAAAAATTTTCGAGAATGAAATGCTTAATGATTAAGTCTTCGATCTACAATACAGACTGCAAAAACATAAATGAGTGTATCTTTTGATTTTTTACAAATGGAGTTTTCGGTCGTTCCCACAAAAACCTGCCTTCACCTCGGTTGTGTTTCGATTTCATTAGTTTCGAAATGTGCGAGTTTGAATTTTTCCGTTTTCGGTTTTTTCCGTTTTCGAAATTTCCGTTTTGGAACTAATTTTTATCGAAAATTTCCCTTTTTGCTAAAATCAGTTTTGAGCTTGCCAGTATTGGAAAAAATGGGATTCAAACAATCATGTTTTCAAGAACTAACTTTTCAGCTCAGTCTTTATACAAGTATATAGTTTATCGACTGCTTTGACTGTTTTTTACCTATACCTTTGAAAAGTCACAGTCAACATACCACATTCAAACCCTTATTTCTGAGATAAATTCGCGTGGTAAATCTTGTTTGATAAGACTAAAACTGCGATTTCACCCACCCGAACCCAAAAATCGAGGGTAAGTACGACCTGGTCAGGTTGATATCCACCTGGATGACCTGAAAAAATAAAGATTGCTCAAATCGAAAAACTAATAATGATTACATACGTAAAATTGTGTAGGTAATTCGGTTTTTCAGAACTCACTCAGATCCCAAAACCCAGGATGGGTACCACCTGTTCCGTTGGATATGTTACCTAAGTTACCTAAAATAAAAAACAACCGAAATCGGTTCTTGTCGGTTATCCGGACTACCTCTAATTAGGAACTATCTATATGGGTTCTTTTCGGTTATGGAGACTACCTCTAATTAGGAATCACCTTTTTGGACACTGATTATGGTGATGAAGGTGATTGTGGTTGACATAATCACCTTCACCACCATGACCGGAATCAAAAAGAACCCATATAGATAGTCCCTAATTAGAGGTAGTCCGGATAACCGACAAGAACCCCGAAATCCGTTCAAGCCCGAAATCTGGTCAATAATTCTGTTTTTTAGGACTTAAACTAAGATTTTTCCTAATTAACCCCAACCTAGGGTATGTAGCCCTTGGATCAGGTGCATATCCACCTGGATTGTTTGAAAAGTTTAAAGTTGTTCAAATTAAAATCAAATCATTTTCAAGTCAAAATTGTGTAAGGGATATTGTTTGTAAGGACAAAATTTAACATTTTACCCACTCAAATCGCACAACCCATGGTAGGTAAAGGTGGTGGACTGATCAGGTGGATACCTAAAAAATATTTTTCTTTTCATATTGAAACAAACATTTTTTTTCTAACACAAGATCATATGGGGAATTGGGTTTGTTAGGATCAAATAGTGATTTTATTTTATTTTAATTACGCGAAACTCAATATAGCCATAAAAAGTCGGAAAAATCCACAAAAACTATCCACCAAGGGCAGTGCTAAACGCATTGCATAGGCATTTGAAGGCAATACTTTGATCTCAAATGAACCATGAATACAGGACAATTCAAACAAGAAAGCTCATAGAAGTAAATCTTCATAAAAATATTATACGGAAAAAATTAATTTTGAATGCGTATGTTATTGGAAAAAAAATTTACGAAAAAAGAAATTCGCGAAAGTTGCTCTCGAACACGGAAATATTCGAAAACGGAAAAAACCGAAAACGGAAAAAACCGAAAACGGAAAAAAATTAAACACTCACATTTCAAAACTAATAAAATCGAAACCCAATACAACCCTTTACCTTCCTAATACAATTCTTATACGGTGAAAAATCGGTTTTTTCAAATTGTTTTGTCGCTTTTTGCCTAGTTCTAGTAACCAAAACACGGTAAAATAACCTCAAATAGGTATACCACCGATTGGATAAAAAAACTGATTGGATACACTAAATTAATAAGTTTTACCAAAGTTGTGGAATTGGATACAATTTCAGCCTTACCAAAGGACGGGCTCAAACGTGTTTTTCGAACCGTTAAAAAGTTAGTAAAATATGTTTGAGTTCATCCTAGTGTACAGTTGGCTGTCCCGCGCATGAGCTTGAATCATAAAAATGTAGAATAATAAGAATGAAAATCAAAACTGCATCCAATCATTTTTTGTATCCACTCGTCAGGCGTTCCCTCAAATATTGTAATTTTTCTTAGTCGTCAGTAGTTATAGAACGCTTTTTTGGACCTAACACCGTCTATGCGTCTCTAACCGTGTCTGCTTCTCTAACTTTAAAACTTTTCTGACATGAAAATGGTGTCTCTAGCATTTTGCCCATGACGAAATTTGCCTGTCTCTTCAGTGAGTCGTGGTCAGGGTTGTTAATGGAAATGAAGCGACGCTGAAGAGAGGTCGGACGTGATGAATATCGACGAAGGGCCGCCAGTAACATAGCGAGAAGCAGCCGCAGCTTTGAAGATCCTCCAGCGCTACGCCGATGCAATTGCCAATCCCACGATTCAGCTTCTGTGCAACAAAGTGGACAATGTGCTGGCAAAAGAACGAGTTAAGAAATTGAAACATGAAAACCTCTTATATTACTTCGCGCCTAATCATTGATTTTTTGTTGAAACCAATTGTTTCGTTTTTGATTGTTTGTTGAAGTATTGATAATAAAGTTTCAAATCCTTGATTTAACGTAAAATTTGTGAAACTTCAGAAAATAAACCTTTATATAACGTAACCTCGATATAGCGTAACCTCGATATAATGTAACTTTTTGGCCGGTCCTTTGAATTACGTTATATCGAGGTTTAACGGTAATACATTATCGTTTACTCTTGAAGCTAGATATGAATTGATTTTTTTGAAAGGAGATATTAATGTAAGACTTCCAGCTACTCCTTATTCTATGATCTTTGACAATAATGTTCCAGAGACGGTGTTAAATATGGAATCTTCAAACATGCTTTCGAATGACTCCCTGTCTTTCACGTTAATATTTTTGGAAAGATATAAAACTAGTCTGTTTTAACATCGTGTACAATAATCACACTTGTGTACAACAATCACAAAGAATGGTGTGCACATCGAAAAGCGAATATTTGAAACGCTCAAGTTCAAATCCCCCTGAATGCACACCCCATTTTTAACTCATTTTCAGTGAGTACACTTTGTTCTAGGGCCAAAAAGTACCGAGCAATCGATTGGAATCATTTTCAGCACTGCTTTACTGTCAGAAACTATCTTAATTTTGCGATTTAATGTAAATGACCATCAAATAAAGGGAAACAATCTAGAAGCCGTTTACTTTGGTTTTCTTCACCCCCTCCTCTACACATTTTATTGACTTCTCATAAGGTGATATATTAACTTTTTAGAGTCACAATTTCATGAGGAATCACATGAAAATGTTTTCACATCAAAATAGATTCAGAAAATTGGGTAGCTTGAGAAGGTTTGACCCAGCGACAAAAGAGAATGTCTGAGGAGTAGGATGAAACGGAATTGGACTTAGTCTATCCAAATTTGACTAAAAATCCCTCGCACTAAATTTATTATGAGCATAACGTTGTAGCACAGAGAAAGGGTTATCCGACATTTGCACGCCACGACATTTCCGCGTTAAAATCGTTTTTTCTTGTCAAACAGCTGGATGACCCTCCTAAGTGGTTCTTTCCCATCTTTAGTGGTCCTGAATAGTGGCTCCCATGACAGTCATTTAGGGTTAAAAAAGTGACTGACAATGACTGAAAGTGACTGTCATTGTCAGTCATTCCGCAATTTTTTATCTGTCATTTTTTACGAAAACAATGTCAGTCACTGTCAGTCATGTTGAAAAATTTGAAAATTTGTCTTGAGACGAAAAAGTAGATTATTTTGCGAGATCATGTAGAATTATGTCTTGAGACGAAACGCCTAGTTTTCATTTTTTAATTTTTCATCATTTTCTTTGCTTACTAACTGATTTCAACTCAGTTCAAACAGGTTTTCGCTCTCCTAGGTGGAACAAACGGGTCTTTGCGCAATCCAGTTGATGCCTTCGCTTTTTGGTCCAGTTATCTCAATGGGGTATGAAAATCTTGGCATCCAAGCTTCATTACTTAGGCTTACTTATGAATAAGTTTAACTAATTTTCAGGAGTGGAAGAAGATCGCCATTATTGCCATTGAGCTATTGAGTACTCCCGCATCGTTTTCGCCAGTTGAGAGAGTCTTTTCGCAAGCTGGGATCATTATTATCATTACAAGATGATGAAGATGAAGCTTTTGCCACCTCAACCGAGATTTGCCGGAAATGTAATTTGTCACCGCGAATAAAGGACACATTTTCTTCATTGTATTTTCTGAGTCTACATGGATTTTTTTGTAAATTGGCTCCTCATTGTCACATGTAAAAATTACTACTGGTGTTCCAATATCACTGAAAAATGACTGAGAATGACTGACAGTGACAGTCATTGTCAGTCTCCCCGAAATTATTTAGATGTCACTATCTGTCACTGTCATTTATCCGAATTTTTCTAATGTCATTGTAAGTCACTGTCATTTTTTTCGAAAACAATGTTAGTCGTTAAATTTTTGGTTTTACTGTCAGTCACTGTCAGTCAAGGGTCGAAAATTCACTGTCAGTTAGCCACTGGTCCTGAAGCATCCCTAGTGGTTTTGAACCACCCTTAACTATCTTGAACCACTTGCAGTATTTTTGAATAATCTTCAGTGGTCTTATTCTATCTTTAATTGTCATCAACTATGTTCTTTATATCAACTATATCAATAAATTCCTGGTAAATTAGTCTCCTAATTAGTACAATGGTTTGTACTGAATTTTTTACATGTTTATCCATGCTTTATTTAGATGTCCTTTTGGATCGCCAGTTCGATATGGTTTTTAAAATGGCCAATTCGATATGGCCAGTTAGATATGGTTTTATAATGGCCAATTCGATATGGTTAGGTACGATTCCAGCCCGCTGCTTAGCTTTTTAATGAAATGACAATTTTATATTTAAAATTAATTCTTGTTTTAATGTACCTGGTCCTCGCCTTTTGCGAATTTGAAATTACCCGTGTAACGCACTGGTATGCTACTTTAACGAAGTCGTAGTTGCAGTTATAGTATTTTTAGTTGGTAAGCGCGCTTTAAAAAAACTCTTTTTTGGTTACTACTCATTTGGGCAAAAGTCATTTGGGCTCCCTCATTTGGGCCCCACTCATTTGGGCCCCACCTTATTTGGTTAAAGATGGTTTGACAGGGCGTTAAGCGAATTGATTCACACCGAATTGAACCACACGAGAGACAGAAAAAGACCTTCAGGGTGGGTTTCGGGTCAGGGTTTATTTCAAATTTTTAAAATTTTCAATTTTTGTTTTACTTTTTTTGGGTTTCAAAACCTGTTTTATGGACTAACTCGGGCATGCTGAAGATGGTTTGATAGTGGTGAAATACCGTTTTGTTGAGTATTTTTTGAGTTTTGGTAAAATCGAGTTTTGGTAAAATCAATTATTTCCCAATAAACAAAAAATACTATACAAAAGCTTATTTTACTACTATCTAAACAACTTCAGCGTGCCCGAATTAGTCCAGAAAACAGGTTTTGGAACATGATAAACGTAAAAAAAATTTGATCCAAGTGGACGACCACTTGGTTTAAGTGGTGCATGGACTATCCAGTAGAACTGAGATTGGATCATAAAAAAACATTTTAAATTTTGAAATTTCTTTACAAGACAAAAATATCACTACTTGAGTACCACTACACTGCCTGAGTTCCCCAACCTGGGTACGACTACCTGGGTACAATAAAACCAAGTGGTCGTCCACTTGGATCAAAAATTTTTTTTTTACTTTTTTCATAATCCAAAACATGTTTTTTGTACTAACTCGGGCATGCTGAAGATGGTTTGATAATAGTAAAATAAAGTTATGTATGGTATTTATTGAGTATTAGGAAATAATTGATTTTACCGAAACTCGATTTCACCAAAACTCAAAAAATACTTAACAAAACGGCATTTTACCACTATCAAACCATCTCCAGCATGCTCGAATTAGTCCGTAAAACAGGTTTTGGAACCCTAAAAAGTAAAAAAAAATTGATTTTTTTCCATATCGAACTGGCCTATCCCCACTCTTTAGCGACCCACTTATGTGGGTACAGGTTCTCAAGTGGAGATTCTGTCTATAATTTGATAATACGGTTATTATCATGAAGTTATAGGCATTTTATAGATATGGCTACCTAAAAAGGGTACACAGAATCAAGTGGAAGCTCAGTCACATAAGCTGAACTGTGGTGGTTGGACACTTTTCAACTCTCATACCTTTTCTAGGTCAAATTTCGAAATTTTGTTTTTATGGATCCACTCAGTTTTTTTCCGTATGATGTAAAACATAATGTCGAAGCCCCCGATTTTCTCTTAGTCCCCTTTATGCTTTGTGCCTTGCGAGAAAAAGATTTAGTTTCTGAAACCATGGTAAATACGGGAAAAACTGGGGACTTACACTATTCTGACCAAATCTCGTTATTATTTCACTTTAAGGACTGCCCACACTGAAGGTGTGAAGTGCGAAATTAGCGAAATAGTTTTACAGATTTTATGTTTATGTTAAATTATGTATGTGCTCTTGGCAGAAGTGGAAGTGGCATCCCTTGACTTTCTAAAATGACAGATGTAATACAGAAAAGCGAAAAGGTGCGAAAAAAATACGTTGATTCCCAATAGATCTATAGCAGCGGACAGTTCTGCTTGTTCAAAATCCATAAATACACGGCGAAAGGCGGGGACGACTTTTAGCCGAGTCCAGGCGTTTAGCAGAGGACAAACTGAGGACAAACTCGTAACTCTCCTTGCTTTTTGTTTTCATCAAAGCGGAAGAAACTGCAACCCATTCCAATTTTTCTACGGCTTTTTCAGGTGTTTCCTTGTAGACTGCTCCTAATCTGTTTTTATCGTTTTCTTTTTGTTGGATAGGCAACTAAAAGTTCAATAGAAAGTACGATTCTAAAATTAATTTATACCAGTCCATGTATCGTAAACAGCTGCCGAAATGTTTTTGGGCAAATCTCAAAGGTCCCATCCAGTATCTGGATACCCTTTGAGGATAGTTTACTTTGGTCTCCCAAGTCAAAAGTCAAATTTTGGTCAAAAAAAATTTTTTCTGAAAAATGCTTTCCCACTCGTTTTTTGCCTTTTCTACCGTGCTTCTAACGTGCTTAGACATCTATAAAACAGGTTTTTGGCTCCTGTGAAATAGTGTAATTTAGCCTTTATAATTTATACACCGGTGTGTATCCAAAGATCTCAGTCTTTCAACAATACAGGGTATTTCAAGAAATCCCCACTCTTTTTATAACAAAAACGCTATAACTTTTTGTTGTGACGTAAATCCAAAATTTCTGTGAATCCAGTTCGACTCAGTTCGATCTAACAATTTGTCGGTATATGGTGTGAAAAACACGATTTTTGCTTGATCCACCATGTGGTTTGGGCCTTTCCCCTTCAGAAGACATTCATAGACCACGACTAAAACCACAGGGGGACCATGCGAAAATCGTGTTTTTCGACACTGTACACTAAAAAATTGTTAGATGAAACCATGTCGATCTGGGTTTACACAATTTCGGATTCGCGTCGCTCTAATAAACTTTTATTCTGCACTTCGAAAAATGTACGTATAAACTATTTTTCTAGTGATTTTGTCTAAAAAATTTTAAATAAAAATTTGACATTTTAATTTTGGAGAAAAACGAGAAACTTTTAAAAGACTTAAAAATAAGAATTATCTACAGGGTGGGCCATCCTTCCTGTCCCTTTTGTTTCGGCCGTAACTTTTTTATTTTTGGTTTGTTGGTTGAGATCTTTGTTGCATTAGAAAGAGGAAGCTTTAGGCTTTTGTTTGGTACCAAATTTATTTCAAGTTCATTGAAAAAAATGTTGCGCTTTGACTGTTAAACATTTGGTTTATTTCAGGCTCCAAATGGTGGAATTTTCGATCTCTCAAAAAGTGTGGACTGTCATTTTGTTTGGAAAGCATGGCTCGCCGAAGAAGGTTCAAGTCGAATACCGCAAGAAGTTCGGGAGGAATGCAACAGCGCCAGATAAGAGATCAATCAAGCGATGGTGGCAGAAGATCTTCGAGACTGGCAGTGTGAACAAAAAGAAAAAGACAATGCCAAGGTTTGTTTCACTTTTTTCTTTCTTTTGTTGCATGTTTTGTTTCAGGTGGTTCCGAACTGAATTGACTGAGCAAGAAGTGATAGCCCGAACTTCTTGCGGTATTCGACTTGAACCTTCTTCGGCGAGCCATGTTTTCCAAACCAAATGGCAGTCCACACTTTTTGAGAGATCGAAAATTCCACCATTTGGAGCCTGAAATAAACCAAATGTTTAACAGTCAAAGCGCAACATTTTTTTCAATGAACTTTAAATAAATTTGGTACCAAACAAAAACCTAAAGCTTCCTCTTTTTAATGCAACAAAGATCTCAACCAACAAACCAAAAATAAAAAAGTTACGGCCGAAACAAAAGGGGCAGGAAGGATATCCCACCCTGTATATTTTATAAAAATAAATAAAAGCAAAATTTGGCGCTAGTATAGAATACCCCCCAAATCAGACCTTCTAAAAATCGTTGTAACTACCCTTTGGAACAACAAGTTTAGGCTTAGCCCTTAGGCTTAGAGGTAGGCCAGCGTATGGAAGTTGTGACTAATAAGTGTTTAACGCACTTTTTCTGGGGTCTGGAACATATATTTGGGTGCTCTTTACTTAAGTTTTAGAAGGCATAAGTTTTGTGGGGAGGGTATTCTATACTAGGGTCCAAAATTTCATTTCTTCGTGAGTAGAGACGATTAATGATTTCAAAGTTTTTGTCTGTCTTTTATTCCTTCCTTCTTTCAGCGTTATCTTTGCAAAGTGTTTCACGACAACTTCATGTGCAAAGTGTCTTTTGCACTCAATCGATCAAAGGTTTGCACAGCGGCTGTTATTTTTCTTTTAACAACTACAATAAAAAAATTTAAACGCTTATTGCAGCATTTGCTCAAAATCGAAGCTGCATCTATTAATGCTTAGAACGTAAGACTACTTTTTTTCATTCAGTATTGTCCGTAATTTTCTAGCCATATTTTTGTTTTCTGTATAAGAATATTTTTTTACGAAAAGAATGACATTTTTTTAATTTTTTGAGAGGTGAGGGGTGAGCTAAAAAAACTCGTCCCTACAATCTTGAATCGACCGGTCAATGGGTTAAGTACAAAAATTTTTTAATGAAAGAGTCTTTAGGCCCACCCTGTAGTTGAAGAATTCAATTAATGCGATTCAAATAAACCAATCTCGTGTGTTGGTAAGCAAGCGATGCCTATCTATTTCTGTCAAAAAGAGTTACTGTTAACAACAGTGTTTTCAATAGAGGAAGTATTTTTACCACTTGACTCTTCTCAGACACAAACAAATTTTGACCGAAACCAAAGTTTATCGTTCTGTTATAATTCTCTTGATTGTTTAAAACTTTTTTACTGTTACTTATTAATTAATTAAATTGGCGCTTTTTGAATTTTTAAAGAGAGTAATGGCTTTATAGGGAGGGGGAGGGAATGAAAAGGGAGTCACTGATTACAGGAGACCATAAACAATCGGATGTTGAACACAGTTTTGAATACTGGGCCTACCGCATAAATAAACTCTGGTATGCATGTTTTTTCATGCATTCAGAGTCACTTTCGAGTGATTTGTGTCTAAGGTATGTGGGTTATACTCCGGTAGGGTCAAATTTCTTTAGTAAACTTTTCTTTAGATGTATAAAATATTTTTCCAAGTTTCATCTGCTTTTTCGTTATGTGTATTATTATAGTTATTTTCAAGGCAATTCTCGGCCGGTTAATTAAACCAGTTATTTCACCAAAAACCGGCCTAAAAAATTTGAAAAAGACCGGTCGAAAAACGGACCTAATCCTAAACTAGCTATAAAAAACTCAAAATGTCACTTTAGAAACTTTTACTAGTTTTTACGTTATCTAAAAAGTTTTTTGCTTATGTTTTGCATATTTTTCAATCAAGTTGTTTGAACTAAACCAACGAGAAAACTGATCTGATCTTAAAAATTTTCAAAAGAGCACTAACTTTCTAAACAATCCAATCAATTCTATCAATATCCACTTTTGCTGCACTCAATAGACCTATCAATAAAACATACATTCTTTTGTTTTTCGCTTCTTCTACTGAGCTTTTCAACTCTCTTATCGTGATTTCATCAAAAACAAACCAATTAAAAATTGATATGTCTATTTGAAATTAATATTAAAAAATAAAAACATATTTTCTTTCATTATCGCACATCAAAAGGGTATGAACTACGATCTCTGGTGTCTTTTTTGCCATTACCCCTTTCTCTTTTCTGCTAACCGACCAAAGAGCAGACAAAACCTTGTGACTCAACACACTCAATACTCGTGTCCCCCCTTTTTACTAGACTAGAACATAGAATTGGCGTTGAGTGGCTGATATTGGCGTTCTCTCATCATATGATTTCGAGTGTGGATAAAAATACTTAATTAAAGCTTTTTATTTTTGTTTTTTTAGTTTCGCTCTTGGAATTTGCTTTTATTTGGATCTAAACAAAATGGCACAAGTATTTCAATCTGCACATATTCAACTACCCCATTTGCAAGAGAGTGAAGAGAAGATTCCAGCAGAACTATTATTTCTAAAAGAAGAACAAGAGAGTGAACCCCTGCCACCTTTTAATGATTATGAGTGGAGGAGGGCGGAAGAAGTGGCTAGAACGTTGAGGATTGGCGATTTGATTGAGTTCCAGAGGATTGAAGACAAAAGATATATTGTGAGTAATTTTCTAAAGCTTAAAGGGGCAGAAAGTTGACCTTTAAAGGGTGATACACCTTAGAAAAAATACCAGTAATTTTTTAAACTTATTCATTTCCATACAAAATGCCCCGAAAATTCACATTGCATAGTAGGTTGATTATTGAATGTCTGTTGCGAATATATTACTTTGAGTTTCAAATTGTTCAACTACACAATTACCCAAAATGAAAAAAAATCCAAAAACGAAGGCCTGTTAAATTATATGAGAAATCAATAATTTTTTCTGTTTATTTGTAGCACTGGGCAGTGTACATTGGTCTGTGCAATGGAGGTGTCAAATCTGTAGTCCATTACTCTCCCGGTGACGGCAGAGACTTTGAAAACAAGGCTGGCAATGGGACTGGAGCCGGAGCTTGCGGAGAATCAGAATTTACTATAGTAAGTTTTGTTTAAACAGTTTTTCATCTTTCAATATTAAGGGTTTTGCGGGTTTCAGGTGAGAATTTACCCCTTTTTCGAGACTGCCGGTCAAAGCCTCTGCCGAGTTAATAACTCAGCCGACACAAAAGCGCCAGCTTTTACACCTGAAGAAATTAAAGAAAGGGCGCTTAGCAAGGTTTGTGCTATTCATACTTCGAAAAATAAACTAATAAAAAGATTCAGGTTGGATCGAAAGGCTACAGTATGTTCTTTAACAACTGCGAACACTTTGCCAAATGGTGCCGAAATAACTGCTCAGAAAGCGAACAGGTACTTTTTCAGAATTATTTGCCCTACCAGCAATGAATCATGGAAAGCGAAGTCGGTGTTTTATAGCCTCGGCAGCTCGTATATTGTGCATGACTTTGATTCCGTATTTATCCGGTGGATCAACAATTTCCTCGACTTTAACTGGTGTATTTGATTGAACGTCTTCTGGGTTATGGGCCTGATTTTGCTTTGAACGTCACTACTGTTTCTCGACTTTAATAAAAAAGACAAAAACTATTAAATTTAAAATGAATATTTTGAATAATTTTCTCAAGTCAAAAATTTTAATAAAGACAATTTTTTTTTGATGAATAACTTTCAAAGAATAAAAACTTCAAAGCACTTAGAGTTTGCAAACTCTGATTAGACAATTTGACAGCAAAAGTAAATTCATTTGTGTGTCTTTTTGGTCTTCATGGGTATCCACCTGGTATATTTTCTTGGTCCCTCAAGGCAAATACGAAATACACCAAAAAAGTAAAAGGTGCGGCAAATTCGCCGCGGGATTTGTTATGGTCATAACTTTTTTTCTTAACCATATGCCGAGATTTTCGTTTTGCCACAAAGAAGACATTATAATATCACTATCACCGGACCTCACACCGTGCGATTTCTTCCTCTGCGATTGAGTGAAATCTCAAGTCTATCGAGCGCAATTGGCCGACTTCGACGAGATCCAGTCAAGAATCTAGCATGCTTTCGATAAACTTCCGCAAGACATGATGAACAGGTCGATTGAGTCTTATGAACGCCGTCTTCAGCGATGCATTAAAGTCGAATGAAAATCTGTCGAACAATCCTGCGCGAACAATAAATAAAATGTGTTAACTTGAATTTTGTTTCTGAATGTGTTGTTTAATTTTGTAGCTTTCGTTTGCCCTTTTTGGATGCTCTAGCTAATAAACATTGTTATGGGAAAAATTTTCGTATTCCGAACCCTCGCAAAATGCCTCCAAATGAGTTTTTTCGGTATTTTAGCTGCTCTAACGCACGTAGAATGTGTTTTTATGCGGGGAAACTCATTTTTGACAAAAAAAAATTTTGACCAAAATTTGACTTTTTGCCTTGGGGGACCAAGGTAAGCCACTTTATATTAAAGTATTTTACCCTGCTTTGGCACTAGGGCATGGCAAAAAGAGTCTCTTTACGCATTTTTGATCATGAGTCAAGCTCGGAATCATCTCTAAGGTAAGTGAATGCGCGCATCTCTAACCAACCAAGCCCCCTACGCAGGGGGTGTAGGGGGCTTGGTTGCTTGGGGTTGGGATGCGCACACCCACATACCTTAGACACAAATCACTCGAAAGTGACTCTGGATGCATGAAAAATGTATGCATGCCAGAGTTTCTTTATGCGGTAGGCTACAGTCAACAAAACTATGTTCAATCCATGTCTTTACTTTTTTCTATACCATAGCCAAATTTCATTCAAAACTAAAGTTATCAACCAAAACAACAAATGTGTAACACTTTAAATAACCATTCTGCAGAAAACCATTCTGTAAATAACCATTCTGTAATGAATAACAACAATTACAATAACTAGAAACGAAGATAAAACAATCAAAAAGTATAAACAACATGACCAAAAAGGGGTGAAATACCTTGATATAAAGTGGCTTACCTTGGTCTCCAAGGCAAAAAGTCAAATTTCGGTCAAAATTTTTTTTGTCAAAAATGAGTTTCTCCCGCATAAAAACATCTTTTACGTGCGTTAGAGCAGTTAAATCGCCGAAAAAAGATCATTTGGAGGCATTTTGCGAGGGTTCGGAATACGACAGTTATATCTTGTTATGATATTTGGTATCAGAAAAATGTTTAGAATGTCCTCTTTCTGACAAAATAAAAATCTCAGCGAATGGTCAAGAAATAAAAAAGTTATGACCAAAACAAATCCCGTGGCGAATTCGCCCCATCTTGGAGACATTTATTGTTTTGATTTTTTTATTAGTTTAATCATTTTTAGTAAATTTTATTACAGGCCACTTTCTACAGCCGTATTGTTGGTTCAGTTGGTACCATAGCTACAATTTCTCTGCTAGCAGGTGGAATGCTTGTCAGGAGTCGCATTTCTTAATTTAATTTGTGCCAATGCTAACCTGTTTGTGTATATTTACCAGTGAAATCTTATGTGATATGCCAACCATTATTAAAGTCAACTAAAATGAAAATTTACTTAGAATATACATTAAGCTCTTAATAATTTTTCTGACTTAATAACAAAAAAATCGCAGGGGCCAAGTTATTTTTCGAAATTTCAGATATTTAGCAAATCACCTAAACTATATTAGGGCGTTTCCACATCTACCTTGGTGTTCGAGAATTGGTATTAGATGAAATGAGATAACACCGTAATGTTTCTAATAGAAGCGCTTTCTCTAACAGAAGCCCCTTCCGGTCTAGTAGAGAGTCCGGTGCCAAAAAACAGCTTGGTCCCTCCTGTTGTTTTGTTTGCGAAAAACAGCTTGGTACCCCCTGTTGATTTTTTTCTTAAGTTTTACAAAAAAACAACAGGGGGGACCAAGCTGTTTTTTGGCACCAGACTCTCTACTAGAACTCTATTTTTTACTAAGATTTCAGAGCTAAGGCCATTTTTAATTTATAATTTCAAGATATTATAGGGCGTAAAAAATATAAGCTCCGGGGCTTCTATTTGAAACGTTATAGTATTTCGAGTTGTTAAGCTTTGCTGGTCTTTAGTCAACTCATAGAAATTTTTCTCGAGTTCTGCGTGGTTAAATAAATGGCAAGTATTAATTTTTTGTTTTCGATTTTTGTTGGCGAGTCACTTGAATTTATAATTTTTTACAACAGATTTACAGCCACCTTTTTTTTCTTACAGTGTTAGAGGCGCATTTCACAATTTTACGTAAATCATATTTAAACCCATCTTAAGTAATTTCAAAGATCAAAACGTTGTTTTCTGCCATTACATGAAAAATCGATTTTTTAAATAAAAATTATGAACAAAATTTGATCATAAACATTGATTTACTTTGGTTTCCCAAGTCTAAAATTCAGATTTTTGTCAAAAAATGTTTATGTGAAAAAAACTTCAGAAAGCAACTTTTTATCGTTTTTAGCACACAGAAATTACTTACAAGAGAGGGTCCCAGTCCTTGACTGTGACTTGGGGGAACTTCGATGAAAATTTTTTTCTGCTTAGACTTGTAGAACGTGTCCAAGTTCATGGCAAGTCTGGGTCTCCAGCTCTGAAGACCATCAAAAAGTGGTACAAAGATTACTCAAAGTTCTAAAAACACCTCGATATTCATTCTCGAAATTCATCGAAAAATCCCCAGGTCACAGTGAGGGTCCTCCCTTGTTAGAAGGAGTTCAAACGTGATTTACGCAAAATTATGAAATGAGCCCCCAGACTAAATAAGTTTTTATTCAAGAGCTATTTACTTTTTGCTAAAACGATTGATGCCCTCTAACAAATTGACATATTCTTCAACATAAGCACATTCATTTGCTAATGCAGGTACACTAAACCCACTGACCAGACATTTTCTTAATGCTTGAGCTCTTTGTTCTGGTTGCCGTTTTCTGCAGGCGAGAGAAAATTCTACCATAGCAGCTTCATCGCACCTTCCTAAGGCACTAAAATCATTTGAGATTTTTAAAAGATTTTGTAAACTTATTTTCAATCTTTGACTTACAATAGTGTATCGACTAGTTCTTGATGCTCTCCAGCTTCTCTGAGGTATTGAACGTAGTGCTCAGCTGCGGTTGCTTTTAGAATTAGCATCTCACGAAAAAGAGAGTTGGTCAAAGATCTTTTAAGAAAAAGAACTACCTAAATTTTTGTATAGACTTACTTCACTTTTTAAAAATGACTCTTTCTAATTTTACACCGCGGCTCTTATAAGTTTGCCGATAGCGGATTTTGGGTATGTCGGATTGATGTATCTACGTCGAATTTCAAATTCCAAATTAATTAAATTTTTCAAATTTTGAAATACAAGTTTTGTTATGAAAATGTTTTGAATTCTGAAAAAATTAAGGTTGACCAAGAACCAAATCTTATTTTTAGAATTTTTTACAAAACTTAGCACTATATTCGGGCTTTCAAATAATGTAAAATACTTGTATGATTTTTTTAAAAACATAATTAATCTGCTCAAAAGTTTGTGGAAACTTCCTATATTCAGATGTCCCGGAGTAGGTGACTTCGTAGGTCTGTATCTCAAAAATGAAGCATGAAAGTAGCAAAACTAGCAGAGCTATCGTGTTCAGCGTATCGGAAAGTAATACATACGAATACATACAAATAAAGTATACATACAATAATTTGACAGACCCGAAATACGTTATTGGACACCATAGGTTCACCCTTATAAAAAATCGCTCTTAAGACTATGGGTAAATTTTTAGTGTTTATCAGTAATGGTAGTAAACACGATCGAATCTAAAATATTCTCAAAGTATTTTTTTCACTTGTTTTAAACCAAATGGTACTGATCATCAAAGGCCTAAACTCATAGGTTTCCGTTAAGATAGCACCCGTTCGTCTGAATGACTCGTCTGTTTAATAAATTCAAAGGTAATTTAAAAAAAATTAAAAAAAAAACTATTCAACAGGTCTTGCGCAATCAATTTATGCTATAAAAAAGTCCTTATTATTTGTTTATTGATGTAGGCAAAGTGACTACTCAAACAAATTAAAATATCCCGAAAAAACCCGGCACAATATTGAAGAAGACAGAAAATGGTCGAAGGTCAATGGACACAAATAAAATTAAATGTTGAATAAGAAAAATTTGAAATAAAGTAAATTTGGATACGTTTTGAAACTTTTGAGAAAATGCACTTGAAAATTTATACTTACTGTACAAATAACATCATGATCTAGACTATCTAGCGCAGCTTCTAGCAAATTAATTTTGTCCTGTTTGGATTTGTATAGATCTAAAGAGACAGACTGGCATTTCCCAAGTCTTTTCACAGCTTCGTATACTGGAATAGCCTTGTAGCGCTCTTTTCTTATTGTCTGCAAAGTGTTAAGTTTAGATCAGCAAGAAGGGCTAGCAATACCTCAAAGTGTTTTTGCAGCTTTTTGTGTTCTGACTTTAGACGAGAATAGTCCAGTTGAACAGTCAGTTCACTGGAATAGGACCCTAGACTGCAGTCTGAGACTATGGAGGCAGTTCCATTGTGTTGCGCTATTTGCTCCAAAAGAGATGCATTAGTATTGCTCAGCTAAATTTTAAAACACGATTTAGCACTGAAAGATATGATGGTTGAAAAATTGAAATTTCAAAATTTTCAAAGATTTTTTAAATATAGTTTAAAATGTAAATTTGGACGTCATCTCTTTTAACCCATTTCTGACCGAATTCTGACCGGAAAGGGGCCTTTTCAAGAGTTAGCTAGCATATGTTAAGACGGAATCAAACTTATTTTAAAATTTGAAAAACATATTTGCCTAAACCTAAAAATCCCAAAAAAACAACATATCCGTTGTTAGATAGAGCCTACATTTTCTTTGTGTTTCTAGTGCGTCTTAGGTACGATTTTTGACTAAACTGTTAAAACAGGATAAGCAAAAGTCAAAATAAAAAAATAATTAGGTCCAGTTGGGACTCCCAACTTGGGAGTCATACTCTGGGAGGGAGGAGGAGTGCAGGTATTGTTGTTCGTTATATCGAGCTTTGACTCACAAATATACCTTTGACGTTGTTGCGTCCGCCGAACTTGTAACACTTCTGAAGTCATCCGATTCTACGGAGTTGTATTTTTTTAGCGCTGGACCTGGAGCAGACACTCCAGAACGTTCGGAAGTAGTGGCTTGATTATCATTGACTAGACCAACTGTAAGCTCAAAATCTTTAACAAGTTGGCTACTGAGTTTAGCAACAGCAGATGTAATTTCAGTGGTGCCTTCCAAATTACTGTCATCGTCAAAAAAAGAAGCATTAGATACTTTGGATTTGGTTTGGGACGAGTTTGTTCTGACTGCAGTGCTCTGAAAGTATGTTTGAAATTAAATCTCGGCCTAATAGGCTAAAAGATACAAAAATGTTACATTATTTATTTCTTGATTTGAAGAGTCATGCAAGGAAGTGCTTCCACCAGTCTCATTCCAATAGCTATCCTCAGGATCGTCAAAATTGAAACCACGGTGAATATCCATATAAGGTTTGTTTGTTGACTTTGGACAAAAAGGGCTTAAGCTATGTAGAAAACGCCGCTGAAATTAAAATACAGGCAGGTCGCTGTAAGATTCAGACTGTAGTAAAACATAGTAAAAATGGACAAAAATATTCAGTTAAAGCAGGGCTGCCATCTCAAAATTTTGAAGAAAGTACACTTTCCAAAAAAGGACATTTTGACTACAGTCAAATCTCGATTTTACGGCACCCTCTCAAGTTCATTTTCGCTTTGGGTTCGACACTTTTTTACCTGTTTTGGAGTTTTTTGCCAAATGTGATTTGCCAGTCCGATCCAAAATATCGCAAGAATTCCGATTTAGCCGGTCATTGTGGGTGGTGTGGTTGCACGGGGGGGGGGTGGGTTAAATGACTGTTTTTGGGGTATTATCCACCTGTATGCTACCCAAACGACCTGTATAATACCTAAAACACTTGAATAGTGTCCAAATATTGAAAAAATATTGACCATATGTAATTTACCATTTAGACTATTTCGGTAACCTAAATGTGGTTTGTCAACTTGGATTTTGTTACATTTGCGACGAAAAGAACTTACATTGCGTAAGGCGTTTATTCCAGTTTGTCGGATTTTCACCTCTTTATAGGGATCACCTGTGGGGGGTCCATTTAGGTTTAGCCTGTTTAAGCGGCATATCAAATCTTTTTATGGAATAATTGTAGCTAACTTCAATATTATTGTTAAAAATAAAAATTCAAAGTCAAGACGAGTAGTATCAATTGCGTGGTACTTATAAAAGTTCTGATCGAAGTACGAAGAAGGCTCAATAACAAGACCGTCTTTTGAAAATTCGGAGATGAGTTTAGCTATAATAAAAAAATTTGAGACATTTATACACGTACCGTATTTCCTCTAATAGAGCAGCCCCTCCTATTAGAGCGGCCCCTCCTATTAGAGCGGCCCCCTAGAGGCGATCCAAAAAATAGAGCTGCCCTTCTAATAAAGCGGCCCCCAAAAGACCATTTTTGTCCTAAAAAGAAAATATTTATGCTATTTTATCCGATCAGATCTTTTCTTTTAAACTCTTTTTAATTTATTTTTAGCTGTGTGATTTGCTTTTGTTTACTGTTTTTTTACATTGCATTTTGCAGCTTCAATGGACCTCATCGCCAACTACTCAAGTACTTCGGAAGATGAGCTGGAAATCGTCAAAGCCAAGTGTCGCAAATCCTACACTGCGGAGTTCAAGCTGAAAGTAGTTCATTATGCAGCGTCGGTCGAAGGGTCTAATCATTCAGCTAGCAAGAAATTCGGAATAAAGCGCTCTACTGTACAGGACATGGTGAAGCAAGAAGCCAAATTGCATGTGATCAAGTAAGCTTCTGGTTCTTGTTTTTTTTCTTATAGCTCGTTTTAGAAATTAGTCTCCGGCGGGTAAATTAACAAAGAGACTTCAAGGAGGTGGGCGAAAGCTGACATTCAAGGATATTGATAACCAAGTCGCAATTTGGGTCAGGGAACAGAGGTTGAAGAAGCTTAGAGTCTTCCGGGAATCAATTCAGCGCCGAGCTGAGAAGATGTTCAACGCGGAAAAGGATGAGGGCGATTTCAAGGTTTGATTTTAGGATTTTTGAACTTTTCTGAACAGGATTTCAGGTAAGCAGAAGATAGTTGGAAAGGTTTTTGTCTCGTCACAACTTTCGTCTTCGAGTTCCAACAATAGTGTGTCAAAAGCCGCCGTCCGACTACGTGCAGAAGATTGTCGACTTTCTCCTTTACATCTTCAAGCTGCGCCGAAAACACAAGTAAGATTTTGCTGACCGTTCGTTCCGATAGCAAGAAGCTCAAGCCGTTCGTTTTGATGGATCGCAAAAAGTGCAAGGACGTGACTGCTGCGCAAGAGAAATACAAGGCAAAGCTGCAACTCTGTTGGAAAGGCATGGTCTGGATGAATGATGAAGTGACTCTCGACTACTTGGATCGAATCTTTGGCCGTTCTCTTTTTGGTGGAAAGCACCTGCTGGCCTGGGATAGCTTCCGCTGCCATCTCGTCAACAGAAAGAACAAGGAGAACGTCGAATTAAAGAAGAAGCTTTGAGATTCCAATCTTCACACGGCTGTGATTCCAGGCGGTTGCACAAAGTTCATCCAAGTTTGTTCAAGGTTTTCTTTATTGTTTCGACTGTACCATGCTTTAGGCACCAGATGTATTGTGGAATGGCTACAAGCTATAACCGCTGGATTGCCAACGACGCTCAGAAAGATTTCACCAGTGGAGGCAATCCGAAGGCTCCGGCGATGGATGTCTACTTGCAGTGGATGCATGGGATTCTTTGCCAGAGGAAGCCATTGCCAAGTGATTCAAAGGTTAGCTTTTGGTTTTATTTGCTAATCAACCCATTCCTTTTCAGACTGCGGGATCACCATCAGCCACGACGGTAGTGAAAAGGATCAAGTGCACTGCTTCAAGCCGCATGGACCAATTCTTGATGGTCTTTTCGAGCTGACGGTTGCGCGCTCTGCGATTTGGCAGGTGCAAGCTGTGGAAGGAGTAGACGAACAAGAAGACGAGGAAAATGGCTACATGAGTGATGGCTCTCTGCAATTTGAAACTGAAATCGGCGAAATAAACACAGAATCCCATGTTGTTTGATTGTTTGAAAATTTATGTTATTATGAAATTTTAATAAAAAAAATTGTTTGCTCCATGAAAATTTTTGTCGTATCCAACTGGTTCAAAATATAAAGCGGCCCCCTCTATTTGAGCGGCCCCTCCTATTAGAGCGGCCCCCTAGAGACGATCCAAAAAATAGAGCGGCCGGCCGCTCTATTAAAGGAAATACGGTATATACTAAAGAGGTATGAGCGTATACCATTATACCTATAGTAGTGTGAAAAAATATTGGCATATGCTTGGAATCATGCGTGCACCCCTAACTCATACCAGAAAATTTATGCCATTTTTCAGTTTTACGTGCTGAAAACAGGCGTGCACCCTTAACTCATACCGAAAACAGTAGTATATAAAAGGCCGGTTGACAAACCACATTTAGGTTACCGAAATAGTCTAAGTGGTAAATTATATGTGGTCAATATTTGCTGTTGACTTTATGTAAAAAATTTAATTTTGTGTACAAGTTATAGCTGTCGTTGCGGTATTTGGCATAGTTAGAGTCAGATTTTTATTTTTTATGCATTCAAAATATAAATTATCTCACTAATTTTCAAAATATTTATTAACACAGGAATTCCTGACTGTAACGACGGTTTACCCTTGTCCAGCATTTCATGAGGAACACGAATATCACAAAATCTGACCTCCAGACCAGAATACAAAACATTTCAAATTCGGTTCGAGACAAAATACACTCAAATATAGAATTTTTGAAATTTTAATGCTTTTGGTCTCGAACGGAATTTAAAATTTGACATTGACTTTCTATGTCAAAGAGCAGTTTCTTAGGTGAATTGCTCATGCTGAACACAAATACATACAAAATATAGCCCACATTCCCAGCTACATTTTGATATATAAAATGTGTTGCGTTCCAAAACAAAAACTTGGTATAAAAGGCGAAGAATGAATTTAAGAAATTCCGGATTTTGGGGAGGGCTTATATTAGAGGAAATACGGTGTGTCGTATGTAAACAAATGACGTACCATTAGAAAGCCCAGACAGGGCTTTCCTTTGGTATAAAAGTAAATGCTGTACTGAATAAATTCACTGCTCACTGGCCTAAAAGAACCATGCCTTATCTCAAAGAGTCGTCTGGAAAATTGGGCTTTTTGAGGACATTGCATTCTAGTCTGGAGGTCCGATTTTGTGATATTCGTGTTCCTCATGAAAAACTGGACTAGGGTTAACCGTCGTTACAGTCCGCAATTACTGTGTTAAAGTGAAGAACAAAGTTTTATTAAAATTTTTACAATTTTCAAACATTTTAAGGTTTCTCAACATTCTAATTTGTCAAAATTTGGTTTTATCAACCAGTTTTAACGATTGATTCGACCAGAGTCTAAAGGTGATTGCAATGTTATCATTCCGTTTACGCTAATAACACTAGACTTCTGGCTTCTGCACAGCAAAGTAGTAGAATAAATCACGCTGCAACACGCTACATCCACCATACAAAACATCGTCACGTAGGAACCCAAAACAACAAAACTGCCTTCTCCTGTTATCTTAACAAAAAATCAGTAAAAAATAAAATTTTCAGAAAAAAACTTACAACATAAAACAAGAAGCTGGAATAAGTCGGGAGGATAATAAATGCAATTTCTAGCACTAAAGTTATGTATACAGTGCGATTTTTCTAAAAACATTTAAATCTATTTTTTTTTAATAAAAACATATTTCAATAATAACTTACGATTCCCATTTTTTTCTGCTGTTTAATTACGTAAAAGAAGTAGCAGCTGAACACTAAATTTATTGTTCCAAAAAAAATTTTGGCTAAAAGATTTGGCAGCATTTTGTTTCTCATAAAGGCACACAAGAAAATTGTGCATTGAGAAGCTAAAAAATAAATATAATAAAAATGCAATTTAATGAATTATAGTTTTTTGAATATTTTTGGTTGTCTTTAAATATCGTTTCGTTAAGAAATTTTGTCATTTGGTCAAAGGCCAAAATTCACGTTTTTAAAAAAAATATTTTTTTCTCAATGTTCTCACTACAAATGGATTTTTTTCTAGCATAAGAATGGCTCATTCCTATACTATTCATAAACAAGAACCGGACATCGATATCTTTGGTAATCGCTGAGAAAAACACGTTTGAAGTTTGGGCTAAAGTGCCTTATACGTCGTCCTCCAAAAAGTGTGTTTTGACCATTTTTTCGAGCTTTTCAGGTTGTAAGTAGGCGAAAAAAACATGTTTTTAGATGGCGGAAAGACATTTTTCGAAAAAAATATTTTCGACCAAAAACCGACTTTTTGACTGAAAAAGCATTGTTTTTGTAAATGTTGCGGTGTGTGGTCGTCTTTTATCTTGCTCTTGCATTTTGAAATTTTTCAAAAGGGTTGTATTGTCTGTATAAATCGTCAGTTGTCTCACGACGATTTATCATTCTATCAGTATATAAGGATCTGAACGTCTGGGTTGAGATCAGTCTTGTGTGGAATAAAGCAAATAGCTAGCTGTGCGTTCCTTCGCTCTCTCTCCTTCTCTCTCTCCTTTCCGCTGAGACCCAACAGAAAGTAGTGCAGGCATTTGGTTTTTTAGTATTTTCGTATTGAATAATGACAGATAAAAACAAATGCCTGCACTAGTTTATCATGTACCTGCACTACTTTGTACACCCTTCCCCAATCCCTTTCAATGAGGAGCAAAATGAGTCTTTGGCCGTGAAGCGGCCAAACATAGAAAGTAGTGCAGGCATTTGTTTTTTCATCATAATTCACTACAAAAATACTAAAAAATCAGAAATGGAGTATTAGCGTGTTATTGTATGTTATTGTTGGGTTCCGAATCTGTACGTAACGAAGAAAAAGAATTTTGGGCAAAATTTTTTTTCCCGGAAAATGTCTTTCCACCACCTAATAACATGTTTTTTCGCCTAATTACAACCTGAAAAGCTCGAAGAAATAGTCAAAACACACTTTTGGGAGGACGGCGTATAAGGCACTCCTGCCGAAGTTTGTCCCATATATGGGATAGTGCGCCATTGAGTGATTTTAGATATTTGTATGGAAAAATTGCATAATTTTGGAAAAACGACTGGTGAAATCAGAATCCTTGCAATTTTTTAGGACGAATTGGTGAAAAACAACTGAAAAAAAACTTTTAAAAAATTGAAAAAAAAAAGTGTGCTGCCCCTAGGCGGCAACGAACTTGAGTGATGTTCTACGCGCACTGTCCCATATTTGAGACACCCACTTTCACGTTAGATATTTGTGCTTTTGCAATAATCGTATTTGACTTGTAATTAAATATGCATTTTCTTTTTGCAAAAAAAAAGCCGCATCGTAGTGTGCGCATTGAAGGGGTTAAGCTATTGGGTTGATTCATAATTAATGCGGATTTTTGTTGCCTTATGATTCTTTTGATCTATTTCTTCTTTAAATTTGATTTTTTGTTTTAAAGTATGCCCTCGCTTTTAGTTAAGAAGAATGCGCGTCGAAAACCACCTTCACATTCGCCATATCATGCTCTACCACTTCGAGGCCTCGAAAAAAGAACCAGATCGTCTTTCTGAAAATCGTGTGGTCCAATCCATCAATGAGAAGGGCTGGGATTTTCAAACATAATTTATCAAGTATGTTGGCAGTCGATCATTCTTCAAAAGCAAAATAATCTGAAATTGATTTCTGAACATCCTCCATATTCACCAACAGAAGCTCCAACAGACTACCACGTCAACCGGTCTTTAAAGAATTGGCTAGCGGGGAAGGTCTTCGAGGATTTGGACGAACTTGTTGTTGATCTCAAAGCGTGGATTGCATCCAAGAATGCTCGCTTCTTTGCTCGCGGAATTGATCAACTGCCAAGTAAATGGGAAGCTGTTATTGATGTTGATGGCGAATATGCCCCAGAGTGATCCTTTAGAAATGTTTATGATTATGCTTTCAAATGTTTTGTTGTCGAATAAAGTTACAATAAAAAATCCGCATTAATTATGAATCAACCCAATAGTATACTTTTCTAACTGAAATTTTTCTACTTTTCAATGTTAAAATTTCTTTATGAAAAGAAACTTACGATCGTCTAAGTCAAAAGTAAACATGAACACATTTACTACAATACTTGCTAATAAAACGACTGCAATTAATATAATACTTGTTAGAAATAATCTCTGGCGTATTTCTTCCAAATGAACAGTAGAAAATTTTAGTGTTAATAGACGATCAAGAGTCAGAAAAAGTACTGGAATCGGAGCTATGGTTACGTAACAAAGCATTGCAATTTTCAAAAAACTATTGTCTAAATGATTATTAATTTTATTTTCAAAATATACTCTTTTTTGAAATACCTTTCAAAAGTAGTATTACCAAAGAACAAAGAAGAGATCCGAAACCACAGAAGGCATGCAGAAATATAAAGACTAGCATAGATTTAGAAAAACCTTTAATCTTTAATTTATTGGATTTGTAGAAGGCACAGTAGATTAAATGGGACATCAGCCAAGTGGTTATGCTGGAACACACAAGACTGACTATGGTTTGACATAAGCTCAATGTAGCCATATAAGGGCGGGCAGTGGTAGCAGTGGCGGGTAAAATTGTAGTAAAATTCATTGTGCAAAAATAAAAAAGGCTAAAAAATTATTTTACAAAATTGCAGCAATTAAGACATATTTGAACTATTGAGCTTTTGTATCATTTTTTATCATCGGAAGCTAATACTTTTTTTAAACTATTTTTGGTTATTTAGACTTTTTCATGAATTCCCAACCAATTTTTTTTAGCAAAATATAAAACTTAAAAAAAAGTTCAAATACGTGTTTTGAGGTGTGTTTGAGGATTGAGTAAATAAAGCTTTTTATCTGTTGGTTTCAGTTTTTGTTTCCACGTGTGGTATGCAATTTGAGTGAAAATAGTAAATAAATATATAAAAGTAAATAAATAAATAAAAATAAATTTTGGGGATCTAGGATCTACAAAATAGATTTATTAAATTTTGCGAAAACCTTCTGGTAAGAATTCAGGTAGCTGGCGGCTCTATCTCTCAATGAGGGGGTTTTTTGCCTTGGTTCCCTGTCGTTTTTTGTAATTTTCTAGGCAAAAGTTCAAAAGTTGGCCAGCGTGTGTTACGACGAACTTAAGCATAAGTCTAAAATATGTTTGAGTCCGTCCTAACATACGCTGGCCTAAACTTTCTTAAGCCTTAAAGCATAAAAAATCAAAAAAAAACCGGGGGACCAAGGCAAAACCCCCTCCCAATTGAGGGGTAGGGCCTAGCTGGCTTTAGATAGCCAAAAATATACAATAAATAAAAATAGCACAAAGTCAGAAGTCGACTGACAAGGCAGGGACCATGACTGTGATCCAGGAAAACTTCGACGAAATTCTTTTAGAGGGTGCCCAAGTGCCTTGTGAATTTAGCCAGCCCCCCACCCTCAATCCCCAGCTATGGAGGCCAACGAAAAGTAGAGCAATGACCTATGCGCAATATGAGCAATGATATGAGCAATATGATATGTGTATGAGCAATGTGAGCTATGAGCAATGACTATGAGCAATGACCTATGAGCAATGACCTATGCGCAATATGAGCAATGATATGAGCAATATGATATGTGTATGAGCAATGTGAGCTATGAGCAATGACTATGAGTGATGTTCTACGCGCACTGTCCCATATTTGAGACACCCACTTTCACGTTAGATATTTGTGCTTTTGCAATAATCGTATTTGACTTGTAATTAAATATGCATTTTCTTTTTGCAAAAAAAAAGCCGCATCGTAGTGTGCGCATTGAAGGGGTTAAGCTATTGGGTTGATTCATAATTAATGCGGATTTTTGTTGCCTTATGATTCTTTTGATCTATTTCTTCTTTAAATTTGATTTTTTGTTTTAAAGTATGCCCTCGCTTTTAGTTAAGAAGAATGCGCGTCGAAAACCACCTTCACATTCGCCATATCATGCTCTACCACTTCGAGGCCTCGAAAAAAGAACCAGATCGTCTTTCATCATGACAATGCTCGGCCTCATGTTGAAAATCGTGTGGTCCAATCCATCAATGAGAAGGGCTGGGATTTTCAAACATAATTTATCAAGTATGTTGGCAGTCGATCATTCTTCAGAAGCAAAATAATCTAAAATTGATTTCTGAACATCCTCCATATTCACCAACAGAAGCTCCAACAGACTACCACGTCAACCGGTCTCTAAAGAATTGGCTAGCGGGGAAGGTCTTCGATGTTTCGGACGAACTTGTTGTTGCCAAAATAACTGACTTATGGCTCATAAGTCAGTTGATATGGCTATTGAGGTGTTTTTATAAATTTGGAGTGCTACTTTGTTTTTACTTTATGTGACTTTCAGAGTTGTAAAGCCAGATTCACAAGGGACTTGGGCCCGCTTTACAAGAATACGATGAATAGCTGTTCATCGAAATTGCCCCAAGTTACAACCAGCGAAACAGTCAAGCTACAAATTTCATTTGTAAATTTGAAAATATTGATCCTACAAAAAAATAAATAAATAATTGATCGCTAATTTTGAGACACCTACCGGCGTCCGTGAATTCATATTAAAAGCACAAACAAATATTTTTTAACAAAGCTTTTTCTAACCCTAGAGTTATATTAAAATTCTAGATGTAGAAAAAATTTCACAGATCAAAAAATTAAAAATCTAAAATCTTGAAATTCAGTTGTTATGCAACTAATTTCAAAATTCTTTATCGTTTAAATAGCACCTGTTGCAGGTGATGGCGCTGGTAGGGCCGAAAATATTATTCGCTATTTTATTTTGTTTATATTTATTTATGTAATTACCAGTTATTATATAGTTTTTCAGCTAACAAATTCTCAAAGTGCTATCACGAAAATATGAAACTGCCTTTATTTTTTGACCTTTTAAAAAAAACATTCAAAATACGTTGTTTTTCAAATACAAGATATTTAAAGAAACATTCTAATGACTTGCATAGTTTGAAATAATCAGAATTTAACAAAAACGTAGCTTTATACTATCTTAGTTTATACTACTGTTTTATACTAATTCTTCTGTTTCTCATATTTATTGCAATTTTGAACTGATTAATTAAACTTAGGATTACTTTCTAAAAAGTAGCCTTTTATATTATGTTCATAAATTGTTGGATAGGGCCAACACTTCTATAAGTTCTTTGCATTAAAGGGGCATGCTCGCGCCCGATGCAATAATTTTTGCATTTCAAATGCGCGGGTACCAGGCACGCCAGAGATTTAAATTTCAAAATCGAATTTAAAATCACTTTGAGTGTTGCTTTGCAGTTGTCGATTTTTTCGGTCGCATTTTTTGGATTTACTCAATCGAATTTGCCCAATCGATAACTATGTATCAGTGTTTGCAAAACTCATACTCATCGTCATAGTCATAGTTATTATGAGT
This sequence comes from Ditylenchus weischeri, assembly GCA_029231635.1. Lineage (NCBI taxonomy): Eukaryota > Metazoa > Nematoda > Chromadorea > Rhabditida > Anguinidae > Ditylenchus > Ditylenchus weischeri. The sequence goes on from JAMRYI010000003.1 coordinate 216,290, forward strand.
TTAGCTAAACTCATAGTCGAGAAAGGAGTCATATCTCAGCAATCAATTATCAAAATCCAAATCTTAAAAGTGCATCAGATTCCTCACAAAAAGTTGATAGACACATGTGTGATCAGATGTGAGGTCTGTTCTTAAAAATTTTTAAATATCGACAGCTATGAGGTTAAAACAACTATGAGTTTAGCTATGAGGTATGAGCTTCATACCTCATAGTTGTTTTAACCTTATAGTTGTCAATATTTTAAAATTTTTAAAAACAGACCTCAAATCTGATTACACATGTGTCTATCAACTTTTTGCGAGGAATCCGATGCACTTTTAAGATTTGAATTTTGTTAATTGATTGCTGAGATATGACTCCTTTCTCAACTATGAGTTTAGCTAAACTCATAATAACTAAGATGAGTATGAGTTTTGAAGACTGAGTATGAGTTTTGCAAACACTAAACACAACCGACTGCCCAAAAAATAAGAATCAATTGAAAAAGCTTGGCGTTTTGTTAAGACGTTTGGTGGTTTTCGGGACATTTGTCCCGACAATCACCAGACGACTGCGCACATTTTTCGAATTCAAAGCTCTTCACCCAGATCTTTTTTTTAATAAAAAGGCGACACTTTGGAGAATTGGAAGGACACCAAACATGCATAAGATCATGTTATTCCATAACATGACACCAAGTCACCTAACAATAACAACAATTTCAACAAAAGATAACAACAAAATTCAATTTCATCTATAAAATATTCCTGTATTTTTGTTCAACGCTTCTGCCTTCTACTTTTATGTCCCATGGCCAATTTGAAAAGTCGCGAAAAATTGAAACTCAAAAACCAAGCAAAACTATCTACTGAATCAAGTATTTCATCTCTAAAAATCAAGAAAAATCATCCAAAAGTTCGACCAGCCACTAAAAACAAAAATTTAAAAGAGTGATATTGTCGGTGTTATTCTAATTATCTGAGTATGGTCTTTCAAATAAAAAAAATCTTGGCAAAAAGCATTAACTTTACACGAAGCCAATAATAACACTTAAATTAGTTTTTTTAGCTAAATTTTATTGAAAATAAGATGAATTTGGTCAAAAATTAGCTTAATTTCTTAAAAAATTAAAAAGTGTCAGTTTATCGAGGGTGGTTTCTTTTTTTGCATTCTGACTCAAAGTGCCGGTTTTAAGAAGTCCTGTATTCGTGATAGTTACTGTATTCGTGGTCGTTATATGAAAAAAAAATTAAAAACAGAAAATAAATATGAATATAACATCGAATAACTGAAAGAAGCAAATATTTTCAAAAAAAATGGTGCGAAATTCTAGCCTTTTTACGTTTCCTTTTAAATTCCAACCAATCTTTTGTTCACAAGCAGTAGGGGTAGTAGTTCAAAATGAACTTTGTGTTTAAAAAGGTGAAAAAAGGAATCTAAAAAGTTAAAAAAATCTATCCAATTTCTTTAATCGTATATAAATGTAGTTTATTTTCAACAGATTTGGTATCTTGAATTTTGAAAAAAAAATAGAATTTTTTTTTCAGTGATTCTCAAGTCTCATGCATCCTTCTCGTCCGAACTAGATTTAATTTTGGGACTTTCATTACTTTTCTTACTATGCTCAGTGTCTCCTTTATTTTCAGTTTTATGATCAGCAGTATTTGTACCGTGGTTTCCGTTTGCAGCGTGTTTGTCATTCACAGCGTGCTTTTCATTTTCAGCGTGTTTCCCACTTTTACCCTAAACTAATTTTTTTTTAAATTTGCTGAGCTTTTTTATAACCTACGGTTATTTTGTGCCAAGCTCCTATTATTTTATTTTTTATTTTGCTGACAAAAGAAACTTCATTGTGATTTCCTAAAGAAAAAACTTCTTCGTGAAAAATAAGCTTTTATATATGGCTCCCAACTTTACAGAAAAATTTATGCACTGAGTTAAAAGAAAAGATAAAATTAAATTATAAAATTATATTAAATATTATATCCAAAAAATATACAGTTAAAGAAACTCCTTACGACCGACTCCTAGATGTCGTTATATACTGGCTCGGGGAGCTTCTTACTATTCGTGAAGAAATTTAACCAAACGGACCACCACCGGATTTTTGCAACTAATTTTGATCTTTTTAAGACTTTTTTTGTCTCATCTCTTACAGGACCATACAACTTGATAAGCACAGCGATTCGCGAAATTTGAATTCGCATGGGACTAACCTAATTTGGTCAATGATGTTTCGAATTATTTTTTGTTTGCATTTGAAATTTGTTCAAAATATTGAACCATCCACTAGTCGAGCACAACGTTGCTTGAATTGCCAGATAGGACGACTTAGGCAACTTCCACTGCTCTACAGCTTTCTAATGCAAGGATGTGTTCTATATTGACTAAATCATAAAAGTCATATTCAAAATTCAAACAAAAAAGGTAATTCGAAAACATTATCGACCACATTAGGTTGGTCCCGCGCGAATTCAGATTTCCCAAATTGCTGTGCTTATCAAGTTGGATGGTCCTTTAATATATTTTTTTGGATTTTTTAACTTTGTCCTATTGTTCTTGCAATATGAAAAAATCAGCACATTATGCAGCCGATTTCAACAGAGACACAAACTCAAAACTAATACTCATTAAGAATTACAAGAACAATAAAAATATCTCATACATTGTTTAAGCTTTTTATGCTGTCCAATAGTGAGATTTTTTGTCCGATAACTGTATAAAATGTCGAAAAAGGCACATTAAAAGATACCACAGTAACAAAAAAATCTTCAATACTTTTTTGCAAATTTTAAAAATTATTTTTGTTGAATACAGTTTATAAATTTTAGTTTTGGTTTTTTGATGTAAACAATTTGAGATGTTTAGAAATCTTGATATTTTATTTTGGGACTTCATGTTGTTTTATGTTTTAAGTTAAATTTTTTAATTTTAATGTTTAAAAATGGATGATTTTGTCTGCAAATGCATTTATATATTTGATTTTATTTATGCCAAAAAAAAAGACTTGATTTTTAACTAATGAGTATGCTAACAATAAATTTACCCTTCTGATCAGCATCGGGTGAGTGGCTATTAGAAGAAACTAGAACAAATGACACAACAATGAACAATAGGCAAAACAACAGTTTTTGCATCTTCTAGAAAATTTTAAAAGCAAAGCAAAAGCCTAAATATACGATTTTGTTTAGTAATAAAATTCAGAAAGGCTAGGTATTTATGTGAGTTCTACAAGCGCGCACATAGATGCGCTATTCTAACTACCACGTCCCTGCTTTCTTATACCATTGAGTATAAGAGACCGCTAGACGCGCAGTCAGTAGTTCTTGTAAATAGATGCTTGTGCTAAAGACAGCGTTGACTGCGTCACATGATGGGCTGGTATGCTAGTCGTGTATTGATCAATACACCTGTTGGTTGAATGGATAGTGAACCAACGCATGTGAGAACAACCCTAGCACTACCAAAAAAACTAACATCTCATACCGCTGGGATCTACATGGACTCCGAAAAATTCGATTCATATTTTCGCTTTTGAAAAGCTTGGAGACAAATATTTATGAACCATTTGTAAAAGTTATCCCAAGTAAGAGTTGTTCAGATGCACTTCATATATATGGTTTTGTTAATTATTTTCAGGGATATACAGGATTTTTCAAGAAATTCTGAATTTTTGAAATTTTCATAACTTTTTTTGTAGGGCAATTTTCAAAATTCTGTTTTTACAGATCGATTTTTCTCGCCGATTTTTTCTTACTATACCATCCACACCCCCCACCCTCCCTGCGGTTTGGAAAGACCAGAAAATTGTAACAATAACATCAGGAGTTTGACAACACATACCCTCGCTTTTTTTTCCTCACACCGTTTGACTGTTGTGATGGCTAAGAGCAGGAATTGGATCAGCATTGGACAAGTGGCTTCTCGCAACGGTCATCTCTTTGCGCACCATCTCCAAATCATTGACTAGCTTGTCTCAAAGATAGATCAGACTTATACATTGCGAGACTTATCCAGCTAAAAAACTCTCTAATTTACTACTGTCAGCAGACACTCTAAGACACTGACCTTGATCTCAACAATTAAATCCATCGTACGAACTTGCTTGGCTTCTTCGTTTCCTCCAATTGACACAGCAGTATCTTGTTATACTTTGCATTGCTCAGAAAGGCGTCGGCGACAGCGCTCTATTAATACAACACCACTGTTAGGCGGGCCCTCAATACAGTCCACGACAGCAAAGCGAGCTTCCAGCCGTCCAGTTCTGCTCTTGATCCAGCTTCCAGCTGTTTTTCATCAAACTGCTTCACTTAAACAAAAGAATTTTTAAAGTGGGTATATGAGACAAGCTGAAAGAACTTACGAAGACGGGCCATTCCTGCAGCCTTAGCTCGGCTTGCAGCCTCTGCTTCCGCTTGCTTTTTCTTATGCACCAAATAGCTTAGTGCTTCTCTTGTTGAAACCTGCTGCTTTTTGACCGGTCGACTCATTGATTCTTGATCCCTGTCCTGCTCCTTGCCTCTTTTATAGCTTGAATGGCGAGTCCTCATCATACCTGAAAATTACACCAAATTTAATGCCGTCAAAAAATCTAAAAAAATTGTCGCTTTCAGGACGTCTCATACAACAAAAGATGGCTCAGACATTCAGCTACAAGAATAATCAGACCGATTTTTATAAAGTCAGAATTTTTACAACTAGAGACCGTTTAAAGCAAACAAATGACATTTTTTCGATTAAAAATAGGGGTTTTCGCGTTTTCCATCTAACTTTTGCATTAGACACCCCAAATTTGCATTTTTTGCATAGATCCTTGGTACCAACATGCAGCAAATTTACTCCTCTATCGAGTCTCCGGTTTTGTTACAGAAAAATTGGTCGGGAAAACTTGGTAGGATCTCAATCATCTCAATAAGGCGAAAAAAATTCTTTGAAAATTTTCACAGAAATTAATTCTGGTTTTGAAATTTTAACTGTTTTTTCGGCAAGTAATGGCTCATTCGAAAGCTCTTTCTGTGAGGAATATTTTGGCTACAAGCACGCGAAAACCAAAAATAAAAAAACCACATCAGAAGCATGAAACAAAAACGACCTCAAATCGACCATTTTCGATAATTTTTCTTTTGGTGCCAAATTTCCCTATTACACTAAGATTCAAATTTTGAAAGAAAATTGATACTTTCAAATATTGGACAAGTCTTCTCGGATCAGTATGCTACCTTTAATTGTTCCATCTTTTTTTTACAAACTTTATGTTTAGAAAGCTAGAATGGTTGCGATCTTGGAACTAGAAGTCTTCATAGTTCCTGCAACGAGTGCACCAGTGGAACAAGCTGGCTTGGCTACAAGAACTCACCGAAACAAAACACAATTTTCGCTTTTGAATTCGCGATTAAGTGTACATTGTAATAGTTTTTTTGAGAGACGTTTAATAAAGTATTGGATAACGAAAGCAACTTGCGATAGGTGGAACAGAATATTCTATGCAAAATTGAACATTCCACATTCCATTTTGAAAGTGGTTTTGAGTATTTCTAAAGCTAATCGACCATGTTGAATACGAATTCGATAAAAGATAGCCCTGCTTCTCGTCTACAAGATGCAAATTTAAGCTCAAAAAAATCTTTAGTATATAAAAGTTATGACTATTTTTCGTACTTTCGTGCCAAGACAAAAATTAAAAAAGCTTCAAATTTTCAGAAGGCTCTAGCGAAAATTTTTTGACGAAAGTTTTGTTCAGCTTAAAATCCTGAGTCCAACTAAACAAAAGAGTGTTAAACAGATGAATGAAGCTACCCTATTAAAAAAATTGAAGGGGATTTTCAAGGTTCATTTCAAGTTTTTCCGGTTCATAAAATGATATGTTTGTTATTTTTGACTGTAATTTGCTTTGAAAAAAACAATAATAGTGTTTGTGAAAATTTAAAAAATAGTTTGTGATTAATAAAAAAGAAATTTTATTAAGGAAAAACTAATAACAACAATAAGTTTGTTTCATATGAAGATAAGCTTGATAAACCACCCATTCAGCAAGGATACAATAGCCACCAAATGTTGCACATAGGAGAAGCAACAATCGTGTATAGACTCTGACTAAAATTTGTTTTTTAAAATATGATCAATTTAGCTTGCCGAAGTAGAGTTTGAGAAGTGTTTGTTAAGTGAAGTTAAAACAAGTTATATAACGTATCAAAAATATAGAAACTAAAAATTTTAAATCTGTCCCTTATATTGAGATGAGCGCACGCAGATACCTTAGACACAAATCACTCGATAGTGACTCTGGATGCATAAGGAGTTGGAGCTGAGATCTACTGCATTTTGGTCATTGGGGCTGGTAAGTGAGTGCGCGCATCTCTAACCCATAAAGGCCCCGCGCCCCTTCCGGGAGTTTGGTGACTTGGGGTTGAGACGACATATTTTTGAGGTGCTTGCGACTATTATATGTACGATTTTAGCTAAAAAGAAACAATTTTTAATTTTCCAAAAATGTTGTTAATTCTTAAGAATGCAAAATTACGTGTGATAGGCGGTTTCTGTAGAAAACAGTATGCACCATTCGATAGAGCAGAAAAAACTGCACACAAAAATGCTTTTCTTGATCAAAAATGCATTTAGTGAGTCTTTTTGCACAGCTCCAGCAAGAAAAATGTGATAAATCACCCTAAAATGATTCTAAAATACCTTAAAATGACCCTCTATCCCTGAGGGGTGGGAGGCAAAATTTTTGACAAAGTTCAAAATTTTTTAATTAGAAAGTGTTCAGAAATTCTTTTTTCGTCGTGTAAAGCAGAAATAATGAGTTCGGAAAGTGATTTTGGCTCACTTTTCAAAAAATCCGAGTATGGGGGAAACTATAAAAGTACCAAAAAGATCACTTTATTCAGAGGCCTGCATTTATCTTCTGTAATTATTTAGCAGAGTTTGATGGCTCATTTAAAAGCTGATATCGAGGGCTACACATCGGTATGAAATTTTATAACAAGCTATGTTAAAACTGAAGACAAAATTGCAAAAGTTTGTAATTCCACGACAATGATTGGCCAATAGTCAATTTTCATGCTTGCAACGCCATTGATTTATGTAGGACAATGTCTATTATGAATGAAATGATTAAATAGATCGTATTTTGTAACATTGAAATTTACCAGAGATCTTTTTTCTATAAAATGAGAATAAATGCGAAAAATTTGTGAATGAAAAGTTTTGAATTTTTTGAAACAACAGGGGGACCAAGACAAAATCTTGAAAAAAAAAAACCCCAAAAATCAACAAGGAGTACCAAGCAGGCCTGTGCACGGTCCGGGCTGGCCCAGCCCGGGCCGTGATTTTTAAAGCCCGGGCCTGGCCCAACTTTTAAAATTTCTTTCTCGGAAAAAACTCGGAACCGGGCCGGCCCGGAATTTTTTGGTCTAAAATACGCCTCAAAATCCCGCCATTTAAAATTATCGCTTTTAGTCATCTCTATTCTACCAACCTAAGAATTTCTCGCTTTTTTTGAAAAAATCTCTTTGTCAACAGGACCACTATCTCCAGGTAGAAAACGCCTAATCAAGGATGAGCAACAGTGAAGAAGAATCAAACGAGCCCACGGCCAAGCGGATCTATTTGGCAGGTAATATTTAATCCAATTTTTACTAGCTAGCTTGTTATTTATTCAACGTTTAGTAAGCAAGTCTGCACCTTATCTTACCAAAGATGATTTCCTGATAATGATTGCAAACAAGTCTAGTCGAATATTTTTCAAGCCAAAGCCTAATCATCGAGGAGGAGAGACTTAAGCGAGTAGTGAAAACGGCGATTGAGATCGGGTAGATGAATAAGTTGCTAATTAGTCTCTATGTCAACAATATTTATTCAGAGCGAAGCGACATGGGCTGGTGGACATCGATGCTCTCCTTGTCAACAGGACCACAATTTCCAGGTGCGTGGCGGCCAAGTTGAGTCTTTTAATTAAACAAGTTGCTCCAAAACTGGTGGCTCAACTCAAGAAGCGTGGTGGTGCCTTCGGACTAGATTATGGTAAGCGCCTCAAAGATTATCTCTCTGGTTGACAATCCATTTTCTTGATATCAATTAGTAAGTACTTAAGGTTGTTCTTCTTCCCATTCATAAATCAACCGGATAAGAAGTTTCAATCAATCTGTGTGGAATGTTCCGCTGCGGAAGAAATCTTGAAGACCACCAACAAGTCTGGATCCATCTGGTCGAATCCGAGTAATATTGCGTTTGAGTGATGTTGAATAATAAAGTGTGTAAAAAATGCCCGGGCCAGGCCGTGAAAAAGTGGGCCGGTGCACAGGCCTGGTACCAAGGCATATTTTTTTCGGGGAGATCACCAACACATATAGAGTCGTCCTGTTTTTTTAAGATTTTTAAGATTCAAACTGACTCATAATGACCACCTATTCATTCTGAGTCAGTTTGAAACCAGTCGATAACTGTAGAAATATCAGGGAAAACACTTTATATTTCTATAGTTATTCGTTTTTAATTAAATTTATTATCAGGTCGAAAACTCGATTTTAGGATTTTAGCTTGGCTGATAAAGACAGGCCTACTAGTTGTCGAAGCATGGGAAAACTTATCAAAGTATCGTAAAATTACTATCGAAAATTAACATCATTCACTGCTTCTAAGAAGATTGACTTGTCGAGAAATAGCCTAGAGAAGCTTTATCTTCAGAGAAGAAAAAAATGGCGTAACTATTGGAGTTATTTGATCAAGGCAAGCAAAAATTAGTAAAAATTACCTTCTTCATCTCTAATTGCCTGGGTCTCATGCTGTATCACACTGAACTTAAGCTCCCAAAACAAAGGCAGAGTGAAATACATGATTAACATCAAAAGAATTAATATGGAAAGAGTAGCGATTGCCAGCCCCTAAAAACAGTTTTTTAATACTTTGAATAAATTTTAGCTAAAAACAAACATTTATAACTAAAAAAGGCAAGTAATGGCTAGGTTTCTTTTTTCGTTGGGCGCTAAAGACCAAGAAAAACACAAACATGAGTGCAACACACACTACAAGAACCACGATGACCATTAGGAACTCCTTAGACCATAGCATATTGCCCATAAAGCAGGCAAATCCAATAAAAAGCGCCATCCAAAAAGGTACAGTGCAACTGAGAACGCCGATCACAGCAATTGCTCTTGCAGCCAAAGAAAAGTTAAAAATGCTCTAAAATGTGATTAACTAATTAAAGTTTTTTTTTTTAAATTGAAAACGTGTGTAACTTATTTGTTTACACTCAAACCTGGATACGATACCGCCCAAGAGACCGACCCTAGGGTGGTGTTGTATCGAGGGTTCATTTGACTAAATTTTAGTAAAAGCTGACCAAATCGGTCCATTTTCGGGTGGTGTTATATCGAGGGTGGTGTTGTATCCAGGTTCGACTGTACCACCCAAAAAATTGCATTCAATTGCATTGACTCGCGTTTATTCGCCACCCTCTCAAGTTCATTTCCGCCTTGGGTCGTGCCACTTTTAGCTGAATTTTTTCAATGATTTGCCAGTTGTTTTTGGTTGGTCTAGTCCGAAAAAATCGCAAGGATTCTGATTTTACCGACCATTTTAAACCGACTCTTTTAAACATAGGGTGGCGTATGAACGAGAGTCTAATGGCTGAATTTTTAAAAGTTTTCACAGATGATCGGTTAAATCAGAATCCTTGCCATTTTTCAGGCTAGACCAACTAAAGACAACTGCCCAATAACTGCAAAAGTTCGACTAAAGAAATAGTTTGGCCTTTGGATCCTAGGCGGGAACGAACTTGCGTGGCATAAATTAGAGCTGACTGTACCTGAAAGGACCTGTTAAAGCAGCTGAACGAAAAACCATCCTTCAGTTTTTCATTTGATTCGTTCTGTCCATAAGTGCTGCAGTTTGTAGAGAAAAAAGATGGTGAAATAGTTGGTGATTCTTTGACATCCTCTTTGCTGCTAGCATCCATTAGAGAACTACACATTTAGTTTACAATAAAAAGTTGGCACTTATTTTTATTAAGAGCACTGTGCAAAAAAATTAACAAGATCTTTTTATTAAAAGCTAATCAATAAATAGGAGTAACCAAGTCTTTGTTTGGTGGGCCAAAAACAGTGTGAAAATAGTCAAGTGATAAGACTCTGTGACCATTTATATCCAAACAACAAAGACCCTTGAGAATAATCGCAGACATTTTTGAAATATGCTGCCTTAGGCGAACTTCACTCAAACTTATATACTTCTTCACTATTTCAAAAACATATAAACAAGCAACATAGAGAGCGCACACATATTTTTTAAACAGTTTACAAGCTAATGTAGTCAGATGGAAGCCTTGCATAACTGTAGGCTCGGAGAACAAGCACTTCAAAACAGAGTAAGTAGTAAAAAAAAAGGATGCCTCTTTGGTTTAGCACGAAAAACTGAAAGATGTAAATTTCACCGAATTAACCGATGAAATGTTTGAAATAACTTTCAAATTAAAAGATATTTATGCTACAAATAAACTTTAACAATATTCAGCAGCTTTTACAACAGCAAACGCTAGATTGAGATTATATGAAATTTTGGATAAATTGTCAATACAGTCGAACCTCTCTATAAGACCATCCCTGGGACCGGCCCTAAGTGGTCTTATAGCAGGGGTGGTCTTATAGCGAGGGTAAACTTTGTGGGTTTTCTTCGCCAACGTGGCCAACCGAAATTTTTTTAAGTGGTCTCATAGCGAGGGTGGTCTTATAGCGGAGTGGTCTTATAGAGAGGTTCGGCTGTAATTGGTAATTGATAAATTGATAATTGATAAATTGGTCAAATGTCTGAAATATTTTTATTTTCATTTTTGTGGATATACTTTTAGAGTTTTAACCGCGTCTGATTAGAAATTTTTAATTAAAAAATTCACCGACCACATTTAAAATTGTTTAAAAATAGTCAGAACACGATAAAGCGAAAAAAAATCCGAAAAATTGCCGTAACGACGTCTATTGCAAAATAGAGCTATTTTCGGGACGGGATCCCATACGGGATACCGTCCCACCCCAAGCCTATTATTTGAGGAAAAAGGAAAAAAATGCTACATTATATACCCGTTTTTTTTTGTTTTTTCGGTATGTTATAAAAGTTCCTAGAGCCAGAAGTTCTATGGGACAAAAGTTTCGTCTAGAAAATATTTCAACAAATTCTTGCACCGATGCATTGATAGATTTTTTAAGCTTAAGATTTTCGCATTACTTAGTTACTTTGTTTTTGTAGCTAACATGTTAACAAAAACATGTTGAGCGCTACTTAGGCTTACAATTATTAGCGAAAAGAGGTGACTGCGGATATTGCGCCTTTCCCCTCTAAGTAAAACGGAAGTTTTTCATGTTTGTAAGTATTATTAATTGTTCTGAATTCCTCAAAGCTTTAAATATCTGCTAACCCTGCTCTCTATATTAAGCTGTCGCCCATGATATAACATAGTTCCTCTAATAAACCAGGCAACTTAAAACTCTGTATGTAGATGAGCTGCCTTTATGAAAGTTACGAACAATTTAATTTTCTATTTTTTCCATTGTCAGTCAGGTCAATTATTTTATTAGTTTGAAATTAATGTATTTAAAAATTATTTAAAAACTCAATAAAAACATTTAAAACGGCATGCGAGAAAAAAGGCAAGTGCCAACAGTGTTTTTTTCAATATTTTTTTTTCAAATTATGGTCTAATAATTAGAGATAGAAAGAGGCCTTTTCAGGGATTTTCAGCCGAAAAAATTTCGGGATCGGGATTTTTGCTAAAAAATTTAGGGATCCCGTCGGGATCCCGTTAAAATTTCGGGATTCTGTAAAATAAAGAGAAAAACAGGAAAAATTCATATTTTTTTGCCAAGATATTGAGCATTGAGCACAAAAAGGCGACCAATTCTTCAAAAAACGGTCTGATTACGGTCAAATTGTATTTTTTATTTTTATGAATAAAAAAAACGGTCAAATTCTCAGAATGGGTGGTGATTATTCATATATATTGAAATATGCAGCGAAAATTCTGTATAAATCATACATCAGAAAAAATAGAGACAAAAACATAAAATTTTGGTGGTTTTAAGACCATAGAAAGGATAAAAATTGTTGATCGGGATTCAACGAATTTCGGGAGCGCCTTAGCGCCACGTCAATCAGCATGAAACTTGGAACCTTTTCGTACAATTCGTCTTTCCAGTGTTTAATTTATTCATTAAAATTTCGAAGATACGGAATATATTTTTAGGTAAAAGGTTTTAGGTAAGCCATGCCTTTTCTTTTAAAATTGAAATTTGCTTGTACACACTAAAAATATTTATAATCTTTATTGTACGTAGAATATTAAGAAGCACATTAGAAACATTATACTATATTGACCACAGTAAATAAATCGTAAGAGTTTCTGTAAAATTGGTAGGCTCGATTCACAATAGATTGGCAGAAGAGACAATAGGTCATAAAAAAGTATCCAATTAGCATGCAAAGAAGATAGTCTAAAAATAAATAATTTTTGAATTTATGACTTTGAAAATTTTTTTTATGATTCTACCTGCATTATCTTTTGCGGAGTTGCCAGAAAAATGATTTTCTATTAAGAAGAAAGTAGAAAATAGGGCAAAGGCTGCCCAAAAAAGTAAGGTTGTGAACTGAAAGCACGGTAATTAGACTTTAATATTGGGAATTTTGTTGCTATTATCAACACACACACCAACCATTCAGTAACGAGTATTTTAAAATAAAAGCTTTTTAACAGAACTTACATTTAACATCAAAAATGGCAGAAAAAGGCGAGATTGTCGCTTCTGCTGAGCCATCGGAATTAATTGTAATACGTAAATGGCAATCGCAAAGACAGCCATCAAACACCAGAACATTAGAAAGTCTTCAAAATCATTGCTAATCCAGCTCTTAGCAATGTTAAACAACATAACAAGAAAGAGAAAGGTGAAAAAGCAAGAATTTAGGTGAGCTATCCAACATGCACCATCCTAATTTTTTATAATTATTGTTTTGTAAAAGAAAAATTGTATCAGTAAATGTTGTTTACCTTGACATGAAGGCTGCAACATCCGCAACATCGGTAGTAGTTGCTCCGGTCGCTACCAATACTTTCCATTTTCTTAACTTGAAATACTTTAATATACTTTGATTGGAAATTGGAAACTTAAAGAAGGAAAGACTTTAGGGGAGGGTATTTAGACTAAAAAATGGCATTTTTCTTTGCTCGGTTAATTTTCTAACTCTTTTTACCCCCTTATTTTTTAATACCAAACGATAATATCGTAAATCTATTCGCCGAAAAAACACCGGGCGGCACCGAATTCAGCCATAAAATTTGTCATGACACGAAATGGTTTATTTGCACTAGAATTTTTCGCATTATAATTTTTCCTACACAAAGGGGCTTGAACTTTTTCCAATTTAGCCTTTTTTCTGGCTTCTGTTTGCATGTTCAATTTATTTTGTGGCTACGATTGCTTTCTAAATGTTTATCTTACTCTATTTTAGGCTGCAATGAGTTTTGAAATGCTGACATCCGAAATAACAAGCCAATGCTGAAAGATGAAAGAAGCAACCTGGAAGCATTTGCAAAGAGGAGACCGAATCTATTGGAGCTGCATCTATTTCCAAGCCGGAGACGACGGGGAGAAGGGCATGAAATTCGGAAATAATACATTTTCCTGTATCTTTTTCACAAACTTTACATGTTTCTTTTTTAGGAAAAACTGTTACGTTTAACAAAGTGGTCTTCATCGCAACGGTGTACAATCATTTGGTGGACAGTATTTGCAGTGAACTCAAACGTTATCAAGGCGAATTTCAGAAGCTATCCAAGGAAAGCAGGGAGCCAAATATTCTCATAAAACCGTTGCTTGGACTTTTTCGTCGCAGAAAAAAAAATTGGTGAGTTGTGTTTTTACTTGTTTTCTCTGTCGTTCCACGACATGTCATGTTTTTATATATTTTTGTTCAATTATTTTGTTTTCTCTCTTTTCTGGTCAAATTTAACGTTCTTCTGTTATTCAGATGGCTCTTCGGCGCGATGCCAGATCTGATTCGACACGATGGACATTGGCAAAGCTTGACCCGCTCTCTGAAGACAGCAATGCTCGCTTTATTTTTTTGACGTGCATGAAATCGTTTTTTTGGTAAATGTGGTAAAGATGGCATGTCCTTAAATGAGCGAGCAAATTTGTATGTTTTATCATTCACATTTACTTGTTACCATCGTTTTTCAGTCAAATGTGATTCAGATTTGGAAGGATGCTCCGACCCGGTGGCAAGAAATGTAATCGAGAAGAAGGACTCATGGTGGATGAAATGGCATGCTCTAGTGAACTGGAACAAATTTTGTCGCCAGGTCGCATTCTGGGGTGTTCATAAAAGGGCGTCTCCAATCGGTGGCATCGACGATGTAGTACGTTCCCTTTATTTGATTGCTATTTACTCAACTTACTCTACTTACTTGATATAATTATAAATAGGGATCGATGAGTCCAAGTTCGGCCGAAGGAAGTACCACCGAGGTCATAGAGTAGAAGGATCATGAGTATTCGGTGGAATCAGCACAAGGGAGGTGTTTCTGCAGCAAGTCGAACGAACAGATCGGGCAACTCTGCTTCCTATTATCGAGTGTTGGATTCTTCCCGGTACCACAGTCATTGCCGATGGTTGAAGGGCGTATGACATATTAGATGAAATAGACTACCATTTGTTGCGAGTGAACCATTCCAATACCTTCAAGACGGATCCTGACGACGTTCCTGATGTTTTTTCCTCCACATTTTCGGAATGTATGTTCCATTCTATTTATTCATTTAATTGGCTAAGGGATTTGGAATTAAGGCGGTGCATACAAATTCTATTGAGGACACATGGGGAGCCATCAAGAGGATGGTCTTTCGAGCTCCAGGTAATCACAATCGGGCACTATTCTTGTTGGTACCCCCCCCAAATCATAGGATTTTTTTTCAAAATTTTTTAAGCTATTTTTTGAATTTTTTTTTGAACTGAAAATCATTGTTAATGCTTTTTCTCATGGTATGTTTGTAAACGCTAACATTTTATTTCATTTTTCTGTCACAACAATTTACGTGCACGCATATTCAACAGCTATTTGGCTCCATAAGTTGTACATAATATCAGGACCCGCATATTTCTGACGCCAGCAGAATAAAAGCCAAAACTTCGTAAAGACGCTTCGTATTGAATCCTTTTAACTCGTCCATGCTAAATTAACCACACCATTGTTCAATAAAAAGCATTAAAAATGATTGAAATGAAATTTTGAAAAAAAATCCTATGATTTGGGGGTACCAACAAGAATAGTGCCCACAATCGTGCACATCTACTCGGCGATCTGGCAAAATATTTGTTCGTAAGGTATTGTCGCTTGAAGAATGTGTAAGTTCAATCACAATTGCCGGGCTATTATGTACTTTTTGGATGTAACTCTCATTTACAGCGATCCATTCCTCCGCATGCTCATGGAAAAAGAAAACCCGACAAGCATCATCAGATCTCATACGATCAGCATAATTTCCCCCGCAGACAACCTAAACAAGAAGAACAAGAGAAAAGAAATGGACGGCTAAGTAGCTAAAAAACTTATCTAATAAAAGTTCAGGGCGCTACTAGCGAAACATCGCGATTGCCCTTGCTATGAAGATCCACAAAATATATAAATAAAACATAAAACCGAATCAGGTGGTGCACTCTGCATCAAAAACGAGAGTCTTGAATGCGAATTAGCAGGCCAAAACAAAGAGTTTGCTTGAAAAGTAACACTTGCATAAACATAACAACTCATTCATTTGAAAATAAACATTTCTTGGCGAAATTGCACTTGTAGGATTGGTCCCCGGGAATTCAAATTCGAGCAATTGAAAGTGACTGCGTGAACATGCTCCTTTAAGTCATTTTTGGTGATTTATCAACTTTTTTCAGCGTTTGTTAGGACGGACTCAAGCATATTCGCTTACTTTTTTAAACATCAACAAACATGTTTGAGTCCATTCTAGCATAAGCTGGCCTAACTTTGCCTAAAATTGGCGTCAACCCAATAAGTACCGTAAAAATTTGGACGAAAGTATTTTCGAGAATATTTGCCGTAGACCGCCCTCCCCTCTTAAGTAAACCCCCAAAAAACCAACTTTCAGTGGCTTTCGGTCACTAGGGTGGGATTCTCAGCAACCCAAGTCATTTTCTAACCAAAAATTTGAATTTCCGCAAAATTTTTAAAATCTATGGGCAAAAAAACAAATCTGGGGGCAAAAAAGAGTATTCTGTAAGCATTCAAATCTATGGGCAAAAAAATATTATCTTTAACTTGTATATAATAATGTCACTAGAGTACTGACAAAAATGTGAGTTTTGAAATACTTCCGAAAAATAGCAAGAACGGCCAAAAAGCCTAACGTCGTGTAAACCAGATTAAACTTAAGATTACACACTAACTTTTAGAATAAAAGAAGCTACACTGGTTTTCGTTCTTGTATACAAAAAAACATTAAAATAGATTTATAATAATTTATCAAATAGAAAAAGTAAGAAAACGTTTTATCAAATCTAATCTTTGATGTAAAATTTAAAGAATAATTTTAAAGAAATTGGGTTTTAAAAAGGATAATGGTTTGTTTGATTGACATATTTTAGTAATCCAACTAGGCAATTGATTTTAGGTTAGTTTTTGGATGAATAAATAAGTAATGTCTCGATAGTTTTACCTGAGCCTGATCACGGGTAAAGGAATGTTTCGTCAGTTTTTTGCAAATGCAAAAAACTGACGAACTGCTAATTTTGCCTTGGTCCCCCCTGTTTGTGTTTTTCAACATTTTATGTTTGTAATATTGTGTTGTTCTGAACCAGATGATGTGGTCAAAAGACATTTTTTTCTTAAAAGAGTACAAAGCACATGGTTTTGCATTCACATTTCAATATTTGCTTTAGTAATTCCCGATAAATCTCTTTAATTGTACCAACGAAGATGTTTGCTCTTGGCTTGACCAAATTTGTGATAGAAAGCTAAAGCTGAAAGAAGTTGGAGCAAAGATTCTCAGCACATACGCTCGAAAATTCAATTTGTCGACGATAAGTAGGCATGTTCCAAATAGGAAGACAGAAAAGTTGACCATCATGTGAGAACTATTTTTGCAGCTAATTATGTAATATTATCAATTTTTCTTTAGTCCGATCAGCTCAAAATTCGGAGGTTCCATAAAAGCAGTGAAGCTAGGCCACGGAAAATTCCATCTGTACAGGTTTCTAGAAAAGACCAGCACAGTGAATCACTACAGATGCTATGGCTGTGACAGGTAAGGATTTCGATTTTTTCTAATACGCCAGATACATCTTTTTTGAAGGATTAGAAGCAAAGATAAAGAAATAGATTTTCTGCAACCAATGCTTAGCGAATCGATCGAAACTGGCGAATGCAAAGTGAATGAAGCCTCACATTACAAAAATTGCAAAAGATACACTGAGAATGAAGTGAGAGCAAAAGACTTGGACAGGAAGATGCGAGAAGAGATTTGATCAGACGAGACAGCGCTACCGATGTCCACATAGGAGAAGGTGAGGTTATCTTTACTAATTCATACAGATGTTTTTTTAAGTATAAAATGTTGGCACTCAAAGAGTCGGAGAATAAAGGGAAGACGTCACGGATCCTTCATCTCTTGCAATGAAGTTTCCTACCTACGAAGAAGTCAGATATCAGCTCAGTAGGCATCGCCAAGCTGGTGTCATGAGTGTAGAAGATCCATTTGAACTACCTGAACTTTACAAGATTACAAAGCCTGAAGAAAGGTAACTTTTGTGATACTGATCTTCATGTCTAGCTTCACTTGTTTAGGTGGGGATTGTTAGAAGGAATCGCTCTTTTTTCATCTGATCGAAACCTAAGTGCGAGTATTTGGCAGTGGATGCAACATTTGAAGTATGCCCGAAAAGTTTTTGCCAGTTACTGACTATTCGTAGTTTGGTATGTTACTTTTCTGAAGCAGATTAAATAAATTAATTGTGTACTATTGTCTAGTTTCCGGGTAAGTGTCGAAACGAATGGATTTCAATTGCTTTTGCTCTTATGAAAAAAAGAATCGAATGGTTACAAGCTTATCTTCAATGCGATTAAAGAACAGTGGAATCTACTAGGTGTCAAGCCAGCTTTCCGCGTTTTGCTAATGGACTTTGAAGATTCTGAAGTCAAAGCTGCAATTGAATGTTTTGGACTTGAGGTAGATTAGCGATCTATTGTCACACTATTTGAGATTTTTTTAGAAGCTGCGAGGATGTCACTTCCATTTCTGTCAAGCTGTGATTCGTAATGTCAAAACTATTGGTCTCTTCCCACTGTATGACAAGAAAAGTACAAAGTTCAACGCAGCATTCAACAAGCTTATCCGAAAGTGCGTTGCCTTGCCCCTGCTGCCACCGGATTTTGTCTTAATGGTGTGGTCAGATTTGCTAAAGCCAGAACTGAAGGCGTTAGAAGTGGAAAAGGACAAAAAAATAAAAATTAGAGTTAGTTTTTTAACCTTATGCTCAATTATGTGAATGAACACGGGAATACTACTTTTAGCAATTTGCAACGTATTTTGATTTTGGAATGGTTAAGCAAGCCTTTGCAGCTGTGGAACTTGAATCGCCAATCTATCCGGACTAACAAAGCTTGTGAAGGGTTTCACTCTTTTCTGAAACGGTTACAACTTTTTTTATTTAGGCCTTTTTTATCTTCATGTTTTAGTCGTCCGGGTTACGAAAGGCCAGGATATGCGCGCTTGTTCCACCTTCTATACACGATTGAATACCAGCAGAGTCGGCGAATCATAAAGTTGCGGGAAGGAACTAAAGTTAAACTGAAATCTAAAATTTACAAACAGTCGAATGATCGTTTAGAGGAACTATGGAGAGCTTTTGAAGTTAGTCATTTTTCGGGGGTTTTTTAATTTGTGCACTTGTAGGAAAGAAACAACAAAAGTCGTGAGTCAATCGATGTGCTGTCTTCATACCGATCTTTTTTCGTAAAGCAGCTCGTTTGGTATCAGATGTAGGTGGAACTGGCCTAAGAACCGTCAAAGCAGAGAAAGTGTCACAAAGCATGAAAAGTGCCTTGTTAAATGTAGTGCAGCAAAGAAAAAGAAGCGAGGCAGTATAGAGGAGGTTACAGTCAAAACAAAGAAACCAGTTGCTTTGTTGTTTAATCCTCCATCGCCAAAGTATCAGGAAAGTGTTTGTAAAACTCTTGGTGAGAGCTTGCACCTGTTTTTTATTTACATCCTTATTGTAAGGTATCCAATGGAAGGCCAGCCATATTTTTGGATCGATCTTCACTTTCATCAATTCGAACTGTGCTAAGCCAGCGAGTGTTCTTCCAATAGAAGGTGATGGCAATTGCGGCTTCCGGTATTTTGCAATTTCTGTATTCATTGTCACGTATGCTGTTGTAGAGCTCATTCCATGGGACTAACTGGCAGTGAAGATCACTAAAGAATCGTAAGAAAGGAAATAGCCAAATTCCATGCTGAGCATGTTGATGAGGACTGGTGCAGGTTGCTCATGACGGATGAAGAAGCTTTGCTGAATCATGTCAAGAATGTTGTGGTGCTAGCCAAAGATGCTTCAGATAGAGATAGTTATGCCCGAGATCTGGACTTTGCGGCAGCTTCCAAGCTATTCCAAGACAACGTGCTCGTCTCTTCAACAGCTGGATGGAGAGTCTATTCGCCCGATCTAAACAGTAGCTGGAAGAAGTCAAAACAGAATACAGAAATTCCGTCCATTCTCATTAAATTTACTCAAAATAATTTTGAAGTGGTGTTAAGTGTATAATTGTTTAGTGTATGTGGTTCTTATTGTTGATTGTATTACTTTGATTGAATAAAATTTGGGGTTCCTCACAAAATTTGCAAAATTAGCTTTTCAAGTAAGATAGAAATTTTCAAAACGGGATGTTTTACAGTGTCCTAAAAAGTTACGAAAGCTTTACCGCTCAGACATCGACACCGGGTTAGGCTTCATGCAGAAATGAGAAAATGAATACCAAATATATTTTTGTCACATTTATGAATTTTGGAGTGAGGGTTCAGATTCGTAATTGGAAACGTAGCTTAACTGATATAATGATCTCCGATACGTGTTTCCAAATAACTAAAAAAGAAAAAAAAATGCAAAAAAACAACAGGGGGACCAAGGCAAAATTAGCAGTTCGCCAGTTTTTGCATTTGCAAAAAACTGGCGAAACGTTTCGTCAGTTTTTTGCAAATGCAAAAAACTGACGAAACGTCAACGCACCTGATCACGGCCCCCCAAAATTTGAATGATAGTTTATTAGGAAAATTAGGCACCAAATGAAATTTTTTCAAAAGCGGTTATTATTACACTTTTAGAGTCTTCTGTTTCGTACGCCCGATCTGGGTTTTTCCTTGTTGACTTTGGCATGTTTATGACCAAAATATTGCTCACACTAAGGGCTTTCAAATGAGCCATCACTTGCCCATTATCAAAATCACAATTGATTTCTGTGAAACTTTTTAAAATTTCTTCATTATCTGCTTGTCTAAATCGAGATCCTAAAATTACTTTTCGTCAAATTATTCTCAAACAAAATCGGAGACTCGATAAGAAGAGTAAATTTGCTACATTTTCGTACTGAGGACGTATGCGGAAAATGCAAATTTAGGGTGCCTTATGCAAAACTTGGATAGAAAACGCCAAAACCCCTATTTTTACTTGGAAAAATTACACTTGTTTGTTTTAAACGGCCTCTAATTTCTAAAAAAACGTCTTTACAAAAATTGGCTCAATTATTCTTGTAACTGAATGTTTGGGCTTTCTTTTGGTGTATGAAACGTCGTAAAAGATTTTTTAGACTTTTTGACGGATTTAAGTTTGGTATAATTTTCAGTTATCATGAAGGCATGGAATTCAAGCTACAAAAGAGGCAAAAAGCAAGACCAGCATCAAGAAATAATCAGTGAACCGGTTAAAAGGAAGCAGGATTCGGTAGGTTATCTTCTGGTATAAAAAAAGTTACTTTACTAAAAAGTCTCTTATTTTGCAGCTTTTTACCATCAAATTCATGAGATTTTCAGGCAAGCTCAACGGACGTGCTACTGCAGTGCAGAAGAAGCTGACAACCAAGCAAGTTAACATTCTAAGGACTTCTGAAACAAGAACAGCTCTGATCGAAGCAAACAGTTTCCAGACGATCGCAAAAGAAATAGCCAGGCCACGAAGTAGGAAAAATCTGCATTTGTAAGCTTTTTTACCTTGCTTTTCTGGTAATGGTGATGTAGACTCTTCTGTTTTAGCAGATAGGTGGCCATTGATTTTGCAACTCATGGACTTGGTAAGTTTTTTTAGTTAAGTTTTTTAATTAAGTGTGCTGTAAGTAACTTTGGTTGATAGGCGTTGCCGAAATCCGTTGCATGCTGCCATACTACTGATAAGGGCGAATACATCACCCGTCGTTTTCTCAAAAGCGTTGTTGAGCTGAAGGAGCATGTGTGTTCATTGGGAAGGAAGGCAAACCAAGAGAATTTGTCGTCGTTGATCCAAAAGTTAGAATAAGGAAAACAAAAAAAAATTTAAAAAAAATTGAATTTCACCAAAAATATTCTTGGCGTTTTGTTGTTCTTGAACTGCACTAAAATTCAAATTTTGAGGGGCCGTTCTAATTGTAATGTTTGTATTTGGCCCTATTCTTTTTTTCTAATTTTATGGGTTTTTAGCACAACTCTGTTAAGTTTTAAGAATGCATAGAATGTGGAATGCATAATATCTCATTTTGTCAAGAAAGGATTGCAGTTTAAGATTTTCATAGAATATAAAAATTATCTGTCAAACTTTTGAAAAAAGTGGCTGGAGAGTAAAAAAATGATTATCTGAATTGTGAACGGTTCAACTCTACTTTAAAAAAAAAATATTTGCATGTTCTTTTTTGAAAAACAACTTTTGTGTAACAATATGTATGTTTGTTATTAAAAAAGTGCAAACAGATAAAAATCCGATTGATCTTTAACTCGTACAAAATCAAATTAAAGTCAACCTGTTTGAATGGAAAAAGTAAATTTGGATCTTTGTTTAAAATATTAACAGACATTTTTTCAGAATTTTTCAATCAAAAACATAATTTTTTAAGCAAATTTTTTATTTTAATATGTTTTTCATTACTCATCTGGAAAAAGGTCTAGGGTTTCAATTTATTATTCTGGCACAACTGAAAACCCAATTCTTTCACCAAAAGACTTTGATGAACAGCAAAATTTGTTAGCTTAATTTTTGCATTCTTTTTTTTTCTATTCTTATCATTGAATTCTTTGCGTTTCACTTGTTTATGTTTTTATCTCGTGGTTTCTTCAATTTGCCAAGTAAAATATAAAAAAACGCTAATCACTGTTCCTATTTTTAAGACAATTCTTCACACTAATTACAATTTATTTAGCATTTTCATTGTTATCTTCTAAATATTTAGTTTAAGCTTCAAAATGATTGTTTGAAATTAATAATTATCGATGGATTGGCATAAAAATACCTATGAAACTTTTAAGAATATTTTAAATTTGCTGGCTCCTGCGAAATGTCAGTTTATATGCATACTTTTGCCTATTATTTTGCTTCCGCTGCCATTAATTTACCACAGCAAGGCAAGTTTAGTAAATCACCACTAGTATATTTAAAGCTGATCTACAAGGTTTTTAAACAGTTAAGACTTAACGAAAAACAAAATCAAATCATTCTAAAAATTATTTTGTTTTTATAATGTTTTGACTACGACTTACCCAAGTTAAGTACATACTGAGGCCAATTTTCCGCACTCTCTTTTTTATCCAACCCTGTTTTGTCTGTTCGACAATACTTTTGTTGCTTTAGAGCGACGAAACTTTAGGTTGGCCGATTCCGTTCGATAATACAGTCAAGTCTCGATTTAGTGTAGTTTCGATTTAGTGTATATCTCGATTTAGTGTATATTTTTTTCGGTCCCCAGCACCTACACTAAATCGAGACTTGACTGTACTGCTCTTTGACCTATGTTTCATCCAACTTCCACTGGCCAGAAAAATATAAATTAAAAAAAACAGTTAGCATGTTAGGCAGCAAATGAAAGCCTGAAGCTTTCATTTTATAACTCAATAAAAATTTTGTCATAAAACAAGGGTTATCGGAGTGCCGGGTTTCCCGAGGTTCGACTGTATACAACCCCAGTCATTTACTTTAATCCTCCAAGGTTTTGTTGTTACTTTTGTTGTTGTTACTCTTTTTTATTTAGTTGCACTACAGAATCCCCTCCACGCAGAAGGGTCAGATGGAGGAGATAACCTCATATTCGTGTTCCTCGACCACGATTTAATGAGAAAGCCGCGTATTTTTTTGAATTCTTGTACTTTATGGCGGTCTTAACATGTTTTTCAACTCGGGCCGTGGCAAAAAGAGACTCTATATGCGTTTTATGATCAAGAGTCTTGCTCGGAATCATGTCTAAGGTAAGGGAGTGCGCGCATCTCTGACTCTCAAGCCTCCTGCGCCCACGAAGGGGGCGCAGGGAGCTTGGGGGCTTGGACTTGAGCTGCGCACCCCCTGGAAGAAGCACGATAAGATTATTTCGGGCATTTTTGGACGAGGTACACATTGTGTGCTATCCAACTTTACTCCCCTTTCTGCCCAAAAAAAGTTACTCGCGTTTTTCGGCTAGCGTTTTGCCTCCTTTGGCTTAGAGAATACATACTCTTTGGTCATTTTGGGGCAAAAACGCGGTCTATAGGGCCTCGAGTAAAAAAAAAGCAAAAAAAATTTATGTTGCACCTTATCAAATAGGGTTGACCTTTACCTTGGAGGACCAAGGCAAAAAGTCAAATTTTGGTCATAAATTTTTTTTTCAATAATGGTCGGCCGCGCCCTAAAAACATGTTTTCTACCCAAATAAAGACCAGAGAATCTCAAAAAAGTAGTCAAAACACGCTTTGGGGAACATGCGATATAAAAAAACTCCTGCCGATTGGGCCTACCGGAATATCTCGTCGCCACAGGTTCCTGAAAAAAATCAACTTGAGGTACCAAGGTTAGAACTGACTGGGATATGGGGGCGTAGGCAGGCCTGTGCACGGGCCGGCCAGGCCCGGGCTGGCCGGCCCGGTCCGTGATTTTTAAAGCCCGGGCCGGGCCCAACTTTTAAAATTTCTTTCGGGCCGGGCTCAAAAAACTCCAGGCCGGGCCGCCCCGGAAATTTTTGGTCTAAAATACACCCTTTAAAATTTTCGCTTTTAGTCATCTCTATTCCACCAACCTATCATTCAAACTGTTTTCAGCAAGAATTTCTCGCTTTTTTTTTGGAAAAATCTCTTTGTCAACAGGACCACGATCTCCAGGTAGAAACCGCCTAATCAAGCATGAGCAACAGTGAAGGAGAATCAAACGAGCCCACGGCCAAGCGGATCTATTTGGCAGGTAATATTTAATCCAATTTTTACTAGTTAGCTTGTTATTTATTCAACGTTTAGTAAGCAAGTCTGCACCTTATCTTACCAAAGATGAACTCCTGATAATGATTGAAAACAAGTCTAGTCGAATATTTTTCAAACCAAAGCCTAATCATCGAGAAGGAGAGACTTAAGCCAGTAGTGAAAACGGCGATTGAGATTGGGTAGATGAATAAGTCGCTAATTAGTCTCTATTTCAGCGATAATTATTCAGAGCGAAGCGACATGGGCTGGTGGACATCATGCTCTCCTTGTCAACAGGACCACAATTTCCACGTGCGTGGCGGCCAAGTTGAGTCTTTTAATTAAACAAGTTGCTCCAAAACTGGTGGCTCAACTCAAGAAGCGTGGTGGTGCCTTCGGACTAGATTATGGTAAGCGCCTCAAAGATGAGCTCTGGTTGACAATCCATTTTCTTGATATCAATTGGTAAGTAATTAAGGTTGTTCTTCTTCCCATTCATGAATCAACCGGATAAGAAGTTTCAATCTGTGTGGAATGTTCCGCTGCGGAAGAGATCTTGAAGACTACCAACAAGTCTGGATCCATCTGGTCGAATCCGATTAATATTGCGTTTGAGTGATTTTGAATAATAAAGTGTGTTTTATAGTTCTCTAGACGTGTTACCCACACTCTTTTTCTTGCTTGATTTTCTGAATATGCTTGGAATGGGAGCAGGACGTTTCGCTCTCCGGACGTTTCGCTCTCTGAACCGTTCCGCTCTTGGCCATTTCGCTCTCGGCCGTTTCGCGCTCGAGCCGTTTTGCTCTCAGTCAAATATTCATTTAAAAATTACACATTTTTTGACATTTTGATTAACCATCATGTTGGCACGCTTTTGTATAATTAGCAACGTCGTAAATCATTTTTCAGTTTGAGTTTCTATGCTGTTATTTTTCGTGATGATGCTTGCTCTTTTTTAAATTTTGGGTGTATATACACCTTCATGGATATATGCCTTTCCCCTTTCCCTTGCAATGAGGAGCAAGTTGGGTCTTTTTTTCTGTTTTCTGGGGTATGAACCCACCCCGAAAAACACATTTTATTTAACTGAGAGCGAAACGTCGCGGATCCGTTTGGAATTTCACTTACAGTTGACTATACCTTGACTATACTAACTATACGGGCCGGTCCGGGTCCAAAGAAAAAATTAAGCTCCGGGCCGGGCTGGGCCGGACTCAGAAAAAAAAATGCCAGGCCGGGCCGTGAAAACTGGGCCCGTGCACAGGCCTGGGCGTAGGTTATCTCCTATATACAGGGTGGCGCAAATTTTCGTAACTATTTGTTTTGCTCATATCTTTTGAATTTATTGTGTCTCGCCGAGATCTTTTTTTTTATTCGATAGCCAAGACTCTGAGCAATTGAATGGCACCAAACATGCATAACAAAAGTTTATTGTACAATCAACAAAAACAACAACAAAGTTTAACAACTAAAATTCAACAAAAATCATTCAAATCAATCATTCAATATTGCCATAGGCTTGTTCGACACTTCGTCCTTGGACATCGATGCATCTTTGAAGGCGGCAACCATAGCTGTTCATTGCACGTTGGACCATGTCAGGAGGCAGTTCTTGAAAGGCTCGGACGATTCGTTGCTTCAATTCTTCCAGATCGGCAGGTTGAGTGCAATAAACTTGGTCCTTGATCCACCCCCAGAGAAAGAAGTCGCACGGCGTCAGATCAGGCCAGCACGACGGCCAACGATACGGAGCAGGACGATTTGCTGAGTAGTATTAGAGATGTTTTGTGTGTCTGATTGATGGTTTTGATTTTTTAGGAGTGCTTTTCTTTGTGTTTTGGGTCAAATTTTTTTAAAATTGAAGCTGAGAGTCTCAGGAGTCGAATGGCTGTTTTGGATTTTGATTTTTAAATTTTTTTTGGGTTTGTTTTTTTGTGTTTTAGAGAAAAAATTGTGGTTTTTTTGTTCGAGAGTGAAAATCTCGGAGCTAAGTGGGTTAAACGGTAAGGGCGGGATGTCCATTATGTTGCGTTGAATCTCATATTTCGTTTAAAAAAACGATCGGCAAAAAATAAAGATTTTAAACAGGAGATATGTCAAAGCGTATGGAGATGGTCATTTAGAATGAATTTGGATTTAGGCATTTTTTAATTACAATTTTTTGTCTCGAAAGGAAAGTTGTTTCCTATATTGTTTTCTAGCTGTTTTTTGTTAATTATTTTTTTGTATGTAGGTTTGACAAGAAAGCAAATAGGTCGGCCATTAGAGTATGTAGGAGAGCCAAGAGAGTGGGTATGCATCAGGCATGTGCACGGGCCGCCAAAAGTACGGCCCGTGCACATGCCTGGCATGATAATAGAGTAGCAAGATAGGCCAGAAGAGTGGGTAAAGGTACCAGGAGAGTAGGTAGGTGTGCCAGGAGAGTGGGTAGGGGTACCAGGTAAGTAGGTAAGCAAGCCGGGAGAGTAGGTTGGTGTGCCAGCAGAGTGGGTAGTGGTACCCAAAGAGTGGGTAGGGGTACCAGGTGAGTAGGTAAGCAAACCAGGAGAGTAGGTAGGTGTGCAAGGATAGTAGGTAGGTGTGCAAGGAGAGTGGGTAGTGTACGCATAATGTGGGGCAGGTGTACCAGGAGAGTATGTAGTGGTACCAGAAGAGTGTTTATTGATGTTAGGAGACGTTTGAACCTGTATCGATCATTTTTTGAGTTTTTCTGTAAGTATTTTGACTAATTAAGTAATCGTGAATGTATATTTTTTGAACATTGACCGAGGCGAGGGTGATCCGCTGACAGGCGGGCCCCCCGAGCTATTGTATACTGTACTTGAGTAAAGTTTCTATACATAACTTTTGCCTTCCAAGCTTTTTACAAAACTTTCAGGAAGCATCATGTGCCTATGTAGTATTTATCATGGGCTTTTTTTGGATGACAGAGACACTACCATTAGCCATAACTGCTCTTATTCCAGTAGTTGCTTTTCCTTTGCTGACCATTCTAACAGCTCACAAAGTGTCAGCTGTGTACTTATCGGTAGTTAAAAAGCTTATTAAAATACTTCAAAACACCTTAAGATACATTTAGGATAGTAATTTTGTCTTTTTCGGATCTATGATCATGGCAGTAGCTGTAGAATCCAGTAATTTACATGAAAGAATAGCCTTGAGAGTGTTGTTGTTTACTGGTCCTAATCCAAGGTGGCTAATGCTCGGCTTCCAACTGTCTACAGCTTTTCTATCCATGTGGATTTCAAATACAGCCACCACTGCTATGATGGTGACATTTTTCATTTTAACACTTTTCACAATACAAGAAGTTTTGCAGGTGCCGATTGTAGTAGCTGTAATTAAAGAACTAGATGTATGTCAGAGAAGACAGTAAGTGAATTAAAAGATTTAAAAATTAGTCGTATTTTATATTTCCGACCAGCTGATTCGTTAATTTGAGCACGACACCAGAAAAGGCAAGGACTAGCATCGACTAGCCATCGACCAGCATCGACTAGACTGGCAAGGACAAGCCATAGTCTTTCTCCCTCAAGACTTTTTAAAAAAAACAACAGTGGGACCAAGGCAAAATTTTTTCATGAAAATTTTTCGCCGAAAATGCTAAAAAAGTGAAAATAAACACTTTTTGAGACTTTTGGGAAAAAAATCAACAGGGGGGACCAAGGCATCTTTTTTTTCCAGAGATGCGAATGCATATAGAGCCAAGATTAGAATAATTTATGGTCGATTTCGAGATTTTTGGGTTCCTAACCAAAATCGAAAAGCGAATCGTTAGTGAAAACTCAATTAACAGCTTTGCAAAATATTGACTGTGCCCTGAGATACAGACCTTCAAAGTTGAGCGGAACGGTTTATGTTTGAAGAAACACAACCTTATAAGTCTGAAGAAAAAAATTCCGCCTTGTTTGAAAAAGTAATCTGAATTCATCAATATTAGAGATTTAAATGAACAAATAAATTAGTTTTGGGTATGTGGGGTATTAGTTCAATTTCAGGTAAAAGTATTTGTATGGAATATTTGGGTAAGCACAACTTCATCTCAAATCAATACCAGATCCGATGCGAAACTAGTAAAAAACGAAACTTTTATAAAAATTTGCTGGTTCTTGCCTTTTTTGAAGGTTTGCGCATGATCATGCCATTTCAAATAAAATATTTATTTGTTTTTAATTTTACACGTTATCATTGATTTTCTGCTAAGTAGATGTGGTACTTCCAGTTTTTTGATGAGTTACTATAAAATGGAATGTTCAAAAGGTAATAAAATGTGGAACAAGATAAAGTTTGCGAGTCTTATTAGTTTGTTTTTAAAGGAACAATAGTCTTGCTATTATTAGCTACTAAAAAATAACAAAGACTAGATAAAATCAAGTATGTGACAGAAAAATAAAAAAACAAAAATCAAAGATTTTTTTATGAATCGAAAAACTAATAACTCAAAAAGCTAAGCTTTACTAAAATTTGTTGGATTAAATTCACTTTGATTTCGAATCTTGTTTAAAGCTTTTTACAAGTGTATTATGAAGCAGATCTGCGGTCTCGGAATTTAGAGAAAATTGCGTTTTCCGAAAAAATACATTTTAACTACTTTTGAAGATCGAAGTTTAGGATTTTCGGTGGGCTGAAAATGGTATGCGCTGCATCTAATTCTATATCCAGGTGCACTATAATCTAGGGTCCGCTAACGTTTTTTTCGTATTAAAGCTGGAATTTAATTATAACCCCATTTATTTCACAAATAACGGATGGCAAGGATTGTATTTGTCATAATGTTGGAAAAATTGGAAAGTTGACTTTAAAACGTTAGGCTTAAAAGTTAGGTTTTTTAAAAAAGTTGGAATTTTTAAAAGAAACATAAAGCTTTTGAGATCGCAAATCTCAGAAGTTTAATTTTGTGTAATTTTTTTTTCAATTTTTTTAATTTTATTTGTAAAAATTAATATTTTATTTGTAAGTTATTTGTAAAAAATTCTTTTGTAAATACAGATCTGATCCGGAGGCGAAAATGGTATCAGAAGATGCTGAAGAAATTCTTAACTTAGACCTGGTTCCTCCTCGTCAACTAAAAATTTACAAAGGACTACTACTATCTATTTGCTTCAGCGCTTCCATTGGAGGTACGGGCACACTAATCGGCACAGGTTCTAACATTGTACTTAATGGCTATCTGCAAAAGTATGTCTTATATTGTTGATAAATCAAACAAAACTCAGCTCATTTAGGGCTTACCACTCCATGAGTCCTGTAACATTTACTTCCTGGATGCTGTTTGCAATGCCTCAAGTGCTTATTCTGCTTGCCATTTGTTGGGCTTGGCTTCAAATTATCTATGTTGGTTTCAAGTACGTCTTTTATGAATAAAAAAAAGTCGACGCTACTGCCGTATACCCTACCCAATAATAGATTCTGCTGTATACCCCACCAAATAATTAAAAGCTACTGCGATTGACCCTAGCCAATAATTTAAAACACAGATATAGCTCATTTTAACCATATATTTTGAAGTAAAAGGACATAAAAAGCGCTCTTAAAGGGATTATAAGCTGTATTGGGAGGAGAAGGGAATGATAGAGGACCACTTTTTGGTAAAAAATTTTATCATTTTTTAGGCTGTCTTACCATGTTTTTCAACTGGGCCATGGCAAAAAAAGACTCTATATGCATTTTATGATCGAGAGTACTTCTCGGAATCAAGCAAATCTCTCAATCAAATCAAAAGGTAAGTGAGTGCGCGCATATCTAACTCATCAAGCCACCAAGCCCCGAAGGGGGCGCAGGCGGCTTGGTGGCTTGGGGTTGAGATGCGCACATCCACATACCTTAGACACAAATCCCTCGAAAGTGACTCTGGATGCATAAAAAATGTATGCGTACCAGAGTTTCTATATGCGGTAGGCCCCAATATTCAAAACTATGTTCAGCATCTTTATTTTTTTGGCCAGTGGGCCCCCTAAAATGCTGTAAAGTGGCCCTTTAAAGGGGCCCCTATTTTGTCACTTTCTCTCCCATTACAGCTTTTTGTCCCTTTTAAGCTGAGTTTTTTGACCTTAAAAATGTAAAATATATGATTAAAATTAGCTATATATGTGCCTAAAATGATTGGGTGGGGTATACGACAGTAGCGCCAAAAAGTCGTATGTGATTTGTTAAAAGTACTGCAAATGACTTTTTTAAAGATATTTTTATACTAAAAAATTTGAGATCACATGACGACTCGCACGAAGGGATGGTAGGTCGAATGCTAAGAAAGAAGTACGAAACACTAGGTGGCATCAGGTATGTTGTTTCGAACAACCTCACATTAATTTTTTTTTCAGTTACGAAGAAAAAAGCATTCTTGTCTGTTTTTTGGTGCTAATTCTATTGTGGCTAACGAGACAGCCAGAGTTTATTCCGGGCTGGGGAGCACTGTTTCCTGAAGGGTTGGTTTTGAATTTTGTGGATTCTTTACTTCGAATTTTAATATATTTTTTTGTTAAGAATGGTAACTGACGGGACGGCTGCAATGGCTGTCTCGGTTTTATTATTTATCTTGCCAGCTGAAAACCCTTTTAAAATTCTAACATCTAGCACAATCTCAACTAAGCCCATAAAAACAATTATGACATGGAAATTGATGAGAGAAAAATTCTCTTGGTCTACTATGTTGCTTTTGGGCGGCGGTTATGGAATGGCTGCAGGTAAGTAACAAAATTTTTATTTTAAAAAATCTTAACTATACAAGCGATATCAAGAGTTTAGTTTAATATAGAGACACAGGGTTGTCGAATCGAATATTCGATTTCGAATATTATTCGATATTATTCGAAAAATTTCGAATATCGAATCGAATATTCGAAATTTTCGAATATCGAATACCGAATCAACATTCGAAAATCTTGAAATTCTAATATTTAAAAATATTTTCAAACACGCGTTCGTCTCATCTCGATATTTTATCTTTTAGTATGTTTCAAATTATTCACAATTTCCATTCCAGAGTACCTTCCAAATTTTCTCCCGTCTTCTCTTCTTATAAACCTTGAACCCACCTCTCATTTTTTAGGACGAGCTGGAGCGCTACGTGAATGATCCAAAACTTCCGCTCCCGAAGCCAAACGCGCCTGGTCACGACTGGTGGACGCTCAACTCTCCAAAATATCCCCGGGTGGCTCTCCTCGCTAGAAAGTTCCTTACAATATCCATTTCCAGCGTGGCGTCAGATAGATGCTAATCATCTCCGGTCTCGTTTCTCAAAGAATGTGGCGGCGGACCTTTTGATGATCAAGACGGAATTGGCGGATAAGATCCTCAATGAAGCGGCACAGAAGAATCAAGAGGAGACGGAATATGTTGTCGTGATGTTGATGGATTGATTTGTTTGGAATAAAGTTCAAATATTTACTTTGCTTAATTGTTTGATTAGGACTGATACGTGAATAAGTCTGATACGTGTTTTGAATATCAAATAGTATAATAAAAATTTCGAATATCAAATGTCAAATTCGAATATTCGAAAATTTTGAATGCTCGACAACCCTATAGAGAAAGAAAGAGGCTTTCGGACGGGATTTCGGGACGGGATTTTCAGCCGAAAAAATTTCGGGATCTGGATTTTCGCTAAAAAATTTCGCGATCCCGTCGGGATCTCGTTCAAATTTCGGGATTTTGTAAAATAAAGAGAAAAACAGGAAAAATTCATATTTTTTTTGACAAGATATTGAGCATTGAGCAGAAAAAGGCGACCGATTCTTCAAAAAACGGTCAATTCAAAATTCGAATTGGCAGAGGATAGCTCTCTTTGGTCTCGCACTATACTAGTATCGCTAGAGTATATACTCTAGCGACTCAAGAATGTACAGTGGGAGACAAAAGAGAACTGTCTCCCGCCAACTCAAATTTTGCATACTCCGCTGCGCTCAAAAGCCATCGTCCTTTAACACGAAAGTTCCCGACTGTAACAACGATTCCTATAAGAGTTTTAGAAACTGTTAAGCACGAATATCACAAAATCGGACCTCTAAACATAAGTGCAATGCACTTAAAAAGCCCAATTTTCAAGACGACTCATCAAGGTGAAATATGGTTTTTTTATTGTTTTTTTTTAAAGAAAAACTTTAGGCTGGTGAACTGTGAATTTATTTAGCGCAGAATCTTTTTTATACTCATTAGAAAGCCCTTTGCCTTTTTTAAACTTTCATCTTTATGAAAAGCATAGCAAAATTTTTGCACAGAAACATGCAGACATAAAAAAGACTTCAGATTCAGAATCAGCATGATAAACGGCACCTGACAGTGCTTTCAAGCTTAATAAAAAGAGCTTTTTGACTGTCTAGCCTAAGCAAAAAAGAACCCAAAAAAATGTCTTAAAAACAGTTTGACGTAAAATACATGCAAACTTAAAATTGATAATCGTGCTTAGCAGGTTCTAAAACCCTTATAGAAACCGTTATTACACTCGGGAATTCATGTGTTAAAAGTGTGAAACTTTACGTTAAAAAGCAAAAAAGTAGTTACCCCGCCTGTTTGACCTTTAGATTAGCCTGGTAAAATTTATCAAACTGCCCACTTCTTTGAAAAAGTTAGAGCTGCGTACAGGCCTATTTATTATGAGCTTTACCTTTTTACATTTTTTCTAATTTCATACTTCAAAATGATTAAAGAGGAATTTTTAAGACTATAACGAAAAGCAACAAAACAAAACTTTTATCTCTACTTTACTACCTTCTTACTAAAACTTTTTGAAGGAGTTGAAAGCAGCGGATTGTCAGATTTAATTGGTCGATGGTTGACTGGACTGGACTTTCTGCCAGAGTTTTTCTTTGTATCAGTCAGTTGTATTATGGTAACTGTTCTGACTGAGTTCAGTAGCAATGTGGCAACTGCTTCTATATTTATTCCTATGGTTGCTTCGATTGTAAGTTTATCCCAACGAAAAATTTCAGAAACTTATTTATCTTAAGGCTCGCCTGCACAAAACTAACCCTCTTATCTACATTTTGCCGGTCACCTTGGCTTCTTCCTATGCCTTTATGTTTCCAGCTGGTACTCCACCAAATGCTATTGTTTTTGGTGTCAAGATTCTTAGAGTTGTTGACATGGTAAATTTTTGGTCACTTTATTACATGATTTTCAATTTTGTTCAATTTGTTTATCAATCAATTTGTTTTTTTAATTTTTTAGGCGATTGGCGGAAGCATGCTTAATCTAACCGCTTTTTTCTTGTCCCAATTTATGACTCAAACCTATGCTCATCTAATTTTTGACATGAAGAGACCAAACTTCAGTTACGCTCCTTCTACAGCTAACAGTTCCCATATAAGTACAGGCTTGATGTATTCTGAAGCAGCGGCTTCCCAAACATCTGCACTCTTAAGTCTTTTTCCTGACTGATTGAGAATATATAAAAATATTTTTTAGTTGAATTAAATATGTTAATAAAAGGCTTACAATAAGTCTGTTAAAGTCTGTTTTAATAAGCCTGTTCTTATAAGTCTTTTTTTCAATTTTTAAAATAAATCTCAATAATCGCCTAAAAAACCTTTTCTACCCCGGTGTTGGCATTATCGGTTTCTCGTATCCGAAATCTCGAGTGACTTATTTATTTGATCCACATACTCGGACTAGCCTTTAAGTTAGCCTGTTGGTAGTTTTTAAGATATCTAGTGATATAAAATTGTTGAATTGTAATTCCTGCACCATTTTTGACGATAAAAAATCTTGCGCCGTTTGTTTGTTCACAAAAGGTGCAGGTTTAATAATGCTGCGAGTCCAGATTTAAATCAAATAAGAGGGAGGGCTATTGTTCATGTAGGGCTATCGTTCCAAAGTGCGACGTATTATTGGAACTCGACTTTTACTTTATTTATTTTTTGGAAATGTTTTAGTTCAACAAGACTAACAAATTAAAAAAATTACGAGTTTTACCAAACAGCTTATCAAATTAAAAAGATCTTTGTCATCTTTTTTTCCAGAAAATCACTTCCTGTATCTTTTTTGCTTTTATTTTTCTAGTTTAGATCTAATTAGAGGATCTGCTTTCTCTTATCTTCTCTTATTAAACTTGTTAAAAAAAACTTGCAATTTACTAGATTCATTTTACCGAAATGAGTAGGAGATCGGCTTTACTTCTACTTTTCTTAATTTCCTTTTTGTTAGTTATGCTTTTAAGTGGCCACGGATTGTCTTCTTTACTTCCGACTGGATTTGTGCCTTCTTTTCTGACTGAAATCTCTGCTACACATCGGATACAGTTCAAAGAAAGTAAACTAGCACATCAGCTTTTAGACGGCTTAAGAGGCATTGAAATTGGTCCTGGTGCTCACAATCCTTTTGGTAAGCTCTGATAAAAACAATGATAGTTTATAGTTCTCACAAAAACAGTATAAAGCCATTACAGTGAGTTCAGTCACCGCTCTATATAATGACACTCCTTTTGATGGGCTCAGGGGTATTGTTAAATCACAATGTTTTATACTGGAATTGTTGATGTGTATATCGAGCTTTTTTATAACTATAACATTGAAGAACTATTAATCGAATGAACCAATTTTTAAAGACCTTTGAAAAAAGTTTTGTTATGAAGGATGCTGGAAAATATCAATCAATATTAAAAAATCAATAAAAAAAATCGTCAGTAATTTTTGAATTCAAAGTTTTAAAGCGTTTTTCACTTAACATGTTATAAAATTTGTTACATAGTTTTTGAGTTTCGGCCATATCCCTTGATGGGTACCGATTTTTGAGCTTGGTCTCCCTGTGGTTTTTTCGTTTTTTTTTTCGTTTTTGCACAAAATTTGGAACCGGAAAAATGTGTTTTTGAATAGAGAGTGTCGTTGAATGCAGTGTCGTTGTATAAAGGGTCAGTTTCCCTTAAATTTGACTAATACCAACCAACCAACAACAGTAAATTTTTTTATCCAAAAAAATACATAGCTTAAGGTTTGACTTGCTATGAAAACATATAAATACAGTCAAACCTGTATGTTGCAATCCTCTTTGTTGCATCCACTTTTTGTGTTGGTTTGGTTGGCCGGAAAAGAATTTACCTATAATCAACCCTTTAGGTTGCATCCGCGTCCATATTGAATCCGGACAGGGTCGGTTCTTTGTGGGATGCAACATAGAGGTTCGACTGTACTGCTAAAAATCACCTACCGTATTTCCTCTAATGGGCCCACCGGTGGGTTTATTTTTTTAACCTTCCTTTAGAGATGCGCGGGTGTGTGCTTATTAGAGGGGAATGTGCTTGGTGTTTAAAGATTGAGAAAAAAAACAATCTTATTGGTCTAACATAGAAAAACAATCAGCGAAATTTTTAAACAAACTTTCAACTTTGGTAGATGCAAGGAGCTCCTGTTTTTATTGGTGCGTGGACGTTTAGCGGTTGGCGTGACAAATGTCACAAAAACCGCTAAACGTCTTAACAGAACGCCAAGCTTGTACACATTCAAATTCATTCTTATTTTTCCCGCAGTCGGCTGTTTTTTCGTTGTATTGATTTTTTCTCAAAGTTTTTTTTAAAGTCTTTTGGCAGATTCTAGCCTTTTCACATTGCTTTACTTTTGTTGAACGGGCCTTAGGGTAAAAGGTTTCAGGTAGAACTATCACGTAATTACCATCATTCTCTAAGGTTTCTAAAGATAAGTAATAAAAACCCCAAACCCTACAAAAACCCTAAAAATCGAATAAAGAATTTCAGATTGTAGAATTACTTTCATTTGCCGGACTCTGGGTGCTCCCACTGACACCACACAATATTCTACTTTATTTCTCAAGCATTATAATTTTTTTGAATTATTTCGAACAATTTTTATTGAAGACGGGTAGTTCCATTAAATAATAGTATAAATAAAGTCGTCATGCTTCTATTTATCTTCTTCGTCATCATAAGAAGATTTGGGGCTTGTAGAAAGTTTTCGAGTTATGCGGGCTTTTTTAAAAAATTTGGCTATGCAGCCACTTCCCCAGTTGATTTCCAAATATTTAGTAACTGGCATTGTAATCTTTTGACTATATTTATTTAATTGTGACGAATGTTACGCTGTTGGTACTAGTAAATGTGGAGATTTGTGAGAACCAAGGCCCGAAAATTTGGAAATAGATCGGGCAAGGGTCTATGTTGCCAGGGTTGGTTCAATTCTGGTTTCTTGAAAATTGCGGTGACTCACAAATTTGGATGGATGTTTTCACGATTAGCTTTTGGAAAATCGGTAACGCAAATACTGGTGCCCAACTTCTTTGAAAAAATAAAAAAACCTCCGTTTTTACTTGTCAAATTTTCCACTTATGAAAAAAATCTGACGCAAGATATTTTAATAGGTCTTTATTTGTAGATACACAACAGTTAACAACAACGGACAATGAGAATATGACCTGCTTTCTGGAATAATTCCTCACTTTCGACGTTGACATTGGTCAGGCGCTTGAAGGAGCTGACTGGTACAAGAGTAACCAAAGTGTAGAGCTTGTGCGGAGAGTCCTCATCATCATTGCGGCGACGCGGCAGACGAACACGCACAAGGAATGGCACATTTCTAAAACAAAAACGGATTACCCAGGTCTTGGACATTACTCAACTCATTTTAATATGCAAGAAAAGTACCCAACTCACTCCTTTAGACCACAAAAACAGGTTTAGACGAGTGTCGATCCGGACATTAGAAGTTGCCATCTGCTACTCAGCGAACTTACGCACTTCTTTGATAGCCCTTGGAGCGCGGAGCTTGAACCCACTGAAAATAGTAGATATGAGAGAAAAGATGAGAGAAGCCAGAACTTACATCCCATGAATGCGCTTGTGCACGTTGATGGTGTATTCACGAGTGACCACCTTGTTCAGAGCGCTTTTCGATTTCTTTTCGACCTTTTATTAGAAGAACCAGCCATTTTCATGTGGAGTAGGTACCGAATAAACTGAAATTAGTTACGAAATATATGAAAACAGTAACAATGTCATAGTATCAAGAATTCCAGTTCCACAATATCACAGTTTGTACTAGGATGTACTAGATGCTGGCTTTTATGCACAAATTCATACACCGGTAAATTCGTAAACCAGTGAGCTCTTCGATCTGTATATACGTCAAACAATGTACTCTTTTCTTTACTCTTTTATCGCTTATTTTTACTCCTAAAATTAACCAGTTGAGGAATTTACCGGTTGATGAATGTGCGGAGAGCCTATATGTTCAACAGAAGAAAAGTAAATTCTATCTTCCACTGTGAAGTTTGATCCAAAATCACTATCGAAATAAGAAGAGAATAAAAGCTATACGATAAACCAACCATGCAAAAAATAAGAATGAATTTGAATGTGTACAAGCTTGGCGTTCTGTTAAGACGTTTAGCGGTTTTTGTGACATTTGTCACGCCAACCGCTAAACGCCCCTATGCCGTTTTTATTTACTAAGATCGCAAATTTAAGGTTTAAATACACTTAATGTCGACTTCACTGCCAATAAAACAATTTGGAAAAAATGTGAAGGAGAATTGGCAGGCAAGAACGTTCGTTTGGACGTGATAGCTATGGGAGACAATCTACCTTTTCCCGATGAATCCTACGACTTTGTTCTAAGTTCACATGTTATTGAGCATTTCTACGATCCGATCAAAGCTATTAAAGAGTGGTTTAGGTAAATATTTTTAAAATTGAAAATTTTTGCAAGTTTATGGGTATGGGTGCAAGTTAGTAACGATTTTTTGAAGTTTTTTTAATGAGACTATTTTTGGGGGGTATATGATGATATGGGGGTATATATCACTGAACTTTTTTTTGTTGAAAAACCTCCAAAAATTTAAAAAATCATTGACAACTGGCCAGTTTCCAAGTCTTTGGTCAATTTCCAAATTGTTGAAACTTTCAGAGTAATTAGAAAAGGTGGTTACGTTTACATGATTGTGCCTCATAAAGAGAGAACTACCGACAAAAAGAAGACCCGAACTACTTTGGCAGAACTTCTAGAAAGGCACGAACACCCTAATCCCCCTGCTGACGACGCCCATTTGCATCACTCATTTTGGGTAACAGAAGATTTTCTGGAGCTATGCAGGCACTTTAAGTGGAAAATAGCGGCTATGCAAGATGTAGATGGTGAGTGTTTCGGTTTTTATACTTCATCCTACCCCACTTTTTTGCCTAGATCTACCCTGCTGTTTTTAGCGAAAGCTTAGGCGCAAAGTAGGCTGGCATACGGACTTCGATGTTTCCGCAATTGCAAAAAGGGTAAGAAAAACATATTTGAGTCTGTCCTGGCCTAGTTTGCACCTTGACAAAAAAAATAGGGGACCAATGCCAAAAAGGTGGGGCATAATTAAGGATAAGAACTAGTGTTTATTTGTGACTTTAGATTTTTGCACATTTTTAAATTTTTTTAGACAAAGTAGGCAATGGATTCACAGTAGTGCTACAAAAGGAGTAATTTATAACCAGTTTTAACGTTAATAAACTAATTTTTTTGTATATAATGTAATTTTTTTGTTAAAAATATTGTTGCTAGGAAATTTCGAGGAAAGTTTTAAAAATAAAAATGTGTTTTCAAATTACAAATAACGTTTTTGTACATATACAGGGTGGGACAATTTTTGTCCCCCTTAACTTTGGCCATAACTTTTTTTTTAAAAGTAACATTCTTTTGATTTTTTTAAATGTTGATCAGAGCATAATAAAAAACAGTTCTGTAAAAAAGTTTTGAAAAAATCATTTTTTGTCGTCTTTAAAGTCCTTATTAAAAAAACAGCGTTTTTTTGACAGAAGAAACAAAGGGGGGAGTAAGGCAAATTCTCCAAATTCAAAAATTCATTTTTTGAATTACTACCAAAATCTTAACATGAAACACTCCGAAAATCGCATTCTTTTTTGATAGAACATGTCCTAAATGTAGCCCTATGTGAAAAGCCGCAGGGAATAAAATCCGGGGAGTAGGTAAAACAGATAATTGGAGTAGGAATTTATCAGATGGCATATATATCAAGTAAGATTCACTAAAACACTTGCAATTTTTCAAATTTTCAGCCACGCAGAAAAGCAGAATAAGATTTCTAAGTCATAATAAGAAGAACAAAAAATTCAAAATTATGAATTTGGAAAACTTGCTTTACTCTCCCCCTTTGTTCCTTCTATCAAAATTGTTTTTTAAAATGAGGACTTTGAAGACGACAAACAATGATTTTTTCAAAACTTTTTTACAGAACTGTTTCCTATGCTCTGATCAACACTTAAAAAAATCGAAAGAATGTTACTTTTAAAAAAATTTATGGCCAATGTTAAGGGAGACAAAAAATTGTCCCACCCTGCAATAGAGATGATGACGGGACGGGAGGGGACAATTCCGTCCCGTCCCGTTAATTTTAGAGATTCGTCCCGTCCCGGAATTCCGCCCGGAAATTTTTTGGCACCTGTCCCGTCCCGGTGTCCCGTCCGAAAAAAATTATTTAAATTCCGTCTCGTCCCGTCCCGAAAAAAATTAAATTTTTCAACAACTACCTTCAACTTGTAATTACAGTCATCCCTATAACGGACCCTCGGTATAACGTCCCTACACGGCCGGTCACACTGCGGGCCGTTATATTGAGGGGTTGACTGTACCATGAATCAGATCTTACAGGAAGCCCAACAAACGTGAATTAATCGGAAGAATGTCAAACGTCTGGAAATTGAAGCATGAATAAAGCATATAGGATTGAAATTCCCGATCGGAAATTTTTATGACCGTCCCGAAAATCTTCCCTGTCCCGGGGTCCGTCCCGATATAACTTTTGACCTGTCCGTCCGCGTCCGTCGAAATTTTTAAATTTGAATTCTGACCCGTCCCGTCCCGAAAAGGTCAAGCCATCATCTCTACCCTGTAATAATCAAAATACAGGCTTCGAACTCAAAATTTCGAAAATAAGGACATTTGCTCATAATAAGGATATTTAAGGTAATTTTTATCAAAAATATGCTATTTTGTGCCGTGCTTTTTTCTCTTTTAGTATTAAAAAAGATTATGACGTAAAAATATAAAAAAACTGAAGATTTGAAGTTCCAAAATAAGGACAAATTTTTTAAATAAGGACACTTTAAAGCCCTGTCGAAATACCATAATCAAAAAATAAAAATCTTTCTTACTTGTTACATATTGCTCTTGTGTAATATTTTTGTAAAATCTACGTCATTTGTTATAACTTGGTATAAGCTCAACATTTTTGGCGCACTCAGAATTTAGAATTTTCAATTTACTCAAAAACATACAAAATATTTTATTTTTATTTTTTTTACATTTAAAACTTATATATAATGTTTTTTTGTTAAAACTTTTACACGCTTGAATTTTGTGGAATTGACAAGACATGAGAGCCGTGTTATCTTCTAAAGCCCGATGACCTCAGAACTGCTGAAAAATAGATGCGTAGGCTTTTCTCTCTCCATTGGACACACTTAGTGACACCTAGTTACTTAGCAAATGCCCGAATGATTTGAAAACAAGGAAGATTTTTTTCGAAATTGAAAAACGACCGGTTCGGTAGGTTAATGTGCTTTAAATTAAAAGAAGGTTTTCAAGGGCTCCATTATTCCACCATTTTTAAATTTGCCCGAATGATAATGCCCGAATGATTTGTAAAAACAAGTTTGTGTTTAATTAGTGTGCATCTAAATGTGGTGTTTGTGCTTTTGCTGTACGCGTGCCTTTTGAGGCCCACCAATTGACAGAAATCATCGTTTCACCAGCTTGCCATGTTAGCCTCGCTTAAAAGATTATTTTTGCCTCTTTCGCTAATTTTTTTGCCTGTTCAGCTCAACAACCAGCGTGGCTGACGCTTTGGGTCTTAAAATAGCTTTTGCAAGCATACTAAACAAACTGCATATACAACATCTAAATTTTCTTCTTGTCATTTACCTCATTTTGAAGATTCACCTAGCTCCTTCGCCTATTTTTCTGCTTCTACTGAAAAATATTATAAAATGCAAAAGTTTTTTTTTCGCATCAAGTTTTTGGCTTTTACATTCACCTTATCTACTGCGCTGATTAAGAATTTTAATGATGATCCACCAAAAGGTAAGTCATCAAATCACCTAAACGGACAATTTCATTTTTTACATACAGTCAACGCTTGCTATAACATAATTAGCTAAAACAAAAATCCCGGTATAAGATAATTTTTTTATAATAATAAGACAAAGCGACGTTCGGTTATACATCGCTATAACACAAAGATTCACATAACATAGTTTTAGTTTGGTTTGAACTCTAAAACTGACTCTCACTGCTGCATAAATTAATAAAGTTGCCAAATTAAATTATACTTTTTAGGCAAGTAAATTATCAAAAATTCTGTCATCTCTTGATTTTTTATCGCAGTTGTTTGTGCCCACATTAAAAAGAAAACTTGCACTTAGCGCACCGTGATAACTGAGAAAATTACAGAAGCCTCAGAGTGTGTAGTAGCTTAAATATGCCAACAATTTCAAAGACCATCGATTTTGGGATAAATAAATGGGTTGGGAAAATTCGTAAATTTTAGATCAGAAAGTGTATTTTTTCTATTAACCCCCATTTCAACACCTGAAAAATCTTGAAGTTGTTAATCAAAATGGCCCTAGCTCTGAAATCCTAGTAAAAAAACAAGCGGTGGAGAGTTAATAGAGGAAATACGGCATAGATGTTTCTTTTATCGTGTTAAGCAGAAAAAAGCAGCATAGCAGGAGATTTTCCGTCATTTTTTTTAAATTAAAGATTTCACATTAAAATATCCCCTTAAAGACATTTAAAGAAAAGATTTCCGTGAAAATGGTTGTGGAAAATAGTCCTTCATCGTATATCAAATCGTCATTTTGAAATACAGGCTAATTTAGAAAAAAAACATCAAACATCGGGGTAGTGAGGCCAGTTTGTGAAAATTGCTTTTTTTTTTAATTTTCATCTTCATTCTAGTCAAAAGTTTGTATACGATTGAGTAGTATTCTTATTTTTATGGTACCAGAGCACGCAGTTCACCTTATGTAATGGTGCTTAGAGCTTATCCAATGGCATGGTAGAGCAAATAAAAATAACTGAAACACTCGAAAGCTGGTGGAGTTGGATAAAAGCGAGATGTGGAACAAGTTGCAGAACAGTTGTGTGTCATGTAGAGAGAAATAAAAAAACTTCATTTGATAAAAATTCAAAAAGCAGTTTTTAAATTTCAAAAGTTTGCCTTAGTCCTTCCTATAGTATTTAGTGGCAAATTAGCTTGTGTGTAAAAATGATGGCTATTGATAAAAAAAATTCCGGGATAGCTTTTAAAATTGGTAAAACTTACGATTTTGAGAAAAATTAAACAAGTTTTAAATATCTGTTTTGTGTTTTTTTAGGAATATTGTCATTTTAAATCTTGCTTTTGACTACATAAATACAGATCTTTTTAAGCAAACTCAGTGGCTACAACTAGTTCTGTTTGGGGTCATATTGTTGGATATAAAAACCGAGCTCAGGAAGCTGTTGCTAAACATGGCGCTTACACAGCTACATTAAACGGAGCAACATCTATTATCAATCGCGCTAAACCAAAAGTGGCTGGTGCATACAACAAAGTGAAACCAGTTGCACTAGGTTTGTACAACAATTCACTGAAACCAACTGCCATTGATGTGTATGATAATATGCTCAAACCAGCCGCCAAACATGTACATAACAATGCACCAATTTGGGCAAACACTGCTTTCCAGCATTCCAAAAATAAAATTCATGAAATCGGACAGCACGTAGATGAACTTACTAAAAACAAGAAATATGCTGCTGTAAATGAGCCTATAAAAGAAGAAATTGTGCCTAAAGACTTAGTGGCTAATCCAGTAGAACATGAAGTAGCAGAAATAAAAGACACGCAAGATAAGCAACTAAGCCAAGAAAAGGAAATTACCCATTAAACATATTTTCGATCAAGATCAGTGGACACTTCTTTAGCCCCCATACTCGGATTTTTTGAAAAGTGACTCCAAATCACCCCCAAACTCATTTTTTCTGCACAACACGATAATAGAAACATTTTCGAACACTTGCTGGTTAAAAATTTTTGAATTTTTTCAAAAAATTTTGCCTTTCACCTCTCAGGGGTAGATGGTCATTTTAGGGTATTTTTCACCAAACTTTAGCCTTTTTTAAGTCAAATAAAGATAAAAATGATAGATTTTGAACACGTTTTCAATTTCTGGGGCCTGCCGCATATAGAAACTCCGGTATGCATATGTTTTTATGCATGCAGAGTCAATTTCGAGTGATTTGTGTCCAAGGTATGTAGGTGTGCCCATCTCAACCCCTGCGCCCCAGGCTTGAGAGTTAGAGATGCGCGCACTCACTTACCTCAGACATAATTCCGAGCAAGACTCTGAAAACACCCTAAAAAGACCATGTACCTCTCAGGGCTGGGAGGTATAATTTTCTGACAAAATTCAAAATTTTTTTAATCAGAAAGTGCTTAGAAATGTTTCTCTTATCGTGTTGTACAGAAAAAATGAATTTGAGGGGCGGGGTGATTTGGGGTCACTTTTCAAAAAAATCCGAGTATGGGGGGAACTAAAGAAGTACAGAGCAGTGTTTTGTATTTCTCAAAATAAACCAATTTTTTTTAATGCACAAAATTTTTGTTTAGGAGTGGCTGGAATTTGACAAACACATCGATCGAAATATCGAAAAGGGCTTTAAAAGAGTTAATTCAAAAGAGTTAATTAAAAAGAGTTTTTAAAAAAAGGCTTTAAAATAGGCTAAAACCCGTGATATTACAGTTTTTGAAAACTTTAGTGCCTGTCTTCAAACTGACTTTGCGAAAGATGCAGCTTTTTTATTGCACAACAGTTGATGCACAATTATTGCTTTTGCACGATCTTGTTGAGGAATGGTTTTTGCTTATTTTCGTTTGGCTGAAGCTCTTTTTTTAGAGATCTCGTGGGTCACCCATCCAGCAAGCTTCTGCACTTTCTCGAGCTTCTTTAAAAACGCGAAATTGTAAATTGGTTAACTCCTAGCATCCAGCCG
The DNA here is from genome assembly GCA_029231635.1 of Ditylenchus weischeri. NCBI lineage: Eukaryota > Metazoa > Nematoda > Chromadorea > Rhabditida > Anguinidae > Ditylenchus > Ditylenchus weischeri. The sequence continues at coordinate 260,671 of JAMRYI010000003.1, forward strand.
AAATTCGGGTTGTCGAGCTCTAGCTCTTCCTCTAAAGCATCCAGCAGAGCCTGATGGTCAAAATCTAATCGCCTGTATCTGCAAGGCTTGTTCCCGAGACTAGTGTCTTCCTCTCTGTTTGAACCATGTGCGAGTAACACTAATATCGATTATTTCCTCGGCTCATACTCGTTTGCGAATACAGTCGAACCTTTATGTTGCATCCCACAAGCGACCAGCCTTGTCCGGATGCAACATAGAGGGTTGATAATAGGTAATTTCTTCTCCGAAATAAAAAAGCAGATGCAATATAGAGGGTTGCAACATACAGGTTTGACTGTAGGCTGAAATATGTCACAAAAAGCTGGAAATCGCCACGAAAAAGCAAAATTGACATTTTCTCTGAATTGTAGTGTTAGTTTTTTAAATTTTTTTCAAATTAACCTGTATCCCAGGATCTCAGCTTTTCCATAAGCTATGACACTCCTTTGAATCATTTCAGTAATGTGGAAATTTAGGGGTTAGATGAAGTATTACTCATTTTACTACTAACTTTTTGTTATTTCATTGAAACCCCCAAATCTCTACATTTCTAAAACCATTCAATGAAATTTGATAACTTGTTGGGAAGCTAAGATCCTGGGCTGCACTTTACTGAAAAAAGTTTAAAAAATTAACACAAAAACTTTATCATATTTAAGTTTAATTTTTTTTCGTGGCAAATTTCAGCTTTTTCGTGGCATACTTCAGCCTTTTCGCAAACCGAATAAGTTTATTCCCGATTTCCTTTCCGAAAAAATTGTTATTATATCTTTACAGGCGAATTATTTCCATTTCACAAGTTAAAAAAATATATTGTTTACTTTTATTGTTTGAAAAGCTGAAGTTAATTAGTTATAAGAAAAGCCAATTTTAATCATTTAAAAACAGGCTAGATTCCGTAAAATTTTGATGAAAGAAACGAAAAAATATTAAAAAGAACTGAATAATTTTTTGTCTTCTTATACACATTTTAAGGCTAGAAAAAATAAATAAATATTTATTCAGAGTTGACTCATATCTGTACGCTTCTCCCTTCGTTGACACACCTTACTTTTTTTGCAAACAATTGTCTTACTTGAAATAAAGCTTCAAGAAATATATATAATAGTTTTTTAGTTGAAATGTCTCAACCATATCATATCTCGCTGCAACTTTTTCTTATATTGGCTATTTTGGGGCCGTATAATGTGCAGGCAATAATTTGTCTTAGAGGTAGGTTTATAGCTATTAGTGAAAGTTGCTTCGCAGATGAATTTGTGCGAAATTACAAAAAACATACAAAATTTTTTGTATGTTCACTTAAAAGACTTCGAGTTATAAACTGTAGAAGACATTTTTCTAAAAACGCGCAAGCATTTTGTATTGAAGTCAGTATCGTAAAAATTTGGAATTTTTTCTTGGCTGGTAGCAAACGGCTACTAAAAATTTGACTCCTATATGACTAAGAGCCAAATAGCTCTTAAAAATGAGCTCTTCAAATAGGTCTTGTATTGGCTCGGAGACAAACTGGAATGGAGCCATCAGCCTCCTTTATACTTCCATTACATGAAATCTAAACGGATTTTTCGTTCCAGTGAAACGAATTTTTATTTTACGTCAATTATCGACTTGAGCACCCAAGTCTAATCCATCCCAGGTGTTGTTTTCACAATAGCATCCTACACATCATACCCGGGACGTGAGACATAAAGACGAAACTAAAAGCTAAATATGAATTTTCGGCGTCTTTTTTGTTACGATTAGAGCAAAAAAATAGACTCAGAAGTAAATGCCATATTAGCATAATAATTGAATACCTTTTCTTGATTTTTTGTATTTTTTATTTTTCTACTTTAAGACATTTTAGGTGTGGTGTTGTTAGAAACCAAGTAAAAAAATAAGTTCATAAGTTCAATGATTAGAAATTTTTTTTGAATTAGCGGGGGACAACCGTTGTCATAGACGGCAATGGCTCTTTAACCGCATTTTTAGAGTCAAACAATAAAAAATCATTAAAAGTAAGGTATATTATGTACTGACACAATTTTCAATAACCTGCTAAGTTACCGTATTCTCTCTAATAGAAGCGCATGCGCTTCTATTTTTCAACCTCCCTCGGGGGGTGCGCTTCTATTAGAGAGTGCGCTTCTAATAGAGAGTGCACTTCTATTTTTTAACCCCTTCATAAAATCCACAGTATTGAGCAAAAATTTCTTTATTTACAGCCATGAAAAAAAAACAATCAGCACTCAATGGACGCATCGCTTTTATTCATCATATTTTCTTCTTTTTCACCGAGGTCCACTTCTTCCATTAGCTTGGCCAGTTTTTTTTCCTCGGGCGCCAGCTTCAGCTTCAGTTGACCACTTGGAACCGGCCCATCTTCTTTGAAGCAGTGGATTTGACCGTCCTCTGACCCATCAGCGAATTTGTTACGCCGCACGACTTGAACGAATCGGTGATAAGCTTCTTTGAAAGGCTGTTCCAGGCTTCGACGATCCACATCGAGGTATTAGACATTTGGCTTTCAATGTTTGACTCACCATCGTCTTCGGTTTGCTCTTGATCGCTCATTTCGGCTGGAATCAGTACAAATTAGAGATTGACAAAACAATTGCTGACACGTCAAGCAGAATGGCACAAATGCGTGAATTGCAGCCTTTTCGTAGTCCTTACCACAAAGTCTATTGAAAAAAAATTGAAAAGCGCCAATTTAACCTAATTTTATTGAATTTTTAGATAAAAGGCCTAGGGGTGCGCTACTATTAGAGAGTGCGCTTCTATTTTTCAACCCCCTTCGGGAAGTGCGCTTCTATTAGAGGGTGCGCTTCTAATAGAGAGTGCGCTTCTATTAGAGAGAATACGGTAATATAAATTGTCTAGACCATCAGAACGGATTTGGCACTATTGAACATCAACTAAATCCACTAAACATTGATTGTGGTCTGTATGTGCAACATTGCGTGAAAGTTGTCAAAAGAAGTGGAGAAATATTCAAGTAAAATTAATATTTAATTATTTTCTACACTTTTTTTATTTCAGAGGTTGTGACTCCATAACTCTGTGTCCTAAAGATGGTACTAAAATAGTCTATGATTCTGACTATTTTTGCTGTCAAGGAGATCTCTGCAATTCTAGTAGCATTAAAAACAGTACTTGTATTTTATCAATCCTATGCTTTGTCAGTATAGTTCTTTTTTCTCTATATTACTGAACTTTGTTTTAATCTGTGTAAATAAACGAGTAATCTATGAAAATGCCTAAATAATTTTCTATGTTTAAAAAACAACATAGCAATTAAAGTTGAGGAAACAGGGTTCTTTAACATTTAAATGCGCACTGTCCCATACAGTAGCGAGCAAAAAAAACTTAGTCAATGGCTGAATGTTTAGAAAGGCCTTTTTATCGCAACAATTTATTGTGTTCTTGTTAATGCTCGTACGACAGTTTTGTAGCATTTTTTTTCATTCCTCAAAAAAAAAATTTGTGTCATAACTATTGTTAAAAAATAGCATGAGGCATGTTTTTACTCTTTTTACAAAGGAAAAACTTTTCTTTGCATCTACAACTTTTTTTATTATTTTTTGCTTAACACTTTTACTAATATCTAATATTTACTAACATCGTATATTTATGTTAAGGACTGATTTACACCTCATTATTTTTTCCCCGAAAAATTCTATATAAGTAGTTTTAAATTGAACTCACAGTTATTAAAAAAAGATTTGCTTATAATACCTTTAGGCAATGTTAATTAAACAGTTTATTTGCAAAACTAGAAGTTTTAAAAAGGTTAGTAAATATTTTTTCTTACCATTAAGGTAAAGATCTTTTTTAAATTTGGGCATCTTCTTTTTCACAAAAAAAACCCCACTTTGATATAGTTAAGGTCAAGCTAATTGCATATTTTTTAAACCCGCTGTCTAACATAAGTAATTTGAAATATATTGAAAAGTATTGTTCTTCCTGCGGTAATTCCCAGAGAAAGGATGAATAATCACTGACCTTGTTTCCGAAAAAGGTTTTTCTCCGGAGGCTATTAGTGATCTTATCCACAGCAATAATCTGTTGCATTAGGTGTAGCAAACAAGCGAAAGTGATATCAATTTCTCACACACGTTTCATTTTCACTGCTAAACCTAGAGGGTTAACTAAGCTAAAAATGCGTAATTCATAAAATTTGTTTAAAGTCTGAAGTATTTTTCTAAATCATTTTTATGAAAATGTAATTTTTTCAATTCTCTAAAGCTATGTCCAGGAAAACAATTGTTGTAAGTTAAAATTTTTTATAATTTTTATAATAGTTAAACCTCACCACAGTGTTTGCGTGAGCTCACTCAAAGTGAGAATCTCAGTGAGTGAGAGTGAGAATGAGCTCACTCACTCTCACTCTCACACTCAATTTTCCGATTTTATTCTCACTCACTCTCACTCACTCCAATATTTTCAATCTCAGTCTCACTCTCACTCTCACTTGCTTACTTTTTCATTCTCAGTGAGAATTGAGTGAGAATTACATTTTTCTGTTTCAGGCCAAGATCAACACAGTTTTTATTTAAATCAAAGCAATGCGTACACCGAATTTAAAAATAAAAGAGAAAATTAACACTTATTAATCAAGCACAATGTTTGCATCTACTACCTTATTTTTTACAACTTGTTCATGCAACTCGGCTAGGTAATTGTCAACTGCTGTCTTCTTCTGTTTCTGCAAAATAATTGGATCAAGAGTTGGTGGCACGGCATCAGGCGAAACGGCATCTTCAATTACATCAACTGCCTTGTCTGCCGCCATACTCAGTGCTACGAGTCCAGCCACTTTTGCAATTAACTCTTTCCCAGTTTTTTGCTCCAAACAGTCGCAAAAAATTTAGCCCACAACTTCTGTAATACACATAAGTGACTATTGGCAGTGCCAGCCACTAGCAGCCCTATCGAACGCTGCTTTTCACAATGTGGATTGGCAACTGCCAGGCATAGGAGCAGGACAAAATTTGATCTGTTAAACGCAAAAACATTTGTCTACATTAATTCTAAAAACATTAACTAGTTATCAATGAAAATTCCAATGGCTTGAGTTAATAAAATATAATTTTTTTTATTCTAGTTATTCTCACTCGGAGTAGTGAGAATCTCAGTGAGCTCACTTACTGTCACTCACTCTCTTTTCTCTACTCTCACTCTCATTCTCAATGCCCCGAAATTTTCACCCTCACTCTCACTCTCATTCTCACTGCCCTAAAATATTTTGATTCTCACTCTCACTCACTGCCTAAAAAATCAGAGTGAGTGCAAACACTGCCTCACCATAATATATTCTCTCGGTATTAACATGCCAAAGCTTGACGGTGAGACCAGCAGATTCTGGTGCATAATTTTACGAAAAATTCAAATATAAAAGCGCTTTCTAAAAAAAGTGCTTCCTAAAAAAGTGGTATGGCTCAAAATCGCGGTCGATTTTCAAATGACGTCAAAAGTAAGTTGAGTGTAATCAGGAAAATATGTAATACTCAAATTTTACTGCACCAAAAAATGCTGCAAATTAAAATAATTTAAGGTTATTAGAGTGACAAGCGACGGTCCAAGAAACATATTGGGTTGGGGAATAATTATTGTCATACTATTAAAAATGGTTTTTTACACCTGATTACATTTTTGATTACATACACCTTTTTACATTTGATCATTTTTTAGGCCCTGTTGATCTTTAGGGAGCAACATTTTTAGCTTGATCCCCCTTGTTGTTTTTTTCTTGAAAAACGCTTTGGTCCGCCTGTTGTTTTGAAGGTGATCATGTTTAAGGTGATTATGTTAACCATAATTACCATGATCAGAACATTGATATAACTATAATGAACAGGCGGACCAAGGCATTTTTCAAGAAAAAACAATAGGGGGACCAATCTAAAAGTATTACCCCCTAAAAATCAATAAGGCCATTTTTTAGATACGTCATACAATATTCGATAGCGCTTTTCCTGGACTTTTCAACGAGCCATTATTTGTTTATTTATGATGAAAATAAAGGGTATCAGTGCTTAAAAAAATAAGTAGGCAGTTTAGGGGGGTACATTCATCGCTATAACTGGTCAAAAGTTTATTTCAGGATTTAGCGCTTTGACAACATCTTACTGCTATCTAGTAGCGCACTTCAAGAGCTACAAAACCCATGTTACAATTTTTTTGAAAATCTGAATGTTGATATATGGCCTTCTGGAAAAAATCAATTTCTTGAAAAAAGACCAAAATCCGAATTTTCAAAAAAAAATTGATTTTTTTTCCAAAGTTCATATCTCAACAGTGTTTCGAAAATTGTGTAAAATAGGTCTTGTAGCTCTTGAAGTGCGTTACAAGATAGAAATAAAATGTTGCTAAAGCGCTAAATCGTGAATTGAACTTTTGACTAGTTGAAGTGATGAATTCACTCCCCTAAACTGCCCATTTTTGCACCTTATTTCTTTTTTATACCCACTTATACCATTTATTTTTATCATTAATAAACAAATGAGAGCTCACTGGTGGGGCCAAAAAGGGCTGTTTAATAATGTATGACGTATTAAAAAATGATTAGAACTTGTTTATAAAAACAGTTTTTAATAATGTTATAATAATTATTCGTAAAAAAATACCGCTTTGAAAAAACATATTTAATATTTATATTTTTTCAAATTTCGAAAAAGGCCTAGTCTATTTTTGCTAATTTTCACTATGCTGACTGGCAACATTGACTACATTACTTTTTTCTAGTTGATTTGTTGCTGTACTCTTGCATTGCTCTCAGCATTCTGCTTTCTCAACATAGGACAACAACAAAACAGACCTCTTATAGCTACACTAAAGAATGCTGGTAGTATTTTTTAAGAACTAAATTCTAAACCATTCCTTTATTCTTATTTCCAGATTTACTCACAAATGTTTTTCGTGACAAAAAATTTTCTAGCATGCTTGAAATGGAATGCAAATTTCCTATAATAGAGCCTTTCGAACAAAACATTAAGGGTTTTGTACACAAATTTCGGCAAGAATTTTCACAATTTAAATTTTTATTACAAGTTTCAAACTTAAATTTTAGTGGAATAAATTGCATCAGCCAGATGCCAAACCTGGCTTCTTTAGATTTCGATTCACACAAGCTGACAATCCACAATGAGTTAGAACCTTATAGACAGTCTAGAGTATCTAAGTTTAGGTAAATTTTGTGCCGTATTTTCTCTAATAGAAGACCCCCCTAGAAGAGTTTTATGTTAAGAGTGGGGTAACATAAAACCCCACTCCCCTTTGACTTTTCAAAACTCTCAATTTTTTTGTTTTACACTTCAAACAAATTTTTGCTGGAAATTAAAAATTAGTAGCGGACTTGAAATGAGGTCAAGTTTTCACATGTGCTCGATCCAGCAAAGATCTTCTTGGCTTGTTACTGAGAATACGATTGTCGTTATTTTTGATATATTTAATATTTGAATTTGACGTTAAGTCTGGACTTTAATCTGTCCGAAATTTTTTGATTTTGTAAAGCCCCATTTGATATTTTTAGAGGATATCATGGACTTCATTTTTTTTATATGACTCAGTACCAAGAAAATGCAAATTTCGTATTTTTTGATGCAAAATAAAATTTGTGGGACCACAGGTGGGCTGCTCCTGTAGTTGGTGCAAGTGAAAACACCTCTCGCTGTACTAGCTACTTGCATTACATGTTTTTCAGTTCTTTATTTAAGTCCTTTAAATGTTAATGTTTTGATCACTAAAGTTTTGTTATTTTTTTTTAACACCTTCGGCGTGACATGGTTAAAATATACAAGGTAAACCAAAAAACTGCAGCATTTTTAAAAGGAATGAACATAACCCCATACCTGGCCGATTTCCGAATTTTTTTGGAAAACTACGCGGTGTATGATTTATTGCTTATAACTAGGGCTATCACTTTCCACGTGGAAAGTGATGTAATTCCACGTAATTCCATCATGTAATTCCACGTGGAATTGCACAGAATTCAACAAAAACCGTAGAAATTGCTAGGAAGTCTGCCTGAAACAGAGACCATGAAATATGCATATACTTTGGAGTGCTAACCTTGTTGCAAGATACCTCCAGGCTCTTCTGCACTCGATTGATCTCGGCAGGAATCAGGACTTTCGAATAGTTGTTCCTGCGGCTCGGCAACTCGTAAGACGGCCTCAGCTTATTCATGAACTGCTTCAAGAATGGATCGTCAATAAAGTTCGGCGAAATTTTCCCGGTAATAACTTAAATCGGTCGTGAAATCTTATCTGTCAAACTTTTCGGCTCTGTAAAAGACTGCTCCTTTAACACCTTCCTGGCGCCAAATCAGATCCTTACCCGGGACCGAACCCCCAACGTGTGTCTTACAGCACCCTAGTCACAAATCTGGACACTGCTAGGCTTAATTTTTTACTGTATGTCTTGCCGAAAAAGACCCGATCCTCCCTTTGATCCCTCTTCGTCTCTGACATTTCCCTGGGAGCCAAAATATCTAGTGTTACTTTTCAGTGCTATGCGACTTTTTGCGGTACAGGACTACTGTCATTCTTGGAAGTGGAGTCGAAGAAGTGCTTGATCGTGCCCGAACTTGCTTGAGACGAGACATACACGACTTCAGACTACTTGGTTTTCTTTGATTTAGATTGAGATTCGCTTCTGCTTCGACGGACTGCAGGCTTCTTTAGCAGACGGTCGATTTCCTTTCTCGCTTCAAATCCGACTTTGTTTCAGTTCTAAACTAAAAGTTTGTAAGAATGTAAAAAAGCCAAAAAACCGTGCTTCCAAATGCTTTTCCATTAACGCCGCGCCTGTTTTGTATCGTGCATTGCAAAACTGGCAATATACAACGAAGACTATAGTTCCGGCCGAGTTCTTCTCCTGCTTGCGACTGTAGAACTTTCAGAACCAGGAGAGCGGCATGTTTCTGTGAGACATATCTAAAAAGCAAAGTGTGATCAAAACGAGAAAAAATATTTGAGAGCAGAAAAACAAATGCTAGGGTCAAAAATTTCAAAATTGTCGAAAAATGTTGCGTTGAGACTAGAGATGACGACGATCGATTAATCGCACCAAAATTTGACAAAAATAATCGCATCGCATATTCGCATGCATGCTTTCAAAATAATCGCAATTCGCAAGCGCAATTTAATAAATTGCACGATTAATCGCAAATTTTTCCATACTGAAAAGTTTCACCAGCAAAATTAGTTTTGATGAAGTAATGCTCAACTCTCGCTATATAGTCAATATATTTTTCAGGAAAACGATAAGGTGTATCGGATCCTGGCAAGACTGGCTCGCCGTTTCCTCTCTGCACCAGCAACAAGTCAGCCTAGTGATCAACTTTTCTCGGTCGCCCGCAATGTTTTCGAATACAGACGGTCAAGCCTCAAACCGAAGAATGCAGAGACGCAGATTTTTTAAACACGAATCTGCCACTGCTTAACTTCAAGTATTAGTTATTCATTTTTGTCGCAAATGTACACGTTTACTTTGAATAAAAGTTTTGTTTGTGTAAAATGTTAAAATTTTTGGTTTGTAGGAGCTAAAAGTAAAAACAATCGCATAATCGCGCGAGCCTGAATTTTTTTTGTGATAATCGTTTCGATTGATCGCATTTGATCTTTTCAAATAACCGCAATCGCATTGGGTTAAGACCAAAATAATCGCAATCGCATAATCGCAAAAGGCCAAATCGTCATCTCTAGTTGAGACTCTCAACTTGAGACAAAAATATTTGAAATATTACACTTATTTTTCCACGATTTATATATGCGTAGAATTGGAATAGTTTTTTCTGTTTTATTATTTGCTGGAGTTGAGAAGAAGCTGTATGCTTAGAAAACTTACACTCTTTGCTATACCCGAATTCATATGAAGTTGAAAAAACAATGCGAATATTTTTTTATATAAAATACGTTTCAGAGGAGTGGAAAAAAGCAGAGCAGTCCAAAAGTTGCCTAAAAAATTGATTTAAATTGTTTTTGCAAAATGCTGCAGTTTTTTGATACACCTTGTACAAGAGCCCCCTCTAATATATGACCTCCCTGGAGGAAGGTTGAAAAATATAACGCCCGGATCTTTTATTAGAGGAAGTATGGTATTCAAAAAATGAGTAAACAAGTAATTTTTCTTTGATTAAGGTGTTTTTATCAAGGAATAGATGGTGGATTAGCACCCTCTACTAGTAACTTTAATTGGGTTGGCGGCGAGGAAATCAATGTGAGTTACTTCTTTTTTTTATTTTTTGGCGGTTTAAAAGATTAAATAAACATTTTTTATAAAACGGGCACTTCTAAGATCATTTTCGCTACAAGTATTTTGGAAGTAGTTTAAGCAAGAAACCTATTTTCGACCTTCTTATTCCGCGTTGGCCATCCTAAATTTTATTACATTTTGTAGCAGCGCTGCGCGATATTCTCAAAACAAAAACTTTTTACGCGGAACTGCGGTTAAACACGCACTTTAAAAAAGTAACTCGTAAAATGTCGAACAATGATTTGACGTAAAATTTTTTCATTTAGACACCGGATTCGTGGTCAGATTTGCATGTAAAATTGCTTTAAAATAAAAAAACTAGGGTCGACCAATGGCCATATGACTAGACAAATGACCGGTCATATGACGTCATATGACTATAGTTGCACGGAAAAAAAATCGGCACCGGCGCCACCCTTTTTCATAATCGGCGCCCTTTTTTTGTGAAAATTTTCGGTGAGCGCACCGGCGCCCGTGCAACTATGCACATAACCGGTCATTTAATACAAAATGACCGGTCGTGTAGATTTCGGTCATTTTCATCAGTCGAAAGTGACTCTGGATGAATAAAAAAGCAGGTTCTAGTAGAGAGTCCGGTGCCAAAAAACATCTTGGTCCCCCCTGTTGTTTTTTTGAGAAAAAAATGTAAAAAAAAATGAAAAAAAAATCAACACGGGGGACCAAGCTGTTTTTCACAAAAAAAAACAACAGGGGGGACCAAGCCATTTTTTGAAAAACAAACTCTCTACTAGACCCAAAAAGCATACATACCAAAGTTTCTATATGCGGTAGGCTTCAGTTAACGAAACTATGTTCAACATCTTCTTAGTAGTGAGCTGTCTGTAATTAATGGCCTCTTTTATTCCCTCCCCCTCCCTAAAATTCAAAAGGCACCAATTTAAAAAAATTGAATTTAAAAAAAAAATTTTAGCCGAACTAATTTGAGTTTTTAATGCAGTATGCTGGGTAATAGTGTTCATTTGGTGTCAAAAAATCTTTTGAATTTATTTTCGCGTAAACTACGACTTATTATTTGTGTGTGGATGTCGAAAACTAATACTTTTTTTCAAAGAAACAAGTTAAATTGGGAAAATGACCGAAAATGACGTCATTTCAGTGAAATGACCGGTCATTTAGACAACCCTATAAAACCTCACCTTGAAATTTCAAATTCTGCTCGAGACAAAAAAACATTTAAAGAGTTCTTAAAATTCAATATGCCGTATACCGTATTTCCTCTAATAAGGCGTAATGCCGCCTTATTTTTCAACCTCCCTCCAGCATGCTGCCTTATTAGAGCATGCCGCCTTATTAGGACATGCCGCCTTATTAGAGGAAATACGGCACTGAAGGCGCCGAAGTAATTTTGAACATTTTCAGCATGTTTTTATTGATACTTCGTTAGTTGCATAAAAGACAGTTTTTAAAGTAACAGTCGTGGAAGGCCACGACTGGCAGGAACGCTAACTGATAACTAACTTGTTCAAGTGTGAGGAATCATTTCTATTTTCAAAGCATCTGTTAGTGTAGGATTCCGCTTTAGGTTTGTATTCCCAGTCGTTTACCTATTTTATCGTAACAATATTTGGAAGTAATGTTTGTTTACGTCAGTTGGTGGTCAGCCATGTTGTCGAGATAAACTGCAAGAAGCATGCGCAGATAGAGAACTTGCGGAGCTGATTCAAAATCAATTTAGACAAAGACAAAAAAAAACTTTAAATAATATATCATACGTCAGTTTTTTTGTTGATTGCATTGTTTGACGGCAGTGAACAAAAATCTTTTTCTTCACTCTTATTAGGGAAATTGTAAATTTGGCCTGATTTGGCCAACTTTATTGGGGTATCGATAAGGTTAAAGAATAGAAGCCCTCTCTCTATTAAAAGCTCTCCTCTGAGAGGGATTGAAACATAGAAGCCCCGGGCTTTTATTAGAGAAAATACGGTAAGCATGTTTAAATATTTTTGTCTCGAGCAGAATTTGAAATTTGAAAGCAAGGTTTATATGTTACTTCAGTTTTACATGCAATCGGACATGCTAAGCACGAGTCCGGTATCAGAATGAAAGGTTTGTCCAGGGCAAAAAAAACTTTTACGTCAAATCATTGTTCGACATCTTACTAGTTACTTTTTTTAAACTGTGTGTTTAACCATAATTCCTCTAAAAAATTTATTTTTTTGAGAATGTTGTGTAGCGCAGAAACAGCGCTACAAAATGTGATAAAGTTTAGGATGGCCAACGCGGAATAAGGAGGTCGAAACAGGTTTCTTTCTTAGCTTAACAATTTTCCAAAATGACAACTTTTTGAACTTTAGCCCGTTTTTCCAATTTTTTAAAATTATTTTGAAAAAACCTTTATACATATTAGAAAGCATAAACGGGCACTTCGCGAGGGAGGTAAAAAATAAGTGGGCATCTCTGTTTATTATAGAAAATACGGTAAAATGTTCTGTCAATTTCACCGATAGGAAAAATTGCAGATTGCTGAGGACGACGAAACAGAAATTCCTTTTGATCAATTTGTGGTAAGATGTCGGAATTCCACTCAGGGTACCTACAATAACGCTTCTGTTTTTACCAACCATTCCATTATTTATGAACGAGCTTTCGCCGGATTTGCTAACCCAGCTGTGACTTTTTAAAAATTATATGAAACAAAAATTTTACGAATACTTACAGGCAAAGCAAGTCTCTGCAATTCCGTCCCATTCAGTAATTTAATTTTTTTACTTACAGTCAAACCTGTATTTAAGGACACTCTATACAAGGACAACCTCCATATAGGCACAGATTTTTTGGGTCTTTAGGTCTTGGTTCCTTAGTTTTTAGTATAATTGAACCTCTATGTAAGGACACCTCGATATGGCTGGTCCCTTGCGTGTCCTTAAATACAGGTTCGACTGTGTTTAAATTTAAATTTTTTTTTGAAGGAGCACCCATCTTTAGCCATTCTGGTTCTAGATTCTGTGTCTAGAACTCAATTTTTACGGCATATGCCTAGGACACTAGAGCTGATGAAAAAGCTGGGCTTTATTTGGCTTAATGGGTATACTAAAGTGGGCGACAATTCAGCTGTAAATCTACTACCTGTAAGATTTACTCATAAAAATTTATAAAAGTTATTAACTGTTAAAGATACTAGCTGGCAAATCCATTCTGCCTAAAGTTGGTGAAAGTGATGGCTCAGAACTGTTGCCTGAAAACACAATAGTGGACTTGGAAAAGACGGAATTTCTCTGGAATATCATGAAAAGTATAGGGTTTTTTTCATAATTTACTTTCTTATTATTGGTAAACAAAGAAAAATATCTGCAAGATTTCCAAAAGGACAAACAATTTAAACTATTTTCTAAGTCCCACTTTTTTCTTTTCTATGCATTTAATCATATTTTACAACATTACACATTATGATTTTTTTTATCATATTGCCACCTTTTTAATACGTTTTGCTTGCAACCTCTTCAGTAAAAGTCTCAAAATTTTTTTGGATTTTACCAGTAAGCTGAAGCATGAAGAAAAGTGGAAAGTTGAAGAAAAGCCGAAATTTTCGGGTACCCGACCCGAACCGATAACCGGAAACCGAAATTTTCGGGTACCCGAACCGATAACCGAAAACCGAAATTTTCGGGTACCCGACCCGAACCGATAACCGGAAAATTTCCGGTTTTCGGATAAAAAAACCGAAAACGGGTACCCGAACCGCCAACCCATTTGACCAAAATTTTCATTTTTTTAATTTTTGCATATTTTTTGTTCTTTGAATTTCTGTAATACTATTTCCGATATTTTTAACAACAGGCCTGAACCAACCCCAAAGAACCAATTGTGTTTTTTGGGGTTGGTTCATACCCCAGAAAATAAAAAAAATGTCCATCCATGGTTGGACCATGGGTGGTACCTAAAGTTTAGGATAAACCAGGTATCCTAGATTTCAGGTATGTTTGGACGCTTCGCGGCCAAAGACCCAACTTGATCCTCATTTCGAGAAATAAGGAAAGGGTTGTATATACCTTTATGGATATATACCCTTCCCCTACCCCTATGAAAACGAACAAAAAATATGCAAAAATAAAAAAAATGAAAATTTTGGTAAAAAAAACGAGTTTTCTTGTCAAAACTTTTTTTTTCAAAAATTTGCCCTCACCTAAAAACATGTTTTCTAGACTAATTACAGCCTGAAAAGCTCGAAAAAGTGGTCATAACACTTTTTTGGGAGGAGTGCATGAAAGGAACTTTAGCCTCGGACCTTTTTCTAGATTTCTAAGATAACACATTTGTTTAACTAATAAAGTATAAAAATATATTAAGAAAACAAGCTTTAATTATAAATTGCAAAATCTATTTACTTAACCCTAAGCTCAAAATTATTGCAGAAAAAAATTGTGTGACAATGCTAAACGATGATATTGTCAGTTTGCAAAGAGGCCTTTTTCACTATCCTAGGACTACTTTTACAGGCTTTAAGCAAGTGCCCACAGATTACTACTTCAGAGCCTATCATTTGTTCAATCCAAAACACATGTTCTATCCAGTAGCCGGTGGTCAATGCATGAAAACTGGGCAGGTGGGATTGTGAACAGGGTGACCAACTTGCCGTTATTTAGTGGCATTGCCGTTATTTCGCACAATTTTGCCGTTATTTTTTTTTTGAAAATAATGACGTTTTGTATAATTTTGGATTATTAAATTAAAAAATGCCGTTATTTTTGGATTCTTCTATTTGGGATGCCGTTATTTTGGAACATGTTGCCGTTATTTTCAAAATTTGAGTTGGTCACCCTGGTTGTGAACCAACACGATAACCTATTCAAATTAAACTGTTAAGGTGACCTCTGAAGAATATTTGGACATATGGGAAAAATTTTCAACTAGATTTAAAGACCAATGTCACTTTTCTTTCAATTTTTTAACTGAGCTAACCCATGATCATCCAAGCAACTTGGGTGCTATTGACAACAGATTGAGGTTTAATTTTTAATTGAAACCAAATATTTTTGCTAACCACCATTTTAGAACTTCACTAGAGCGTTTACTAGCTAATAATGTCTTAGACAGGACAGCCCTAGTGATTATGGGAGATCATGGCAACCGTATATCTTCCATTCAAAGAACTTATGTTGGCAGGATTGAGGAAAGAACTCCATTTTTTGCACTCTATTTGCCAGAAGAATTTAAAGCCAAGAATGCTGATATTATTAAAAATTTGGAGTACAACACAAATAGGTATTTTTTTATTATTGCCGGCGCCTTTTTTGCCGTGCAATATATCTTTTGCAGTATGTCTTATTACATACGTCTATATGTTTTTAGATTGACTAGCAATTTTGATGTCTATCAGACTTTGCGATACCTTACTTCTTTAGGACTTGACAATAGACTCAGAAAACAAGGACCTACTCGAGGAATAAATCTGTTAACAAAACAGGTTTCTCCAGCTAGAACTTGCTCGCAAGCTGGAATACCAGCTAATTTTTGCTTGTGCATGGAGTCAAAAAATATAAGTAGATTCGATAAGTGAGAAAGTTATGTTTGCAATTAACACTTTCTATACGTTTAAAGTTAAGGGCTTCAAAAGAGTTTCAAGCGATTAGAAAACTGCTAGAAGATTATTTGGAAGACTTTAAGTGTCTTAAAAAGGGCAAAATAGAAATTTTGGAAAATCGGCTTCAACCACTGACAATCAATCAAATGGTCAGGCATGGGTTAAGAAATGCAACTGAGTAAGTTTTTTTTGTAATTCTGCATTCCAGCCTGCCTCCCACAACACTAAAAATGTGCAAAAATCACTTCATCGGCTTCTTTTTTGGCTTAATAGAACAAAAAGAAACACTTCTTAATACTTTCTGGCTCAAAAATATTAATTTTGCACAAAAACTTTACCTAAGACTTCTCAAATGAACTCTTTAAATACCTTTTTTTATAAGTAGGGTGTGTAGTTTAGGTACGAAATATTTGAAAAATTGTCTATTATAAAAATTGACGAATAAATCCATTTCGATCATTATAGAGTACTCTTGAGTTATTTTTTTATCAGCAGCTTATTCATATGTTTTCATGCATATTTTTGAATTTTTAACCATAGGGCTTGCTACTAGCTTAAGTTCTTTCATCGATTTTCCTGGGGAAATTGATGGGACAATCAAGGTACTTATGCAAATTTTTCAATTTCTTCCGAGTTTACGGCTAAGTAGTCCGGCTCAGGACAGTGCTCATTAAAGGTTTAAACTTTATTTTCGGATCAAACCTTAGTAAAAGAATTGATCATGTTTACTCTAGGCAGATCTCACTATAAATAACAAAACGTATAAATTTTATTTAATTTTATTGAATAATAAAAATATATTTTTATATTTCTGTAATTTATTACATTTTAGATGGGTCTCAATCAAAAATGTTCAAGCTGCTATGGAAATATTCTTTTTTGATGTAAATGCCAACCTATATCTATCCAAACAAAGTAGTAAAAAGAACTCAAAAAAAATTGAGAAATTGAAAATGACGGCAAGGATCAAGCACTACCTTAAAGAGTCTCAATTTTACATAGCTTCAACTCCAATTGTTTATGTTTATCAAAATGATTCGAAAATTGTTCCAATTAAACTCAGTGAAATTTGTGAGTGAAATAAAATGCATTATAATTTTGCTTTAATATTGTTAAAAAATTGTAGACTTTCGAGGTTTCTTTACTAAAAATTCATTGTAAAAAAATATGGGTTTTTATACTAAAAACAGCTTTTATAATTGAACATTCCTTGAAAACTTTTGTTATTCTAGAATATGTGATTAACTCAGGGTACGTAAATGTACTTTTTAAAAGAATTTGTACTTTTTTCGGGTACCAAATCTTTTTTATTTTGAAGTTGTATGTCAAAATATTTTTTAGTGCTCAGAAAACCATAAGCACAGGATAAAATGGCATTTTTTGACGAAAAATGGCCAAATTGCACTTTTTTGGCCAAATGTACTCTTTTTTTCAAAAATTTGAGTCAACTACCCTGGATTAACTTATGAAAGGTTGTAATGTACAGTTGATTCGTAAATTAGCGAACCCTAGGAATAGCGCGCACCAGAATACCTCTGGATTATCTTATTTGGTTAGCTATCAATAAAATTTATTGTAGAAGTATTCTTGCAAAAACATACCTTTTGAATTAGCTCACCTCTAAGGCCAGTCTCGATAAGATGTGTAATCTCGAGACTTTTACAACATTTGATACATTCGAAAATGGCTAATTTTTGTAATTTATCACTTTAAGTGATATAATTTTTTTTCGAATAAAAATGATTAAAAAGTGTAAATGGGTAGTTTTCGAGACTGTTAAAAAGGAAGACCAATTCACATTTTGTGCGGGAGCCGGTCGCACACATATAGAACCGATCTTTTCAATATTTTTTTTTCAAACCCTGAGGCGCCGACAACAAGCCGCCGTCGCTATTTATTAAAATATACTATTAATCAAAATTTGGACGTTATTATAGTATAAAAGGTCAACTTTATTCATAGATCTTTGCTAACAAACCAAAAGCCAAAAATAAAAATAAAAATACAAAAAACCTTAGTAAATCAAGAAAGTTTGTCACTGCTAGGATAGAAATCACTTTATATTTTCCATGACTATATATATATTTCTAAAAATAGAAGTTTTACATACCAATTTAAATTTTCCGGTTCGTTTGCTACTATATAGTGGCTATATTCAGCTTTTTGTTGCCATCTCAATAACAAAAAAGTAAATTTTCAGTAAACATATCTCGTAAACATGGCACTTTTAGGCGGTATTTTCATTTCAAAATAAACGGTTTTCAAAATGGACGCTTTTTGAAATATAAAGGTTTTTCAAGTAGCGTATTTCAAAATAGCGATTTTAAAATTAGACGTTTTTCAAAATATAACTGTTTTCAAAATATAACGTTTTTCAAAATAGACGGTTTTTAAAATAGGGTTATTCAAAATAAGCGCTTTTTCGACTAAAACCAGCTTTTACGCGTTTCGTATTCAACTATTATGACTACAGCCTCTTTTTTAGTTCTAAGACAGTCGCGAAGGAAAGAGTGAAAGATAAAAAATAACTAGAAGATAATAGATTTAAAAATACACAACATTGCAACCTTAAGTGATTTATCCCTGACCGATTTGCATACAGTCGATCAACCCACAGCAATGGTTCAGCAACATTTTCATTACTTTAGGCAATTCGACATCACTTTAGTTACCAAAGCTGGGCTAAAAGAGCCTCTACATGCATTTTCGAACGTACTTTAGGGTGTGTGTTCATGTTGAAAGAAGGGGACATTAGAATAACCAGACATATGGAAATTACAATGTGACTATATGCACAAAAGCTCATCTCGTAATTTTATTAATGCAAACATCAACATATGAATCGAAAAATCAACCAAATTTCAAGTAAATCACCGAAACTTAAGTAATTGAGACGCGGCGCATTCTCGTCGCTTTCCTTTTTTTCTTGGAGGCACTTCAGCAAGTGGCTGGGCATCTTCACATCTCTCATTTCCTCTATGTTCTTCTTGACCTCTCAAAACACTGAGAATCTCTTGGCGATCTTGGGGTCCAGCTTCGTGGTCGTCCAGAACTTGAAAATATGAGTCGAATGATGATATGAGCGACAAACCAAAAAAATCTTGCACCTTCTTAGTATTTGCAACTAAAATCCGCTAAAAACGTCCAACCAAACTCTCGCATAAATAAAGCCAGCAGGTCCCAAAGAGTTGAGCCAGTTTTCGCCAATTGTCGTCAAAAACTTACGAAAATATCTCTCTCTACAAGTTGATAGCAATGATGGGTTATGAAACGCACTTCCAAATTCAAAGGATCACCGGAGTGGTTATGTTCATAGTCAGTCTCCTGTAAATAGAGCTCGTCTCGCATAGCCAATCTCATCCTGCATCCATGTGTTGATTGAAGAGCGCATTTGTAAACAACATCCCTTCCAAGAGAACCGCCGCTTTACAATCATTTTTGTTTTTTATCTTTTCTCAGACATTTGCTCAAGCAAAAAAAACAAATATGACGTTGTCAGGTTTAAAACAGAACAATGAGTAAATTTTCCTCTTCTGTTCACCGGAAAAGCCATGATTTGGTTTGAGTTGGAATCATTAAAACTGGTGACGACAGCAAGAGTACGCTCACAATAATCACTCAAGCGAGCATTTGAAGTTGAGCATCTTAAACTACAAATAGCTTTAGTTAAGTTTTTCGTTTAAAAAGAAGGTTATCATCACGATTATGCTCAGTATAGTAGTGCTTTTTACTTTTTTCTTTGCTAATACAGTTGGTGCGGTCTCAAAAGTTTATGAATATTTCAAATGCCCATTCTTTTTAAAGCCGAATTTTGCTTAACGGTTTTTTGCAATAGCTGTGCGAAATGTATATTTTTTTGGTATGTAATATCAAAAACACGATTTTCGCTTGTTTCGACGTTTTCTAGCCTTTTTCTGGCACTATTTAGCCAGAATTGGGCTTTTTAATTCTCTTCCAAGTCTCGAAATTGAAAGGTTTTAACCGAAAATCGTGTTTTGGATGTTTCACAAAAATGTATATAATTTTTACGACTATTGCAAAATATCGTGTGGGCAGATTTTCGGCCTAGAAAATTGAATTTGAAGGCCAGATTTTTGAATGCCCTTTTAATAGGGTTATAAATTCTTTTATTTACTGATTTTTTGATTCAGAAAGTGATACTGGGAATAATAATTTAAAAATGGCGTTTAATTGTGCAACCATTCATGTGATTGCTGCATATTTGTCCATAGCACTGTTTTCTATTGTCTCAAGGTTTGTATATTTGTTTGGTTGCTGTTAATTATTCGTTGTAAGAGTTTTTATTAGTAACTTTTTAGTGTGGTCAGTGAGCCTTCGAAACTGGACAAAAAGTTTGATTTTGAACTAGGCCTGCCCGCCATGGCATCAGAGGACTTCGACCCTTCATTAATTGATGCCAGAAAGTAATTTTCTTTGCATAAAGTTGAGGAAGCTATAACAATGTGGTCGAAATTGCACACCCTACTTAACTATCTGGAAGTTTTTTTGCATTGTTAGCCTTGTCGATTTTCGAATTTTTGTATAGATTTCTAACTCAGGCGAAGTGATATTTGCAACCTCTTTTTAAAATCGTGATTTTTTTTCAAATACCTATTTATAAATACCCAAATAATTTTTGAGAAAAAAATTAACACGGGGACCGAAAACACTAAAAGGCCCATATATTTATTTGCTATATACCTTTCAAACTGCAGGATCATATTTACTTAACGAATCAAAAATAGCAGATATTTTAATTAGCATACAAAAAAGTTCTTCATGCATTCAAAAAAAGCAATTCCATTAATTAATTTTTGTTAATTTTGGAACTTGTTTATTTCGGGTGGCCCTGATACAAAATCATGTTTTTACTCAAGTAATTTACTGAGTTAATGCCCGGAAAACATTTAAAAGACACAATTTTTAACAAGCAAGCTTGATTCTGTCTTAATATACGCTGGCCTATCCTGCGCCTAAGTCTTCGCCTAAGCGAAAAAAGTTGACTTTACATTAGGGGCCCCCGAAGTAAACATGTGCCTTAATTTTTCTATTTTTTTGTACAAATTCTTTTATTAATCAAAACATTTTCAGCAAGAAGTTTTTCCAGCCCTACAAAATCAACATGCCATACTTCACAGATATTGCCCAATCTCGACGTTACGCTTTCTTGCCCAGCTACAATGGTGTTTTTGGGTCGAGGGCTGTACAGTATAGACCACAGATCAAGCGTTCACCGCAACCGCACAAGATCAAGACAAGAGCTTTGGAGGACATTAAGAACTGCTACTTCTCGCCCGTCCAGTGCTACTTGCTCGAGCGAAGACGCAGAAGGAGTGTGCCTGAGGTTGGAGCAGCTTCTCATGTCTAATCTTCTAATACACAACAGACATTGGGAAATCATAGCTGCTACTAGTAATAAATGTGGTTTTTACGTCTCTCTGTTAATAACATGCATATTTATTGTGTATTTGCAGTGCAAAAAATAAAAATTAAAATTTGTTGAAAAAATTAATAATTTATTTTTAGAATAAGCAACAAAAGATTTTTTGTGCACTAGAAATTAAGCAGTTTTGCTATTTTTTGCGTTGAGCAAAGAAAATTCGTGTGGAGTGAAAGCTATGGGCAAGAGCTCTCGCACAGTTGTGTCAACACGAAGCTTGGTGCTAGGAGAATATTGGATCACCTAAAATTACAAAACAATTAAATACAGGTTGTAGCAATTTTTCCAGACTACTTCAATAGGTCATAATTTTATATGAAAATCGCTTGTCCTTAACCTAGAATCAACATTTTGCAAATCTGTTTCTTTTCATTTTTTACTCTCACTAGTTCTACCGTTTTCTTTTTTTAGATCATGAACGTCGAGGTTGCTCCGAAATTTTTCTGATTTCGGGGCTTATGAACGATTCAGTGTTACTATTGGGTTAGTCCATAAGTTCGTGGGTGGTTATACGTAACAGACTATATTTACGTATGGGTTGCAAAATTTTTGATAAATGAGAATTGGCAATCAATTATTGCTGGGTTTGAAAATCGAAATTTTGACTACACAATTTACGATTTGAAACCCGTCGGTTAATTAGGGCCTGACTATACTTCTTGCAACTTTCATGAAAGTTGAAAGTTGCAAGTACTTTCATGAAAGTTGCAAAAAAAGTATAGTCGCAAATTGCAAGAAACTTTCACTTGCAACTTTCACTTGCAACTTTCAACTTTCACCTTTCAAGTTTGTGACTATACTTTTCTTGCAACTTTCACTTGCAACTTGCAACTTTCACTTTCAATTTCCAAAATTGAAAGTTTTCAACTTTCATGAAAGTTTTTTCATAGTTTTTCTGCGTTTTTATTGCACATTTCTGTGCTTCCAGTATGTGTTTTATTTTGCCTTTTAGAATGGCTACTCCCACGCACAAGGATCTGACGGATCTGGAAAAGGCAACTATTATCGAGGAGGTTCGTGTTCGGCCAGTCATATGGGATGCAACGCTTAATGACCACTCGAAACGTGCTGTGGTGGACAAGCTGTGGGCGGAAATTATGAACAAGGAGAGTCGCATCATCACAGGTTCTCTTATACCCTTTTCATTCCCAGGAACGTCTAGATACTTTTTGTTTACAGCTCCTGTTGTCAAGGATGGATGGAGAAATTTGACTGTCGTCTTCAACCAGTGCAAAAAGAAGCAGGCAACGGGAACAGGCCTCGGAGCAGAATAAAGCCATAAAGCGTCGCAAGAAGGAGGGGAAGGAAGAGTCTGTAGATGTGGCGCTCGTCAATATTGGGAATGCTCTTCTAGCGCAGGAAACGAATAAATCAGCCCCACTTGGACAGATGGTCGTCAACATGCATCAGCATCTCCTCAGTGTGAATCGAAAACGTGCTAATGCCTTTGCTCGAGATGTTAGGAACTTGGTCGGGGAAGGCGAAGACTGGCTGGCCGAGCAAGATGAATTGTAGTTTTATTGTTCCCAAGTGTTATCGTAGTGGTGTGTTCATTCTGTTTGCGATACCGATGAGTATAAAGAGTTTTGGCTTGTATGTGGATTTGGCTTGTACGTTTGTATGTACAGTTGTCAGATCTCGATTACCTTGCTCTGGGAAGCTTTGGGAAGAAAAAAAATGTATGGCTTTCTGTATTTGTCTGACTGTATTTGGTAGCGGTAAGTATGGAGCTTGTTGTTATACGGCTGGTCTGATCTGATAGGAGCTGTTTGGAATTGGTTAAGATTGGCTAAGTAAATATCAAGCAAAATCACAAAAAGTTGAAATTTTTTCAAAAAGTATAGTCGCAAACATGAAAGTTGCAAGTTGAAAGTGAAAGTTGCAAGTGAAAGTTAACCAAAAAAGTATAGTCGCAAACATGAAAGTTGCAAGTTGAAAGTGAAAGTTGCAAGTGAAAGTTGAAAGCGACTATACTACTTTCGCTTGCAACTTTCAATTTAAGGCTGAAACTTGCAACTTTCATGTAAGTATAGTCAGGCCGAATAAATGATTATTAATTAACCATAAACGATTATTAATTAACCGATGGGTTTCAAATCGTAAATTATGTAGTCAAAATTTCGATTTTCAAACCCAGCAATTAATTGAGCGCCAATTCTCATTTATGAAAAATTTTGCAACCCATACGTAAATATTGTCTGTTACGTATAAGGACCTGCAAACTTATGGACCACCCCAATAACACGGTTGTAGGTTTACCTTTGAGGCGTATAAACTGGGTCAGAAGGACAGTTTTTTCATTATTTTTATGTATTTTGGGTCCAAATATCCTTGAGCGGTGTTTTGAATCGACAATTGTGTTCTTGTATCGCTTTTAACACAAAATAATGCCCAATAGGTGAAAAAAGTCGTTGACCACGTGTTTTGTAGGAATCGATTCGGGCTTTCTAATGACGGGTGTCCCAAAAATTCTGACTCACTTTTAAATACTTTTTTTCATAAAAAGTTTTTCATAAAAACAGCGTAGATATCAGAAAATATTTAATACCATCATGTAGCCCTAAGTTTCTGATTTCGGGGCTTATGAACGATTCAGTGTTCCTAAGTCTACTCTTACCAACGAGGTATCAAACATAAATTTTACTCAACAAAATTACCACCAACAGCCTCAACACACTTCATCAGTCTTTTTGAAAAATTATCGATTGCTTTCTGGATCATTTCTTGAGGTATCGCATCCCATTCTCTGACCAGCGAAGCTTTCAGCGCAGCGATCGTCTTGTGTGGCTTGGAGCAGGCTTCTGACTCATGGTCACACAAAGTAGTCCATGACAGTCAAATCCGGGGAGTTGGGTGGCAACTCACCAATTGGATTTCTCCAGTCAGGATCCACAGTGATTGCATCCGGAAAGTTTTCTTACGATTCTAGCGCGCAGTTCAGCCATATTTTATTGAGCTTTTTGGAGTGATATACCAAATGAAGGAGGAATCTGAGGGCTACAAAATCATATAGAAAGATGAGATTTATCCTAACTTTAATGGTGAAAGATAAGCATTGAAAAAAGTGAGTCAGAACTTTTGGAACACCCGGTAGTATATTCATTATTTTATAGTGATTTAAAAAAGGTGGGTTCTGGCCAGATCAGAAAGAGGCTTGTTAATTATGCATTACCTAATAACACAAGTTACTTGGTTGTGTAGTGGTAAGCATCGGCGGTCGGTCTTAATTGTTTCAGAGTTCGATTCCCGATGCTGGCTATGCTTTTTCAAATTATTGATTATTAGAAATAATAATAATTAATAATAATTATTAGAAAATAATCCTGAATATTTTTACAATGAAAAAAGTGTCTCGCGCACATTTAAACGTGTGAAATTCTCACTGTCGGTGACGAACACGGTCCTATAAAAGACCATACAGTCGACTCCCTCCATAGTGCACACCCAAGGGACCGGCGCCAGGTGTGCACTATGGCGGGGGGTGCACTATGGCGGGGGGTGCACTATGGGGAGAGCTATTTTGCTTTAACACGGCCATGTGTGCACTATAGAGGGGTTTTCCATCTAAAACAAAGTTTTATTCGAACAACAACAGTAACAATAACACTCAATCATTTGTTAGCCGTAAAATAATCGAAAAGATTTTTCTGCTTCATCTTCTTCAAACGTTCATTCGTCAGTAGTTCATCCAGCTTGTCACACATTCCTAACACGGCAGGATCAGCGAAGTTAGTTTCCACGTAGCGCTGGAAGAGCTTGAATCCCTCGATGGCTTCTCGAGTTGTAACCGCAGGCTGTACCGGCTCTTCCTCATCAATTATCACCTCCAGAGTCACTGTCATATTCCGCTTCGGCTGTCGAGACGGCTTCTGCAATTTCTTCCAATCTAAGTGTTCCTCCAGTGACGACATCCTGATCGACGTTCAAGTAGTCAAGCAAATCGCATTCTGTTGGCTCCACCGCTTGCAGTTCTTCTCAAAGCGTGTTCATCTCTTCCTCTGCATCGTTTTGCGCCACCAAGGGCTAAAGTAAAATAAAAATTAGCCAAAATTATCAACCAAAAAATAAAATAAATAAAGCTCCACCTGTCCATCCACGATGAATCCTGCCTTTAGAAAGCAATTTGCAAGCGTGTCGGGTCTCATGTACCTCCAGGCTCGATGAAAGAGACACAACGCCTTGAGAAGATTTATTTTGAAGTCAGTATTGGTGTCGATTGCTGCGATTCGTTCACTAAGCAGAAAGCGCCTATAATGTACCTTCAAGTTCTGAATGATCCCTTGATCCATTGGCTGACAAAGTAGGTTGCGTATGAGACTCGTGTTGATAATTTTTAAGATGTTAAGAAATCACCTGCGATTCTGCTGTAGTATTCGGTGGGAAAAACTTAAGCGTTATTTGCTCCAGTTTAATTTTCGAGCGCCCGCTAAAAGAAGCACTTTGTGTTTCACAAAAGATGTGAATAGAACAACAAAGATGCGTTAGTTGTTTTAAAGTTGTAATGATAAAAAAAATTAAACTAGTTTCGCTTTAAAACATTTACTTTTTTGAAAGTTGACGTAAAAATATGTAAAGTGTGCACTACAGAGAGAGACGTTTATTGGTTTGGTTCCAGCCCAGGTGTGCACTATGGCGGGGGGTGCACTATGGAGGGTGTGCACTATGGCGGGGGTTCGTTACTATAAATTTATATGGTGGCCAACCAAATCAGAACCGGGTGTGCACTATGGCGGGGGTGTACACTATGGCGGGTGTACACTATGGAGGGAGTCGACTGTACTTGTTGATGATAATCAAAATTCGCAATTTCAAATGCGCGCGGGACACTTTTTGTCATGCCGTAATTGTTTGGCGATATTTTTTATGTATTGATATTTTTTATGATCAAAAAAACATGAACTAGTCACCACTGGGGGTCAAACCCGCGTTACTACTGTACAGGGGGACACAAAAAAACAGTCACATTTTGACAAATTTGTCAAGGTAGCTCCTTGCCCCATCGATATTCCAAGAAAATCGATGACAGTAATTAAGCTACCTGGGAGTTCTCTGATTCATAATTCCTATACAAAACTTAGAGATTATTTAGAGGAATCAGCGACTTTCCAAATAAACACAATCCTTTATGAATTGGAACCAGAAAAATTCAATTCTAAAATTTTTTCTCAAAAATGTGACTTTTTTGATAAGACTACCGCTGAGCTACCTAGACTAATTCATGTTTTATATTTCTTATTGCTGCCTTTGCGCAAACAATAAAAAGTTCAAAAAATATTGTCAAACAATTACGGCATGAAAAATAGCATCCTGCGCGCATCCTGCGACAATTCTCATTGTCATCAACAAGTATGGTCCTTTAACTTTATACCCTGATTTAATTATTTGATCTTCACATTCCAAATAAACAGACCAAAAATTCTTTCATTTCGAAAAAACTCACTCTGAAGTCGCCAAACTCGACCATAAACTGACGACAAATACCACACGGAGAGCAAATCACATCTAATTGGCTGACCACAGCTATGGTTTGAAAAGTTCTGTGACCAGCCACTACAGCACTCACCAAAGCACTTCTTTCAGCACAAATAGTGGCACCAGAAGAGGCGTTTTCCACGTTAGCTGAAATTAGTTTAGAATATTATATGATACGTGGTTTTAAATTAAAATTATACTTCCTCTAAACACAGTACCGTCAGTAGTCAGCAAGGCGGCTCCCACAGGAAAATTGCTGTAGGGAGAATAAGAATTTTTCATAGCTTCAACTGCATGCTCAATCAATTGTTCATCAGTGACAGCAAGATTAGAGGTAGGGCTTAGCTTTGACATTTGGGGCTCTGAATAACTGAATGATTTATTCGGGTTCTTAACCAATTTTTGGCAAATTCGGTGCGGAATTTTATAAAATCAATTTACCATATTTTTCGCAAAGAATCTTCTATCCAAAAAGTGACAAATGTACTTATCCCGTATTTTAATGTCGATTTTGAGCCATACTTTGCTCTTAATCCAACTTTTAATTTTGCACAAATTTCGTTTACATCAACCAAATCGACAAAGTATGGCCAAAAAACGGTTGAAAAATACATACCGTATTCTCTCTAATAGAACGCCATGGCATTCTATTAGAGAGTGGCGTTCTATTGTTCGACCCACAGGATTTGACCCATCAACACACCCACAAAAAGTTTAAGCAACATTTTCATCAAAATATCATTACTTTTTACAACAAGATCAGACAAATTGTTTTTTTACAACCACCATTTAACAAAATACTGACAGAGGCTTGGTCGGTTAGAGATGCGCGCACTCACTTACCTTAGACATAATTCCGAGCAAGACTCTTGATCAAAAATGTCTGCAAATTACGTGCACACTCAAAAAATTTTTGTGTACGTAAACCACTGACCGGTCGATTTCCGTTTTGGGACCCAGAATTGTAGGTTTCCCGATAATAAACTAAACACTCAAAGAGGCAAGAAGACAATAAATGATGAAGCGCGACGAAAAAACAAAAACTTGATGAAACACTCAATGACGATGATTCGAATTCCTTCTGGCTCGTTTGACTTTTGTTTGAACATTTTCGCGCGGTTTTTTATTCTTGCTGTTAACTATTATCTAAACGGCAAAAGCATGAAAAGACTACCCGAGAAATGTTAGAAAACTCACGACAAGTAGTGCAGACAGCACAAATAAATAAAAATCGATGTGCATAACTTATAAAATTAAAAAACCGAAAAATGTGCGCGTAACTTCCTGACACCCTGTAGACATACATGACTCTTCTTTCTCGAGATAATTTTCTTCTAAGAGCTTGGCCAATTTTTTTCCTCAAGCGCTAGCTGAAGTTTTGCTCGACTATTTGAAGCTTGTATCAGTAAACTTTATCGTACTCGCTTCCATCTGTAGTATATTGCGCTAGTCTTGAATGAGTCGATTATGTCGAAAGACTTTTCCTTGCTTCCACGATCCACTGCAGGTAGAAACGGACATCGAAGCTGCTGTCGGCTTACCTCCTTTTTTCACCTTGTTTTCATAGCAAATCTTGGTCTTAAACAAAGCATTCCAAAAAAAACACACGTTCGTAGCTAATTTTTAAGTTGGCTGTGAAAATGGTGTAGGTAAAACGCCGAGGAGTGGCGTTTTATTATAGAGTGGCGTTCTATTTTCAACCCCCCTTGGGAGGTGGCGCTCTATTAGAGAGAATACGATATTAGGTACATTTAACACTTTCTATAGTAAGGCTTACTAAAAAAATACGCTAATAATTGTTTTTAAAATCTAATTTCTCAAATTATGTTTATAATGTCTCAAATAAAAAAATCTTAAATTTTTTTATCGAAAAATAAATAAAAAAATACAATGTTTTGTTAGAATAATTGTCCAAATATACATATTTTTCGCACTGGTTTTGCATTACTAATAGCAATGCAGAAAAGAACAGCCAAATGAATGATTTTGTTTAAAGCAAAAGACTGAACAAAACTATCACATACAGTCAGCATGTTTTTTTAGATTGTTAATCTTTTTTGCAAATATAATTTTTTATCTCTGATAAAATTTACGCCAAATAATTTAATATTTGTTGTTCAACTACAACTTTTATGCTGTCTAGAAAGTGACAAGAGGTCGATATGTAATAGCAAAGAGATTTTTTTAACACGCAATTTGAAAAAATCTAATAATACCATGAAGGCAAGTAAGAAGCATTTTTTGAAAAATTTCTTGTGATTATCCGATCTCTTTAGATAAACTGTGTCTAAAAAAGCTTCTAGATATTTGAGAAGTAGAGGGTGCTACTTTATATTGGCCAAATTTTAAAAGTTTACAATTTTAAACAATCCTAAATTTTGGTTTTTTTACTTTGGAACGCTCTGTCTTTGCCATTTTGTTGGAAAAAGGTGTTTTGTTAAAATTATGATGACACATGATATACAACCTTTTTCTGAAATCACTGATTTATTGCAACTTATGGGATGGAACTCTTTGAACCTTTCTTGGCCGCCTTACTCTTGACAGTAATAGACTTTTTTGTTTGGGGTAGATTAAAAGCTGAGTCTACAAAAAATTATTTGACTATTTGAATAAGCTCTTCGGAAGAATCTAAATGGCTTTGGAAGGTCTGACACCGAGGATAAACAACAGAGTCTTTGAAGCTTATCGTCGTCTTTTCGACCGCATTTCTGTTGTTTGCCGAAGCGCAGAGCAATTTCTCGCAAATGTCATTGATATGTTGCTGTGATTGTTGGATATCAAATTGATGTGTTCGTTGGTAATGAAGGTCTTTAATTTTTTTGACACAGTCAAGTTAGGCAAGTAGGCTTAGGCTTATCTTCAGGGCCTGGCCATCACTCAAAAGTGCGTTCGGAAAACTTTTTACAAAAAACGGTGGTTTAAGACACTTTTGAAAAATTATTAGGGGGCTATATGGTAATAGCGTCACAATTTCAATTGACCTTGAAGCTTTGTGACTTGACTGTAAGGACTTTATCAAAGATATTGGCTATAAAATGTATTTTTTCGAAGTTGATATGAATGCACTTGAATTCGGTGCCATTCCATTGCCTTTTTTTACCCTAGTATAGAATATCCAGCGACAGCCACTCGCTACAGCCAAAGGGTGTGTACAATAGAACGCTAGTTGCGACAGCTGGTCGCAACACTCAGTAGCGACAGCCAAAGAATGTGCACAATGGGACAAAGCTAGGGCTAGTCGCGACAGCTAGTAGCGTCAGCTAGCCGCGACCATTGCACACGTAGCTTAAGGTACTCATTAGTCACAACTTCCATACGCTGGCCTACCTCTGAGCCTAAGAGCTAAGCCTAAACGGCAGGAATGACTTTTATGTAGGTGAGTCAACTTCTAGCGCTGCTTTAGACGGTAAAAATTGTAGAAAACGTGTTTTTAAAATTTGGAAAGACATTTTTGGCACTTTTCCGAAAATCGAAAAAATCGACCGCCTACGTCAGGAATACTGTTTATCTTTCATTTTTCTCTAGCTTTAATCGTCTAAAACGCTTTTTTCAGCAAAAACATTTATTCACGGTTTATTCATGTATTCATGGTTAATCTGAAAACAACAAACGTCATCTCACATAACAACCCACATGCTGGCTTATATAAAAAGTCATGGGAATGGATACAGTCTGAGCACATATGCTCGGATTAATCTCTAGGGTGAGCTGTCTCGTGTAGCTCGGCCCTCCCCGCGAGGGACCAGGGGTGGGTTGAGCTACACAAGAAAGCGCACTCTAGGGACCAATCACTCGAGCTAACAAACTGTGCAAGGTAGAAACCATCACATTTAACTTTTGTATGCGGCAGAGCCATCATGTGGGTTTATGCACCTAACGATCGATTTTTGAAAAATGTCTTTCCCAATCTTAAAAACACGTTTTCTATCGTTTTTAGCGTATAAAACAGCGCTAGAAGTCCATAAAACCCGATTTTGGCCCACCTACATAAAAGTCATTTTAGCCGCCTAAACTTGTTGTTCCAAAGTGTAGTTACAGCGATTTTTGGAAGGTCTGATTTGAGTGTGGGGGGTGTTTCATACTAGCGCCCCTTTTTCTTTCAGGCATTAAAAAAATATGTAAGTGAAATTGGTAAAAAACTAGAAAGTTACGGATTGAAGGAAACATAATTTTGTATAATTTTAAATCATTACTGTGTTATAACTGTAGGTAAAGGGTTCAAAACGCACAAAAAACTAACTGGTGAGCTGTAGATTATCATTTTGTGCAAATTGCTCACTGAAGTCTATTGCACTCTCATTGCTCATCAGTTTGTCACTTAAAGTAATTAAACTGTCCATGGAGCTATTCATAAAGCTGTCATTAGCCGGGTACATTTCAGACAGAGCCTCACGCACCATTTGCTGAGGCCAGTCTATTTGTGTGGCATTTCTAGCTGGAGTTCGACTGTTGCGCAGCAAAACTGAATGTCTTTTCTTGAAATTTTCTAGCCAACCACTGCTGGCCTGGAAGTCTTGGATTTGGAGAGCTGCAGCCATTTCTTTTGCTTTTTCCTAAATCAATTTTTTAAATACCACATTTCATATTAAATACTTACTTTCACATCTTTTTTAGATAATTTTAGATTGACTGATTTTTTTTCAAAGAGGTACCCAGTGTTTTAAGTGTTTTCAATACATTCAACCCCCGATTTAGCGTCACCCCCCTCAAGTTCCTTCCCACCTAGGGTCCGACTTTTTTTAACCTAAATTTTAAAGCTTTTTGCCAATTGCCTTCGGTCAGTCTAGTCCGAAATATCGCAAGGATTTAGATTTTGCCGGTTGTTTTTGTACATGACAACAGTTTCGCCGAAAAGACCCGAGGGTACTCGATTTAACGTCACCTTATTTTGAAAAAGGGGTGACGTTAAATCGAGTACCCATGGGTCTTTTTGGCAAAACTGTTGTTACGTACAAAAATAATCGGCAAAATCTAAATCCTTGCGATATTTCGGACTAGACTGACCGAAGACTTGGCAAAGCAGCAGGTTAAAAAGTGTCGGACCTTAGGTGGAAACGAACTTGAGGGGGGTGATGTTAAGTCGAGGGTTGACTGTATGTACAGGGTGCGTAAAAAGTTCTGACAACTTTTTTAAACTCAAAATTTTTAACCATATTTCGTTTTATGAGTGAAAACGGTTTTACCAGTTTTTTTATATGTTAAATTCTATACAAGATAGTTGTTTTACTTTTTTGGTTTTCCAGAAATCATGGCACCTAACGATCAGCGAATTGAAGTAGTGCGAATGCGTCAAAGAGGGAAGACTATCACGGAAATTGCAAGGGAACTTCATTTGGACAAGAGCAATGTGCATCGAATTCTGAAGCGCTTCAATGAGCTGGGGACTTACGAAGATCGTGAAAGAAGTGGAAGACCAAGAAGTGCAAGGACTGCTCCTATCATTCGCCGTATCCAAGAGAAGATCCGTCGCAAGCCGAAGAGATCAAAGAGACAAATGGCAAGAGTCGAAGGAATCAGCGAAAGGAGTGTCCGAAACATTATGAAGCAAGATCTCAAAAGCTACTCGTGCAAGCTCCAAGAAGCGCAGCATTTGGACGAGAACAAGAAAAAGATTCGTAAAGAGAAGTTAGGGATTCAGTTTTGGTTTTTGATTTGAACAAAATGTTTCAGGTGTAAAACGCTTCTTCGACGGTTCCGATCGTGTTTTCGGATGAAAAGCTTTTTGTCGTGGAAGAAAAGTTCAACAAGCAGAACGTGCGGATCATTGCAAAGGACATCGGCGAGGCAAGCGCAAAAGGAAGAATCGTTGGCAGAATCGCTCATCCGAAATCGGTCATGGTCTGGGCGGGGATAACGTCGACTGGAAAGACTCCTCTGGTGTTCGTCGAAGAAGGCGTCAAAGTGAATGGAGCCAATTATCGTGAAAAAATCCTGGAAGAAGCGCTGCTGCCGTGCAAGAAGACATTTTCGACGTCGTCACTGGTGTTTTCAGCAGGTTTGTTTTTTTTTCAATTCCTTTCTTTCATCTCGTTTCAGGATTCTGCTCCTGCGCACAAGGCTCGTGAGACTCAAGCGTGGTGCCGTAACAATTTGCCGGAATTCATTGATGTGAAGCAGTGGCCGCCATACAGTCCTGATCTCAATCCGCTCGACTACTCAATCTGGGGTATTCTGGAAGCAAAAGTGAACAACAGACGCCGTAGGGGAATCGCTCAACTCAAGACCGCACTGGAAGAAGCATGGGAAGAAATCGACGAAGAAGTGCTCGCCTCGGTGGTGGATAATTGACGAAGAAGATTGAATGCCTATGTCCAAGCAAATGGCGGCTATATTGAAAAGTGATGCATCTATCTTGTTCAAAATTCTTCGCTCTTGCTCGTGGTGTTATTTGTTTTTTGATGTTACGCTACAAACAATAAAAGTTTTGAGTTTAAAAAAGTTGTCAGAACTTTTTACGC
Source organism: Ditylenchus weischeri (assembly GCA_029231635.1). Lineage (NCBI taxonomy): Eukaryota > Metazoa > Nematoda > Chromadorea > Rhabditida > Anguinidae > Ditylenchus > Ditylenchus weischeri. The sequence goes on from JAMRYI010000003.1 coordinate 293,846, forward strand.
ACCCTGTAAATATAGATCAAAGTAAACTAATATTTTGATCTTAAAATCTAGCCTCCCGTATTTCCTGTAATAGCTACCTATGCTCTAATAACTTCCCACCCTCTACTTTAAGAACCTCTATCTCAGCCTAGAGCGGATATTTTGAAAAGCTGTTTATTACATTTTCTTAACTCCCACGAGATCTGCCGATTCCGCTTTCTAGATTTAGGTTGAGCGCCCAAAAATCTTGAGGTCAAATTGAGAAATTTCCGATTGTTTTGGGGTTTGAAAAATAATTCCTTATGGGACGATACTAGAGGAAATACGGTACCCTGTTTCCAATGACAAGCAAAACAAACAAGAAAAGACGGCTAGACTTTATTTGACAAGCTCCCCCCATGATACGTCCTAAAAACGACGACTTTTTTTAGATTTTTGACGGATTTAAGTTTGGTATAATTTTCAGGTATGATGAGGACTCGGAAATCAAGCCACAAAAGAGGCAAGAAGCAAGTCCGGGATCAATAAATAATCAGTCAACCGGTCAAAAGGCAGCAGGTTTCAGCTAGGCTATCTTCTGGTATACAAATTTTACTGAAAAGTCTGTAGTTTTGTAGCTTTTTACCGTCAAGTAATTCATGAAAATGTTTCGTATTTTCAGGAAAGCCCAACGGTTCGAACAAGACGTGCTACTGCAGTGCAGAAGAAGCTGACAACCAAGCAAGTTAACATTCTAAGGACTTCTGAAACAAGAACAGCTCTGATCGGAGCCAACAGTTTCCAGAAGATCGCAAAAGAAATAGCCAGGCCACGAAGTAGGAAAAATCTGCATTTGTAAGCTTTTTTACCTTGCTTTTCTGGTAATGGTGATGTAGACTTTTCTGTTTTAGCAGATCGGTGGTCATTGATTTTGCTGCTCGTGGACTTGGTAAGCTTTTTGCAATTAAGTGTGGTGTAAGTAACTTTGGTTGATAAGTGTTGCCGAAATCCGTTGCGTGGTCGACTCTGATTGTCCAGTGAATTCCAAAGACCATGTGTCACGTTGGCCAATCATGATACCAAGGTCTTAATTTCAATAGTTCCGTCAGGGTACATTGAGCTCTTCTGTTTCTGGGTTATACAATATACAATACTGCTGCCAAGGGCGAATACATCACCCGCCCTGAAAATTGATGACGAGGGGAAAAGTGAGTGCAAGGAAGAGAGCAATGAAAACCTCGCAGGTACCACCCTTTGCATACCTAGGTACCACTACTTGATTGCCTGAGTGCGCCTTTACCGGCATATCACTACCTCCGAGTGCAAAGCATCTCTCACGGGTTGCTTTATAAAGCCCTCAAAGCAGCAAGTGGGCGGAGCACACATGCCCTGAACGGCATTCCCACAAAACTCACAAGGGGAGGCACCTCCCCCCAGTCTTGCAGGAACCCACCTTGTCCCCATTTGCAACTGGGTGCCGCTACTAATTGCTGCCAGTTTACTTTGTGGCACCGTAAAACAGGCAAAGCCGGTGGACGACCTCCTAACCGGGCAGATAAGCCCGTCGTCCAGGAGCCACCCTGCCCTAACCGATTAGCCCTGCTTCAGCAGGAACTACAATACTACCTCCCAACATATAACAAAACCTGAGAAAACCTTACACCCCAGAATCAAATAAATTGACATAGTAACTTGCTTTATCGAAACCTGCAAACCAAAATCTGAAATAAGCTAACATAGTAACTTGCTTTATCAAAACCTGCAAACCAGAATCCGGGGTTAAAAGTAAAGGGAGAAGTCCTCCCTAAATTATACCTGAATTGTATTACCTAGATGCTACCGTTTAAATGCCGTTTACTGCTCATTATTATAATTATTCGCAGACAGTTCGAGGTTATTCGAATAAAGCTCTATATTGCATCCGCTAGTCAATGTTGTCAATGATTTGACAACAGACTTACTTCATTGCGTCTGCTCCTTATTGCGCCCATCTTTTCATTGCGTCCGGGTGTGTTCAGTCTTCAAGGGCATGTTACTCGGGTAATTTTAAATTCGCAAAAAGCGGGGACCAGATATTTTCCAAAAAAAATTTATTTTAAAATACAGGGTTCGCCATCCTTGTCGGACTTTTTGTTTTGCTCATAACTTTTTGAATTTATTATGTTTTGATGAGATCTTTTTTTTTTATTCGATAGAGGACAGAGAAAGAAGTCGCACGGAGTGAGATCAGGCGAATACGGCGGCCAAGCATAAGGAGCAGGACGATTTGCTGAACTTCTTCCCATCCACCGGTTTCGGAACTTGCGGTTTAGCCAATGGAAGACGTCTCACTCCGTGCGACTTCTTTCTCTGGGGATGGATAAAGGATCAAGTCTACCGAACGCAGCCTGCCGATCTCGAGGAACTGAAGCAACGAATCGTCCGAGCATTTCAAGAACTGCCGCCTGACATGGTCCAACGTGCAATGAACAGCTATGGCCGTCGCCTTCAACGATGCATCGAAGTTCAAGGAAGAAGCGTCGAACAAGAATATGGGAATATTGAATGAAAATTTGTTGGGTTTTCGTTGTTGATTTTGTCTGCTGTTTTTGTTGATGTTTCAATAAATGTTAATATGCATGTTTGGTGTCATTCGATTGCCTGTGGTGTCCTCTATCGAATAAAAAAAAGATCTCATCAAAACATAATAAATTCAAAAAGTTATGAGCAAAACAAAAAGTCCGACAAGGATGGCGAACCCTGTATAAATTTGTCATTTTATGTAAAGAGCTAAACAACGTGTTGGAACTGAACCCGACCAGGCTCGGACAACGTTACAACTTTACTACTGAGCTACCCAAGTTATTAGACTGACACAGTGTGTTTAATTACTTGTTGCTCTTTACAAAATGACAAATTTATATTAAAAAATATATTTTTTTAATTTACCTGGTGCCGCCTTCTGCGAATTTGAAATTACTCGTGTAACGCGCTGCTATGACCTTTTAAGGGATGCTATATAGATAGTCGATTTAATTAACAAAGCCATATTTTGTTGACGACGCATTGTTGTGATTTCAGACAAACTTGTGCAAAATAAAAAGTTGGATTTAATATATAAATAGCGAAATTGCAAAATTCCTTCAAAAAGCGCCTTAAATTTTAGCGAGTTAAAAAATAAATTTACTTAAATCTAGTTCAGTAAAACGAAAATGAAAAATCCTATGCAGTAAACCTTTGATATAGTGTAACCTTAGATATAATGTAAATTTCATTAGTTTTTCAAAGTATACACTACATCGAAGTTTATTTGTATCAATAGCTTAGTACAAAGCTAGCGAAAACAAATATTATCCGAGAATATTTGCCCAAATCATGAGCGAAAAAACTAGAAATTACCTTTATAATAGTGCCTGTCAGCGGAATATTCTCACTAGTGAGGCCATTTGTCCAAGCTACTAGGGCTTCTTCTAGTCCAATATATTTTGCCGGCTTAAGTCGCGATTTCCTCGAGTCTTTGCCTTGGCAAATAGCTTTGAGTATAGCATCTTTGTTGGACAGAATGCCTTTGACAGTAGACTTTGGCAAGTTGAACTGTCTAGCCAACTGACTTTTGTTGATGCATGTTGCTGCTTCTATTATTGCCAGCTTAGTGTTGAAGGAAATCACCCGTTTGTTGGTCGGAGTACTGGTGCAACCGCTAACTAAAATAAAACCTTTTCCAATAATTTTATTGTTTCATCTTCATTTTATAATCTTTTTAATTGGTTATTATTATTTCATGTTTTTGGCAGGAGTGCGAATTCCTGGTTCGCCTACAATTACATTTTTTTCTTCTGAAACATGCAGAAAACGTGTTTTTATAGCATTGAAGAGTATTTTTGTGCAGAAAAAAGTTTAAAAGTTCAAATTCAAAAGGCCAGAGTGTGCCATTTCATCTGCAAAATAGATTGGTTTGATTAATCCATTTGTGGCCGAGATACGGCAGTTTCAACAAAGTGCATGATTTTCAACAAATTTATTAAACAGTTACAAAAATAACAGCAGAATATTCTACCTTGTCTCCACATTTATCCCATTTCTTTCGATGCAAAGTTGTAGACTGTACAGGCTGATCGGTGCAGACCTTGTTTTTAACATAACCCCAAAAGAAAAAGTTCATTGGAGTAAGGTCCGGAGATCGAGCAGGCCAAGGATGGTGTTACGAGCCACGGCCCATCCATCAATAGGAAGGTGAAGGTCAAGTAAATCTCATGGCAAAATCATGCACTTTGTTATCTCGGCTACAAAGGCACCAATTTAACCATTCTTTTTTGCAGATAAAATGGCACACTCTGGCCTGTTGAATGAGCTATCGTTCAAAAATATTGAGCGCGAATTATTATTTTTTTTCCAAAAGTTATTGGCAAAACAAATGTGTCAGAAAAAGTTTGAACACCGTGCACATTTTGTTAACTTAGGCCTATCGCATAAAAAAATTGTGGTATGCATGCTTTTTCATGCATACAGAGTCGCTTTCGAAGGATTTGCGTCTAAGTTAAAACAGGTTTTCTAGAAGCTACAACGTGCGAAAAAATTGTGAATAGGTCATTTTTGGGCAAAATCATCAATTCACCATTTTAGCCAATTTTTTTAACAGCAAAAAATTGTGTTGTTGTGGGTTTTTGTATTTGTTAAAACTAGAGTTGTCCAACGGCTAAATAGCCGGCCATTTAGCCGCTTTTTAGCCACTAAATAGCCAAAAATAGCCGGCAAAATAGCCGACCGATATAAAAGCCGCTATTTTCAAAATTAAAAATTTGAGTTGGCGCACTTTATGTTTCACTCGCTAAGGTCCAGATAATTAACCAACCCTAGATCATTCTCAATTTTTTCATCAATGAACATTGTCTAAGAGCCCTTTCTTCATCAATTATTTTAGTAGAATGAAGCCTCTTTCGTGGTGTTGAAGCTATTTCGATCGCAAAGAAGAGCAAGATATCCGTGGAAAAACAATTGTCGTTGGATACTGCCTCGTTTGCAATGAACGGTACACTGCCCATCCAGCCAGAATGGAAAAACATATGATGGTTCCTTGTTTTCTTAATTGTGGTTCTCTTCGATTTTAGATTTTTCTTGAGTTTTAGCAAATTTGGAACTGAGGCCAGGAAACAGATCGATCGTCTCTCAAAGAAAGTATCGTCCGTCGGTGAATCACCAAAGAAGCTGCCAAGAAGATCGTCAAGTGCCGACCGTGCCAGGCCAAGCTTATCCCGATTACTTCGACGCCATCAGCAAGGAGAACCAGGAAGAAGCCGAAATTATTCTGACAAGGTTAAGCTTTGAGGCATTTTAGTCAAGAACATTTTGTCGCTAAGCTTACATTGACATCATCTTAAATAGACATTTGCTACCGGAAACATTGCGCCGAATTTCCTGGACAATCCATTCTTCATGCAGTTTCTTGCCAAGATCCGTCCGTTATATAAGCCGCAAATACAGATTTCCAAAATTTCTAGTGCCGTCCAAATACAATCGAGTGAAAGAGTCTTTGGATGTTGCGATGAATATTTGATTGATTGGCGTTGTTTATGCGAAATGAAGCTTGGTTGTATTGAAAATTTTGAATTTTCCAAATGTAAAGCATTAAACATTTTTTAAGATTCTAGGCTATTTTCGGCTATTTAACCGGCTAAATAGCCGGCCATTTCGAAAACTCTAGTTAAAACTAACCTTCTACTTGTGGCAATGAAACAGCTTCTTCTTCTACTTTGGAGGTAGACGCAAAATTACTAGCGAAAATTTCATTTTTCTTCCTGCTTCCTGGCTTTAATATTTCAGCAAAAATAGCCTGATGCTGTGGATCTCCATGCTCTAGGTGGTACATTAAAGTAGTTGTAGTGGCTGGAGACTTGTACCTTCTCAGGCAATCTCCAATGTTGCACACTATGTTCTCGCCTCTTTCACTAAAATATGCCCAGACTGCGTGCTTCTTGTTGCGGTCGGCTGAAAGCAGGGTTTCAACTTCAGCTTCTTCATCTTCTAACTCTTCATGCTGCTCTTCTTCCTTGATATACTTCAAAGCTGCCGCAAATATTTGATCATTGACCGACATAATAAAAATGTTTCTTAAAAGTAAGGCAACTAAAAAGAGTAAATATTTATATGCAAAGCTCACGTCTGTACTTTATTTAGAAATTTGTTCTTTATTTGAGACTCTAAATTTTTAGTATTTTCAAAATTTTACGTCAAAATCTTTATTTTTATTTAAAGGGAGGATACATCTACTGTCCATATCTGGTCTCGCATGGAAATGTTTAAAGTTTAAATTAAACCCTATTTATGTTTGCTGGTTTGAATCCCTCTGGCTGCACACTCTATGTTTTTTCATATTTTATTTACGAGTTTAGTATCAAAATGATCCTTAGTCTCTTGGAAACCCAACTAGACTTATCAGTGGTTTTACATTTATTGAATCTAAGGCCTGGATAAATAATTTTGAACCTGCTGACTTTCGAAATATCCGCCACATTTTTTTTCTGAAGTAATTATGATATAAAAACATTTCCATAGGGTTTTCACGCAGTTCTGAGTCTAAAAATTTGCTACCATTCTTTAAAAAGTCAATAAGACAATTAGAGGCAATATGAACTGTAGTATATGACTTCTAGCTATGTTTCTTATATTTTCACAGTGGTTTGCAGTAAATCGCAAAATTAAGACTGTTCCTCACTATAAAACAGCCCTGGAAATCTTTTCATCGATATTTTCATTCCAATTACTATAAAGGTGTAAAAAAAATAAGTGTGCACCTAAAGGGATTCGAACTAACAACCTTTAAATGTGTTTTAATTTGAATTTTAAACATTTCCATGCGAGACCAGATACGGACAGTAGATGTACCCTCCCTTAAAAAAAATTAATTTTTTTATACTTTTGGCGTTTAAATTTGCGAAATTCTAATTGTGGTAAACAATTATAGTTCTTTAATATAAAATTTCGGTCCTAGTATAATAACCTCATCAAAAGGATCACAAGGAACGTTTAAATTAAGACATAAAACGTTTAAATATACCGAAGAAAACGAAAAAAATTACAAAAAAAAACGACAGGGGGGACCAAGGCAAATTCTTTTCAGAGACATATAGATTTTAATTACTACCTAATAGGTCTGGTAATACCACCTAAAAGTCTTTCCAGTGTTTTTTTTCAAAACAGCAAAAACTTTTTTAACAATCTTATGCACGAAAATTAAAATAGCGGTAACAATATGAAAATGAGAAAAATTGGTTGTGTGTGTGCATAGAAAGACTTTCTCATACTCCTCTTTTCTCATTGCCAGTCAAACAATTTTGTGATTCTCTGGTGTGTTTGGATGAGAAGAAGGGTTGAGAAGGGATGCCTTGCTGGCGCTCTCTCTTTCTATCTGTCTCTCTTCAATTGGGCTGCAGTGAGAAAATGTTATTGAGAACCTTTAATATCGATTTTTCTCTACTGCGCTTTGCTTTGTCAAGTGTGGCTAAGTAGTTAGGCAAAAGTATTTATACAGTTATTAAAGGGGGTATAACATTTAAAGGGGCTCCCCAGATCAGCTGAGTAGGAAAAAGTGGCTTCGGTGGAGCAGTGGATAAGCGTTTGTGGTTTTTAGAGCATTTCTTGAAACAATTATGCAATTCCAATATTGAAGTTATAAAATTAATTTTTAATTCTGCACAAGTTTATCTGAGATCACAACACCGGGTTGTCAACAAAATATGGTTCCAAGACGAAATAAAAAAAAAATGTCCTTTATTGAAGAGATTATAAATCTAGAAAATAGCCAGTTTTCCCTTATTTTTACTCAAATTCAATCAAAACACAAATATATTGCTGAAATGTTATACAGGCAAAACTCTTTTTTTGCATTTGATATTAGACATGTTTTATCTTTAGGATTCATTACAACACTCTAGATTGGCTATCGCGAATCAAAACTAGTGCTAAATGCAAAAAAGTTGCAAAAAAGGATATTTTTCTGACCTCGGTGGATACAAATGGAATTTAAAAAGCAGGTTTAGCTTTTTTTGAATTCGGTTAAACTCAGCTTGTAGCCTAGATTCTACGAAACATTTTTGTGGTTCATTTTTATTTTTCGGTTTTACCAAACTTGAAATACATGCAAAAGACTCTCCAATTTTCGAATTTCAAAAAAGTAGCCTGGTATTAAGAATCGACTTTGGAGAGTCTTTTCGCCGTATTTAAGTTTGGTAAAGCCGAAAAATAAAAATAAATCATCAAAATGTTCCGTAGAATCTAGGTTACAAGCTGAGTTTAACAGAATTCAAAAAAAGCTCAACCTGCCTTGTAAATTACATTTGTAGCCGAGGTCAGAAAAGTATCCGCAACTGCGTATACTTTTTTGGATTTAGCGCTAGTTCTTATTTGCGATAGCCAATCTAGAGTGCTGTAATGAAATATAAAATATGTCTAATATCAAATGCAAACATTCGTTTCTCAAAAAATGGACAGAGCTCTGAGATATTCCGCATCTAGCCGCGGAATCGTTATTGCTACGCGGCCAGGTGTCGGTTAATCTAGAGCCGCGGGCCTTCACGATCGGTAAAATCAGAATCCTTGCGATATTTCAGACTAGACTTGCGAAGTACCCGAGACATGAGGTGACGCTTTTTTATTGTCTATTCTTGTAAAACATCCGCATCTTACGTGTGAAAGTAGTTCTTCCGACCTCGCGTGATAAATTAAAAATTTGAGGAATAACTAATTAAGTTACTATCGTGCATCATGATTTTTGTAAAAATTTGTAATCAATTTTTGTTTTTTTTACACAGTTTTTATTTCAAGCTGTAGAAATTGAGTACTCAAAATGACCGCTAGAATCTAGCAAACTCAGGTTCAAGTGCTCCCAAGCTCGCTTAGTGCTATCTCATGACATATAAGGTTCTTCAATAGGGTTCGAGATCATAAGGTCACTTGCATGCTGGCTATGTGATAATTAATTTAATTTAATGATATGCAAACACAGTCAACAGTTTTATATTCATTTTCTGCAAATGATAAATAAACTGTACCAATTCTATAGTTTACATCACAAGGCAACAAATTTTTTTAAAAGTATCTTTTTAATGCGTTCGTTAGTAACTAATTCCTCTCAGTGCTTTTTTTACCGGCTTTTTCTTTACCTGCCTTTCCTTTACCGTTAGCTATGCTTTTAGGCTTCTTTTTTGCTTGATCTTCAGCAGGTTTTTGCTTAATATTACCTTTAACGTCACTTAACTTTTGTAAATGTTTTTCTATGTCTTTGATTTCTCCAATTTCTTTTGCGAATTGATCATGCGTTGACTTGTCAATGTCTTTTGCTGCGAGTGCATGATCGATAAACTCTTTATGCAGATGCTTAATCCAAATATTATACAGCTCGACTTCTGTTTTTTTAGGAGATTTTTTTATTGTTTTTCTGTCTACGCCATATTTAGATTTCTTGTTAGTAAGAAGTTCAATTATTGCATTGTTATTTTCCGGCATATTTTTCCCTTTCTTTACTATTTTGTACTTTTCGATCAGCTCTTGTACCTTTTTCTTCAAAGTCTCAGAAGGATGAAAAATGTCAGCGTGTTTTGCAGCCTTTGCAGTGTACTTATGTTTTACTCCTAATAATAAATTTTTAATAAAGATCATTTTGTGCTAATTTTTAGACAAATTTCAAAAATTAAAAAACTTTAAACTTTAAAAATTTTCTGATTTCGATTTACATTTTCAGTTAAACTTAGATTTCGGTTAAACTTTCGAGAGAAAAACTTTGAAAAGTATATGATTTTAAGAATTTTTTCGGCAATCAGACGATTTAAAAAAGTACAATGATAAAATAGTACTGTCTTCTGCCTATTCAAATTTAAAAAATAATGGACCTTAATATCAGGACTATCTTTTAATTGACTAATCTTAAATTGAACAAGACTTTTTTTCTGCCCGCTTTTTCGAAACTGAATAAAAATAACTAAAATTCGTAACAATTCTTTATTCTTAGCCACCCTAGTGTACAAGATTTTCTCAGAAATCCAAATCCATTAATAGAATTTCGAAAAGACTCTTAGCTGTCTGGTTTCGGCAACTTTTTGGAATTTGGTCGAAAAATCTCCTGGGTGCAATAAATAATCATATCTCAGCAGCCAAGCATTTTTTTGAAATTCTGTTAAAGGATTCGAATTTTTGAGAAAATTTTGTATGCCGTATTCTCTCTAATTAAACCACCCCCTCTAATCAACCCACCCTCTCTATTAAACCCACCTCTAGAGAGTCATTTTTTCTACACCAAAAATTTTCGCAAAAACTGTTTAAATTAGCGCGCTTTTTTTTTGCACTTTTAAATTTCAAAATTTGGAGCATTTTTGCCTCATTTTCATTGCACCTTCAATGGACGTCTACCTGGACTAGGTCTGCCAAGCATGGGAAGAATTGCCAAAGAAAACAATCGCCAAGTCGTTCAAAGGTTGGTCATTATAAATTTGTTGTTTTCGAAACATCTGCTCTTTTAGATTGCGGGATCACAAACGTCCACCATGCTTCGCAGGACGATCAAATCCACTGCTTCAAAGAAACGGGACCGGTGCCAGAAGGACTTCAAATGCTCTTTGATGCCCTAATGTACGCTGATGATCTGCCGCTAATCGAAGAAGTCGACTCGGACGAGGATGAAGAAAACGGATACGCCAGCGACCGCTCACTGCAAGAAAACGAACTTGAAATTTACTCTTAATTTGTTTGAAATTTTCGTTGATTTTTGTTGATTTGTCTGTTTGAAAATGTAATAAAATTGTTTTGTTCATAGTATAACTCCAATTTTTTTCGGAGCGCCTTCGGCGCGCCTATGTTGAATATTATACTAATACTGTTGAATATTATACTAAAATTATACTAATACTGTTGAATATTATACTAAAATTATACTAATACTATGTTGAATACCCCTCTAATAAACCCACCCCCTAGAAGGAGGTTGAAAAAAAACCCACCGGTGGTTTAATTAGAGAGAATACGGTACTAGGGTGCTAGGTGTTAAATTTTAAATTCCACTCAATACAACAATTATTCTTAATTATTATTAAACAATTATTAAACAGCAAATTTTACCGTTAGCTTTCCTTTTAGGTTTCTTTTTTGCTTGATCTTCAGCAGGTTTTTGCTTAATATTACCTTTAACGTCACTTAACTTTTGTAAATGTTTTTCTATGTCTTTGATTTCTCCAATTTCTTTTGCGAATTGATCATGCGTTGACTTGTCAATGTCTTTTGCTGCGAGTGCATGATCGATAAACTCTTTATGCAGATGCTTAATCCAAATATTATACAGCTCGACTTCTGTTTTTTTAGGAGATTTTTTTATTGTTTTTCTGTCTACGCCATATTTAGATTTCTTGTTAGTAAGAAGTTCAATTATTGCATTGTTATTTTCCGGCATATTTTTCCATTTCTTTACTATTTTGTACTTTTCGATCAGCTCTTGTACCTTTTTCTTCAAAGTCTCAGAAGGATGAAAAATGTCAGCATGTTTTGCAGCCTTTGCAGTGTCATTATGTTTTGCTATGTCTTTGATTTCTCCAATTTCTTTTGCGAATTGATCATGCGTTGACTTGTCAATGTCTTTTGCTGCGAGTGCATGATCGATAAACTCTTTATGCAGATGCTTAATCCAAATATTATACAGCTCGACTTCTGTTTTTGCGGGAGATTTTTTCATTGTTTTTCTGTCTACGCCATATTTAGACTTCTTGTTAGTAAGAAGATCAATTATTGCATTGTTATTTTCCGGCATATTTTTCCCTCTCTTTACTATTTTGTACTTTTCGATCAGCTCTTGTACCTTTTTCTTCAAAGTCTCAGAAGGATGAAAAATGTCAGCGTGTTTTGCAGCCTTTGCAGTGTACTTATGTTTTACTCCTAATAATAAATTTTTAATAAAGATCATTTTGTGCTAATTTTTAGACAAATTTCAAAAATTAAAAAACTTTAAACTTTAAAAATTTTCTGATTTCGATTTACATTTTCGGTTAAACTTAGATTTCGGTTAAACTTTCGAGAGAAAAACTTTGAAAAGTATATGATTTTAAAAATTTTTTCGGCAATTAGACGATTTAAAAAAGTACAATGATAAAATAGTACTGTCTTCTGCCTATTCAAATTTAAAAAATAATGGACCTTAATATCAGGACTATCTTTTAATTGACTAATCTTAAATTGAACAAAACTTTTTTCTGCCCACTTTTTCGAAACTGAATAAAAATAACTAAAATTCGTAACAATTCTTTATTCTTAGCCACCCTAGTGTACAAGATTTTCTCAGAAATCCAAATCCATTAATAGAATTTCGAAAAGACTCTTAGCTGTCTGGTTTCGGCAACTTTTTGGAATTTGGTCGAAAAATCTCCTGGGTGCAATAAATAATCATATCTCAGCAGCCAAGCATTTTTTTGAAATTCTGTTAAAGGATTCGAATTTTTGCGAAAATTTTGTATACTAGGGTGGCTAGGTGTTAAATTTTCAAATTCCACTGAAGACAACACTTATTCAAACAGCAAATTTTACCGTTAGCTTTGCTTTTAGGCTTCTTTTTTTCTTGATCTTTAGCAGGTTTTTGATTAATATTATCTTTAACGTCACTTAACTTTTGTAAATGTTTTTCTATGTCTTTGGTTTCTCCAATTTCTTTTGCGAATTGATCATGCGTTGACTTGTCAATGTCTTTTGCTGCGAGTGCATGATCGATAAACTCTTTATGCAGTTGCTTAATCCAAATATTATACAGCTCGACTTCTGTTTTTTTGGGAGATTGTTTTATTGTTTTTCTGTCTACGCCATATTTAGATTTCTTGTTAGTAAGAAGTTCAATTATTGCATTGTTATTTTCCGGCATATTTTTCCCTTTCTTTACTATTTTGTACTTTTCGATCAGCTCTTGTACCTTTTTCTTCAAAGTCTCAGAAGGATGAAAAACGTCAGCGTGTTTTGCAGCCTTTGCAGTGTCATTATGTTTTACTCCTAATAATAAATTTTTTATAAAGATCATTTTGTGCTAATTTTTAAACAAATTTCAAAAATTGAAAAACTTTAAACTTTAAAAATTTTCTGATTTCGATTTACACAGATAAATTAAAGTATTTTTCGGTTAAACTTTCGAGAGAAAAACTTTGAAAAGTATATGATTTTTAGAATTTTTTCGGCAATCAGACGATTTAAAAAAGTACAATGATAAAATAGTACTGTCTTCTGCCTATTCAAATTTAAAAAATGATGGACCTTAATGTCAGGACTATCTTTTAATTGACTAATCTTAAATTGAACAAGACTTTTATCTGCCCGCTTTTTCGAAACTGAATAAAAATAACTAAAATTCGTAACAATTCTTCATTCTTAGCCACCCTAGTGTACAAGATTTTCTCAGAAATCCAAATCCATTAATAGAATTTCGAAAAGACTCTTAGCTGTCTGGTTTCGGCGACTTTTTGGAATTTGGTCGAAAAATCTCCTGGGTGCAATAAATAATCACATCTCAGCAGCCAAGCATTTTTTTCGAAATTCTGTTAAAGGATTCGAATTTTTGAGAAAATTTTGTATACTGGGGTGGCTAGGTGTTAAATTTTCAAATTCCACTGAAGACAACAATTATTCAAACAGCAAATTTTCTCTTTTTATTTGAAGTTCAAATGTGTGTTGTCTCGAGCGGAATTTGAAATTTAACAGTGATTTATACACTTTAAAGGTAGTTTTATAAACAAATCGATAGAAGAATTTCGTGTTTCGTGTCAAAATGGTGCAGCACCAATACTGAACAAGAATTTTAAAGTGCCCCAAATGTCAACAAGGTGCCGAACCTTGTGCCAGCCGAAAACCAAGAACCGGTTTCAGCGAAAACTGGTTTAGCTGAGAAACAGGGCCCTGAAATTTTTGTTTTCATTTACTGTTTGAAGCTCCTAAAAAGTGCCTGCGAGGGATTTTAAAAATCTAAAAGAAATTTTTTACACAGCTCAAACAGTAAATGAAAACTCAAACAGTAAAAGAAGTTTCAGACCACTTGAAGTTTAAAAAAATTGCACGGTTCTAATTATCCGCCATGGCGTATAATTAGAGCATTTTCGGTATCTATATTCAAATTGAGCATAGCTCTCCAAATTCCAATATGAGCGGTAAGTTTTTTTCTGCAGGAATGTAGCATTTGAGTTGTTCTCTCAGAATATGTAAATATCTCCGTTTTAATTATTGGTCAATTTTTAAATTAGGACTATTTTTGTTGAAAAACGCATCTTGCCAAAATATGACTTTTTATGAATGCCTGCATATCTCAGAAAATTTCACATTACTCACAGACTTTCTACGCTTTCTAACGATTATGAAGAATTGAAAATGACGGTAAAAATGGGATTGAAAATAACAGTCAATTTTGTGCACTTGTGATTGTAATCCGCTTTTAATGCCGTTTAACTTTTTTTCTGGACAAGAAAGAGACCCCAGATTTATAAAATTACTCAGCATGAAAAATGCTACAACCGTGGTGCAAAAAAACTGACACCCCAGAAAATCACTATCCAGCTCTTCTTTGAGATTGGCTTATAATTACAAAACCAGCTTTTTAAATTACCTTTATGTTTATCTGCGGGAAGATGAGCGCTAGGAGTTGCAAGAGCAGCAATTTTATGATTTTTTTCAGGATGAGCAACTGGTGCCGGAGCAATAGGGTCGCTTGTTGGTGCAGTTTCTAAATTGTCACCTACTGTTTCATCTGGAAGTGATCTTTCAATATCAGTGAATTGTTCAGGGTCACCGAGACCTGGCTCACTTAAAGAACTTTCACCATTAAGCTTGTCGAAATCAGAGTCTTGAGGGCTTGTTTGAGAAATAGGGTTTGCTCCGAACATATCATCTGTTGAGCCTTTAGTTGCCGAAGTTATAGAGCTTATTTTATTTTTCAAATTGAACTCACCTTCTCTTTCTGCACCAATGCCTGTGAAACTTTCGTCGCCTTGACCATCTCCCATTAAATCTGTCATAGCATTTGTTTCCTGGGGCATGGCTTCCTTATCGGTTTCTGATTCAACCTGTGTTTGTTGGTTATCATCAAATCCAGTTTGATCGACAATATCATTTTCTTTTAACATTGTATTTCCTTCTTCTTTTAGCATGGCGTTTTCTTCTTCTTCTTGATTTCTTTTGTTGTTATCACTAAAATCAAGTTTTTCAGAAGTAGACTCTGCAGAAACTTCATCTTCAACACCAAGCGTTGCTACCACAAGCAAGGAACTGATAATCAAGACAATAAATGAGTTGAAAAGCTTCATATTCAAATTGTTTTGCTGATTTTCAACTAGTATACCCAGGTAACAACTCTATCAGAAATATGAAATATAAAATAAAGAATATAATGAAAATCACGTGGATTCTGCTCCTTATAAAAAGCTTTTTCGGCCTCAAATCTGTCAACATAAATCGGAATCATCTGACAAAACACCGTTAGACATAGAAGCAGAGATGCGAACGCCGTTGCGCCCCCGTAGAGCCTCCTTATATTTTGAAGGTGAAATTTTTTAAGAAAGGGATGCTTGCCTAGCTCACGTTCTTCCCTAACGGCAGCTAGTAGACGTTTTCATATAGGCTACACACTTCTCCCTTTCTGCGTTGGTTGGCCATTACGTGGCAAAGCAGGCAGAGCCACCTAGGCAGGTGTTTGACTTAATGTTATGTTAAAAACAAGGTGTCGAAGTGTACTTATTTATAGAATAATACTTTTTTGCCCCTTTATTATTATTTTTTTAAACATATATTTTTATCAGAAATAAACTTTTTTGTGTCGCTACTTATTTCTACTTATTTTTCTTCTAAAATTTATTTTTCAAACAGCTAAACTTTCTTTTTTTTATCAATCTTTTCTATGCTAGTGGCACTTTAAAGGACCATGAAACTTAATCAGCACAGAAATTTGCGAAATTTTAATTCGCGCTGGACCACCCTAATTGTATTCATAATGTTTTCGAATTATTCTTTTGTGTGTATTTAAAATTTGAACTTCGTTCATTATTCAATTTCAAACACTGACTCGTATAGAATAGAACTCAAGACAACAATTATTCTTAATTATTATTAAACAATTATTAAACAGCAAATTTTACCGTTAGCTTTGCTTTTAGGTTTCTTTTTTGCTTGATCTTCAGCAGGTTTTTGCTTAATATTATCTTTAACGTCACTTAACTTTTGTAAATGTTTTTCTATGTCTTTGGTTTCTCCAATTTCTTCTGCGAATTGATCATGCGTTGACTTGTCAATGTCTTTTGCTGCGAGTGCATGATCGATAAACTCTTTATGCAGATGCTTAATCCAAATATTATACAGCTCGACTCCTGTTTTTTTTTCGAACCATGAAAGTCGGCTAACTCCTCCAATCTGGCAATGTCAAGCAACGTTGGGCTCGACTAGGAAATGGTTCTATAATTTGAAAAAATTTTGAAGGAAAAAAAATATTGGGTTGGTGCATAATCATCCGGCCTTTTTTAAAACCACTTTTTATTGGATAAATTTCAGACATTTTTGATAATTCAATTTACCATTAGAAAGACATTTTCTTGCCCTACAAAATGAGCTATTAACCGTTTTTTATCTCAAATAAAAAGGGTACAAAGAGGTAAATAAACTGAGGCACAAAATTAAGCAACTCAGGGGGTCGGCTTTTGAAAAATAGGTATTTGCATACACACACATAATTATGCACTGACCCAATAAGTTGAAAACTTCAATGACAAAATTGTGTTGGTCCCGCGGCAATTCAAATTTTATAGATTGCTGTGCTTATCAAGTTTCGTAGTCCTTTAATTTGCTACCTTTGATTCCACTGGTGGAATGCACCCCGAAGCATGACAAATATGCCACCAAAAATGGTTTGGAAAAAAAGTTCGAGATGATGGATGTCCATGAACAATTTTAGATTGTGTCATGTTGTGTCTTCTTTGTGTAAGTCCCTTTCCAGAAATTAAAAACTCGATATAAGGACACTCAAGGGACCGGCAAAAGCACTGTCCTTAAATCGAGTGTCCTTATATCGAGTGTCCTTAAATCGAGTTTTATATGACGTAAATACAGCACCCCTGTCCTTAAATAGAGAGTCACTCCTTTTTCGCCCAAATTCATTTTATTCAAACAATACAAACTTGCTACAAACTAACAATACAAATTGTTACAAACAATGTAACAATCCATCACTGGTTAGGAGCAAAGTAATTCAACAATTTTTTCTGCTTCATCATCTTGATTCTTTCTTTGGCTAGCACATTGTCCACTTTGTCGCACAGCAGCTGAATTTCGGGATTGGCATTCGCGTCGGCGTAGCGCTGGAGAACATTCAAAGCTTCAGTGGCTTCTCGGGATGTGACTGGCTGCGGTTCCTTCGATCTCCATCACATCGGTTTCACAAAGCAAAATACAAAGAAACCCGCACAAAGCAAAGACTTGCCTTTCCCCTTGGGGCTCTTCACATTCACATTCAAGACTTCCTCTGCGATTTCTGTAAAGAGCAGATCCCCAGTTGTAAGTTGATCGTCACGCCAAATATTCCTGCAAGTGCCAGTCTGCCAGATTCATTGCAGTTCCGCCCTCGACGATTGTTCAGCTGAACGTTCTCAAAGAAGTCGAGTCTCAAAGAAGAAGCATAGATAGTGCCCCTCCTCCACCTGTAATGGAGTACCTAGAAAATGATGAAGAGGAATATATGGCATCAATTTAAACTTTTGAATTGTCTGTTGTGTTGGAGTGTCTGAATGTGTTGAATTGAATAAATTTATGAGCTGGAATTGTATGGGTTATGAAGACCTAATGGGCACCCGCATTTGGGCACCGCATTTGGGCACCGCATTTGGGCACCGCATTTGGGCACCAGTCTTAAAATATTATATTTTTTAGTTACTTACTTACCTAAAATTATCAGGAATTGTTAAAGGAAGTGTTCAAGATCCTGACCACTATAAGTTGTAAAAAGCTGTAAACTTCAAAACTGCTAAATCAAACAGACCACGATGTCATGTTTCGCAAAAAAATGAGCACAGTATAAGCAATACTTCAAGTAGAAGTTTTATCACGTACCGATTGATACTACAGTTTTTGAAGTCAAGAGTTTGTGAAATTGCAGTTTGTGAGAAAGCAGTTTTGTGAAAATGTGAGTTTGTGAAAATGCAGTTTGTGAAGATGCAGTTTGTGAAAAAGCAGTTTTGTGAAAATGTGAGTTTGTGAAAATGTGAGTTTGTGAAAATGCAGTTTGTCAAGATGCAGTTTTTGAAAATGCAGTTTTGTGAAAAAGTGGGTTTGTGAAAATGCAGTTTGTGAAAATGCAGTTTTTGAAAAATGCAGTTTTGTGAAAATGTGAGTTTGTGAAAATGCAGTTTGTGAAGATGCAGTTTGTGAAAATGCAGTTTTGTGAAAATGCGAGTTTGTAAAAATGCAGTTTGTGAAATAGTGAGTTTTTGAAAATGTATTTTTGTGGAAATGGGAGTTTGTGAAGATGCATTTTTGTGAATCATCATACCGCCTTTCGACATCAATTTCTACTATGTTAAAATAATTATTCAAATTCGCGATATTGTTCAGAATAAGGTTCGAGCCACTTAGACAACAATAATAATAGTCTTCGAATATTGTCCTATGGAGCTATGGAGGCAACATTGAACGGCTGATGCTGCTCTACCACTATATTTATAGCGCCAATGTTTTGCTCATATATTTTTTAATTTGTTGTGTCTTGAAGAGATTTTTTTATTTGATAGCCAAGACTTCGATCAACTGGATGATACCAAAAACACACAACAAAACACTTAGACTTCAATACATCTAAGAAGGCACCGATCATAACTGTTTATAGCACGTTGCACCATGTCAGAAGGAAGTTGACAAAAATTTGTCAGAAATAAGTACTCAAGTGGCCAACTCAAAAAGTCGTAATAGACTCTTTGGGCACCTAAAGTACGCACCTTAACATAAAAAGTGTCAGCAAAAAAATTATTTCTCCGGAACTGGTGTTTTTGCAGATTTAAAGCACTGCTTGTGAAGAAGATTTTGAAAATCATTAATATTTTTTTGAATCATGGAGTTATTTTTCTTTCTTCTAATTGCCACTCACTTTTCCCTTCACAATCATGGTGGTCTTAATTATAGACTCAAATCAGATAAATAGAATAAATTATTTAGCTAACATTTTTAACTCATCATTACACTTTTAAATGCAAAAAGTACTACTTTATGGTGTTATGGTGCAGGGTGATCAGACAGGCACGACCGCATTAAGAATACTGCATTACCAAATAGGGCAGAGCTCACAAAGTTAATGGAAGTCTATTATGCCGAGCAGTGCTTTGCCACATCACCCGCACAAACAGTGCTAATGAAAATAAAAACAGCTCCATCTGACTGATTTTCTCCATAAATAATTTTTAGTTACATAAAGTAGCGGTGCTCATTCTATTTTCTGCAAATAATTATTTAGTTTAGTAATTTTATAATCTGTCTATCAAATAATTGGTCAGAATATTAGGCTTTCCAACAATAGTGTTTGAAAATATTTTTAAATTTTTCTTTGAAGTGTTTTGCATATTGGTTGTGAAAAAGACTCTGTGATAATCAATATGTCAGACGCTTCAGAGTAAAATTAGTTTAAAGCTTTCTATATTTTTTATAATATCTTTTTATCCTAGTACAAATTTTCTGAGAAGTATCATGCAATCAATGGTCGAAGCTCTGAAATCTTGGCAGTAACAGAATAAGGAATGGACAAACGGAAAAATGCCCGTGTATACGGAAAAAATGTCAGCTTTTTTTGGCTTTGGTCAAAAAGGCAAAAATGTGCCTGCGTTTTGTGAAAATACACTTCATCAAGGTCAAAATCGGTATATTTTGGCAACCGTTTGATGGAACTCATTTACTGAGATTTCAGCTTCAAGAATTACGCTTTACATAAGGCAAAATAAATATTACAGGGTATATCCAGAAGTGGGCAAATTTCCCTAAAAGTGGGTACTTTTTTACAAAAAGCGGGAACATTTTCGTTTTTTTGACTAAAACGAAAAAAGCGGGAACTTTTTCACTGAAAGCGGGCACTTTTTTCCCCAAACGTCCAATAATAGATTGTGAAAAAGTCTAACCTCGTTAATTTGCTACCTAGAAGTGGTTCCGATCAATTACACTAAAACGCATTTTTATAATCCGAATTTCGCTGTTTCACTAATCTCGATAATTTGCGACACAATGACGGTCCTAAATACCAAAATCAATCTCGCTAGTCCTAGTTTCTCGTAAATGATTTATTTTGAGCAAAAAAGTTTAAAATTTTTTTGATATATTTATTGTTAACCATTTTTTAAAACCGCGTGCAAATCACCTGCACAACATCATATCTCTATCAGTTTGACTCATTTTTTCACTTACAATATATATTACAAGCCAAGTTTGTTAGACATAGGGATAGACCAGGGTATGTTAGGACGTACTCAAACACGTGTTTCTTAACACTCTGCTGATCTTTGCGACTCTTTTAGTTCGAAATTTTGTTGAAATATTTTTTAACCATCGATTATCATATCGATAACCATAGTTAAGCTCAACGATGCTTGATAAGGATATAAAATTTAATAAAAATAAAAAAAGTAAAGCACTATACAGTTGAGTCTCATAATGATAACGTCCTCCAGTAGTCCTATATACAGGTTCGTCTTGTACCCAGGTTTACCTTGGTTTTGGCCAGCGGAATAAAATTCATGCGGTCTAATAGAGGAGATAGTTATACCGAGACTCAACATAAGTTATTAAAGAGGTGATGTTATGGAGAAAACTCGATAATTGAGCACCCAGTGCACATCTAGCGGTTCTCGATGACTGGGCACCTCGATAATTGAGCACCACAACAAGGCATCCCACAGCCGGTCTCGTGAGTACCCTCTTATCGAGGGTTCACTGTAAATATTTTTTATAAAATGTAAACTTTATGCATGAAATGTGAACTTTAAACTTAGATGCATAGCTATTTTTTACTGGTTATTTGCCAGTGTCATATAAATTCATTGCTAAAAACCCTGAAAAATTGCAATGTAAGCCTCTGATGAGGACTCATCTCCAATTGCCTGTAACTTTTGAGGCGCTATATAGACTGCGTATAGACAGGCATCTGTCTTGTACAAAAATTCCTGACAATCGCGAATCTGCAAAGTTCAAGTTTGTTTTTACGAGTTTGTTTTATTTTTGATAATTAAGACGTTTGGTACATCAATCTTATCTAAAAAGTTAGTAAAAAGGAACAAAGATTAAAGGTTAGGAAGATTTTTAGACGGAATCCAAGATTTAAAAAGTGGCTAAAAGTGTTGTTTAATAAATGCAAATATGGTTGAAAGATGACAGCTTTCTTGAAGTATGAAGTCTTAAAAGTATGACAAATGCGGCGACTACCTTACAAAGCAGATATTTCTGATAGTCTTAGTTTTGCGTTTTCATCAACATTAAAAATTTTGAGACAGTGCCTTTTGTATCCAATAATAGAAAATAATTTGTCCTTTATTTGTAAACTCTTAACTGCCCAGACGAAAATATTTAAGAGATTTTTATGACTTTTTTATTGCTCTGCTTTGCTCATGTTACCGCTAAATAACATCGCAATTCAAAGAAATTTGAAAAAAATTTATGATGCAGCTATCATAATGTCTTTACAAAAAAAACTAATGTTTCAGCTATTTTTACCTTGATAGCAAAATAGTAAAGTATGTTTGCTGCAAGTAGTATGCTGCAAGTTCCACGTCAATGAAAAACATCTGACGTTTATGTTTAACATTAGGAAATTCCACGGGTGAATGTCACCGTGAACGAAGCTATTTTGGTGCAGCTCTTGTACCCGGCTAATAAGTTGTCTGGCCAGTTGGTGGAGGTGAAGGGGAGACTTTCTCAGGGCTGACTTCCAGCAATTCCATAGCCAAAGAATGTGGACTGCTTCCCGAACATGAAGATTTGGAAGAAGTTAGTTTTGGCCGAAAAATTGAAGTAGACCTGGAACTCATTCTCGATGTAGTGTCAGCGAGAGCTGAACTTTTCTTTTTTCAGCACGCGAACAAGGTTGGTGGTTGAGTTCACAGCTTTGTACACCTCACTGGCCACACCTTTGCCGATTAGCTTCATGATCTGGAAGCTTTTTCTTTCGGATGTTTGTCTTTTTTCTGAATTTTAGTTATGTATTCTAAAACAACATCTTTATCTCCGGTTCCCATTTTACTAAAATTGTCCGATTTAACAAAGTCTTTAGCCGCAGCTACTAAAAGAACATCTTCATACCCTTCAAACAGTGCACCATAGTGATGTTTTGCCGCATCTGAAACCAGCGTCACACATCTTTGAAACTGGCCTTGTTCTTGTCTCTCTTTGAAAATTTTCCGAATCTCTGGCATGGAAGCATTGATGATTGATTCAAGTGACTGGTTCGTGTTCGCTAAAATTACAGTGTGACCCCCCTTCGTAAAGACTCAAGGTAAATTTTTGATGCTGCTGTGGTTTTACCAGTTCCCGCAAACGCCTGCTGTTCTATGAGCCCTGTTTCTTGTGAGAGATATGCATTGGCTGTTGAATTTTGTTCATTATTCAGAGCTGGATCAACTATGCTTGCAGACGAATCTGATTTCTCAAGCGACCCTTGCGAAAATTCAAGCAGTTCAGACAGTGCTTGGTTTCCTTCTTGGATTTTTGCACACAGATTATTTTGCGAAAATCTTTCTCTGCGAGCTGCAAGCGTTGCAACATTTGGTACTGTGCGAATTGTGATCGCTTTATTGCACTCAATGAAAGTGCGAGTGTGTGCACCCTGCTCATCGTTTTCTCAATCAAATACAAGGTGAACTCGTAAATGATTCCCAAGTTCGCAGATCTTTGTAACATACCCTGTAATGTGTTTTTCAGTAGTCCAAGCATGCGCCATAGCTCCATCTCTCCACACACTCGTCATGTTGCGTGCATCTATTTGATCATCCTGAAAAATATCAAATGTAGCTTTTGTAGGAACTTTAGCTGGTTCAAAAATCCATTGCAATCGTTGTCGATATTCAAATTTTAGTGACAGCGCTTTTTCTCTCAATAAAGAAGCTAGAGCCGCAGCTCCCATAAGTTTCTCAAAAATTTGGAGGCTATCAAACTCTCCTAGTAAAGGGCCACTAAAATTGGTTATAGTTTTTTAGCCCTGATTGCTAGTCCTTCTTTTTCTCGACATTGAAACTCACGCTCCCGAAACGGAGAATGCTCTGGTATTATGTAGTTGGTACCAGCATAAAATGGTATAGATGGGACGGCAATTTCTACCTCTAAAATGTCTCCTTCTTTTAAGTTTTTCACCTTTAGACCATCCTAGTAGTTAATGAGGAACATTTGTCCTTCCCGCACTCTCTCTCCTAAGTGTGAAAATGATAAATGACCCTGGGAGAGGGAAAGCGGGGGTGACATTTTGAGGGAAGGGAAAAAAGAAAGTGCGGAATCCTTGCAGGGTTAAATTTTTTTTCAAAAATTACCGTAGCCCTTTCAACATGTTTTTGTTTTGAATTTTGTATTCACCAATAAATTTATTGTATGACCAAATGAATTACACCAGTAAAAATTCAATAGTGATAGAAACTAGTGAGCAGAAATGAGCAGAGCAGAAAAGTAAGCAGAAAATAGAAGAAGCCCGTTAGAAGTAGCCGAGTTGAAATTGGAAGTAGAAGCAGAAGAAGAATAATTTTCAATTAAAATTATATTTATGGCTTTTGCTTAAAAGACGCAAGAGTGCCAATACCGATTAGCCAAAAGTTAATGTTTTTTTTTTCAATCTGGTTGCATATTTTGCAAAATTTCTTAAGTGCAAAGTCTCATTCGTAATGTTAGGTCTCAAAAATTTTGCCGTTATCTCAGCTTTAAAATGATAACAAACATGCAATATAAAACAGATTAAGTTGCGCTAGATCAGTTGATATACACTACACACACACTTTTGGAACAACGATGAGCACGCTTCTAAAGTGAAACTTCTGTTTCCTATGTTTATTTCAATTGTTTTCATGTTCAAATGAGAGAGAGTGATTTTTATCTGCTCGCATTTTTTTCACAAAAAATGGAGCTCAATACAGATTTTTCGAGCCCCTTTTAGTTTTTTATTCGTATTTAGTTACAGTCAACCCTCGATTCAACGTCACCCTCAGGGACCGGTCCTAAGGTGACGTTAAATCGAGGGTTGACTGTACATGGAGATTAGAAAGTCGGCTTGGGCTAAGTCAATTTTAGATCAAGATCATTATAAAAACTCGTTTTCTAATCTGAAATCGATTTAAAATCGCTTCATAGATTTAAATTTGATGAGATCTGCTTAAAATTTACTTTAGCTTGCGCAGATATGACTATTTTTAATGGACCACCTGAAAATTAGATGGCGTATCTACCTTTAATCGTATCTTTTAATTGCACACCCGAAAAGTGATCTATGTTATCGATACAAAGCAGATACTTCTGAAAGTGTTAGTTTTGCGTTTTCATTAAAAATAAATAAAAAAAACTTAAATGCGTATAAAAAAGGTGAATTTTTTTATTGCGCCATAAATTTTTCATAAGTGGTTGAAAATTTTTGGCATTCTGTTGGTTTTAAAGTGTTAAAAAATTCAAATTTTGACATGCCGTGAGTCTCTATTAGAACGGCAGGAGTCGAAGCGAAAACTAGGTAGGAAAAGGGGTAATTAAAACACTTTTCATTGCATTTTTAACGTTAAGTAAAATTTTTGAACGACAAGTCAAAAAAAATAAAATAAAAAAATAAAATTTGATGGTCGGGGTTACCGTAAATGCTCTAAAGGCTAAGTTGTTGATACCGACAAATGTTGATACCGAAAATCAGAAAATTTCAAGGTCAATCTTCAGATTTTTGGGTGAAAATCCAAAATACAAAAAGCGGAATCGGTAGAGCTTGTGAGAGTTTAAAAACGCAATAAACATATTTGAAAAAAAAAGGAAAAAAAGCTTTACTCTGAGATATAAGTCCTCAAAGTAGGGGGCGTCGGGTTATTAAAGACTGTCGGCCTACTAGTCGGCCTACTGGTCGGCCTACGGTAATTAAATATGTTTTTTCTATATTTCCTGTGTTCAGAATTATAGCGGGTGTCTGAAAAGTTCTGCATGGACTTCAAAGCTCTATATTAAACTGATCAAAAGTTCAATTCAGTATTTAGCACTTTAGCAAAGTTTTGAAGCTAACTTGTAACGCAGTTCAAGAGCTACATTCGCGCGCATTCAAACATGTGAAATTGTCAATTGGTTTTTTAAGTAGGTTAAAAAAATAAAAATTAAAAATTGTGGTAACGAAAAAGCAAAAATCTTTTGAATAAAAACCATTTTTATCCCTGGTTACAAGGCATGTAAAATCGTTTCTTTAATCGATGACATAAAAGCTGTGGCCTAAAAGCAAACAAACAATTGTGTGACAGACCCTAACAATGTATCAACAAAACGGCAATCAAAAAAGACCTGCCCAGAGATGTGTCTGCCTGCCTGCATCAGCCAAACACACACTAAAGTAGTCATCTTTTGTTAGGGCTGCATCCAAAGCGATTATCGCAGTTCTTATTTGTCCTTTGATCACTCTTTCTGTGCAGTTAAAGTTTTTTGGAATTTAGAAAAATGCTTTAAGTTTTTCTTTTTTTTATCTATAATGATTGACTTTTTTGATTTAAAATTATCTTAGTTTATTTGTCCTTTTGTTACTTTTGCACTTTTTTAAAAACACAAGAAAACCTTTTTAGTAATTGCGAATTTGAATAAGTCGACAAAAACTTTAGTGCACTTTTAAATAAAAAAAATTTCAACAGTTTTTCAGGTGAAAAATTTGTAATGTGCGAACAGTAACGTGTAAACAGTTATGAAACTAGTCCCACACTATTATTGCTGTCTTGACGTTGATTTAGCGGTGGCTTTTGGGTCTTCCTTTACTATATACGGCCAGTTCTTTTTTTCTGACTGCCAAGGGAAAACTTTTGGTCGAATCGTGCTCACTGTATCAAGTAAAACTACTACTCAATCCATAATTCCAACAACTTTCACCTTAAGGATAGGGACGGCCGCCAGTAAATCACGCAATCCATAATTTGCGAAAAAAAATTCAATTTGTCTTTTTTCGCTTTTAATTAATATTTTTTGTATATTTACATCGACGTTAGTGCAGCCTGTATTATCATACTGTTTACAAAGTGGCACTGTCTAGCTCGTGTAAGGTAGGAGGAAGGATGGTTTGGAAAAAAAACCTTTGAATCCAAAAGTCAATCAAAACATGACTTAAAACCATGATATTTCATCAAACAAACAGATATCTCACTTGAATTCGCGCCAAATCTTAGCACGAAAACTACCTACAAGCACTTCAAACGCTTTCACTTTTTCTCTCTCTCTTTCGCCTAACAAGCGAACACATTATTTCCCAAGGCCCCCTAAAATTCAAATCTTAGTTCAGTTTAAGTATACTTGACAAGAAAAACTGGCACCTAACGGCGCCATACAATAACGGTGAGACTGACTAAAGAATAACTTCAAGTTCGTAAAATTCAATTATTTCAAAAAGGCGGCAATTCAAACGCTTTTTTCCGAATATTTTGCGCAATTTTCGAAGGTAAATGAAATTTGACGTAAAATTTTTCGGTGTTCCGAGTTATCTCCCGATTTTAAAGTGCGAAATATCGTCGCTAGTATTAGACATCCAATACTCAAAAGATAGAGAAAGAGTTCTAGTATGGGGCCCTGAAAAAATTAGAACGAATAATAAGACATGTCGTGGGTAACGATTGAAAAGAAAAAAAAAACAAAAATAAAACGTGACGGACACCAAAAAAATCACTCCATCGTAATACTAAGTAGAGATCGTTTGGGTTTTTCTGGGATTTAGGATTGGGATATTCAGAAATGTTGGGATTTGGGAATCCCAGCTGAAAAAAGCTGGGAATCCCAGTGGGTATTGGAATTTTAAAAACAAAAACAACAATCAAATTTCCGAAGATTTATTCAATTTCAAACAGCAAACAAATCATATCAATAAGTGAAGTTAACATAATGGAGAGCTCTATTCAAGAAAATCAGTTGTTCTGCACTGTAAGAATCAAGTTGGCCCCTCTTGTAATGGAAAACTTCTCTGGCATGGCTGAAGAGTTGCGCACTGGACACGGATGTTGACGGCGCTGAAAGAAATCGACGAGCGGCGTTGGAGAGAATCGGGAAGCGGTTCACATTTTTTTCCTATGAAAAAGGGGATCAAAGTCTTTTCGGCGTTGTAGGACATAATTTCCTATGAAAAAAAAATTTACCACACAAATAACGAACTCCTACAAATGCGAGATTTTTCATCCAGCTGTTTGGCATCGGCAAAGGCTTCACTTCTGTCACTTTCTTCCTTGCAAACAGGGCTCTTGGTTTCTTTGCAAACGGATCTTCTTGAGAGGATTCCAGCACTTCAGGCTCTTCTTCGAGTTCGGATGAGAACGGTCGGTACTGACTTGCAATCCAATTCTTGATCTGGCGGCGAAAATCCGCGCTGTTTGCCACACGTCGGTCTTGATTGATGCCGTGCGCAGTTCGACTAAAATAAAGTGAGTTACTGAAAAATATCGGATGGAAAAACTTATACCTGATGAACGAATAGGATGATGACGACCAAATATCCATTGTGAAAGAAAGCGACTCGAACTTGACCAGATTCGCTTTGATCAAACAGACAAAAGCTTCATAGGCACGCGGAAGTACTATTCTCGAATAGTGTAGCCGACCCTTGAGCTTCTTGGATGAGTTAGAGTTGAAAAGAGAGACGAATGACCGGCTTTCCACGGAGTTGAAAGAGACACAATTTTCAGCCATATAGTTGATTACCTTCTTGTCAAGTGAAGTCATTACTCCTGAAACATAAAAAATAAAATGATGAAATAAAAATATAAAATAATATAAAAAGTATACCAAAGTTGTTCATCACGGCTACCTCTTGATACTTGTCTTCCAGCTTGGCCAGTTATAATCAAGCTATAAACCAAAGCAAACATACCTCTTTTTTCGGTGACCACTTGATGCACTACTACCTCTTCCTCTGCTTCGATAGCTGCTTGTCGATCCTAATTTTCATTAGCTTCACGAAGCGAGTTTATCCTAGCCACTCGTTCTGAATCGTCAACGAAGCTTGAGAAATAATGCAGCCGAGACACATCTGCCAAGAAAGTTGAAGCTCCGTTAGTGAACATCCTAGAATAAAAAATTGGCTATAAAAATCACAAAGCAAACGCCGAGGGTGATACACAACTTTTAAACATTTGAGCAATATTTCAAAAGAAATTAAGAGTTGAAACATAACCGCCCACTCTCTATAAGCGCTTACGTCTTCAGATAGGTTGAAAAATAAGCGCCCATGTGCGCTTAATAAAGAATTTACGGTAAGGCCTATTCACAATGGCCTGAACACAATGGCGTGCTCAGAATTTCCGATTTTGTTACTGTTTTTAGAAAACAGCCTCCTAAGTCAAGAACTCAGAAATTTGACATTTTTGAAAACTTATATGCCGTTTGAAGGTAAAGTGATAAGTTTTTGAACAGTGTATAGGGTTGACTTCCTGAATTGAGTTGAGATTGGACAAGACAAAAGACTTCTGATGGACTGTAATCCCTTTATATTGATCAAAGATTTGCTTTAGATAATACATGAAAATAAAATTTCATAACTAACGGTCTTAAGAACCGAAAACTTTTGTTTACTGAATTAATTTCTTCGAAAACCTATCATGAACTATGTTTCTGAATAAATGTTCTACTCAAAAAAAATTTTGTACGAAAAATTTTGACTATGAAAAATTTGATGACTGGAAGACGGGCTGGCCCGGGCCGGGCCGAATTTTTTTTGACTAGACGCTACTTGGACACGCAAAAAAAAGAGCGGCGGCGGCGAGCGGCGGGCTGCCAAAAAAACAGCGGTAGCGGCGAAAAAAGCGGCGGCGGCGGCGACGGAAGGGCCAAAAAGCCGCGGCGGCAGCGGCAGTGGCGGGAAAAAAATAACAGCGGCAGCGGCGGGTCGAAAATGAGCGGCGATGCTAGCGGCGTGTGAAAAAATCTCATTTACTATTTTATTCCTCTTCTGCAATCTAAGTGTTTAGTAATTCTAAATTTTGTAATGCAGTTTTGTAACGCAAAAAAATAAAATATAAAAAAATTATTTGAAGGTTCAAACAAGTGGCGAAAGCAGCGACGGCAACTAAAAGAAAAGCGGCGGAGATTAAAAATTGAGCGGCGGCGGCAGCGGCGGCTGAAAAAAGCAGCGGCGAGCGGCGTGGCGTCGCTCGCCGCCCGCCGCCAGCGGCGCCGCCCGTCCAAGTATGGACCCGGTCCGGTCCGGGCCTGGCCGAAAATAATTTTGCCCGAGCCGCCAAAAGTACGGCCTGTGTACATGCCTGGCATTGCCTCTATTTTGTTTCTTCCAACTTTTTCACATCTTCTAGCTACTTAAAATATACTGAATGCATTGCAAGGTGCTTTTTGAGGGTTGTAGTCCCATAAATGCTCTGTTTGATCGCTTGCTGACATTCGTTGCTGTTACATATAGGTTAAATTACGACTATATCTATAAGTTCTACACGTGTAGCCTAGTGGGTTGCCTTCCCACTTTTTACGTTACAGTGGACTCTCGATTTAATGTACACCCGATATAGTGTATACCCCCGATACAGTGTACATCTGAATCCGACTTTTTGGCCAGCGACTAAGTAAAATGACTGCATTCTAACCCCGATTCAGTGTACACTTCGATTTAGTGTACACTTTGGTCGGTCCCCAAGGTGTACACTAAATCGGGAGTCCACTGTACAACAATTGGGGCAGTCGAATGTTCGATCCCGCATGGGTCCCGGACATTTAATATTTCAAATTCCTCCCATTACATTCGGATCCTCCCATTCGACGTTTCTAATAAGTGGTTGTATTACAATACAACGGAGGAAGTAGGTGGCAACTCCACTGAAAAAAATTCGATCCGATTTTTCATAATTTCATGGCCATGTCAGTTATTTGCATACACCTAGAAGAGGTTTAGACATGGAAGATTCATCTTAGTGGGATGTCTGCTCTGGATTCCTAGTAGCCCTGCGAACGGTTTCTATAAGTCCATCGAAATCTACATTCATACTTAAACGGGGAGATGTTACATATAGGTTAAATTACGACTATTTCTATAGGTTCTACACGTGTAGCCTAGTGGGTTGGCTTCCTACTTTTTGCGTTACAACAGTTGCACCGGATATCGGTCTACGACAGCTTCGTAAATAGCAATTAGTCGCTTTCCTCGTAGACCAGCAGAGAGCGACCGAAAAAACAGAGGCAATAATTGAAATTATGAGTAACGTCGCAAAAATGACTTTCTGCTTCCTTTTATTGCGCCAGAACAGAATATTATTACGCGCCAGAATATTATTTTAAAAAGTAAAGTACAAAAAGTAACAACTTTCTGTTTCAGGACCCAATACCAATACCCAATATTTTTACCAAACCCAATCCCAATACCCAATATTTCAAAAAGAACCCACCCAATAACCCAATACAATATTTTTGACCTAAATTGGACCCAATACACGCAATACCAATATATTGTGTTGGGTCCATCACTAGTGAAAATCAGGAATACATTTGAAAAAAACAATTTTTTTCATACAAACTCAGAAAATCGATATATTTGGTTGGTAAATTCATTTCATCTTATCTATCCTATGAGTTGTGTAACTTTAGCACCAGTCTCCCCTCTCTACGCCTTATATCAATTGAGTCAGCCGCTGTGTAGTAAAATGCCTTCACTAAATAGTGATTGATATGCTCGAGAACAACCGCAATCAAAGATGAACTTTTCTCAACACTTATCTTTGATTTTCATCTTTGCTTTAACCTCCAGACTTAAATTGCATTTGAAAGGATGAGAGAATAAAAAGGTTTACAGCTTTTACTGAATCGATCACTTTTGTTCAAATTTTGTCGTCCTTCTTTGCGTTTTTTACTGTGGTGTAAATAAAAGAATTGCAGATAATATTTTTTATTGTTCCCCAAACACTTTGATAGAAATCGCTAAAAACTGCTCTAGCTGATGAATAATCAGCCGACTGGAAAGAAAGAACAAGCAAAATTTTCCCTGATTTTAGAATACTTGTTTTACAGAAATTTCAATATTATAAACTTCGAAAACTTTGTCGGTCCTTCTAGTGTTAATGGTGCCGGGCGCCTATTGGTTAGAAAATAAAAAAGTTTCGCCGGTCTTCAGCTTACGGTCTAAATTTTTTGTCGTTCTCTGATTTCTCCAAGACGGCGCCGTCACACCTTTTTACAGCCACTGGGAGTGGTCCAAATCTTTTCCTGAGAACACTCTAAGGTAAATTGGTGTGCCTGAACACGAATCCGGTGTCAGAATTGGGGGTTGACAAAGAAATTTTCGAGTTTTTCCCCATATTTCGGTTTTTTTCAGACTTTTTTGACTTTGAAGGGGTATAACAGGGTCAAAAAGTGGTCGAAATATTTTGTTGCAGGTTTTTTTAGATCCGCCTCGATGTCAACTTTCGTTTAAAAAAAGAACGTCGAAAATGATGCATTTTAAATAGGGGATCTCCTACTTTGAAGTTTGGTGTCGGATGTAAAAATGACGTATGGTCTTATGTTTGTTGTTGACGAAATGCCACACATTTGAAATTTAAATTTTTTGTCGTTTCAAGACAAGTCTGCTCAGGGATACGATATAGGCGCCGATAGGCGTCTGCTGTTTCTTGTTATCGAATATTAGGCATTCGTGTCGATATTCGAAAAAACACCGAACCAGGTTATTTAATTTCGAACATCGATTCAACAACCCTAGACAAGACTTAATATTTCAAAGTTTACTTACTAAATCTTTCAACTTTCTTTTTGATTTATTTCTGTATTCGCATAATTCTAGCCGAAAATATTATTTAATTTCCTTCAAACCTAGGGTTGTGAAATTATCCGGACAGAAAAGAATCGGAAAGTTTTCCGGACAGAAATGGACAAATTTGGACAAAAACGGACAAAAATGCGCAATCCATCTAGTACCTTTATTCATGCAAAAAACATAACAATTCAATTAAAGTCAGCCATTAATACATCAAATTAATAAAAGAATTAAACTGTATTGTTTTATTTCCTTTGTTGTTGCGGTGGGAAATCAGACAGAAATGACAAGGGATTGACAGGTGGTAGTATATAGTTAACTGTGCAGTTAACTGTAGAGTTAATTGTACGGTTATATGCAGTTAACTGTTTTTAACTTACCGAATTTCGGTGAGTTATACAGGGTGTGGTAAGTTATCGGTAATTAACCGTGGTAACTTACCGAACTTACCCTAGTGAAAACGCATAAAAATGAGGTGTAACATGGGCTCAGCCCACAGGGAGTTTCTGTACTCCTGTTTTCATTTCTTTCCATTTTTTGGAAAACTTTCCGCGTTTTTTCTGTCCGTAAAGTTTTCCGGAAAAATTTCCAGAAAGTTTTCCGGAAAACTTTCTGTTTCACAACCCTATTCAAACCTAAAGAACAAAATATTACATTCTTTTGCAGTAACTTAAAATTCTATTATTGATTCTTTAAGAACATCATTTTTAAATTTTTTATTATTATTTCAACCGACTATTTTGTTTCAAGAAAAACTAAAGTTCCCGTGTTTTCAGTGATGCATTTTCCAAATCACAAACATTTTTATGAGATTTTGTGCGCGACAACTTTGTTGCTCTAAGCCCTTTAAAACCGGTTTATGGTCAGAGCGATCCTTTTTATGCTGCCTATACCACCACCAACACTAAAACCAACTACTATCAATACATTTATTGATAATAGTAGTTGGTTGGTTGATGGCTGTGCTGTTGGTAGTGATAGGGACGATGCATTCACCCACTAGGCTCTTTTTGTTGGTTTGTGTTTAAAGGGTTGAATACAAAGTCTAACAAAAGTTTTTTTCCAACATGAATTATTGTCTCACGGGATGCACCATTAATAGAAGTAATTTGATTGGTCGTTTTAGTAAATAGAATTTTTTTTTGTGTGTACTAAACCATTCAACCAGACAAAAAACGTCCGATTCCAATTTTGGGAGGATTTTTCAATTTCTTGCTTTGCAACAGACACTGTGTTTGATTGCAGAAAATCTATTGATTTCTTGAAATTTAAGAAGAACTAGTTTTTAATATGTTCAAAAAGGTTGGATTTTTTTCAATTATTCATATATAGTCGAGTTTTGCTATAACGCCATCACTGGAGACTGCTCCAAGAGGGCTTTATATTGGGGTTGGCTTTGTTATGTTTGTTTGTCGCCTATCCGAATTTGAAAATTCCGATGTTGCGCTTTACTGAGAGTGACATTATAGCAGTATTCGACTTCAATATTTTTTTTGCAAAATTTAGAATTCTTTTTTTGTTTAAATTATTCTACCTTAATCTATCTGAAAGCTATTTGGAATTTTGAAAAAGTATTGTTTTTTTCTTTTTGTTCATTTGACAAACTGAAAAAATTAATTTTTTACCTAAAATTGTCCAACTTTTACATTTGTCAAGCTTTCACATTCTTGTTTAGGAGTCTTATTTTCCAAGTTTTTTGTACAAAGAACAAAGTGAAAACACTGTTCAATTTCAGATTTTGCTAGCTTTGAATGATATGTTTTGTTCAAAAATAAATACTCAAAATTAAAAAAAAATATCATAAATGTTAAAAAAATTAACATTTTTAACACGGGAAAGGCCGACCGGGACAACGGTTCACCTGGGGGGTTTTCGACCTGCTGAACACGAATTTCCCACTTTCAGCAATTTTTAGATACCAAAATCCCCTCAAATGACCCCCATTTAGTTTTTGTGTCCCATTTTGGACACCATTTTTTACTTTCCTATGGATTGTGTCATTTTTTTGGGAGCACACGCTCATCTTATACTCATTAGAAAGCTCTGTTTCTGCGCTTTTCAACGCGCCATCATGCGCCACAGATCGCTATATATATGGCCACTAAAAACGCAAAAGAATCCGGGGACAGCGTTTTCAAAAATCGACCTTCCGACGAAAATATGAGTCTATTTACCACCAGAAAGCTGTAACCGTGAAAAGAAGAGCAGATTCCAAATTAGTGCTGAAAACTGCGTCGGATAGTAATCTTTTGCACCATTTTTGTCTTAGAAAATATCGGGATATTAACGCCTAAACAGCAGGAGAAATATAACAATGAAGTATAATTTATATTTTTTCAATATAATTTATACAAATACATAGCACAACATCAAACGTTAGGCAAAAAACTTTGTTGACAAAGAAGATTGTTACGTTTAGAAGCCAGTGTTGGACACACTATCTTGCCATATGCTTCACATTGATGGCGGGTGTTGACCTTTTGGTTTGTGGGGCACAGCGCACATCTGCCGACGACTTTAGGCTCCACGGATTTCGCTTGGCTCCGAGTCAAATGTTGTGTCGCAGGGGGAGGCTGACACTTTTCTCGCAGGTGAAGTGCTCTTGCAGTCCTTGCAATAGACTACTTGGTTGGCATCGTTGAGGCAAACGTGCCTGCCACATTTCTGAAAATATTTATTTATTGTAAACGAGATTATTGCTATATAAAACCTGGCAGTCCTTCTCATCCCGACTACGCTCCTTGCATATTGGGCAGCGAGTAGATCTCCTTGGGCTTTCTTTGCAAGATCGGCCTCCATCTTTGCTATCTCGCAGTATTTAGCAGTAAGATAGTTGTCGGAACGGGAACGGAGGTTTATCTGTGGTTCCATCAGCTGCTTGCTTGGACAGGAAGTTCCTCCTCGTTCCCGTATTTGCTTTGACCGTGAGTGTGCAAAAATTAACCTCTCTAATTGGTGCCAATTTATCGCCCTTTTTCCGCTTAAGCTTGCTGTCAAATCGAATTGCGCGGATGAGGATTTTGTACCGATTTCGGGAGTAAGTGAGGTGAGCGATAAGCGAGCCAGACCCAGCAGCAAATATTATTATCGACAGAAACTCCTTGGAAACCGCTTATGCCAAGGTTCAGCCACAATCCAAAAAGCTATACAATAAAAATTTGAAAAAAGCTAAGAAAAGGGCATTATAACATACTGCTTTCATCTCGTTTTCATTTGTAGGATCAAGTGGAGGAGGTTTGCCTGAACCTTCGCGCTCAAACTTCTTTCTTAGAACGTCAAACTCCTTATTGTGAGCTTCACAATACTAAAGAATTGTTTATAATATTTTACTTGAAAATTTAGACTCACATTTTGATAATCCCCACAGAAATAACACAGCCAAACAGATCTGACTCGGAGTCAGGATTTTTGGGCTCTTCAGGCAAGGGATTGTAGGGCGTAAATGTCTCAACTCTGGGTGTCGGATCGGCTGTCCAAGTTCCTGCTGTCGATTCATATCGCTCTCGACGACAGGCGGATTGCAAGTCCGGCCTGATGGAGTTGGATTGCAATGGAGAGTCGTCGTCCTCAAAGTCAGAGACATCATCATCATATTCACCTTCAGCATCAATTTGCTCATTGTCACTTGAGCCAGAAAACTCATAATCAGTCATGGCAATTAGCTAAAACAAAAATATACACAAGCCCAAAAAAAATAAAAGTAAATAAAACTAAACTGCGTGGGAAACAAGTGATTTTTTACCTTATATTATCATCACGAAATCTCTTATCTGCTGTTTAGACGTTAATATCCCGATATTTTCTAAGACAAAAATGGTGCAAAAAATTACTATCCGACGCAGTTTTTAGCGCTAATTTGGAATCTGCTCTTCTTTTCACGGTTACAGCTTTCTGGTGGTAAATAGACTCATATTTTCGTCGGAAGGTCGATTTTTGAAAACGCTGTCCCCGGCTTCTTTTGCATTTTTAGTGGCCATATATTTAGCAATATGTGGCGCGTGATAGCGCGTTGAAAAGCGCAGAAACAGAGCTTTCTAATGAGTATAAGATGAGCGTGTGCTCCGAACAGAAATGATACAATCCATAGGAAAGTAAAAAAGGGTGTTCAAAATGGGACACAAAAACTAAAGGGGGGTCATTTGAGGGAATTTTGATATCTAAAAATTGCTGAAAGTGGGAAATTCGTGTTCAGCAGGTCGAAAACCCCCCAGGTGAACCGTTGTCCCGGTCGGCCTTTCCCGTGTTAACAAAACTTTTAGCCCCACACAAAAAAATTTGGACCCTAGTTGGATACAACCATATAGAGAAGCCTCCTTTGTGGTGGCCCAAGTAGCGATAGTATTTTAAACTATGTTAAAAATATTGCTTTTCATTCAAAGTAACCTCTTTTTTGTGTTTTGCGTCCCCTCTGTCTCTTTAAAATGCCCAAAAAAGGATACTTTTAAATGACCATAATTGTTGATGACAATGAAAATTTGGCAAATTCAAATGCGCGCGGAACACTTCCCTTTCGTCTTTCACTGTACTCTTTTGAATCATTCAAAATAATACAAAAGAGTACAGTGCTAGACGAAAGAGAAGAAAACAAGAATAAAAGAAAAGAACATTGTCATCAACAAGTATTGTCCTTCAACAGGGCATGCCCACGCTATTACAGTTGGTGCCCTCCAATTCAAATTTTTTCCCAATCATTGAACTTCTGTACGGTTTTTTTAACTTGGTTTTTAATAAAACAAGGCCTAAAATTTAATTTAGATATGGTTTTGTCAGAAACCAAGTTGATAAATCTTGACCGAAGTTTAATGATTAAGAAAAAAAATTGAATTGGCAGGCATGACCCTTGATAGCGTGGGCATGCCCCTTTAAACCACGTCCCCAATGACGAATCCGAAACCTCACTCCAAACCCTCACTGAAATCCGCACCCTCACTCCGAACCCTCACCCGCTTCCAATAGAGAATTGCAGGACAAAGTTAGTAGTCTAGTACCCCCCTTTTTGTGCGAGTAGCTGGAGGAGTGAAAGATAAATATTGATATTTTAAGAATTTTCAAATGTCTCCACTCATCGACTGCGGCGTTTCTTTGGGAGTGTATGAGTATGTACAGATTCTCCTTGTAATATAAAAAGTCATCGCTTAGGCTTACGTTTATGGAAAAAATTTTCTTAAAAAATTTTGAAAACTGAAAATCTTAAAGTCTTCTATTGTATCTGAACATGAAAATTCTCACAATGAGAAATAATAAATTACATCTATGACTTGAAAAATATGTTTTAGGCTAAGGCCATTCTAGTTACTGTGTGTTACTAAACAACTGTCACCAAAAAATTTGTTTTAGGCTAAGGCCATTCTAGTTACTGTGTGTTACTAAACAATTCTTACCAAAAAATTTGTTTCCGAATTACAAAATATTTTCACCCTCAAGCCGCTCTTTAAATCCCTCCCCCTAGCTACCCGCCGAAAAAAAGGGGTACTAGACTACTAGTCTATTAAAATACTGTAGCCTATTACTATTTCTACATCTACTCAACCGCAACGAAAATGGCATCTGGCGCAAAACCCTCAAGCAACCAACGTGCTGAAAATGCTACTATTGCAGAGACTGGAGGGGGTCGAAAGCACAGAGCTGGAGCTCATGGACCAGCTAGTGACTTTGTGAGCATTTTTCAGAACTCAATATATGATAATTATAGTTTTTTAGTGTGTTGTGTGTGGAGACCGAGCCTGTAGTCATCACTACTATGGGGTTGCAGCATGTCACGGTAAATTTTATTTATTTGTTAATTGTAAATTAAGATGGCCTTTTTGATTAGGGTTTTGTTAGCCAAGTTGTATAAAAAAATCGAGTCATAATCCCATACTAGTACTTGGTTCTATAGGCGCCTTTTTTTAGTTTTTCGTATATCAGGTTTAAACGTCTCCTAAATGATTTTTATATGATAAAAAAGATAAAAAAGCTATTTTCTAGGACTTTCCCATATAAAAAGTTTTTTTTTCTATATAGTGTAGTGGGATCTAGGTAAATTTGTCAACGGATTTTGACTTGACGGGGTTTTTCGATATAAATTCAATCTCAAAAAGAACAAGCAGCTATTTAATTAAACATAACCAAGTTTATACAACAATCCAACAATTAAAACAAGTTAATAACGGCACTTTTCCAGTTTTGCTTTTGTAATCTCTTTTATCATATTGTCTCTAAATTCACTCATCTGCTCCTGATTAAAGGTGAAAAAAATAAAAGTTAAAAGTTCTGGATAGATATTCCGCATACTGACAAGTGAACACTCCACAATCGGACCCATTGGTTTGCAATGGAATTTCTTGTAGTCACATTTAAGATCGAAAATTAAATCTCCATAAATCAAACCTCTTCACTATGATACGTCGTCCATGCATCGTCTCCAAGTTCAGTTTGGAGTTCTTGTTGTTTGTCACTGATTGGTGAGTTCCCCAAACGCTTATGTTGACAGCGGCTTCCTTCGCAATCTCTTTAATTCCTGTTAAACGAAAAATGACATTGAGCTAATGCAAAAGAATGAAAAAATACCATTTGGTTTGGTAAACACTTGGATTCTGCCCAAATTGATCGCAATTGACTGAAGAAATTCCACTTTTGACATCTCATTGTAGCGTTTGACGGTGTTCTTAAGTCACTCATCCAGTTGACGCCAGGCAATCCCTCGGCGGCGAATTTTAAAAAATGAGGGGTGGGGAGTTATTAGAGGGTGGAGAGTTAATAGAGTAAATACGGTAAGTCTTTTAATTTGTAAGATTACCTTGACACTTTGAGCTCTTTTCACCATCAAGACCTGCCTCATAAAATATGCATCGCCAATATACCCGAGATTCACCGCGGATCCTCCAGTATAAGAAGTTGTTGAAATGCCCCATCGGCTCACTTTTCTCACTTTGCAGGAGCTTCATTTAAGTTTGAAGCACACTTCATTAAAACTAGAAAAGTTTGACTCTACATAAAAAAGACAAATGATGACATAATAAAAAAGTTCGAAAAATTTGTAAAAAAGAAGTTGTGTCGCGACAAAAAACGTTGACGAGTTCACCGGTTGACGAATTTACCGTTGACGAATTTACCGTCGCCCGTGTAGTGTAACCACAATTTTTTTTAAAGTTACAAAATAAACTTTCTAGGCTGTAAATGCTTCTTCTGGCGATCCGTCAAACAACAACAGCAGTACGTATGCCGCTATGACGGTGACTGCCAGATCAGCATAAACCACCGCAACTCTTGCCGTTTCTGTCGCTTTAAGCGCTGCCTTAACGCTGGCATGCAGGTGGATGCTGTGCGCATTCAGAAACCTGCTGATGGTCAGCTGCCTACTCCAGCCCAAACCACTCATCCAACTTCCACTACCAAACTAGTGTTGGGTGCCAAGCGACCATTTAATCCACCACCAATTCTTGAGGCATTTGGGCAAGCCGTTCGCTCCTTACCGGATGAGCCCAATCCATTTTTGCAGCCTTTAGCCTATTCGGAGTCCAACAAACAGAGCGAGGACGAGTCTGCACAGCTGGTTGAACAGCCACTTAACAAAAAGGCTCGTCAAGACAACAAACAACTGATCCAACAGCTGATTTGCTTGGA
Source organism: Ditylenchus weischeri (assembly GCA_029231635.1). Taxonomy (NCBI): domain Eukaryota; kingdom Metazoa; phylum Nematoda; class Chromadorea; order Rhabditida; family Anguinidae; genus Ditylenchus; species Ditylenchus weischeri. The sequence continues at coordinate 333,327 of JAMRYI010000003.1, forward strand.
AGAAAAGGCTAATGAAGAAGCAGACTTTAGTGAAAATGAGGCTCCTAAAAGAAGAATCACTTTGAATGAGATTTTTTATTGCCCAGAGTTTTTTGAGTGCTACAGAACTAGAGTCAACTACTGCGTGAGACTCAGAAAAGTGACAGTCGAGGAGATGGAATTCTGTAAGTATAGAACATTGGCTAAAGCATATGATTACATAAATGCAATGGAAAACATGGATAAAGCAAGCCAGGATGCTTTTGCGATTGAGGACAAAGTAAGTGTTTAAGCTTCCCCTTAACCAAAAATTAAAAATTAATATGAATGTAGATGTGGATTTAAAAGTTAGGACAAAAAGTGATGATATTTTACCTTGTTTTGGTATTTTACTCGATATTTCACCTCTGAGGCGTAGGCTTAGGTTTGAGGTGCGCATTAAACATTATTGTCTAATGTAAATTAAAAAAAAAAATTGCAAGATAATTTTTTTTCACAGATAATTCTGCTCAAAAATGGTTTTGCGCCACTTACACTCTTTGACATTGCTTGCGGAACCTTGCAGGCTACTAAAGACAGTAACCTTCTTTGTCTGCCTACTGGTATAACTGTCTCTAGAAATGAGAAGATAATTTCCAACAGGTAAAAATCTATTTAAAATAATTAATAATAAAAACATAAAAAAATTAAGACTAAAATTTTCAGTTTCATCTCACAGAAGATCATAGACAATATTGTGGACACACTAAACCGCTCACTAGCCGAACTGGCTCTTGATTTAGAAGAGATGACCATGCTCCGAGCAATAGTCCTCCTTAATGCAGATGCAAACACAGACAAAAAGATGTCTAAAGCGGCCGATCAGTTTGTGCGTGACCTTAAGGACAGAGTGCACGCTGCTTTGTACCAGCATTGCACTGACGCTCACCCCACCAGAGATGCTACACTGCGATTTGCTAAGCTATTGCACATTCTGCCTAAGCTGACAGTAAGTTTTATGAGTATTTAATTTAATCGCTTTCACAAATTCTTTTTCCAGCTGTTGGCTAGAGATCTGCTTGAACACATACGGATGGTGCACACGTTTACTGCTGACAGCAAAGCTATTGATCCTATCTTCTTTCAACTCTTTGGAGACATATTTCAAGGAGAGCAGGAAGCGGATGGATCTAGTGTGTTAGAAGCATCGGAACAGTCTCCACCTGGAATTGTGAATTGCAAGTGAGAATTTTTTTTTATATGTTTAGTGGGCTTAAATAAGGACTAACAAGGAGTCTAGAAGAAACCTGAAACCCTAATTAAAAAACCACGGCCTTTAGAGACGGCAATTTAAAATTATTCAAAATATTATGGTACTAGACGAAAAAGTACTGTCCCCCTAGGCCAAACCCCTTAGCTGCTTTTTTCAATTTTTAAGCTTTAGATAGTTTTGCTAAACAAGTAACTGTTGCTTGAAACTGCTTTAGTATAGAAAAAATAAATGCATGGGAAAATCAGGGAGAAAACTTATACAGTCCACTCCTGATTCAGTGAAGTGAATATACCGTAAGTACTCTAATAGGCCGACATGTCGGGTTATATTTCAACCAACCAAAAGTTAGAAAATTTTGAGGTCAGTCTCGAAATTTTCGGGTGCTCAACCCAAATCTATAAGTGGGACTGGTAGAGCTCGTGGGAGTTAAAAAACTCAATAAACAGCTTTGCAAAAAAATTTCTTAAGTCTGAGATACCTCGAACTAGGTGGTGTCGGGTTATTGTCAGCTTATTAGAGCATTTACGGTAGTGAAAAATATACACTGAATCGAGAGTTTTTGCTTTAATGACTTTTTTAATTACTTGAAACTCTGATCAAAAAATCTGTTTTCGGACAAACAATATTAACGGCATTATAGAACAAATACCTTATTGGTTAGACAAGACGAAAAACAGGTCACTGCAGGATTATCACAATTCTGTTACACATACTGACGGGAAATACAAAGCACTCTGAGCTTCCAGCTGGCTCATTGGTTGTTCTGCCTCCACTGCTTCAACTTCTATTGACTCACTGTTTCTCCCTCCACCACATTGAGACATCTGCAACGATTTCAGCATCAGCTGCAGCATGTATGAAGATACTAGCAAGATGAAATTGAGAAGAAAAACTTGTTCTCATCTAGTCGTGGATGTTGATAAAGTCTTGCATGGCAGCCTCAGCGGTAATTCCTCCCATGGTGCCTAAATTAACTGGCACATATTCGTTAGTTATCCTTGTGGATAAACTTTTCGGGACGAAAGCAGTTTCTGATCGTTTTTTAATCACTTCGTCCAGATGAAAAGCGTCCAGGAGTTCGAGCTTGTAGTTCATCGTCCTCTCTTTCTGAGCAAGCCGAGCTTTTACTTTTTGTAGCCCCGATAACCCATTTTTGACGTTCGAAATTTTTCACACAGACGTTGAGTACTCATTTATTTCTATTCTTTTGAGTACTCATTTATCAATCTACAAAAACCAAATAAATGTACATCTGAAAAGCAACAATTTGAATGAAATTTGAAAAAAAAACACTAAATCGGGAGTTAAAAAATATACACTAAATCGAAAGTTACACTTATTCGAGAGTATGCTAAATCGATGGTATGGTTCCCAGTGTTTTAAAGGAAACCAACTAAACCGTAAAAAACATACACTAAATGGAGACTACACTAAATCGAGAGTGGACTGTAATACGAAAAAATTGAAATTTTTTGTCAATAAGTCTTTCTGCCATTCAAAACAGTTCTACTTTTTACGGCTTGAAATATTAAAAAAGCTTTTAAAACACAATTTCCAGCCCTGTGCGTTTAAAATGGGTTAGCTTCATAGTTTTTTTTTGAAACTAAATCCGTAACGATTTTTATGTTGGCTAAGATGTTGCTAACAGCAGTGATCAAGTTTAAAATAAGTACATTTTGTGATTATCAGGGAAGTCTTATATTGAAAATTTTACGGTCATTTAAGATTTTTCAGAGAGCCTAACTTTTCCACATCTGAAATATATATAAAACCAATTACCCAAATTACAGAATTGAGAGCCCCCAGTCAATCAGTTACCGAACCCATTTGGAAGAAAAAAGCTGACTCGTGGCTGCTGGCTCCGCTCGGGCTCAGCAAATGGGCTCGGCCGGAGACCAGCACATGAAGTTAAGCGGTGGCCAGGCCGGCCAAAGTGTTTGTCTAACTAGCAACATCAACCAAAAATCTTTGTGCTCATCCACCAAACCAAAAAGTCTAGAGCAAAAGAAAAGACAAAAAGCCGGCCATCGACCCACACCCCTGGACGGGAATGGATTGGCTCCTGACAGGAGTAGCAATACCCTCTTTCCGTCGTCTGCCCTGTATTCCGCAGACCTGTCTGGATTCAATGTGAATACAGAAGGGACAGACACCTTCAACAAGCTGGAGCCTGCAGATAATCTAGCTGAAGAAAGCAAGCTGAACAGCTTCTACGAGCTATTGACCCCATTTGAATGGTCTTCATCTACAGCTTTTAGCTTTGAAACCAATTGGCAAGGACAATAAATAGATCTAAAAATTAGTTTGCAAATAATAAAAAACTAATGCTTCAATTTATTTGTTTTTGATGTAAACATACATACCTCATTTGTGCAAGAAAAAGTGCTATTTATTTTTTATATTTCTTTTTAAAATTAGTTTGAAATCATGTTTTATATACGCATCGCAAAATTTAATTGTAATTTTGCAATTTTTTAAAAATATCTGTTTCAGAAAAATGTCATAGAAAATAAAGAGATGTAAAGAGAGCATAAAAAACTCTTCAAAGGGGCTAGCCCACGCTATTAAGGGTGGTACCCGCCAATTCAATTTTTTTTCGTAATCATTGGACTTGTGTACGGATTGGTATACTTGGTTTCGAACAGAACCATACCTGAAATTAAATTTCAAGCCTTGCTTTATTAGAAATCAAGTTAAAAAAACCGTATTTGTCTGCTGTTTTCTGCTTGTTATTTTTTGTTTTCAGTCCTAATTAAAATAGATCAAATTCAAAAAGCCTATGGCAGCGACTCATCAGCTGTTGAGGAAGTAGAAAAGCTAAGAAAGCGAAAAGCTTATTCAACTGAGTGGAAACTGGAGGTTGTAAAGCATGCAAAGTTGGTCTCCGTCCATTCGGCCAGCAAAAAGTTCAATATGGATCGAGCGACTGTCAGGGATTGGGTCAAGAATGAAAATTCACTATCACAGATCAAGTAAATTTTTTTCTGGCTAACTCTTCATTAAGGCCCAGATGTCGTGTGGAACGCTCCCTTCATGGCCAAGATTCAAGAGCTGTACAACAACTGGATGCTCAATGATGCTGACAAGGAGTGGACTGCCAATGGAGATCCACGACCGCCATCAATGAACATCTGGTTAGAGTGGATTTGGCAGGCCTGGGACGCTCAGCCAAAAGAAATGATCGCCAAATCGTTTAAGGGTTAGTTTATTTTGTATTTGCTTCGGCCTTTCTAACATTAACATATTAGACTGTGGCATCACCAACCCACTCTACGACAATGAAGACAACGCAATCCAAGTTTCATGGAGCATGGACCAGTGCTAGAGGGTATGCGAATGCTGCAATATGCTCGCGATTCTGTCATAGACGGTCTGTCAGCTACAGAAGAAATTAATTCAGATCAGGACAAAGAAAACGGCTATCTCAGTGACGAATCCCTCGATATTGAACTTTAAAACTTCTTTCTGAGTGTTAACCGTTTTCTGATGTTGAAATGTTTGAAAATAAAATGTAGATATATTGAAGGTTATGAGAAATTTAAGGCTGGAATTCAGTCAGTGCCTTGGGCTCCGAGGGTTGAAAAATAAAGCCCCTTCTCTAATAAAGACCCCCCCTTCTAATAGAGCACCCCTCTAGAGGTTGATTGAAAAATAAAGCCCCGGGGCTCTATTAGAGCATTTACGGTAGTTAAAAAAAACGGACCGATTTTGGAAAAAGTACAAAAATCGGACAGATTTTGAAACAGGTGCAAAAATCGGTTACAAGATCGGTACGATTTTGAAACAGTTCACGTCCTGAATACGGGCACAGCAACAGAAATATCAGAATTGTAGAATTTCTTTGAAAAAGAAGTGAAAAAACGAGCGTTACAGAAAAAAACACATTGGAAAAAAGAATGAAATATTTTTACGATGATATTTTTTGTTGAATAAATTTAGCAATTCTAATATTCACGTTCCTTATCAAACTTTAAATTCTACAAAAGTTTTGTCGATTAGTCAACAAAATATGGTCCTAAAACAACTTTTAATGCATATTAGCTATATTTTGGAGAAACTTTTGGAGAGGCTTATTATTCGAGTTTTTATAGTGTTATAGAAAAAAATACTAAAAAAGGCTAAATTTTCTGTGGTAACTTGTTTAAAAAACATCGTGTCTTTTCTTGCTGAATAACATACAAATTTTAAAAAAGCTTTTATTTATTTATTCTATTTATTGGCACAATTAGTAGTTTCTGTTGAAGTATGTTGGGCTCTTCTTGTTTGATGTCTTTGTTTAAGATTTTTAGGGTGGTTTGCTGAGTTGTGTGTGAGCAAATTTTTTTTTCCTAAAAATTATTAGACTTTAAATGAAAATTAGACACTAAACAATATTTGCCTGATTTTTGCAGTCGTACTTCTAAGTTGACTATTAAGATATTAAGTATGCTTTGATCTTGTCGATGACACATTCCCGGAGGTGTCCTGGCTGATACAAGAAAAGTAGTTAGATAAGAAACTCTATACCACCTTGGCCAAACTTAGCCATGTATACTTGGTTATGAATTTTTTCCGATACATGGCCAAGATTTGCTAACCACTGTGTTGGTAGGAAATGCCTGGCCAATATTCTGGATAATCATTTGTAATAACAGTAGTTATGGAAATAACAACAACCTAATTTTGGGTAAGATACACTGGTTTTTTACCTTTTTGATTTCCATCCAGGTGGAAATGCTAACTTACCCACCCAGCCGGTTAATACCATCACCTAGGACCACCACTTGGGTACCAATACCTGGGTGATTTTTGTAGGTTTTCTACGAATTAAATGGACTATGCCGGATTAATTTGCCTAAATATCTTTTAAAAAATGGCGGAACATGCCATAGGTTTTTGTTACATTGTTAATATTAATGCATTTGTTAATATAAGCCTGGACAAGCTTGCTTTTTATAGACTAATTAAAAAATCCAGAATAAAAATTTTGGTGATCAAGACCTAATTATGTGATTCTTGGTCAGTCTTGGTCAAGGTAGTATAAAGTCTTTTAATAAATTTGTTGTACTTGAAAATTTACCTTCAGGCGTGCAACTCAAACTAGATCCGGTAGGCTCAATACATTCTTTCGTGTAAGCACATAAAATTGCCCTTTTATTTAAAAATAAATAAGTGTTGAAGACAAATATGTAAATAAATTTTTACCATTTTAATATATCCCTCGTAGTATTTGTCTTTTTTATTAGAAGTAAATTGGCTTCAAGCATCGGCTGCTTCAATATTTGAGGATCTGCTGGCAAATATGAATACATTTCTCAAATAACTTGAAATTATCGGTAACATAGAAGATTCTTATATTTTTACTAGCGATTTATAAAAAAGAAAAGTCGAGAACCGACAGATCTTGTTTTCTCAAAAAGGGTTTATATGCGTTCTCATCTAATTTTTTTAGAGTGATCGCAATCTCACAGAGAATTTTTGATTTTTTTCTAAAAGCTAGTTTCTGAAAATTCTCAATTTTCACACAAAAATGGTCATAACTTTGTATAGAGGTTATGTATAGCCAAATTCTTTACAAAAAAACAAAAATAATTTTAACACTAAATGCATCTATACCTTATCATAAAATCGTGAAAAAATAAACAAAATAAGTATATAAGTTGTGACACAAATTTTCCATAACTTTTTTCCTACTCTCCTCCTCCACCTGATCACTCCCCGTTGGGGGATTCTATAGTGCAAACCCTTTTTTATCGTGTTCAACGTGTAGGAAATGCTTAAAAATGGTTAAAATGGTGTTTTGAAAAAGTTCAAAAAAAATTTCATTTGGGGGTATATCTGGTAGCGCCGGCAGCGCAGGGGTAGTTTGATGTAGTCCGGCCCACGCCTTTTTTTGAAACGCAAGTAAATGCTTCTTAAAAAAATAGAAGATTCATATAAATAATTTATTAAAATTGGTGGCTAAAATAAACTATTTCACAGGAGCCAAAACCTTTTTTATCAGTGTCTAAGCATTTTTTTAGACGCGGAGCCGATGAAAAAGGATAAAATGAGTGAGAAAGCACTTCTCAGGAAAAAATTCTTGGGCCGAAATTTGACATTTCCCTTAGGGGACTAAGGTAAACCAACCTGAAAGGGTATCCAGGTACCCTGAAAAGATAGAGTTTGAACGCACCGTATTTACTCTAATTATCCCCCACCCCCAACTTTGAGGATGAATATCTAGAAGCAGAGTTAACATTTTGCACAGTTGTTTATTGCGTTTTCTTAATTCCCACAAGCTCTACCGATTTCACTTTTTGGATCTTGGTTGAGCACCCGAAAATCTCGAAATCGAATTCAAAAATTTCCGATTTTCGGGAGCTTGAAAAATTATCCCCATGGGGTATATTTAGAGTAAATACGGTAGTTCGGAATGCTGGGGTCTACCGCATATAGAAACTCTGGTATGCATGCTTTTTCCATGCATTCAAAGTCACGTACAAATGATTTGTGTTTAAGGTATATGCATGTGCGCTAAAAACTGTTTTCGCCAAGTTCTAGTCACCAAAATACAGCAAAAAACCTTTAATCGAACAATTTTGCTGGGTTTCTTTTTCAGGTTGGATTACTTTCGCTGTCATCCTTCGCTTCGGCCCTAGGTATCTTCTCTCTTTTGTTCCTTTTTTTCAGCCCTTGGTTTGATTATCCCCCACCCCTTTGAGCACCTAAAGTTAAATTTGGCGTCAACGCCAATGTGCTTAACTGCACTTAAAATTTCTCAAAATTTCAGGCGCTATTTTGGTGGTTTTAACGCTTAATTAAGGCGCAGTTAGGCGCAGCTGAGCGCTGTTTAAATGCATTGACGCAAAATTTTATTTTCGGCAATGAGCACTTATTCAGGCACCTTTGTGCGCCATAGCTGTGAATGTACCTTCAAATTTTTAAAAATTGTTAGAAAAGTTTAAAAGAATTATGATTCTTTTTTTTAACTCACGTTTATGTGTGGCATGTTGAATAGAATGACCAGTATTTCCTGACATTTGAAAAGGTACTAACATATCTGCATCACCATCTCCCATCATATTAAAAAACGTCTCAAAATCATTGCTTTCAAAATATATAGAGGAGTCGGCATACAAAAAATTTTCAAATTCTATGTACATCTCCTTAAGGCGGTTTACACATGGAATTAAAAAGACCAAAATTAAAAAACATACAGCCAGTATAACAACTTTCCACGCAAACACTTTAATACCTCTTAATTCTTTAGGCAGTTGGGTGAAATCGAATACACGAAGTTCAAGATTGCATGTTTTCTTTACTTCATCTAGCTAAAAATCAAAAAAATTAATTTTCAAGTGAGTGATAGACAAAATCCAATGATTTAAAAATAGCTTAAATTTAGGCACTAGTTTAGTCTGGGGAGCGCATTTCACAACTTTTCAGTAATCGAATTTAAATTATTTTGGGTAAAAAGAATTTTTTTATTTTATAAGACAAGGGCTGCATGGACATAGGAAAGTTCATGGTGAAGAAAGTTATTGGTGTAAAGTTTTTGGTAGTTTTTTTCCGAAAATTTTAATGCTTTTAAAACGCTTTAGATTTCCTTCCGGCGAAAGAACTTTGGAGGAGAAACCGCGATCTGGTCGACCAAGTGAAATTGATGATGATGAACTGAGGCAAATGGCGGAGACAGACAAAAGATTAACAGTTAAACAAATGGCAGAACAAATCGACGCTTCTACAGAGACTATCCATCGCCATCTCAGAATCATCAGAAAAGTAAGCAAACAGGGGATTTGGGTTCCACATCAATTTTCTGAAGACAACAAGCAACAGCGACTAGCCATCTACACAGCTCTTTCCTTGCGGCAACAACGTCAGGCCTTTCTCAGTCGAATTGTTACCGGCGACGAAAAGTGGGTTCTCTGCGAGAATATCAAGCGTCGTCGTGAATCGGTAGACCGAGATGAAAGACCTTCGCCAACAGCCTAAGCCGGTCTGCACCCAAGAAAAGTTCTTTTGTCAGTTTGGTGGGATGTGAAGGGAATAATCTTTTTTGAGCTGCTTACACCGAACCGAACAATCAATGCTCAAGTCTACTGCAAACAGCTGTATCGTTTGACGCATGGCGACCAAGAAAGAAAGACATCATTTTTCTGCATGCGCGCATCACACTGCTTGGTTGAAAAAAGACAAGATTGCTGAACTGGGATGAGAAATTCTGCCGCATGCTCCATATTCACCTGACAAGGCTCCATCGGACTTTCACCTCTTTCGATCAATGGAACATTATTTGCAAGACAAGCGCTTAGTGAAGACGGATTTGCAAGCATTTCTTGATTCCAAGCCAACCAATTTTTATACTAGAGAAATACAAAAACTACTGGAAATATGGGAAAAGATTATTGATGCGGATGGCGATTATTTTAGGGAATGATGGTGTTGAATGTTGCATAAAGTTGTTCACAAATGAAAGAGGAATGTCTGAGCTTTGAAATAAAAAAAGATCAAGTAAAAATGACAGCTATACGCTAAGAAAGAAGGATTTGAACTTTTGCCAAGTGACCTAATAGTTTTAGACAGGGCCACAACTTCAATTTTCTCAAGGGAGGAGAGTAATTTGCCTAACTTTTTCGGTCAAGGGGGCAGGGAATAATTATCCTTATGACCATTCCTCGCACTGACCCCAACCCCATCCCCAAATTGCGGCCATGGTTGTAGACGTAGACTTCTTTTACGCCGTCTATGGGCATTTAGGGATTAATGGGCCAAACGAAGGCCATGTAAAATTTTTAAAATTAATTCGACAATATCAGCGGCGATACAGTCTATTGATCACATTAAAAAACTCATTATTGTTTTCGCGCTATTTTTCACGAAGCTTAGACCTTTTGTATATCCTGAGCTATCCCTCCTAGGTCGTATAAAATAATTCTGTGATTTTTAAAGTTTCTTTGAATGGTTGAAATTACAGCCCTGACGGACTTATAATAATTGTAATCAGCAGCTATAACAAAGTTCTTGGTGCCAGTAGCAGTTAAATCACCTCTAAATTTTAATTATTGAACTAAAAGCTTTTTTTTTAGCTTACATTCTATAAAGAGATTTCAGTTGGCTATTTCGATCTAAGCCAAATATTTTAAGAATTGCGAGTAATGAGCAATCAAATTTGATGCCCGTGTAAAATGAATGTTCGTAGACCATCTAAATATATTCAAATTAAAGCGAATAATTTTGCATCTGCTTTTATTCACTAATTCATCATCACACATTTTCCCCATAGACATGTCTGCTTGTAATGAGCTTTGTTCATCTTGAAACGACTTTTTTGATAGCGATCTACAAAGATAACCAGCGTTAAAAACTTAAAAAAAATAAAAAAAAGGACTATTTTGACAATTTCTCACCAAAAATTTTATTGAGAGATTTTTGTCGACTTTGTCTTAAAAACCAAGTTTTAAGACACAAGTAGAAAAAATTTTAAAAAATTGCTCTTAAAGGGGCATACCAGCGCATTACACGAGTAATTTCAAATTCGAAAAAGGCGGGACAAGGTATATTCAACCGAGAATTATTTTTAAATGCAAATTTGTCCTTTTGTAAAGAGCAATAAGTAATGAAAAACACAATGTCAGTCTATTAATTTGGGTAGCTCAGTGGTAGAGTGCTGACGTAGTCCAAAAGTTATCGGGTTCAGTTCCAACACGTTGCTTAGCTTCTTTATATAAAATGATAATTTTGCATTTAAAAATAATTCTCGTTTGAATATACCTTGTCCCGAACGAAAATCTAGTGTCTTTAAATTTACCCTGATATTGCCCAGATTTTTATTTTGATGACTAAAAATGATCCGAAAAAATGGTGAAAACGTCTGTCCCTATTTAAGTACCTACCAGTGTTTCCGAAAATAACACTTAACACTTTATATTTAACACATTCCTTTTTTTCACATATTTTGTTTTCTTATTTCAGGTGTTTTTACACTGTTTTGCAGCTGAGATTCTCTATCGATTGAGTGGCCAAACGCTTTAATCAAAAATAATTTTTGACAGAATCACACCAAGTGTTTAAAAAAATCAAGTGTCAAGTGTGCACTTGGGTTTTTTTTAAACATTTAGTATGATTTCCTCAAAAATTATTTTTATCTAATTAAAATTATTTTTAACTAAGACGTTTTACAACGCAATCGATAGAGAATTATCTCAGCTACAAAACGGTGTACAAACATCAGAGATAAGAAAACAAAGTATATGAAAAAAGCTATGTGTTAAGTGTTAAATGCAAAGCGTTAAGTGTTATTTTCGGAAACACTGGTACCTACTAACTTAATATAGAAAAAAATGAGACACGTTTTCTAGCCTTATAACGACTAGCTCAAAAAGTGATAAAAATACACTTTTTGGAACAGTCTGCAGGCGGAAGCTTAGCTTTTTTGTACGGGAACCCCTGTATGGGGTATTGCTACAAAAAGTAAACACTATAGTAAAACAAGCAATTGTTCTTATTACTAAAAATTAATAAATTAAAGAATTACTTGTCAAAAAAATCATTCCAAACAATTGATTGGTTAAGGAGCATATAAAAAATAAAGGCAGATAAAAAAATTGTAAATCTGTAATTTCGAGCAATATAAAAACTAAAAATTCCCAAAAAATGCAAACCTCAAAAAAGCTTTGATACTTAAAAGCATAGTTTAATAATAAAAACGTAAACGAAGAACTAAAAATGAACAAAGATTTATTTGGATAAATATACAGACTGCTTTTGTTTGCTCAGCTAAGTCTTGATTTATCGCGTTTTTTTTAAATGGAATACTCTTGAACAAATTGATTTTAGTTAAGACGGGAGAGAAATGTTTGTTGTCCACTGCAATCAGTGCGGAATCAAACCCGGAACAAAAACAACAACCAACCTGAGGCACTGGTAAGAACCCTGTGGACTTAACTGCTGTCTTTGACCACAATCACTTCCACGGGCGCAAGAGATGAGACGTAGAAATGAAACCATGTTGGAGACAGAGCGGCGTGTAAACGAGACACACAATTGATTTACACGGGAAATGCTGTGTGTACCAAACTATGCTTTTTGTGCAGAATTTAATGCTGAACACGATGACTGAATTTTTTTTGCAAAGAGTAGGGATTCGAACGGGTGAAACAGCACCTGAAGAAAAACACGATTTTTGCTTGGTCATCCCTGTGGTTATGATCCTAGTCATTAGATGTCTGCTGGATGACCAGGACTCAAACCATAGGGAGATCAAGCAAAAATAGTGTTTATTTTTATTATTGTTTAATACAAAGTAGTTCACGTTTTTTTGTTTGTTTGTTTTTTTGTTTGTTTGTTATATTTTCGTAAAGGTATAGTTTTCATAATTTTCAACTTTGCAACTTTGTTCATCACGAAATAATTTATGTAATTCAGACCGTGTATTTATTGGGTAAAAAATTTCCATATATACCAATCTTATAATGTCCATGAGCAAGAGTATCGTATTTATTATCTAAAATATATCGCTTAAAATTATTTCTGTTCTTAATATTCAAAGCTATTTTATTCTGTTCAATTGTACAAATTTGATGCTTTTTACTTCTTATTAGATACTGTGCTTTTCTTACTACTATGTTTTCAAATAAACATTTTTTGTAATCGCCAACTCTTAAAGTTTCTGCAACAGGTTCAATGTGAATATAGGTGTTAAGATTTTATTTACATGAGGGACATGGGTAAATTGACATTCCCCTGTGCGCGGTCGATTCCTCCACAGTCAATTCTTCCATAGTTAATTCGACTATAAAATTTTTATCATCTTTAAGGGCCGAATAAACCATACAGTCGAACCTGGCTAACCCGTCACCCCTGGGGACCAACTTGAAGTGACGGGTTAGCCAAGGTGATGGGTTACCGAGGGTGTAGGATTACAAAGCGCAAATATCGATAAGAATCGTTTATTCAAGCAACTAACAATTCAACCACCCGAATCAGACGCTAAACAGTAGGGAAGAAGTCCTTGATCCTACTTTGCTACTGCGACTTCCTTTGCTCTTGATAAAAGACCTCATCCAAGGCGTCGCTGTGATGAAACACAAAAGGTTAAAAAAAAATTGGCGGAAATTTGAAAACTTTTTCGCAATATGCTAGGTGACGGCTTATCAAGGGTAATTTTTTTTGTTGATTGTGTACGGAGGGTGACGAGTTAACAGGGTGACGGGTTACCGAGGTGACGGGTTAATGGGGTTAAGATTAGCGGAATTTCTTTCTCGGCCAACCAAATTTTTTTGAAGTGACGGGTTAGCGGGGGTGACGTGTTACTGGAGTGATGGGTTAGCCAGGTTCGACTGTACTATTTAGCCCAAAATTGTATGCTGAAAATGGTTTGTTCAGACTAAAATGTTGATTTGGCTAAGCGAAATCTTAAATCCTTGGGTAAGTAGGATGAGGGTAAGTATCCACTCCGAGCTGGTTGACCCTAAATTTTGGGGATTTATTCTGAAAGGGCAAACAAATTATGCTATCTAGATGTCAAAAACGGTTTGTAGAGAGAAAAACCTGGTTTTATTATTAAAATTAGCACCTAAGAAACTGAGGTAGTCCTCCCCTTTTCCATGTGGACGTCCAGATGGACAACTTGAGTACACCTTGAAATGTTCACAAAAACTACTGTTAATCTTTACTAACGTACTTATGGCATCGTTTTTGGCAAGGTAACGATGTTGACCTGACCATTCACCATACACCGTCTTCGACTTAGGATAAAGTGGAAAGATTTGTATCATTTGATGAGCGGAATGTGATGTGGTGAATTGTCGAAATGTGATGATTGAATTACAAGTGGAATGGCTTAAAATGAGATATTTATAAGAAGAGAAAAATGTTTTCTAGAAGAAACTAGGGTAAGCATAAGCAACACGGATTCCTAAAATGAGTTGCATAGGTTAATTCCAGAAATTGATGTTCGATAACATTTTTAATAATTAATTATAATACAGTTTTTATCATGAAACGCTTTTTGCCATTTTAGTTTTCTGCAAAACGACTTTTTGTTATAATCATGGATTTTCATGAAAGTTTTATTCGTAATGTAGGTGAGCCAACTTTTCTTCCACCTAATAATTAAAGACCTTGCTCGTGTTTGAGGGCCTGTATCTTGAAGCAGACAAAACATTTTGAAAATCTGTGTTTTGCGTTTTTTAACTCCCATGAGATCTAACGATTTCGTTATTTAGATTTAGGTTGAGCAACCAAAAATCTTGATATTGACCTGAAAATTTTCCGATTTTTGGGGAATTGAAAAATTATAGACCCTGGTCTATAATTAGAAAGAATACGATATATCATTAACCATATTGCCAATATATTTTACAAAATCAGTTTATGTACCAAGGTAGTTTAAAATATCAACTAATCAAAGAACTACGGATTTAAAGGTTAATTTTTTTAGTAAACACAAACACATTAATTCCTATACATAATTCCTATACAGTTGTCTCTCGATACATCCGATACAACGGACTCTCGATATAACGGACTATTTTTTTCAGTTTGGTTGGATTTGCCTTAAATAGGCCAAACTGACTCTCGATACAACGGACTACTGCGTCAGTCCCAACTCAATAAATAGACTCTTGATATAACGGACAACAAAAAATTTAAAAGTATTTTAAAAGTATTTTTATATATAAATAAACGCCTTTTATTTAGGATAAAATGAAATTTCTGGTAAAACTAGCTTTCGGGGGAAGCGCCGATCTTTTTTAACTTATGTAATTAGAAGAAGTCTCTAAAGATAATTTTTAAATAAAAATGCAGGAAGTAAAAGAAATTTGTGTGGAAGAAATGGAAGTGAAAGTCGTCAAAGAAGAAGTTACTGCTCTGGGTGCACTCAACGGTTTTAAGCTCTTGCATTGCTTTATAGTATCTCATGATGTTGACCAGCAATGATTCGAATGTTTAGATGACTTTATGTCGGAACAACGCTTGAAAACAATGAAGTAGAACGAAATAACTGATTTTTTTGCCCTCACAAATGATGTTATGATGTTACTTTCTGATGATGTTTTTGGTGTACATAATAAAAATATTTTTGATAAAAACTCTCGATATAAAGGACTCCTAGAACTTTTTTGGTAAAAGACACTCGATATAACAGACTCTCGGTACAACGGACTCTCGATATAACGGACCCCTGACGCCGGTCCCGAGGGGGTCGTCGTATCGAGACGTGACTGTACTAAGACATTTTTCAGAATATCTGAAATCTTTTATGTGCTGCTCTTTGTTTTGTATGTCTTAAAACTAGACTTTACAGCTATTGTTCAGAGGATGACAAAGGTAATCACATGTTATTTTAAAAGTAATTAATGAAAAAGCACTCTCTTTTTTACAGGCAGGGATCAAGTCCAAAATGTTTTTGTGTCTTTTAATACACAGTTCTATTTATTTGGGAGATTGAATATACAGGGTGGCCCATTCTTAGCGTAGAATTTGTTTTGGTCACAATTTTTTGAATTTCTTTCGTCTTGACGAGAATTTGGTCTTATTGGAAAGGGCAGGCTTTAGGCCTTTGTTTAACAACAAATATGGATGATAAAAGTTTATTTAATGGCACAGCAATAATTCAACAAATACAATAACAAAAATTTCCACAGAAACCCAACAACAATCTGCTGTCGGAGTTGAATCTTCGCCTAAACAAACCAATAAACCCCATTGAAATACACAAAGCTTAAAAACCCCAGCAAACCAGAAAGCAAACCTAGGTGGGTCCGAACCGAGCTAACCGAAGCCTAAGTGATCACAAGATTTCGCGAAAACGAACACGCCAGAACAAGAAGCATCGCGAGAGAAGAAGGAACACCGTCAAGAACAACAATTCAGAGGTTTCTTAAGGTTTGTTTTCTGGGTATTTCAGTTTTGTGTTTTTCAATGAAGTTTATCGGTTTGTTTAGGCGAATCACTTGCATCCATACAAGATTCAACTCCGGCAGCAGATTATTGTTTTTTCCACAAAGCCTTTTTGTGCCACTGGACGACTGTACTACCTCTTCATCAATCAATTTATGTTTTGTCCTAAAATTAGGCTTAAATTTTAAAAGATAAGAAAATAGTTTAAAATACAAAAACCTAAAACGCAACAAAGTAGGTAAAAAGTGATAGGTTTCCAGGGCTGAATAGAAGAGCTTGCTTTAAGCTTTAGTCAGAATACCCCCATTTTATGACTGAAAAAAGCTTTCCAACTATTAAAACCATGTTTTCTATCTTTTTGGAGGACTAAGAGTGTCATAAAAATGCTTGAACCCAAATTTCGGGATGCACTACTAACATTTTTTAGCGCTAGAGAGTTCTACAATTTTCTCTATGATACAACATCGATTTTATTAATCGAAATTGAGACATGTCATGGTTTGCAGGTAGTTCAAAGATAGTTTGAAAGTTTTGAAGTTAAACCTTTTGAACTCTTTCAAAAAATTTCGGATTTTACGAAAAGAATAAAAAACACAACAGAATACACAAAACGAAAAAATCACAAGAAAAGCGATACGAAGAAAGTCTTTTTTGGGCCTTACTTCTTCAGAATCGGTCTTAAAACAGAAACTTTAAAGCCATTGGGCATACCTGTAATTGCATATACCTGGTTTCCTTAATTTTTTAAGTTTAACACTTATTTTTGGAAGACAACTAACAACAAAAATTTCCGGGATCTCTTTATTGATTGCATATCCTATATTTTCACCAGAAAATAATTTTTCGGGGATACTTTTGCAACAACTTAAAGATTAACTTAATTCTTTTATACTCTCTCAAAAAGCTAAAAACTGTCAAAGATCGCGGGAATACTAAAAACAAAGAAAAATATGTTCTTTACACGGCTTTTAAGCAGAACGTTTTTTTGCTTTGGAAAATCTACTAATCTAATCCTAATACCCCTTACAAACACTTTTTTGTTTTAGTCTAAAGCGATTGAAATAAAAAAGCAAATAGCTTACAAATTCACTAGACGTAGAGTTATCAAGATAATTAACATCAAAAGTGCGGTGTACAGCTATACACACTAGGCTTATTCTTTTTTTAACTATCTAAAGACTGAACTAGCACAAAAATAGTTTGGGAGGGGTTTTTTGCATTAAGTTTTTTTCATAAACATGATTTTTTTGTTTGAATTCTCCAAAAATAAATTATACAAAAAAATTAATATACAATATTAGTTTTGAAATTTTTTTGAGTTTTTTCACTAATAAAAGTTCTTCAAAGGACTCCATGAAAATTTGTAGTGGGACGATTCATACATGGATAGTTTGGCACTGGTGCACTTCAAAGTTCACAACCACGGGAATGTTTTTAAAAAATTTTGGAAATTGTGGAGTTATGATGAATGAATTGATGGGAAAAAGGGACAATTCATGCATTGCCACAAGACATGCCCCTTCGGCATCGCATAAGCAAGTTTAAGTGGCAGGATATCTTTTTTTTAATTTTCTGCATCAAATATCTTGAGGATCGTATGTAACGGATAAGCAGGGTTGTGAAACGAGTATATTCTTTTGCATATGCTCAACCACATTGTTAAATTTTGAGCATATGCTCGGCTTATTATTAGGTCATTTAGAAAGCATCATGACAAAAGTTCAATTCCTTCTTTCTCAGCGTATAGCTGTCATTTTCACTTGATTTGTATTTTATTTTGAAGCTTGAACATTCTTCTTTCATACGCATATTTAGAAAATGAAGGTCGACGATCATGTTTTCCTATTTAATGTTATTTTTTTTCGATCTCGGCAAAGGAGCAGACGAAGCAGCAAAAACAATTTGCAAGGCCTACGTTGAGAAGGCAATCAGCCGGGATAGATGTTTTATTTGGTTCAAAAGGTAATGTTTGTCATCCAATCGCATTTCCAAAACGCTTGCTTTTTAGATTTCGTTCCGGTGAAAGAACTTTGAAAGACAAACCGCGATCTGGTCGACCAAGTGAAATTTATGATGATGAACTAAATGACAGAACAAATCGGCGCTTCTACAGAGACTATCTATCGTCATCTCAGAATCATCAGAAAAGTAAGCAAACAGGGAATTTAAGTAGCGCTTGATGTCGCCAATGTAGCGCTTGTCTTGCAAATAGTGTTCCATTGATCGGAAGAGGTGAAAGTCTGATGGAGCCTTGTCAGGTGAGTATGAAGCATGTGGCAGAATTTCTCATCCCAGTTCAGCAATCTTGTTTTTTTGTCAAACGAGCAGTGTGATGCCTAGCGTTATCATACAGCAAAATCATGTTTTTATTTCTTGACCAAGGGCCTATCCCACTAACTGCAAATTTGCAAAGTGACAAGTGCAAAGTGATTTTCTGTCCCACTAAGATGTTTTGCTTGCCCAATGAGATTTGCCCAAATGAGTTGTAACGAAATGACCAACAGGCCTGTACATGGGCCGACTTGGCCCTGGATTTTTAAAGGCCCAACTTTTAAAATTCCGTTCATGCCGGGCCGGCCCGGAAATTCTTGGTCTAGATATTCTTGGAAACTCTTGACTTAGATGCCGTAGTTATTCTAATAGACGGGTATACACGTCTATTTTTCAACCTCCAAAATTTTTTTGACTTCATGATAAAAATGCAATAAAAAAATGGTTTACGCCCTTACTTTCGGCCCTAGGGGGTACCTGTTTATTAGAGACTAGGGAGGGGGGGGGCAGGTAAACAAGTACCAAAAAACTTAGGTTGCACGTCAGTAGAAAAAAAAACCACACAAATTTCTAACACAATTTTTAAAAGCATAAAACTTTAAAAAGAACACAATTAAAAAAGAGAATAGCAATTTTTTGTCAAAGTAGTTTTTTACCAAAGCTTTGTAGGGCGGAGTGAGCAAAGTTATTAATTAGAAGAAATATAATAACTAGTTTTAATGCATATAGCAAAAAATTAAGTTTTTAGCAAACAAAACCTTTACCATAGAAGGTTGTTAAACAACGAAAGACCTACTAATTCACAGCTTTATCTTTTCTATTTTCATGTTGACTAAAAAAATAGAGGCTTTTAGCATTTGGTTTTGAAAAAGAATTTTTTACTATGTATAAATTTTTGTTTAAAAACAAAAAATAATAATAAAAATTTTGCCCTTAAATTTCAAAACATTTTTTCTATGCCTGTTATTTCTGTTTTTGAGTTCCGCGTTTGAGATCAACTTTTTGTTAGTATTGTTAGACATTTGCTTAGTTTTTACTACCGTTAATGTTCTAATAAAGACCCCCCCCCCATCTCGACTTCGAGGGTCTGAATCTCGGAGCAAAGTCAATATTTTGCAAAGCTGTTCATTGCATTTTCTTAACTCCCTCTACTGATTCTGTTTTTTAGATTTTCAATTTTCACCCGAAAATCTCGAGATCGACCCAAAATTTTAACGATTTTCAGAGGGTTAAAAAAATAGAGCCCTCTACTCGAACATTTACGGTATTTAACTTGTTACCTTCTAGAAATGGCTTTAACGAGAACGTGCTACTATTTGCATATCCTTAGATCGGGTACATTGAGCACATTGAGCCTGGCGAGGGAAATAATTATCAAGCCCTTTGATTGTTTGTTTTTAAAATATTTATAAAATATCATTTTTGATTTGTATTCTGTAGTTTTAGCCTGTGTCATAGGCAGGATTCTTCTAACGCCGGTTGAAAAAATACGCCATTGTTTAACAAACGCCGGTTTTTATTTAGTTCTAATGTGGATGATAAAAAAAATTTTTAAAAGCTAAATGTAGAACATAGTTTTGAAAATAGACAAATTTCAAAAGACATAAGCAATAAATTCTTATGCTTGACAGATGACTGTGGCAGAAATGACTTTTATGTAGGTGGGCCGAAATCGAGTTTTATGGATTTCTAGCGCTGTTTTATCATTAGCATAAACCCACATGTTGGCTCTGCCGCATACAAAAGTTAAATGTGCATGGTTTCTACCTTGCACAGTTTGTTAGCTCGAGTGATTGGTCCCTTCGGGGCGAGGCGCGAGGGAGCTACACGAGCTACCGAGCTACCGAGGGAGCTACCGAGCTACACGAGACAGCGCACCCTAGAGATTAATCCGAGCATATCTGCTCAGGTTGCATCCATTCCCATGACTTTTTATATAAGCCAGCATGTGGGTTGTTGTGAGATGACATTTGTTGTTTTAAGATTAACCATGAATAAACCGCGAATAAATGTTTTTGCTGAAAAAAGCGTTTTTCTAAAAACACTTCCGTTGTAAAGATCTTTTTCTCCTTCAAATCCAAGCACATAACAAATTTGAGGAGATGACCGAACATGTGATATTTCAGGATGAGTAATCTGTATTTGTAACCTTGAAGAGTATTCTGAAAAAAATAAATTTTAGGATATCTACTAGTTTCAAAGCTTCTTGATCACTCAAATTTTCAGAAAAAAAATAACTTGCTGTGTTAATTCAGAAAAAGTCATAAAATTTTCATTATTCTCAAAAACATGAAAATTTTCTTGTTCCGCAAGAATTTTATTAGTTTGGTCATCATGCTTTTGAGATTTTTAGGCAATTTCAGCATTTTTTTCAAGCAATTATCAGAAAATTATCAATTAAGAATGGTTTTGAAAACTCTAATCACATGGAAGAAGTTTATCGTACGTTAGCCGAAGGCTGAAAAAAGGGACAAAGATTTTCGGGATGAGTATATTAAAGAAGTTTTTGGGATGCGGCATAACCTAGTAGCGTCAAATTTTCGTTTTGACACAAAAAGTTTCTGAAATTCTCAAGGCAAGATCAAAGTTTTGTACTAAACTTTAACAGCACAAAAAAACTTCATTTTTTATTTATTTTAAAGAACAACTGAACATGAAATGCGATAAAGATGTAATAAATAACTGAACAAAAAAATTATTGGTGAAAAATACTATTTACCATATTATAGGTTACACATTGCAGATCGGCACTTCAAAAGCATAATAATACAAACAAAAATGATTAACATGAATTTTTAAAGCAAAAATAAACACAGAGATCAAGAGAACTAGCTAAAAAGTTCCCGTATTCAATATAGGGTAACAATATCTGAACAAACCAACAAAAAATATTTCTTTGAATAGAAAAAGACTATGGTGGAAAAACCATATAACTTTTGAGTCATTTTCAAAATTCAGATAAAAAACGTCACTCCGAAAAGTTTATTCCCGCCTTTAATGCGACACTTGTTCAACAAAAGATTTTGATGACCTTTTCCACTTGTCTTTGGTTGATCTGTTTCGAAAAATCCCCGCTTATACTTTTCAACACCCCGAAAATTGGAATTTTTGACTCGATTTCGAGTTTTTAGGTCAAAATCTAAAAGTTAAAAAATAGAATCAGTAGAAATCGTAGATATTTATAAAATGAAATAGACAGCTTTACAAAAAATATCTGCCACGAAATACAGAGCTTCAAAGTTAAAGTGGTGCATAGTCGGAGGTTTCAAATATTTTTCTAGAGGAAATACAATAAGTACCAGAAGTCAATAATATTGTTTGGTTTGCACATCATGATAAAAACAGACAACAAAGCTATTTCTAAACTAACTGCGTGACTTCAAAGGCTCAGGTCGAAATGTTTCAAAGAAACAAGAAACAAAAAATTTGTTAATTGTTAAAAAAAAAGAAGAAAGAAATGTAAAACTGTATTATGCGGGAGAATGCAGCTTTTGGAATTCACTCAGCTCGCTGTCATCACAACAAAAGGTTTCAAGATATTCATCGTCGCAACCATCCTGACAGCATGTGTTTGATATGAGAGAACCTCGTTTTTTGTGGGCATGTGCACTATGCCTGGCTGCTCGCAACTCTTCTTCTGTCAGTGACAAAGAGCCTTGCAAGAATTCTCTAGTCCACTGCTGTTCGTCAACACCTTGAATATTAGGTATGTATTTTTGAGTAACAAAAATAGATTGAAACTAATTACTTCTCTTTCGTCGATTTTTGGCTGATTGGTGAAAGCACTGGTCCTTGTAACCTTCAGGAGTACATATTCGATTAACTTCTTTTATAAGGGCTTAACAAATTTGTTTTAATTACTTTTTAAATATAATAAAATTTTAAAATTATTTTTATCTATTATTTTTTAGAAATTTTCAAATTTTGTCACTTTTGTCGTTTTACCTAAAATTTTAATTTAAAAAAACACTTTTTTAATTTAAAATTTTTTCAAAATGTTGAACTTATGAACTGTCGATTAGTCAAAAATAAAACACCGAGTAACTCTAATTTACTTCAAGCTTACAAATCGAAAAGCATTGGATAAAATGGCATTTTTTGGCAAAAAATGACCAAATTGTATTTTATTTTGCCAAATGTACTTCATTTCAAAATTTTGAGTTGGCAGTCCCGGGTTCACTAATTTATTACAAAAAACTGAAAAAACATGATAGCCATTGCTTACATTTTCCACAAAGCCTCCTTTTAACACTTGATGCCTGCACCGCTTGTTTGTCAATTACAACCAATAGGCAAAGAATAATTATAGCAAAGGTTGTAGAGTAAGTCAGTAAATGGCCAATTCCAGTGTTTGATCTGATTAGGTGAGACGCTTGTAAAGGCTGCATAATAGAATCCAAAAGAGCAATTAAGAATATTTTTATAAAACTTCAGAACACTTTATTCTGTCTATAATAATTCAAATGTAAAAATGTCGAACGTTAATCATTTAACAAGCAAACGGCTGACTCTGAAAGTGGTACGTTTAGGTGCAGAATTTTTAATAAAGAATCCGATGTATTTTTCCACTATTTCTATAAAGTAGATTTTCGAGCCGAAATTCGTAAAAAATTCAATTTTCAATTTTTCGTACTTTCTTGTCTTTTTGTTGAAATTTCAAAACAAGTACAGACGTTTTATAAGTCAATTAAAAGCTTTTTCAAAGTACTTTAAAATAGCTTGAAGATTAAAAAATAGCGTCTACACTGTTTGAATGTTGAGCACGTAATCCAAAATGACAATTTTCAAAAATTGCATTTTCGACTGGATCATAGTGACCGAAAAATCAAAGTAGAAGAATAATCGAATTCTCCATTAAATTTTGCACCTAAACGGACTACTCTCTTAGCCAGCCGTTTGCGCCAAGGTTAAGTAATTAAGTTTATGTTAAGTATTATTTTTTTTATTAAGAGCCCATGTGCGACAATGCCGCATTGTCCAAAATTCTATAAGTAAGCAAATTAACACAAACATATTAGTGCAGCGAATATTTAATGAGCTAATTAGTACTCAAAAGCATGTGGCTATTAGTCGAAAATTTCTAACCAAAAAAGGTATTTTTGATTAAAAATTTTTAAATTTAAATTTTTTTTATAAAATTAATCAAAAATTGTCAAAATAGTTTGCAGACTTATTGATATCAACCTTTCGTACTAGTTCATTTGGATAAAGATCAACAAAATAAGACTATTCTTTATGGAAAAAACAAAGCGGATAAGTAGATGAGCAATTACAAAAATAGCCATCTCACTAAACGAAAATACATGATATTTATTAACAAAAAAGATGTTTTCGCTTTTTAAGATCTACTTTTTTATCCTAAGCCTTTTTTTGTTTTAGACTACAAAAAATAGAAACCGTTCGAGATCGACTAGAGTTAAATTTATTTTAAAACAATTAGGCTTAGCAAGGGTTGGCGGAACTCAAACATGAGTCTAAGATATGTTTGAGTCCATCCCAACATATGCCCGTTTACTCTTGCTTAAGCCTATGCTTAAAGTACACGTTAAAAATGTAAATGTAAAATATAGTCAGGACTGAGGGATAAGTACCCAGAAATATGTGAGATACTTTTTTTTCGACTATCTAGAGAAACCTAAAATTTTGTAGTGCATACAAAAGTTAAAAATTTTATGTCTTTTTTTTATTGACGTGGAAAATCGCCTTTTTCTTAATATTCAAAAAAGGTTTTTTCTTTCTTGGAAAGTACTTTTTTTTAAATTTGTGCATTACTGCTGGTATACTGTGAGAAAATAATCGCCTTTTGAAGTGCTTACAAATAAAGAAAAAGATTTAACAAGAATAAAATGTTGTTAATTTTGTTATCAAAATGTTTTCTGTTAAAAAATTGTTAGACATAAAGAGTTGAAGTAAATTTCTAACTTTTAATTGCAATAAATGTTTTCAACTTTGCTTTAATATAGTGAAGTAACAGCTTAATTATTTTGTAGTTTTAAATACTTGATTTACAGTTTAAAAGTTTGTTAAAAATATTTTTTGCTCTAAGCCCTACAAATTTCCTTGGTTGGGAGGAAGTATTTTCTATTATAGCCATGCAACAATTAAAAACAATTTTCAATTAAAAAATCAGCAATCATTTTATAGTAAAAAAAGCTTTAAATATTTGCATAGTTTGATTATAATTTTACGATTTTTTTTTTGGTTTTAAAGTAAAACTTTATATTTAATTTAATTTTTTTTTTGAATTTCAAAACTTGCAAATATTATTTTGTGTTTTCTTGCATGAAAGAAATAACACAAATTACACTTACAGAAAATCAGTTGAAAATGATTATAAAAGTTTGCAATAATATTTTTGTGGTACAGCTATCTTAACAAAAAGGTCTTTGCACAAAAACTTTTTAAATAGTTTGAATTTCCAGTGTGGCGATAAGCCAGGACCATTGCCGTCAGCGACGCTAAGAGTTCTGCAAATCCTTTTTCTTTCAAATTATTTTTTGCTATAAAAATATTTATAAATATATTTAAATTAAATTTTTACAACTTTTTTTACAATAAATTTGAATTCAACGATAAATTTAATTATCGATTAGTCATGCGTGATGTCGGTTGACATTGCTAGATAAGACAATTAGGAAGTATTTCAGAACACCAAAAGTTTCGCATGAGGGTTTTAGATCCGCTTCGAATCAATTGCAAATTAAAAATAGTATCTTTGACTATTTTTGGGTTAAAAAGTTGTACAAAATTTTTTGCGAAATTTTTATAAGCCTTACAAAGGAACTACGCACAGTTTTTAGCAACGGCAAAAGACAATATGAGATTTTGAGTGCTCATGTATATACATTTATACTTACTTATACATTTATACACCTTTCACATAAAATAAAAAAGTCCAAATCCTACAAAATAATATATCAATTATTAATCAATTTTTACCAAAAAAAATCAAGAAGTTTGTAAAAAAGCACATTTAATTTTTGCTGTCTAAGGGTTTTTTTAATACCTAATAAGATATAACAGCTTCCAAAAACGGTTTCATGTTTTAGTAACAGACGTTTCAGTAATCTTATTCAAAAAAGCAAATACACCTCGTTAAAAATGGTTAAAAGCGGCCGATAACCCTCTCTTAAATACCAAAGTAAAATTATGAAATGAGTGTTAAAAGGCGGAGTTTCTAAGATCTTTAAAGAGGCAATGGCACTACCTTCTTTCTGCATATTACAAAATTGCAGAGGTTTCCTTAAAAACAATATTTTTAATAATCGGCTTTTAAATATATAATCTGAGAGGTGGAAACTCGCACATCTGTTTGGCTCCGCCTCCTCAATTGTCATGTTAAACAGAAGAAAAAGGAAAGTCATAAATAATTTTCTTAAATTAAGTTTTAATTAAAATGTCTTGATGTTCAAGATCTGTATAATTAAAAGCTTAAATAAAGCAGAATTCTGTGAGCATAATAGATTGAAAAATATTTTACATCTAACCACAAAAATGTGATACGCAATTACATCAGCTTAGTCAAAAACATGATTGTCTTGACTATCATGTTAATTATTCAGAATTAAAGATCTGAAAATCTAAAAAAGCGTTAATTTTAAGGTTTTAATTGTTTATTTATATTTAATTTCCTCCAGTAAAAGAAGGATTTCCCCCAGTTAACGTTTAAAACGAGCATTTTTCGGGTGTTATTCTAAAAACTATGAAATAAATTTAAAAAAGCACTAGGTACTGCTATTTTTTTTTCTAATAAGCTATTAACTAACCCATTGTGATTAATAAAAACTTGTGATAAGTAAGCTTTATTGAAACACTATTTTTTCCTCATGAATTCTTTGCTAACTTATTTCTAGTGTTGGCTTATTGAAAAATTCGAGACCGTCGAGACGAGACTAGAGGTCGAAAAAAATTCGAGACCGAGACTGAGGTCATTTTGTCGAGACCGAAATGGCCGAGACTCGAGACTTTTTCCAAAAAATTTTTCTCCTGATATATGTCCAGATGTGCAATTTTCCAGCTATTGATAGACAACATTGTAATGACAGATTTTTATTGCAACCAGCAGAAGAACAAACACAACAATTTTCATATCATATTCGGTTCAATAACAGTACTCGATCGCTGGGAGACTCTTGTCGAGCGAGGAGAGTTCACCTAAGCACGTGAACATGTGTAACAAGTCAAAATTGAAAAGAGCAAGAGGAAGGTACCTGTGGGCATCACTTTCACAAATTTGTCCATGGAGTTCTTCTAGGCGGCGGCTTGTTCCTCTATCTCAGCTAGCTTCACTGCGTACTCCCGGATGAGTGCCTGACGTGCTTGAGTAGGCCTGTTGTCCCCGAGTCTTTCATTCTTGTTGCACTTCGAGCACTCTGCCTCAGTAGCGGATAACTTCTTGAAGAGCTCAATTTTCCATACGGCGGCCATCTAAACGGCATAATGTAAGCAATTCCAAGCTACAACCGTCATGGTTGTAGCTGTATTGCACTGTATAACAACAAGACAATGCAAGCAATAGCTGATAAAGCTATACAACACAGGCAGAGCGATCAAAACAGAGGCACGTTGTGACGAAAAAGCAATGAACATCAATGTTGAAAAAACCACAGTGTCAACAATTTTCAGGCCTAAAAGGCCATTTTATCTAGTGCAAATTGGTCTCGAATTTTCACAAATTTCAAGACCGAGACTGGCGGAAAAAGTCGAGACCGAGACTCGAGACCACATTTTGGCCAAAATCGGCTCGAGACCGGTCTCGTCTCGACGCCAACACTACTTATTTCAATCGCAATGGGTCAGTTGATGTCTCACTAAAAACTAAATTCACATAGTTATTGATAAAAAACCTCCGGAAAATAAGCTTAGGGACAAGCAATATTTTAATTTAAATGCTGCAGAAATACAGCATTCAAAATGTTCTCGTATCTTTCTTAGGCCTTATTTTTAACGCAATTAAGTATCTAGCCACGCAATCAAGGACGCATAATTTAAAAAAAAAACCCCAACATTATCGCAAGATGCATAAATAAAAAAATGTAAGTTATGAAATTATATTTACAAAAAAAGACAAGAGACTAATATAAGAACATTCACAGCTTAACTTAGATTTTTTCATTCAAGGTTAAGCCAATACAATTTAAGAACACCATTATTTTTTCTTTAGACTTAAATTTGCAATAATTTTAATGTCTTGGATAACTTTTTTGTCCAACATTTTTAATGTTTTTTTCAACATGTTTTTCTTTTAAAATGTTGCTTTGGTGTAACTTACCTACATTTAAAATAAAAAATAAATATGCTCAGTCAACACTTAAATTATTATTTTCGATTAAAAACAAAATTTGCAGAAATGTAACGAAAAAATAGTAACCTTGACAAAAATTTTGTTTTGCCTGGAATTCATTTAAACAAGGGCAATTATTTTAAAATTTTCAATAAAATTTATCGGTAACAAATTTTTGCAAAAATGTTTGCACTTAAGATAAACAGCATTGTACTGCGTTAAAAAAATTGTTTTGTAGACTTGTGGGTGGAATAGACTTTTGCTTTCTATTAAGAATTCATTAATTAGTTAAAAAAGTTATGTAAAAAACAATTTTTTATACTTTTGCCTAATTAAAAAATCAAAGGCTAACTTATTAAAAGACATTTTCTGTAATTTTGAAGAAGTATATAAATGACCTTGTAACCTCATTTTCGGCCCTATTTTTCTTTTCGGGTCATTGTGTTACCTGAACAACTTTAATTTGGCTGTATTGGTTTTCGGCATCAGCAGTTTGGAAAAATTTCCGGCATTTCCCGTTTTCGGCATTTGCCGCTTTCGGCAACTTCGCTTTTCGGGAGCGACTTTAGGAAATTTCCTTTTTCGGCAAAATGAGTTTCAAAGTTTGAGTTTTTTGGAAATATAAGTTTCGAAATTTGAGCTTTTTGAAGAAATGAGTTCGGAAAATTTCTTTTTCCGGGTGTATCTTTTTTTTGCACATTTATTCTTGAAAAGCCTTGTTATAGGTCAATTTCGCCTTGTTCTTACTCATGTATATGTACATAGAAATCGTCGAAGCCTCCAATTTTTTCACCTATCTTCTCTTCAGGCCTACATAACGACCCCACTGTTGCTTATACACACCCTACTGGTATACCTACCTACTGTGCAGTCCTACCCACCCTACTGGTATAGGTGGATATCCACAGACCCACGAGTACCATCCTGGGTAGTTGCGGTTGGAGTTGGTGAATTTTTTTCGGCCCCATCAAACCGAATTTCATGTACAATTTTAAATATGATAGCTAGATTTGTTATAAATTTTTTAAACATTTTTAGGCCATCCAGTCATTTGCTTTAATTAACTTCTTATTTTCAGGCCATCCAGGTCAATACCCACCTGAACAGGGGTACCCACGTCAGGTTTCAGAGTCCGGGTGTGTACAATTGCAATTTTAGTGCTGTCAAAACCAATTCCTTGGAAAACTATAGGGTCAGAAAAATTTTTTTTTGTAAAAACTTCAATTTATCATATACCCCAGGATACCTCCCCCCTCCCCAGAGTTTTGTGATTCGAGTGGCGGAAATATAAATTTCGTTCCTAATTAACCCAATTCCCTACGCGATTTTACGTCAGAATTAGTGGTTTGTTTTTAATCTTGGCTATATTTTTTTCAGGTCTTCCATGTGGATATTCACCCATTTGATTCACCCATCTACCCCAGATTTTTGGGTTTAGGGTATGTAAAATAGCAATTTTGGTCCTATAAAACCCCAAATAATATATTTTTGAATCAATTACGACGTTAATCTAGACAAGTAATGAGTTACATTGAACAAAGATATCCTAAAAAGAGACCGAAGACAGAAGTCCCCAATATTACCGAATTTCCAAAGTTAATTATCTACCCTTAGCTACTTTTTAGGCCACCTTCTACCAATTTCAGCACTTTTAATGTCTGAGCACCACCATCACAATAATTAGATTGCTTGAAAAAGATTTATCATGCAGTGAGGCTTATCGAAAAATATTTTTAACTTAAAAATTCCATTTTTAGAAGACGAGTTGAAGTTGAAGAAGTTGAGAATTCGTTATTGAGAGAGTCCAGCTACTGTGTGGGGCCGGCTCATCCGTTCGTTAATTATAGAGTTCGTTATTGGGAGAGGCCATTGCCGTCACTTTTAGTAAAAACAAACCAACCAGGTCTCGGCCGTTCGTTATTGTCATTGAAAATTTGAGATTTGCCTTGGCCCAACAAAAAAAAGGTCCACAAAAAAATTTTCGGGCGCCACTTTATGGCCTGTGTAGACGCGTTTTTCAAGAAATTTGTTTTCTATGTTTGGAGGATTATTTGTCAAAATTTTTATTGTGACATGAAAAATATTTTTTATAGTATGAAAGCACTGTCAATTCTGCGCCGATTAGTATATTGTTTTTATATTTGAATCAAAAAGTTGACTTACAAATACTTAAAAGAAGAAAACACTCACTTTTTAAAATTTTCTAACAAGACTTTTTTTAAATTTGCGCCTATCAAATTTTTTTATAAAAAAATTACGTCGACCGAAATTAAAGTTGTTCGGAAATAGTCAGGGAACATGATGACCCGAAAAGAAAAATTGGGCAAAAAAATGGAGTAACTAGGTTTTTTTTCAAAATTACAAAAAAATGTCTTTTAATTATTATTTTTTAAATTTTTAACTTTAAAAACTTTAACTTCAATTTTAAGTTTGAATTTTAAAACTGTTAACAAAGAGCAATTTCACAATGATTTTTCTCGGAGCGCTAAGATTGTAGTGTTTTTAAGCATTAACGGGTGGAAGCAAAGCTTGTGGCAGACTTTCAAAGCCTTATATTTCATTAATTTGGAAGTCTTATCTTTGATATGTTAATACTGTTTTCTAGCCCTGCATCTATTCTTGCGAATGGTTTATAAAACTTAGCTGTATTATTTTATAAAAGTTAGTATTTGGCTCTAATCGCGTGTGAGGTCATTTTGAGAAGTTGACAAGCGTTCTCATAATCTTAAGCTGGGTTGCAATCTCAAAGGTTTGAAAATAAGTACATTTTCGAAAAAAATAAGATGTTGACCCAAAAAATAAGCACATTTCTTAAAATACGCTAAAATCGCCTACAAACATTTTATTTCAACATTTGTCTGTACAATCATTACATTTTCAAACAAAACAAATCAATTTTTTTCATATTTCTCATCCTCCTGGACTTTCTTTCGCAACTCCCGTTCTTCATGAGCAGATTGTAAATACCGGCACAGTCGAGATCAAAGTTGATACGAACCTGGAGAAGAGCTTTGACTGTTTCCGCCTGAAGGAGATTCCTTGCGTCTGTCCACTGCGCCTTGCATAAAGAGAAGACCCGCTCGACGAATGCATTGGCCAACTGCATGGAGAGGATAATGCTGACGATCCGATAGAGATGCGGTAGCGAGTCGTTGTCCTGAAGAAGAAGTTAATAAATTCACCATAAAATCCTAGCTTGCCTTGAAGATGTTCTGCCATTTGGTCTCCGCTGGATCCACCTTGAAAACTTCATCCGATATTTGTCGCAGCATTCGGTTGAGTTCAATAACCTCGTTGAAGAGCTCATCCTTCTCAGCGATTTCCGGCGCAACTTGCTTTGCAAGCTCTACAGCCTCGGTGTAGTCGATGTTCATTGTCTTCAGCATGATCCACGAAATGTTTGTTAGCGTAGCCGCCACTCGGAAGCCCTTGTCGATGTAGTAACATCGTCCGGAAGAGAGCATCGGAAGAACAGCAATCGGCCGAAGAGAACGTTTGGTTGTGAGTCGCAACGTGGAATGCCCAGGCTCCTTCAGCAGCGGCAGTTTTGTCATCGATGGCAGTTGGTGCGGATCGGCTTGGCAGGAAGTTTGAGAAAGCTCTGAAAATATAAAATAGGAATGAACTCAAAGCAAACAAACCTTGTAGAGTCGGCAGCCTTAGCGTTCTCCTTGTGCTTCGGCTTCTCTTAGTGCACACGCTTTTCCCATATTCCCCAAGTTGATCTGATTGCGACACGGAATGGAGTAAGTGGTAGTCGTCTTTTCCTATCTGGATTCCCTTGAACTCCCTTGCGAAATCTAAAATCCGCCTTGTAGACGTTCTTTCTTTGCGGCTGAGACATCTGATTAGCACTAAAAATAGCACAATTTAAATAAGCCAGTGAAAAATAGCGACAAAAACAAAATCAAATGAAGCAAAACTGAGAAGACAAATAAAATGAACTACGGCGCAGGCAAAAATTTTGAAAATGTAAAGTGTTTTCTGCCATTTTTGGCGCCATTTTGAAAATTAACTACAAAATAAGTAAACAAGTCGAAAATAAGTACATTTCTGATCAATAAGTAAATTCAAAATAAATGAGATTTGAGGTCCCAAAATAAGTACACATCTTATTAATAAGTACAGATCGCAACCCTGATCTTAAGTGATCAAATATTTCATAAAATTTCAAGCGTCACGACAACATCTTACCGTATTTCCTCTAATAGAACCCCCTTATTTTTCGACTAGAACTTCATAGTTAGGCCCATTTTTGATTGATAATTTCAAAATTTTTGGGCATCCAAAAAATAAAGCCCCGGGGGCTCTATTAGAGGAAATACGGTATTTCCATGCTGTAGCGCAGCCAGTGTTTGCACTCACTCTGATTTTTTAGGCAGTGAGTGAGAGTGAGAATCAAAATATTTTAGGGCAGTGAGAATGAGAGTGAGAGTGAGGGTGAAAATTTCGGGGCAGTGAGAATGAGAGTGAGAGTGAGAGTAGAGAAAAGAGAGTGAGTGAGAGTGAGTGAGCTCACTGAGATTCTCACTCCGAGTGAGAATAACTAGAATAAAAAAAAAAATTATATTTTATTAACTCAAGCCATTGGAATTTTCATTGATAACTACTTAATGTTTTAATTAATTAATGTAGACAAATGTTTTTGCGTTTAACAGATCAAATTTTGTCCTGCTCCTATGCCTGGAGGTTGCCAATCCACATTGTGAAAAGCAGCGTTCGATAGGGCTCCTAGTGGCTGGCACTGCCAATATCTCTAATGCCAATTTAGCAATCTGTTTCCACTCCTGTAACTTGTGTTTGTGAGAAATCAATAAGTCGAACAAATTCAAAAAAATGTACGGATGTAATCAAGCCCTGCCAAAATTTAGCTGCATTTGTCGGATTTGCCCATTATTCCGGATATAGGTTGATCGTCAGTAGGTTGGACTCTATCAGTGTTAGGCCGGAACTAAAATTAATTGTGCTTGACTATGATGTTTATAGTCAATAATAGAGTAGCACCACTAGTGATTCAAGCGCAGTACTGCACTTTGTGATTTCATCCCCTGTCAAAATTTTTGCCGTACTTGGATCAAGACAAGTTGCCAAGATGTGGGTGAAGTCATAACGTATGTCTTCTACATTAAACATGTGAGAGAATCGTTTTTCTAACTGATCATGCAATGAATCACTAACAACGAACGTCGATGTCGGTCCACTTTCTGGATTCTATTGAGTCTTCAATGCGACCGAAACGTCACGCACTGGTGAAGGCAGGAGTGGCAGTGGGGAAAAAGGCAGCTGTGCCAATTAGCCAATTGCTAGCGGTATGTTATACTTTTACAGATGAGTGTTCGCATTTTAAGTCACTTTTGTGTATTACAGAAGTTGTGGGCTAAATTTTTGCGACTGTTTGCAGCAAAAACTGGGAAAGAGTTAATTGCAAAAGTGGCTGGATTCGTAGCACTGAGTATGGCGGCAGGCAAGGCAGTTGATGTAATTGAAGGTACCGTTTCGCCTGATGCCGTGCCACCAACTCTTGATCCAATTATTTTGCAGAAACAGGTGAAGACAGCAGTTGACAATTACCTAGCCAAGTTGCATGAACAAGTTGTAAAAAATAAGATAGTAGATGCAAACATTGTGCTTGATTGATCAGTGTTAATTGTCTCTCTTTATTTTTGAATTCAGGTGTACGCATTGCTTTAATATAAATAAAGACTGTGTTGATCTTGGCCTGAAACAGAAAAATGTAATTCTCACTCAATTCTCACTGAGAATGAAAAAGTAAGCAAGTGAGAGTGAGAGTGAGACTGAGATTGAAAATATTGGAGTGAGTGAGAGTGAGTGAGAACAAAATCGGAAAATTGAGTGTGAGAGTGAGAGTGAGTGAGCTCACTCTCACTCTCACTCACTGAGATTCTCACTTTGAGTGAGCTCACGCAAACACTGAGCGCAGCTCAAGATCTGCAAAACACATATTACATATTTTTTTTTTGAAAAAGCCATATCTCAACACTCAGATTTTCAAAAAATGTTTTGTAACATGGGTTTTGTAGCTCTTGAGCTGCGCTACAACATGGAGATAAGATATTGGCCTAACGTTTGAAAATTTGAAAACGTTTCTTCCACCCTTTAATTTTTATCTTTTTTCTCTACTAGACACAATAAAAGAAGTAAATTTTTAAGTTTTTACAAAAAGAACCTGTTTAATACTATTTAATAGCTGCAAGTGTACTTAGGCTTAGGCCTATAGGCTTAGGACCTGGCCATTACTAACAAGGGCTTTTGCATAACTTTTACTTTTTTTAATGGTGTTTTCAGGTACCCTACAAAAATTATTGAAGGGAGGGTGGTTTTGCACGACACCAGCTTTTAGGCCAGTTATATGAGAATAGCGTCAAAATTTTAAAGCTCAAAAATTTATTTTAAACCTTACAGTGGCTATAAAATTATCTACCTAAAAATTGCAAAAACACAATTTTTTAAACAGTTGCTTACAAACTGTAAAAATTCAAAAAAGCAAAAAGCTAAAAATCAAAAGCCGAACATCCACAAGGCATTTGAATTTTTTTTTTACTTTTTTAGCAGAAGCTAAATGGGACTCACACTTGTCACACGTTACTTTTATTTCGTCATAAAGCTATTTTCAGCAAATCAAACAAAAGATGCTAGTTTAAAAAGTTAAAACTCTAGAATAAATCGCGTTGTGGGGTAGCCTTTGAGTAATACCTACTCAGCCGAAATGTCAATTGGAAAACAGCTTCAATACTTTTTCCCTCAATATTCTTTTAATCATTATGAAATTTTAATTTGCGTCTTCTAACTAGCAGAAATAAGTCTGTAACCAACCTGCACGCAGACATTTTTTTCTTTATTTTATTCATAAAATCCAGTCAAAAAGTTCACATTTCACATTCAAAACAAGACATTCACCAACAACAAATTTACAATGTCTGAAAAGCTGATTTTTCGAAATTACGTGCTTAAAATTTTTTGTTTTGGAGCAGAATTTTATTTTTGCTCAGGATACAAATTTTAGTAAGTGCAACCTTAATAGTCCGCTTTTGGAATTGTAAAGTTATTTTTTGAAGCTATTGTGAAGTGTAAATGGCACATTGCTATAGGCAGTTTTATTGAATATAAAAAATAGTAAGAGCTTAAACTTGGAAGAATAGTGTGCTGATTACTGTAGTGTACAAATGCTTATTGACATTTTTTTCTCATAAAGGAAAATATTGTAACAAAATGTTTTATACCGTATTCTCACTAATAGAAGCCCCCTCTCTATTAGAAGCCCCCCTCAGAAGGAGGTTTAAAAATAGAAGCCCCCTCTGCAATAAAGAATTGTCGACTAGATGTGGCCATCATTTGATGTATAAAGTATATCTAGGTTTGTATTCCCTGTTGTCTACCTAAATACTGTTTGTTTACGTCAGTTGGTGCTCAGCCAAGTTGTCGAGCCAAACTGCAACAAGTGAGCGCATATAGAGAATTGGCAGAGCTGATTCGCAATTTATTGAAACCAATAGAAAGCACACTTTAAAAAAAAGATCAATACACCCTTCATTGATTGTATTGTTTAATGGTAGTGGACAAATATATTTTTTCTCTTATTCCCTTCTTTATTCGCCCCCCCCCACCTCATTTTCAAAAACTGCACTTTTTTAAATTGGCGCTGGAACCTCTAAACGGCTTTTTTGAAATTTCTGTTCATGCCATCTTGTTCGGCGTTAAATTTTGACCCCATGCGTATACCTGTAGCAATCGTGAGTGTTAAAAATTAATGAAACTTACTAAAAGGCGTCAATTCAGAAGACTCTGAAGAAAGAAAAAATCGAGGATTTTTTTGTGCTGTGTTCATTACAATTTTTTTTACTATTTGTTGAAATTTTTGGAATAATTATCATACTTTAAGGGAACTTTGGTCATGATGTAAACAAAACTGCTTCTTATAATCTTTTATAAAAAGTAAAATACCGTATTTCCTCTATTAACTCCCCTTCCCCAAAGTGGGACTTTTGTATTTTATGTCATTGCCTATCGGCCCACTTTTTTAAATAGATTTTTGAGCATGTAGCATACTAAAATGTAGCCCAGATTCCCAGCTACATTTTGGTATGTTACATGCTCAAGAGTCTATTTAAGAAAGTGGGTCGATAGGCAATACCATAAAATTCAAAAGTCCCACTTTTGGGGAGGGGAGTTAATAGAGGAAATACGGTAATCTAAATTTTTTACAGACAAAAACATTTACACAATACTGGATCTAAGGTGTTTTTATAAACACCAAACCATCTAAAAAAAATATGATAAGCAATGTTAAACATGTTTTTAAACATTTTTAACTAAGGTCAGTTGACCTTTAGGACAATGTCAATTTTGAGCTGACTGGGGAAGAGGGATTCTGCGATGTTACCGATACATTTCATAAGACTGCCGTACATTTTTTTAATAGCTCCCCATGCGGAGTTATTTTTCAATATACCGTAAATGCTCTAATGGTCTAATTATACGCCACCCCCAAAGGAAAAATTATACGCCATGGCATATAATTAGAGCATTTACGGTATATGATTTTTCGATTTATAATTTTCGTAGTGTAGCTACTTTAAAAATTATATGTAATGTCTTAAATTTGGAGAAAAAAGTTACTCATTCTGCATGATAAACCAGCTTGAAAGTTTGGGCTTAAGATGAGCAAAACACACATACCTGAGACATATTGTGCCCGAAAGTTACTTTGGATATTTGAAAAAAATATGCAGTAAATATGAGTTTCTATAGTAGGCAACAGATAGTAAAAACATGTTCAAAATCTTTACTTTCACTTATACATAATTTAAAAAAGAATAAAATTCATTCAAAAAGCTTTCAAATAGGCCTTTAAACCATTAACCATAAAACAAACAATTGTAAAGACTCCATAAAACTACTTTAGCTTCAACTAGATTACCCTATAATTGCAAAGGTGAATTTAAATATTGAAATAAAATTTTTTGATAAAAGTTTTTGATATAAAAGAATTGCTTAAGAACTTAACTTAAATTGCCGGAACTTTCAAAACATTGACAGAAACAATCACGCATAGACAAAGACCAGCATTTAGTCGGAAAAAGAGAACGGATGAAGTGGATGTTGTGTGTAAGTATGTGACTCATTCATGGAGGCGGAAAAAGTAATAAAAACTTTTGAAAAAGCTGAGTACTAAAAGGTATTTTAGAATTTCAGACTGGAAAAATTGATGCGTTAATTAGTGTCTGCCTTGCCAATTCGTCAAAGTAAAATGTGACGTCAAAAAAATAATTGAGGCTGTTTGTTGGTTAATTGTGGGACCCAATGAGCTTTACTCATACTCAAGGCTACAGTAGACTTTGCTAAAATTGCAAAAAAAGACAGACAAATGTTTTTAAGTTAAGGCAAAAAAAGATAGCAGTTATAATGCTGATTTTATGCTTTTCTGATTTTATGCTAAACGACATAGAAACAGCTTTGACAGAATTGGACAATCACTTTGAAGCAACCGAAGGATTGGCACCTCTCAAACCGATTTTGGACTGGTTCGAGATTAACTACGTTGGTGAATCTTTACTTTTATTGTGATTGTTTTAAGTCTGTTTCTTCAGCGCAGATCACAAGAAATGGTCAACGCATGCCTCCATCCCAAAATGCTATGTGCACCGTATACCAAAGAACTCTCAATGGGGAAGCCAGAACAAACAATCATGCCGCCTCCAAACTGAACTTGCCGTTGATCATCCGACATTGTGGCGACTAATCGATAGTCTAAAGAAGTGTCAAAGATCTCGAGACTTGGAATACGTCAATTCAATCGCTGGTCAAGAGCCTCCGCAAAAGCGTGACAAGTACGTTCAGGCCGACCGAAAGCTTGTCAGAATATTGGAAAATTATGATCAGTCAACAATCTTAGTAAAATTAAAAGGAATCTCTTATGTTTATGGAATGGTCTAACAATGTTGTTATATATTTTTTTGTTTGTTTGTTGTTCGAATAAATTTCTGGTGAAATTAAATGACATTTTATAATTGGTCGGGGATCAATCGGGCCGAGGATCAATCGGCCGGGGATCAATCGGGGTGGACCCTTTGTATATGCTAAAAACGATTTAAAAAAAAAGTTGTTTTGTGATACTTTCCTACATTAAAAACTAATTATTAAAAAAAATTTTTGACCAAAACTTGACTTTTTGCCTTGGGTGACCAAGCAAACCACCTTATATTTGGGTATTCTACCGCCTTTCTGAAAGAGCTTTCACATGCATTTTTGATCAAGAGTCTTGGTCGGAATAATGTCTAAGGTAAGTGAGTGCGCGCATCTCTGACCTATCAAGCCCCTGCGCTCCCTTTGGGGCCGTTTAGCCGCCCCCCCCCCCTCCTGGATACGTCCCTGTGTCGAGATATTCGCAATTGAAAATCTGACGGATCTTAGTAAGCAGTTTAGGTTTCTGTGCTTGACAGTTTACCCCGAACAAAGCGAATCTTAGGGCAATCATTTTTGTGAAACCAAATCGACAGGGATCGAACGCCTTTAGAAGCAGCCCGAGCTTTGAAAAAGTTGCAATTCTAAAGTTTAGCTTTTATTCGACAAAATGGACGACATTCCGAACAATATAAGAGCATAAGAGTCTTCATAACATAAGAGACTTCTAAATTAAAGAGACGGAATACTAATGATCTAACGAAACGATTTGTGAGCCCTCATGACAGGCTAGAAGCCGAAAATTCTATTTAATGTAAACTTCATGCGATTTTAAGGATTGAGACTGCATATAACGTAAACTCTATGCAACGTGACTTCTTGCCCAGTCGCTTAAATTACGTTGTATAGAGTTTCGACTGTATCCATCAAGTTCATCACCGCTTAGCGTCTGGCACTTTTTAAAACCCACTTTTTAAAGTCTTTTGGCAATTCTGATTCGTCCTTCTAATAATTATTCCAATTTCTCCGGTCCTTTGTAATAAATAAGTCAGTTTTGCCATCTAGACCCTTAAAGTCTCGAACTAATGTACACCTAAATTTTAAAAGAGTATATTCAATCAAGACTTTTGGTTATAGATAACGAAACTGACTTACTTCTCAGAAACGACCGCCAAAGTCAAACCGCTGCGATATTTCGGACGAGATTGACAAATCATAACTAAAAAAGACTTTAAAAACTAAGTTCAGAAAGGTGTGACACTAGGCGGAACGAAATTAAGAGTTGTATGTTGAATCGAGACACGACTGTACAGAGTAGGCGAATATTGGAACTACTTGAATATGTCTCCCCTTTGTTATTTTTCCATCCAAGTAGCACACGCACCCATCTAAATACGCTCAGATAAATTAGTTTTTGAATTTCTTTGTGCAACAATGATCTTTTTTAGTGTTTTCGGTATGCAAAAAATTATTTTGCGTGAATCCCACTTTTATTATGCCTTTTTAAAACAAACAGCTCTTAGTTGACAAAAAGCGGCTTTAAAAAGCATGACTCTCTACTTGACTGGTTCCGACAGGCACAGCCTTTAGCAAATAACATATTATGCACGAGATTTTTTCTTCCATATATGTTAATTGTTTCAAGTATTGCTTGTTTACATTCCTATATTAAAGTAGCGATTTGTAGTAGGTATTAAAATAATTAAAAAGAGTTTTTTTAATAAAAGGTTTTATATTCTTAGAGTTATAAAAAATTGTCTCTTTAAGACTTTCAGATTTGGTTTAAAATATCCAAAATCTAGCTTTTTAAACCTCAAGATTTTTGGCTAGATATAACGCGTCTCGAATTTTTCGCAATCGAGGCTGTGCATTTGGTCCAGGACGCTTGAGTTGTGATATTTTTCTCCAACACAGGGCGAAATTTTCCATTTACAACCCAATTGGCTTTTGGTAAGCTTTTTGAACCTTTATGTGCGTATGTCAAAATTTGACTAAAAAAACATTTTGGTTGCAGTTTCGAATCCCCCACGGAGAGTGATCAGATGGACATAACATCATATTCGTGTTTCTCGACCCCGATTTCCAGAGAAAGCCGGCTGTTTTTTTAATTCTGAGAAAAAACATTTTTCGATCCACAGGGGGGGGGGGTATCATGGTTTTTTAGCCAAAATTTGAAAAATTTAAATTGGCGCCTTTTGAATTTCCAAGGGATTAAGGGCTGTATTGGGAGGGGAAGGGAATAAAAAGGGGCCGCTTTCATGGCAGAACGTTAGAAAAGTAAATATTTATATTCTTCGACTGTCTTACCATGTTTTTCAACTGGGCCGTAGCAAAAAGAGACTCTATATGCACTTTATGGTCAAGAGTACTTCTCGGAATCATGTCTAAGGTAAGTGAGTGCGCGCATCTCTAACTCTATAGCTCCCTCTCAAGGCTTGGGGGCTTGGAGTTGAGAGGCGCACACCCACATACCTTAGATACAAATCACTCTAAAGTGACTCTGGATGCATGGAGGGGGCTTGGAGTTGAGATGCGCACACCTACATACCTTAGACACAAATCACTCGAAAGTGACTCTGGATGCGTGGAGGGGGGCTGGGGTTGAGATGCGCACACCCACATACCTTAGATACAAATCACTCTAAAGTGACTCTGGATGCATGAAAAAGCATGCATACCAGAGTTTATTTATGCGGTAGGCCCCAGTATAAAAACTGTGTTCAACATCTTCTTGTTAGTGAGCCCTGTGTGATTAGTGGCCCCCTATTATTCCCTTCCCCTCCCAATACAGCCCTTAATCCATTTAAAATTCAAAAGGCGCCAATTTAAATTTTTCAAATTTTGGCTAAAAAACCATTATACCCCCTGTATATCGAAAAATTTTTTTTTGCTCAGAA
The DNA here is from genome assembly GCA_029231635.1 of Ditylenchus weischeri. NCBI lineage: Eukaryota > Metazoa > Nematoda > Chromadorea > Rhabditida > Anguinidae > Ditylenchus > Ditylenchus weischeri. The sequence goes on from JAMRYI010000003.1 coordinate 373,798, forward strand.
TTAAAAAAACAGCCGGCTTTCTCAGGAAATCGGGGTCGAGAAACACGAATATGATGTTATCTCCTCCATCTGATCACTCCCCGTGGGGATTCTGAACTCAAGCCGACATTTTGACCATTTTTGACGAAAAACGTCATTTCATCCAGTGCTTATTGCCATGATTTTGACTAAACATTTAAAAAACAAAAAAGTTTCGGTTTCCCAATAAAAAGGACAAACCTCAATAAAAAAAAGCGATCCCTACTTTTAGGGCATTTTTTCACATCCAAAACTCAAAAAAATCAAGATCGAATTTTTAAAAGAAAGCATCTTTAAGGTAGAATTTTGAGAATTCGTAATTGCGCGGCTAAAAACACGTAGTGCACACGTTGTCTAAAGCAAATTTCAAAGAGGAAAAATTTAGAAGTATTTTTTATAAAGTATCGTTTTATAAAACTGAGAAAAGACTGCCAGCGAGAGGCTGTCTACTCACTTTGAAGTGTCTCAACAAAAAAAGTGGTCCTGATCGAGCAAAAAATATCCGTGTGTATTCAAGTAGCGTCGATTCTATTTTAAAATATTTTCAACACAGAAAATCATTTGTTTAACAAATAAATGCAACATATTTGATGTCAGACAAACTAATGTTAAAAGAAAGTATATTAACACGTTAAAAAAGTCTAGTTTGTCAAAGTATACATGGTGTCAGGAAATTACGCGAATATTGAAAAAAAAGTTGGCGTACGTAACAGCTTGCCCGGTCAATTCTGTCAATTCCAAAATTGTGGGTTTTTCGATAATAAACTAAACAGCACTTAGAGAGAAAAGAAGAAAGTAAATCATATAGCGCAATGAAAAAACAAAATACCCATTGACGATGATTCGAATTCCTTCTAGCCTAACTTTGTTTGAATATCTTCGCGCGATTTTTGATCTTTGCTGTCGGCTATGATCTGAATGGCAAAAGCCTTAAAGGGCAATCCGAGAAATATTAGAAAGCTCATGGTAAACCATGCACACAACATAAAAATTAATGTGCATAACATATAGAACTAAAGAATCGAAAAATGTGTGCGTAATTCCCGGACAACCTGTACAGACTAGACTGAAAAAAAAGTAAGCATAGCATTTTTTAAAACATCACATGCTAAAGAAATCTTTTTTTCCAAGTGCTAGAAATTATAAATTAAAATTTAAACAATTGTCTAAAGCAGAGCCTAGTTGAATGACTACGGAAATTTTAATGTTGTGCTGAACTTACTGAATTAAAGTCCTTTAGCAGAAAAACATATAAAAGATGCCAAATTACTTGATTGTTATTTATCTCACGGGAGTTTATAATTGCGTCACCCTGAGAGCCCACTTCAAGAAATGCCTATTTAAAAAAAGTATACGTGGCAATTAAAAGGCGTTGGTAAACAGGATAAAATTAGATAGGTGAACAAAAAAGAGTCAGCTTTTCCAAGAATAATAAGAAACCAAAAAGGGTGATCAAAAGGTCAGCGAAAAAATATTTTTTCCACCTTTTCTAAAAAAATTTTGTAGAATTAATGTTGATTGTTAGTTAGTTCAGGCACGAAAAACAGATATATTCGCAAAAAGTGTTGTTGCCAAAAAAATTACAGGGTACGGCACAAAATTCCCCTGATTTCAAATGGCCATATCTTTTTGTTCTGACACGATTTTGAAAAACGGTTTTCACAGATAGTCTTAGAATGACGGGGAATTTTATATGATCCATTGTTCACGAAAATTGTTTTTTTACTTTTTTGCCTTGGTCCCCCATGTGCTCCAAAAACACCCATTTTACACGTTAAGGTTCGATTTATTTGCCTTGGCGGCCGTATTCTCCGGATCTTACTCCATGCGATTTCTTTTTGTGGGGATATATCAAGTCCATCGTTTACAGAACTCCTCTCGCCAACGTTGACGAACTGATCACAAGAATCATCGATGTCTTTGCCGCACTACCTCAGGAATTGGTCAACCGATCGATCGATGCTTATGAAACTCGCCTTCATCGTTGTATAGAAGTCCATGGTCGAAGCGAACTCAGAGGCGTAGCCAGGAATTTCTGACGGGGGGCAGCAATTTTTCGAGAGTCATTTTACCTACACCGTTTTTCTTTTTTTGGTCAATTTTCTCTACACCGTTTTTCTTTTTTTTCGGACCATTTTATCTACACCTTAATAATCAAGATAAAATCATTTTTATAAAAAAAAAAGCTATGACAATTAAAAAAGTTTAATTTTACGAACTTTTTCATCAAAACGCTTTAACAAATAATCATAGTCCAGTTTACTGGCTTCAACAAAATGGGTTGAAAGAATCGCCAAAGCTGATAGACGAGAAGTAGACATTGACGATCTTTTTTCCGTCAAAATACGGGACAATGCAGAAAAGGATCGTTCGGAGACTGAGCTAGACACAGGCAATGTAGCCAAGATATTCAGCAGGGGGGCAGCTGCCCGGGCAGTATTGACTTTTGGCTGACGGGAGGGGCAGCTGCCCGGGCAGTATTGACTTTTTGGCTGACGGGGGGGCAGCTGCCCGGGCAGTATTGACTTTTTGGCTGACGGGGGGGGCAGCTGCCCGGCATAATTTTTTTTGTGTTTGGTCTTCGTCCCTCCTTCGAGACGTCTCAAGAGAAGTCTCGAAGGATCAAGTTCTCAGACCCGAGTGATGGTCGTTCAATGTACTGTGACTGTTATATCTTTCTATGTTTTAATATAAATCTTTTGTGTTTAGTCTTCGCCCCTTCTTCGTGGTATCACAAGAGAAGTCTCAAAGGATCAAATTCTTATACCCGTGTGGTGGTCATTCATGCTACTGTGACTCTTTCTATACCCAATTAGTGATGCTGCTCTGATTAATAAGAAGAATGACTTACCGTATTTGTTCCAATAGCTCACCCCTCTCCATTAACTCACCCCTTTCTAATAAGCTGATCGAAAAATAACTCACCCCTCTCTAATAGCGCACCCCCCTAGTGAAGTAGTTCTTGTCGGGAGTTTTGATAAAAAAAATCAGAAATCATTTTTGGATGCTTATTTTTCTTGGCACGATTTGAAATCTAGAAAACACTCTACCGTACAATTTTTTTTAAACCAGTTTTAAAATTCGTTTTTTGGCTTGCGCGTATTATTTTTGATTTCCACGCATCATTTTAGTGTTTAATAGAAAACATAATTGTTAACTACGGCAGCAGCTCCGAAAGTGAAGATGAGCAAGTCAAAACGCCGAGGAAGCTCAAATCTTATTCTACGGAATTCAAGTTAAAGGTGGCTAAGCACGCTAAGGATATCTCGATACATGAAGCAAGCAATAAGTTCAAAGTTGGTCGAAACACAGTAAGGCAGTGGATGAGACAGGAGAAGCAACTGCATAAAATCACGTAAACATAGCCATTCCTTTTCTATGGTAAACGTTTTCAGAGAATCTTCACCTGGCGGAAAATTCAATTCGCGGCGACTTTCATACAAAAATACAAAAAGTTAAAGAGACATTTCATAAAGGAAAAAAGTAGCATATTGGTGTGAAAAATCAGCTATAAATTTTCTTAAAAAGTAGATCAAAAATGTTGTCAAAATTTTTTGTCTACTACCGCTTTATTATTCAAATAAAACATTTTATGTAATAGTAATTCGCGTAATTCGCCCCATTATGCGATACATTCCGAATAAGGACACACTAGAATAAGGACAGAAGTTCGTTCCCGCCCAGGGTCCGACACTTTTTTAACTCGATTTTTTAATTTCTTTTGCCAGATCTGTTTTCACAGTTTAGCAAAAAAGCCTTTTCCACCCAAAAAAAGTGTTTTTGCGCTAAATAAAAGTTTTTTGCCTCAGCTAATTTTCTCCCCAAAAAAAGTTTTCTCGCCCTAACTAATTTTTGCTCCCAGAAAAAGTCTTTTTGACCCAAAAAAACAAGTCTTTTTCCATACAAATGAGTTGATTTTTTAAATTTTATTTTCGTTTCGAGACTGAATGAATTTAACTTTGAACTTTTTTAATTTTTTCAATTCCCGAGAAATTTCCCGGAAATTTGAAATTGAACAAACGGGAAACGGGATTTCTAACTTTGAGAAAACGGGAACGGGATTTCAAACATTTCCGAGAAAGAAAAACCGGTATTTCCGGGGTATTCCCATTCCGGTGCCAAGTATAATTTGAATAAATTATTTTTTTGAGTCAGCAATTTGTTTTACCTATATTTTTTGGTTTCTACACCTTTTTTCTTTATTTTTGTTTCATCCGACACAGAATGAGCAGTGCTTTCTATTGAAAAATGAAATAAGCAGGGTGCAGTTAAAATTTTGGAGAATAACGACAAAATATTCCAAAATTTGTGTTTCCCAAAATGCTTTTTTAGTTGAAAATGAATTTATGTCTACCTAAAAATATACTTTAGAAAATCTTTTTCTGCAAAAAGATATCCTTTGTCTCTTGCTTAAAATAGAATATACGTTTCTATGTGAGTGATACATGAGAGACGGAACAAAGGACAAATACAAAGTAAGTCGGTTTTCAGCACTACCAACCTTTGAAGAACCACACGGTGTGTCAAATGGTAAAAATCGGTGTTGAATTGATGTTGCTATATAGAACTTTGTAGTTTTAGCACACAAATCACCAGGGGTTAATTTTTTTCTTTTTTACAGATTTTAGTTTTATTTGTGAAAATTTATAATTTTTTTTATTTTAGAATTAAATCCAAAAACGTTGTAGAGAAAGCTTTTGGATGTTTGATGCAACTTATAGCCTTGTTTGCGTTCGATCATACCATTTTTACAGTTAATAATTGCAAAACAGTTCGTGGAATCGAACTCAATTGAATGCCAGAATTTTTTTAGTAAACCTAATAGCGCAATCAACTGCATTACATAGGTCTTATAGTACCAAATAAAATATGTAAATTATATATCTAAAAATATATTGAGGTTTGCGCTACGTTGGCCTATGTTATAGTTAACTGATAACTACAGTCAAACTTCCCTAACACTTACCCCGTACCTCCTGGGTATCCTTCTCCTGGGTACACCCAAACTTTTATTAGAACCATACATATTTTAACGATCTTGTGCTCGAAAGGATGCTAAGGTTATAGTTAAAAGTTTTAGTAAAAAAGTTCATAGGTTTGCAAAAAATAGTAAAAAATCGGGCTTGAACACTTAAATCCACCCTAAATCCAGGCTAAAATCCACCGTCTCCAATTTAGAGTGCAGAGAAAAAAATTTAGAGGCAACTTCAATTATACGTGTTTGTGGTTAAAAGAAAGCCAAGATGTTGTATTTGGGGGTTTTGGTGAGATATCTGGGTTCGCAAAAATTAGGCTTGAACACCGAAATTTACCCTAATTCCAGGCTAAAATGGAGAGCATAGAAAAAATTTTTAGAGGCAACTTCAATCATACGTGTTTGTGCTCAAAAAAGCCAATATGTTGAACTTGATGGTTCCGTTGAAATATCCAACATCGGTTCGCGAAAATTGGCAGAAAATTAGGCTTGAACACAAAAGTGGCAAACCACCCACCCGCCCGCACACCCACACATGCCAAATACTATATAGAGATTGAAGGCAAGAAAAAAAATGTTTGATGCGAGTTTAATTTTACGTATTTGTGCTTAAAAGATAGCTCAGATGTTTGTATTTGAGTGTTCCTGAGAGATCACCGACATGAATTCGCACAAATTGGAATAAAATTTGGTTTCAACCCAAACATCCACCAAAAATCCAGGCTAAAATCCATAATCGCCAATTTGTAGAGCAACAAAAATTTTTTTTTGAAGCAAGTTCAATCATACGTATTTGTGCTTAAAAGAAAGCTAAGATGCTGAACTTGAGGGTTCCGGAGAGATATCCGACATCAGTTCACAAAAGACGGCAGAAAATTGGGCTTAAAGACAAAAGTGGCGACAGACAGACACATGCCAATACTAAATAGAGATTACTGGGACTTGTAACATTTGTAATATTATTATTTTTTTCCACTCTCTCCGGAATACAAATAATCTCACAAAGTTATATTGAAAATTATAATAGTCATAACTTTGTGATTGAAGAAAAATTTTCTTGTAAAAATTGAGTGATCCATTTTTTTGACCGCTACTGTACATAAAAATTTAAAAATTGTATTTGTAACTTTACCTAGAATAACTCACTATGCAAGACAAAAACATAAGAACAGGGATCGAAAATTTGAGGGAACAAAAGTTATTATTATCAAATGGTCCAAAATTACAGAAAATTACTTTTAAAATGTCTAGTTTTGTGAATACCTTAAATTTTTATGAAACCTAAAATGTTGGACTTTGATTACAAAAACTTTGAAAAAATTGTTTGTAAACTTTAAAATACTTCTTCTAATAGAAGTCTAGGGCTTTTGTTTTTTGATACGTGACACTATCGGCGCTAGAAAAAATCAGACTTTAGAGTTGGAAAAAAAACTTTTGTTTAAAAATTTTAAAACTGTAACTGTAAATAAAAAAACGTGAAATGCTTGGATAACAGCGTACGGATCGTTCATACAGACCATCAGTTTTGTGATACAACTATCGATCGTTTAAATAACTATTTTGGTCATCGCCTTTATCATTATATTGTTCACCACAGCCTGTTCCTTTTCTGCACAGCGTGCATCCATGACTTAAAACTATGCTTTGAAATTGATACGTCTTCTTTGAAGCGATTTCCTATTTGTGATTTTGCGATCAAACTAAAAAATCTTTTTTAATAACAACTTTTAACTTTTTTTTGAAACCTTTCATAGGCCTTGCAATAGTAATAGCGCCAATTGCTAGCACACTTCCATTTATAAATAAGAATACTGTAAGGTTTTACTAGACGCACTATTCTCGCAAGCCTTCTTGTGCAGTTTATTAACAGGAGACACACAGAACAGCAGACACATTTGCCGATCGTTTTTCCAAAATCCTTTCAGATTGCCGTAAAGACCCGCGAGTCTCGGTTATTCGACACCCCTTTTTGAAAATCAGGTGTCGTATAACCGAGACCCGCGAGTCTTTACGGCAACCTGAAAGGATTTTGGAAAAACGATCGGCAAAATCAGAACCCTTGCGATATTTGGGACTAGACTGGCGAATCACATTTGGCAAAAGACTTCGAAAATAGAGCTAAAAAAAGTGTCGAACCCTAGGCGGGAACGTGTCGGGTAAACAAGACTCGACTGTAGTAGCCATTTTAGTATTTCAAAAAACAAAACTGTATAAAATTTAAGAAATATCTTTTGTTGTTAATCGTCATCCACAAACTTTCCCAACAATTCAACACAGGTCTCAGGGCTGTGAAGACTAAGCTCTTTTCTATTTTCTTTGTAGACTTTGGACAGTCTTTCCTTTGAAACTTGTTCTAAGAGCAGAACTTTTAAGGAATCTAAATGATATTTTTTAGCTAGAATTATGCTAGGCACAAATGGTAGCTCAAAGCAAATTTTCAAGTGACCCTCGCAGTCCTTCATCAAAAACGGAACATCAAATCGGTTAGCCAGCTCCACCAGGGCTATAATATTGTCAGGTGTTGGCAGAAAAAATGAAAAATAGCAATAGATATAGTTGTTATTCTTTTCGACAGACAAAAAGGCTCTTTTTCTGAAACAAATTGCACCAATCGTATTTTTTTTTCTGTTTAACATGTAGCTCCGAATCTCTAGTTTTTAACAAACTATCAACTGAGCCCTTGTTGTTTAGAAAATTTGAAGAAAAATTAGTTTTTTATGAAACAACTCGTGTTTTATTTTTCTTCAAATTTTCTAAACAACAAGGGCTCAGTTAATAGCTCATTGGAAACTAGAGATTTAGAGCTACATTCCAAACAGAAAAAAATACGATTTGAAAAAAACTGAGAAATACTAGTTTTTTACGATTTGGTGCAATTTGTTGCAGGAAAAGGGACTTTTGTTGGTGGAAAAGTATTTCAAGCAATAGAAATCATCCTTTTTTAAAAAGTGATCTGTTTTATTTTTTTAGAAATTAGTCATAAGTTTCTTCCTAGCCAGCTCCTAGCGAAAATCTCCTATAAACGTATCCACTGGGGACTGGCCTCAGCTGTACTTGCCCGGAGAGCGTATGTTATACCCAATTCTCTGTATAAAGTACGTCCTAGGGAGCGACCTTAGGGGTAAGTTGCCGGAAGAGTGGGCTAAATTAGAGGACGTACATAAACAAAAATTTGAGATCCAACAAATTTTACATATCTGAACTCTTTGCGGTGAAATAGCTAGTAGGAAGTCATTAAGCATTTCTGGTGATTCAATGCCTTTTAGTTCAATTTCTTCGCATTTACTTTCAGCAAATGATCCTTTCAGTATATTTTTAAAAACAGGTGATATTGCTGACAAATAGTCTCTATCAGCTAAGCACTTGACTCCATTGACCACAAAAGTCAAATCATTAGCTGAATTTTTCAAATAAGTAGTTTTGTAAAGGCTTTTGTCTTGCAACACTCTGACCACCACTGGGTTCCCATTATTGTTAGGAACGTGCAAAATGTCGCCTTCTCTGAATGTCATTCGCAAAGTTTTAGCACAAGTAGTAGCTCTACTGTCTTCGTCATCTGGAAAATATGCCACCTCAGCAAAACATTCTTGTTTAACTCTGCTGCAAATCACACTGTTATCGTCAAGACGGAATATGGCCGTGTGGACGTTTGTGCGAGAGTCGTCGCCCATGGGGGTTCTTACGGGTTATCCGCACCACTTGTTTTTTCCAAAGGCAATATTTGTTCATTGATATAAGTCGTTGTTCGTTTCTTTCACATATTTTTGTGTGTACTGTTTCTTTTTGTTTCTGCTATTTGTACTTTCAGTTTATTTTTTCTGCACCACCTGTTTTTTCAAAAGGCATCTTTCAAAAGGCAAATCGCAACAAAGAAAAGGATCCCTTCGAGGAACTCTTGAAAGATATTGCTCGATTGTATCCGCCAAATATACCATTTTATGTTGCTCGTTAAATTTATCGTTGTATTTTTATGTGTTTCTTGTTCAAATAAATAAAGATTACTGAATTGTAAATAAAAAGAAAAGGTGGTGCGGATAACGTTCTTACGGGCAGTGAATGCGGAGGAAAAATTAACGTGTAATTGTCGAATAAAAAATGTAATTAATGGCAATAATGCACCCGTATTGAGCGTTACTAGGGTAAAATAGACCCGAAAAATCGATCTAGCACATCAGAATTGCCTTAGGAGCACAAAATAGCCGAAAAATTAAGGTGGTGCGGATAACCCGTAAGAACCCTATTTCCTCCCCTACAATCACATAATTGGTGTAGTCTAGGGGCATGTTTGCTTGAGTATTCAACAACAAATAAGTGTTATTAGATCAGTTTCTTATGACTTTTTATGCAAATGATTTTGCATATCATTTTTGCTGAAGAATGCCTTGGTCTATTATCTATTATATTTTGCGATTACGGTAATTAGTGTGATTATGGTTAAGATTATCACCGTGAAAAACAAGAAGGGGCATATTTTGGCACCAGATTCTGCAGTAGAACCACACATTTTAAAACACATATTCTGTAAAAATAAATAACCTCTCTGGAAATCTGGCCATGACGGAAAATGTTTTATTCCTATTTTTTTATCCCTTCCAACTTGAAATGCCTCCAGATCCAATTTTTTGTGATCGACCCCAGGCTCATAACAGCTCATTTTACTCCTCATTGCAAGCGCGTTCTAATGTGCACAAAAGGTTTTCAAAACTATAAAAAATATTTAAAAAATGGGCTAAAGTTTAAAAAGTTGTCATTTTGGAAAATCGTTAAGTAAAGAAAGAAGCTTATTTTTGACCACCGAATTGCGCTTTGACCATTTTAAATTTTAGTGCATTGTGTAGCGCTGATCTTGTGCTACAAAAAACAAATAAGTTTATAAGGAATTGTGGCCAAACAGCCACATTTTTAAAAATACTCATAAAATGTCGGAAAATGATTTAACGTAAGCCTTTTTTGCACTAGGCAGACCCCTGATTTTGATACCTAATACATGCTCAGCATGGTCGATTTACATGTAAAACTGCTTCAACATAAAAATTTAATAATGACAATTTATTTAATAATACTTTACAAAAAAAACATTTAAACATTTAACATTTAAAAAACATTTGGGCAACTTGTGTGACTAGAATTTTCATTGATGCATGGCGCAGTGGATAAACATTAGTGTTTGCTGTCGCAAAATGCCAGTGCCACCAGGTGCGCAGGTTCGATCCCACCTGGTGGCACGCTGTTTATTTTGGCTTGTTTGACCAATTTTTAGAAGTAATTTGACTTTTTGACGTCATATTTGAAATCAGCGGCATAAATTATCCCCAGACATTGGCTAAACAAGCCAAAACAACTAGCGTGCCACGAGATGGGGTCGGTGGGGCGCCCGAAATCGATAAAATTTAGCCCATGTGTCGGCGTCCGTGCAGTTATAATTAGGACTGTAGAAAATATTTTCGAGAATCAGGCTCATTTTTGCCTTGGTCCATTGTTGGTTTTTCGACTTCGGCTTGAATTTTTTTGATATAATTTTTATTATTATTTTAAATTTACTAAAAAATAAGAAATAACTACAAAAATCAAGAAGCCCTAGTATTTTTGTTTATTGCTTTTATTTATTGCTTTTTAAGCTTTTTTGAAATTGCTGTAATAAGGAGAAAAGCGATCAACCTGTTAGTTTTTTTAATAACACTTTATTAATATTTTGTTTTTTCTTTCTACTCTTTTATGGTTTCTTCTGAAACAATTTTTGTCTTTTGTTGAATATTATTGATGATCATTAAGTTCTTTTAAATGGTTATCTATTTGCTTTTTCTAATATTATTTGCTAATGACCAGTATCTTCATGTGGTAAGTAATGTACATACAACATTGCGATTTCGGCGGTGGTTGCCCTAAAAAGTTGCTTGGACCCTTGAGATGATTTGTGTTTTATGGCCCAATATGGGATACAGGTTCGAACCCACGTGGTGGCACGCCAGTTATGCTTGACAAATGTTTAGGGGTGATCCGACTATTTTAGCACGAGATTCAGAATCAGCGTCCCCAATTACCCCTGCACATTCCATCCTCAGCACTAACTAAGTGCGGTTGAACCTACGACCCATTTTCGGCCATAAAACACAGACGCTTATCCACTGCGCCACTGAAGTTAAATGTTTCAAAACTAAACGGATTTTCCTCTTTCTTTAGCCCTCAATAAACTGGCACTCTACAAAAAGCCTGATTTGGTTAAGATTAAAAGAAGTTGACTTTTGTTAAAGCAGCACCCTAAAGACGGTTTATCGAGAGTGACTGGATACCGATTGTATTTTGTATTGGGATTGGATGTCTGTTATATTTTCAAGGCTCAACATTCAAAGAGACATTCTTAACTTGCTTGGTTTTAATGCTGTTCTACGTTATTTGGGGGTCACGTCTATGAGTAAGTATCGGCTTAACAACCTTTTTCGATATTTGTTTGTTGTGATAAAGATTTTGGGGTGATTGAATTTTATCTAATTCGAATTTTACGATGTCATTTTGTAACAGTTTCCATTTCTCTTTCTCTTGCAAGAGCAGGATCTGTAGAGTTCGTGGAAATAAAGAAAATACAATAAACAGTTATGCAAAAGATTTGACTCTAGTCCAATGTCGGGAGTACTTAGAGCGTGGAAATCAATTAAAGGAAATATAATAGCCCAGAAACTTTAATAATAATTTTTTTATGTGTTAAAAATTTTACATCATTAATTGTTTGTTGTTAAAAATAATAATTAATAAAGTCCATTATTCTCCTGTTATTGTCACCAAGTGCCGTACGTTATTTCAATTGCTCTAAAAAACTGCAAGGTAATGGTAAAATGACCCTTTTAGAGGAGGGTCGTTTATTTTTTAACCCCCCTCCTAGGGGGCGATTATTAGAAGGGGGTCGATTATTATTACAGGGTGCGGCAATTTTTCTCTGCGTCTTGATTTTGTCCATAACTTTTTGCATTTGCGGTATTCAAACGAGATCTTTTTTTTAATCGAAAGCTGACACTCTAGGCAATTGAATGACGCCAAATTTGTGTTTTCCTTTCACATGTTCAAGGTAGAGGTTTCGTGTTTTTCATTGTTGTTGACTTCTTGCTTCAGGTTTTCAAGATGTGATCTTTATGCAAGACGGTGCTCCTCCTCACTGGTCTGTGGCTGTTCGAAATTGGTTGGACGAGAACTTCACTCTTCGTTGGATGAGCCGAGGAACTCCTGCTTCTCCTGCTCCGTTTGCCTGGCCGCCGTATTCACCTGATTTGACACCTTGCGACTTCTTTCTCTGGGGATGGATCAAGAGCCAAGTCTGCACAACTCCAATCGCCAACATGAATGAGCTCCGAACGAGAATTGAACGTGCCTTTGATCAACAACAATTGAAGCCTATGAAAAACGCCTGGAATACTGCTTTCAAGTTAATGGAAAAAGTACTGAGCAAGAATATGAATGAAAATCGATGTTATTTTTGTCTGTTGATGATGCGTGTGTTCAAATAAAAAATTTTCTGCAAGTTTGGTGTCATTCGATTGCCTAGAGTGTCAGCTTTCGATTAAAAAAAAGATCTCGTTTGAATACCGCAAATGAAAAAAGTTATTGGCAAAATAAAGACGCAGAGAAAAATTGCCGCACCCTGTATTATTACAGGGGGCAGATTATCAGAAGATATACCGCGTCCCCGACCCAAACTCTCAAAAAGCTCAATAACCTGGGCTTCGGCCCCTTCCCCCAGCACTTGTCGACATCCAGCCTCGAGCTTCATCTTCAGAGCTTCCAGAGCGCCGCCTCCGCTGTCGAGCAGATTCTTTATCTTCGAGTCCACCTTCAGCACCAAGCCATGCGCTTCCTTTTCCAAAATTTCGCAGTGCAATTTATTGCAAGCAGCTAGATTCTTCTTTTAGGTTCTAGAGAACAAAGATAAAATGATTTCTGCGTCAATGGGTCAAATTCCTTCGTTGCAAGACCAATCGTCTTTCAAACGGGTAATCATCACATACTCTCTTTAAACGGTCTCATGCCGAAAACTCCCCTCCTTACATATTTAAAGAATTGATTGTAAATACTTTACAATAAATTTTTAGTTAGCTCAACCACTTGCAACTACTTCAATTTCACCTCTCAGCTCCACCCCAGCGCCCACAATTCCTATTAGAGTAGGAATTCTGATACCGAAAAACACAACCATGCCCTATTCCTTCCACAATTCAGCTGGAGCAGTTACCTTGGCTCTAGACCGTATATTAGAAGAAAAAATTTTGCCATCATCAACAAACTTTACGTAATATAATTTACATTGTACGGTTGATAAAAATATCGATAGATTTTTTAGTTTTGTGTGGATGTACGAAGAGTGTATGGAATCTACAGCTGCAGGTCTCACTTACCAATTGATCCGTAACTATGCCGTGGTAACCGTAAAAATTTGGTATATTTTCCATGATTTCATGATTCCAGGACATGGTTATAGCGCCTCCGTGTAGTGATGGTAATTTTAATTGCTTTAAAAACTGAACATCTCTTCCCCAACAACTCTTAAATAGCCCCAACCTGAATTTGAATACTTATATCTCGTAGTTAAGCGAATATTTTGCGTAGCTTTTTATTGCGTTTTCTAAACTCCCAGGACTTCTACTAATTATGCTTTTCATATTTAGGTTATGCATAGGGTATGTAAATGTACTTTTTGAAAAGTTTTGCACTTTTTTGTGACCCCTAACCTTTTTTATTTTGAGCTTTTACGTGAACATCTTTTTTTTCGTACTCGAAAATCAATAAGCGTTGGATAAAATGACAATTTTCGACGAAAAATCACCAAATTGCACTTTTTCTGGCCAAATACACTTTTTCTAAATTTTGAGTTACGGACCCTGGTTAAGCACCAAAAAATCTTAAGATCGGCCTCAAAAATATTCAGTTTTTATGAGTTTGAAAAAGTATTTGAAAACAAAATACGGTAATTTTGTTTTCTAGTGCAAAAATATTAAAAATTTCACTTTTATGAAACTTATTATGATCTAACAAATCTGTATTAAATGATGTTCAGGAGCAATCGTGTCAGGATACGTGGCTACCTACTACAATATACCTGTGTCTATCTGGGGCACTGCTTTCAGCAGTAAACTCACTGATCCAATCTTGTATCCTACAGTTATTAGTACAGTGCCTAATTATAGAGAGTAAGTTGCTAATAACTATTATAAATTTTTTTGTTTTCATCACTCATTACATAAAATTTCGGTGAGCTCGACACTGTAGTAAATGGACATCTTTATCAACAAACTTTCTAATATAATATTTCAAACTTTGACGCTACTCGTTTTCAACAGCCTCTAATATTTTCACCCGGTTTTAAAATGCCACAAAAAGTCAGAGTTGAAAATCAGAGCTCCACTAAGGCTACAATATTGTCAAAAATTAGCTGAATAATGACAAGTATTGATGTCTAAAAAGCTCTCCCCCTCCCTACTCTGAGTGTTTGTATCTCGGGCCAGAGTAAACATTTTGTAGAGCTGTTAATTGAGTTTTTTTAACTGCCACGAGCTCTAAAGATTACGCTTTTTGGAATTTGGCTTTACATTCAAAATCACAGACCCTCTTTAATAAACCCCCGCTTTTAATCAGGTTGAAAAAAGAGCACGGAAAATCTATTGAGAGAATATGGTAGCTAAAAAGATTTTACGCGACTTGGATATAATTACTCATTAAATCTTTGTTTAAGTTTTCTTTTAAAGGTTGACATGTCGAACCAAGAGTCACCTCATAAGCTGAAAAATGTACTATTTTTGAGTTCTGGTCAATACAAATCTGAGTTTTAGGCACTTTGAATTTTCAATCATTTGACTGTTTTACCGTGTTTTTCAACATGGGACTTTGGAAAACGAGCCTCTATATGCATTTTTAATCAAGAGTGTCAAAAAAAAAGTTTAAAACGTTAGCATTAAAGTTACTAAAGCCGACCCTAACACTTGGTCTAAAATGATTCTGAAAAGAAAGCTACTAAAAATACATCAGATATAAAACAGTGATGTCAAAGTCTAAAGGTCAAAAACTGATTAAAAACCTTCAAAAGACTAGTAGCAAAAAATTGCCATGTATTTTCTGTTTCAATTCAAATTTGCAGTTTTGCTCGGACTGTTTGTGGTGTGATGCGCTATTTCCAGTGGTCAGTATTTTCATTTATATACCAAAGCAATGACAATGGAGGCTGCTTTTCTTTTCAACAAGACTTAGATGTGAGTTGTCGACTCGACTTTTTGTTTATTTTTTCATTGGTTTAAGGTGGCTGCAAATGAACGCAATGACTGTACAATTGGGTTCAAAGACGTGGTGGACAGCTGGAATGCGTCGGACATCAATTTTACTATTGATAATATAAAGGCTCGCTCTCGAATAGTGTTGTTGTGCTTTGATGATATTATCCAGCAAAGAGAATTTGTTCTCAAACTCTACGACGCTGGTCTCCAAAATGAGGTAATTTTGGTATCTCGATATACCGTATTTACTCTAATAGAAGCCATGCGCTGTACTACTTTTTGTAAACACGTTTTTGTTTTCAGAAGCAAAAAGTTGTTTTACTTCTGGGGAGGGTACAGTCGAGTAGGTTAAAATTTTTGGGGAGTGAGTGTGTTTACTTAGATAGATTTTTTGGAAGATATGAGTATTAAAAAGTTCACACCGAGCTTGAGGGCTTAAATCTAGGCTTTGGGCCGTGATCGGAATCCGGGAAATTTCTCAAATCGCGTTCCCGTTTTCCGTTTCCTCAAAGCTGAAAATCCTGTCTCTTGTTCCCTTTGTAAAATCCAGTACAAATACTAGAATTGACAAAATTAGTTATTAAAAATTTTGTAAACTAGAAACAAAAGAGAATTTCAGATTATTGTCATTGTATAAGTACCTGGGTGATTATGATTCGGACCATATTATTGTCATTTCTGAAGCGCACTTTTTTCTCAACGCACTGTTGCTGACAGCACACTGTCTTATCTGCAGAAGCAACAAAAATTATGGTCTTTTATTAAAAATATAAAAAATCGTTTGTTTGTTTTAAAATCACATTTCCTGTGTGCTTTACTTTGTTAAATCCAGCTTTGAGGCGAAATTCCTGTTTTTTAATAGTTTAATAGTTGTAAAATAGGAGGAATTTTGTACTTTCAGGACTATGTTTTCATATTTCCGGACACGGACGTGACTATGGCAGGTAACTATATTACAGTGGTTTTTTCGTATATGCTGCAAACCCATTTTAGTTGATTCAGGTGAGCAACCCTTCTGGGTGCAACGACGACTCGACAACATGACCGCTTCGGATGGTAGAGATGCCGATGCAGAGGCTATAGGTCGGCGATCTTTTCAGGTAAGGATGCAGGTGAGGAAAATGTAAAGTTTATAAAAAAAATTCTGATTCTTATTTCATTCTAAGCTGACCCTGGACATGAACACTGATTCCAACACTAATTTCGCCGAGTTTTCAAAGAAAGTGATGGCTAAAATGACACAATGGCCCTTTTATTGTGATGCCTGTAATAATGGAGAACAGGTTTGTTAATTTTCTGATAATCTTAAAAATAGTATCTTGTGGTAGCATCTTTTTTTTTTCAATTTTTCAAAACGTCTTTAATAGTTCAATATAGGGTTGCTAAATGCGTAAATACCCGGGTATTTACCGGTAAATACCCGACAAAATGCCCGACTATGTAAAATTCGGGTATTTATAATAAAAAAATTTGGTACTTATACGGTGCTTGCAAGGCTGGGGAAGATACTACATTGCTGCTACTATTGTGAAATTTTGTTCCTTGGTTAGGGCTTGGAATAATGTTCTTTCTTCTTTTATATATATTTTTCTCCTGGTAAAAAAATAAACAGCTGAGACAGCGCATGTATCTTTATTTTTATTGGTTAAATTTCCTTGATATATTTCTTGATATATAAAGGGTCAGCCCTTGGCCCGGACCATGTACCCCCAAAGGGGCTTCCTATTGAAGTAGGTTGCCTGCCGAAGGCAGGCAGGTAGAAAATCTAAAAAAGTCAAAATTTTTGATGGAAAGTGGTCGGAAACAACGTTTTTATCGGTTTTAGCGTGTAAGAATTGCTTAGAAATGGTTAAAACCTGTTTTTGAAAAAATTCCGATATGGGGGGGGAACCGTATAAGTACAAAAAAATTTGCATGTACCGTATAACCTCTAATAAACGGGCACCCCTACAGTTAACCATTTTCATATTTGTTTTGCTTTTTTAACCCCAACATTGTTTATTTTTTAAAACCTACGACAACTCCTTTTGTAGAGTTTCGAAAGATCTACAAAATGAGTTGTCGTACGTTTTAAAAAATAAACAATGTTGGGGTTAAAAAAGCAAAAGAAATTTGAAAACGGTTAACTGTAGGGGGCCCGTTTAATAGAGGTTATACGGTATGTCAAATTCGGACGGTACATTTGATTAATAAACCTGTTATTCTGATGCCGTCGTCGTGCTCAGCGTAGTCGATTCACTAAAGAAACTACTCGTAAAACAATGACTCGCAGTCAATTTCTGTATTCCTTGCGAGACAACAAACATGTGAATTCAAACTAGTTCAATTTCTCAGATTTCCTTGAGCGTTTTTTATGTGAACGGGCGTCTTTTCTTGAGTAAATATCCTAATTTTTAGACTCTTCAATGCGTAAGCCTTTATCATGGAGCTGGAGCTATTTAAATCGCAAAGAGGAAATGTTTTAACGACAAGGAGTATTTTTTATAAATACCCGACATTTTGGTATTTACCGGGTATTTACCCGAATAAATACTCGAAAAATAAATACCCGGGTATTTAAGCAACCCTAGTCCAATATAAGGTTTTTGAGGGAATTTGAAAGTTCGTTTTTAATGTTGCTTTTAATTCGAAAAATCAGTGCTTCTTCACAAAAATGTCAAACACCATCATATTAGCAAAAAATAGAGCATGAAATTTTGCACATTCATGTACATTTACAGTTTCAAAAATAACACTTTTGCTGCCTTTTTAACACTTTTATGCAAAAAATACGTAAAATATCGATTTCCTTAGGCCCTCCCCAGACTCCGCGCAGTCATGAATTCGCAGTCAATGACTGCGAAGTCAACTTTAAAATTTTTTATAACTGCGCAGTGAAGCTGACTGTGCAGTCATCAAATTTTGACTGCGAAGTCATTGATGTTCTACCCGATTTCTTAGTGATATAGTTGAACTATCTGCGTTTTGGGGCTAAAAAATGTCGAGAAATCGATTGGAATCATTTCCGGAATCGATTTACTGTCAACACTAATCCGTCCACAGGTCAATCCGTCCACCGGGCAATCCGTCCACAAGTCAATCCGTCCACAGGTCAATCCGTCCACAGGTCAATCCGTCCACCGGGCAATCCGTCCACAGGTCAATCCGTCCACAGGTCAATCCGTCCACCGGGCAATCCGTCCACAGGTCAATCCGTCCACAGGTCAATCCGTCCACCGGGCAATCCGTCCACAGGTCAATCCGTCCACAGGTCAATCCGTCCACCGGGCAATCCGTCCACAGGTCAATCCGTCCACAGGTCAATCCGTCCACCGGGCAATCCGTCCACCGGGCAATCCGTCCACAGGTCAATCCGTCCACAAGTCAATCCGTCCACAGGTCAATCCGTCCACCGGGCAATCCGTCCACAGGTCAATCCGTCCACAAGTCAATCCGTCCACAGGTCAATCCGTCCACAGGTCAATCCGTCCACAAGTCAATCCGTCCACCGGGCAATCCGTCCACAGGTCAATCCGTCCACAAGTCAATCCGTCCACAGGTCAATCCGTCCACAGGTCAATCCGTCCACCGGGCAATCCGTCCACAGGTCAATCCGTCCACAGGTCAATCCGTCCACCGGGCAATCCGTCCACAGGTCAATCCGTCCACAGGTCAATCCGTCCACCGGGCAATCCGTCCACAGGTCAATCCGTCCACCGGTCAATCCGTCCACCGGGCAATCCGTCCACAGGTCAATCCGTCCACCGGTCAATCCGTCCACAGGTCAATCCGTCCACCGGGCAATCCGTCCACAGGTCAATCCGTCCACCGGTCAATCCGTCCACAGGTCAATCCGTCCACAGGTCAATCCGTCCACAGAATCTTTATCATCTCGAAAAGCCAAACTAACCACGCTATTCAACCTAAGAAGGCATTGAAAGTAAGCGCCAAGAACCGTATGTGAAGAGCGAAAACTGGTTTTTCGAAGGTTGGGGTACTTCACAGGTGGTCAATGTACCTCAAAGTAGTTGGAATACGCTGAAGTAGTGAAAAGGCATTAAGTAGTGTAGTATTCTCCAGGTGTTTAGAGTACCATCCAGGTTGAGGTTATTTGCACTTCAGTAGTCCAATGGAAATTTAGTGGTCCAATTATCAAAGAATCTTAAAAGGGAATAAGGGCTGTATTGGGAGGGCAAGGGAATAATAGGGCGCCACTTTTTTGAGGCCTTTGTGGTTGCTTTTTTGACTGTTTTACCACGTTTTTCAACATGGGCCGTGGCAAAAAGACACTCTATATGCATTTTATAATCAAGAGTCTTGCTCGAAATCATATCTAAGGTAAGTGAGTGCGCGCATCTCCAACATCTTCTTGTTAGTTGCCCTCTATAATTACTGGCCCCCTATTATTCCCTTCCCCTCCTAATACATCCCTTATTTCCTTTAAAAATGTTTTGACGCCAGTTTAAAATACATTTTTTGACTTAATCCTCCAAGGCAAAAATTTTTTTTTTATAAAAAAGTGCTGACCGGAATATCTCGTCGCCACAGGTTCCGAAGGGGTGTTAAAAAAACTTGTTGACTGCGCAGTCAACAAGAAAAACTGCTTTTTTCGTGACTGCGAAGTTTTAGCCTTATTTGGTGACTTCGAAGTAGGGTTGTCGATCAATTAGAAATTTTTCGATTATCGAAAAATCGAGATATCGAAAACTTTCAATGATCGAAATATCGAAAAATAAAAATTTCGATTATCGATCGAAAATTGGTCGAAAAGCGATCAAAGTCTATGAAAAAATTATAACTTGATAAGGTAACCTTATACCATTGTTCCAACATCCGAAGACGTGATAGTATGAACAAACAAGTTATTTATCAAACTATCAACGAACAAAGGTAAAGTATCCAAGGAGTGAATAGATGATCAAAGTATATATCTTCCATGTCTTCATCATCGAGTATTTCCTTTTCATCGTTTCTCCGTTTATTACGGTTAACAAACTTTACCTTGATTGCCTTGATTAACTATATGTTACAATGTTACAACGCAAATATGTTTCAACGTAACATATTGCGAAACTCCTTTGAGCATTATTCTTAAAGACAAATCTACTTATTTCTATCGCCAGACACTTTGAAAAGCTTCTTTGATCATATTTAAGACATCTTTGTCAGCTTCCAATGAGTTCTGGGGTTATTTAAAGAAGTTTTTCAGTGAAATAGCATGAGGGGTTGAGAAGCAAATAATTGAAAAGTCTTTCTTTAAAACCTAGTCATTTTAAAAACTCAGAAAAAATTTTATTACCGTATTTCCTCTAATTAACGCACCCCCCCCCCTTGATTCAAAATCGTGTTTTTGGCATTGTGTTTTTGACCCACTTTTTGATCACTTCTCTTTTCAAGCAAGTTACCAACCATTTAATAGCTCATCTTTCTGGCTACAAAATGGGCGGTAACTTTCTGAAGAAGTGATCAAAAGTGGGTCAAAACGCAATGCCAAAAACACGATTTTGAATCAAGGTAATTAGAGGAAATACGGTATACTTTTTTTAACAAATAGATTATAAATGATCGTAATCGAAAAAATGTTCGATTTTCGATAATCGATCGAAGGCTATCGATTAATTGATTATCGAAATATCGAAAAAATCGAAAAGTTTCGATAATCGATTATCGAAATATCGAAAAAATTGAAATTTTCCAATAACCGATATCGAAATATCGAAAAAATCGAATATTTTCGATAATCGATTATTGAAATAATCGAAAATGTCGAAAAAGCTTCGATTTTCGGTCGATTACGATCGATTTCGATAAATCGATCGACAACCCTACTGCGAAGTCATGACTGCGCGGAGTCTGGGGAGGGCCTTAGGAAAAATCTGGGTTCTTATCACACACGTACTTGAAATTTTTGAAGTAAAAGTTGAAAATCTGATCTTTATGACGTGTGTCTATTTTTCAATTTTACGTCAAATGGGATAATAATAAAAAAAATTAAAAGATCGAGTGTATCCAGGGGTGAGGTCGAACTCGTGACTTCAAGGAAAATAGCCTATTTCGCTATGTAAAATCGTAAGACATAAAATTTTTCTACTGCGCCATAAAAACACGTCTAAAAATCAAATTCGGGCCTTTTCGGAAGTTTTGAAAAAATTGTATTTCAACCCCCCTTCTAGACTTGAAGGGTTATAGTATTTGTCTGCGACATGAATCCAAGCAAGACTCTTAATCAAAAATGAGTTTTAAGACTATTTTTGCCCAACTTTAATGAGAAAGAATACCCAAATAAAAGATGGTTTACTTTGGTCCCCCAAAGCAAAACGTCGAATTTTAGTCAAATTTTTTTTCTCGAAACACTTTTCACGTTCGTTCAAGTAGTTCCGCCTCACAGGTGCTCATTTGATAAATAAATAAATTAATTGTTATTGATATTCTTGTTCAGGTTACTATCATTTTCAAATAAAAATATAATAATGAATCAAATTCTTACTTTTTTTTATCAGAATAAACACTTTAGGCGTCAATATACGCACCTTTTCTTTACGATGCTTTTTATGCCTATGGGTTAGCATTGTCAAACACGTTCAACCAGTCAGGCACTTCCTCGCAAATATACCGAAATGGAACTCTAGTTTCCAACTACTCCAATCTGCATTTCCGAGGCATGACGGGCAGTGTAGCTATTGGAGAAGACGGCGTCAGAAACTCCATTTATGCACTTTCAGCATACAATTCCAAAAACACTATGGTTAATTATGTGCTCTTTCAAGTGATCGATGTTAACACGGTAGTTTAAACAATTTATAGGTCTTATTTTTTATTCAGAAACATATTTCAAGTAATATTTTTTAATTGTTGTTTTTTACGAACAATTTATTTTTCTACTTTGTGTTACAATCAACGAAGCAGAAATTCAGAAGCTCTGACCGAGCAACTTTTTTTATAAATATTTTGATCAAATTTAAAATTTTTTATTTTAGACTTGATGAAAACATTTTTCAGAATATAAGTGTGCTCTACACCGACGCAGCCACCACCATTTGGGCCACTCGAGGAGGCAAAAAACCGTTGGCCATACCTGTTTGTGGGTTTGATGGTAAGGGATGTCCTGCATCCCCTTTTGAGATCTACAAAGCCTATATTATAACTGGCATAGCGCTTGGTGTTTTACTCATAGCAGGATGTGTCTTCTTTATTTACTATATTTTCAAGTAAGCTATCATTATTTTGCAAACAGTCTTGAAGTGCCTAAAACTAAAAAACTTGAGAAATTACAAAAAGTCCAAAAAAGTTTTGAGTTTTTACTGAAATGTTTTTTACAAATATGTTCATAATGGTCTTATTTTGCAGTGCGCGCCTGCAAGAAATCAGACAACAGAATTTGTTGTGGCAGATCCCGTTTTCTAGCTTGAGCAAAGTCAAATCTAAAGTAAAAACTTTTTATTCTTTTTTATAAATTTTAATCTTGTGCTCAAACAGAGCAAAGCAGCAGAAAGTGCTCGGTCTCTTCAGTCTGGTCCAAGCACGACCTCCACAAAGTTCACTTTGGATAGCATGATTGTATCTAAAAGTTTTGGACTCTACAATTACCATGGAGAGCGGATTATCGGCTTGAAGCATGGAGTTGACAATCTAGCTTTGACTGAGCCAGACATGCAGGAATTAAGAAATGTAAGACATTTTTAGTTTTTAGAGCAGTGTTATACTTATTCAGGACCTCCTAAACCTCCTTTCAAGACCTCCTTTTTTTAAATATCTTAAATTTTAAATTGTGAACTAAAATATTTGTAGAAATATACCGTGAATAATACTCTAATAAACGGGCCCCCCTACAGTTAACTATTTTCAAATTTGTTTTGCTTTTTTAACCCCAACATTGTATATTTTTTAAAACGTACGACAACTCATTTTGTAGAGTTTAGAAAGATCTGCAAAATGAGTTGTCGTAGGTTTTAAAAAATAAACAATATTGGGGTTAAAAAAGCAAAAGAAATTTGAAAACGATTAACTGTAGGGGGCCTGTTTATTAGAGCATTTACGGTAATCAAATATGATATTATCAAATTTAAATTACAGACATTTCCGGTAACAAACAATACTTTCTTCTCTGACATTAACCCTGGAAAGTAAAAATTTTTGTGCATGCTATTTTTTTACAAAAATTTTGTTAAAAAAAACTTGAGTTACTCAATTACAATAAATTCAAAAAATTGGTCTATAATGTGAGTTACACTCCTTAAAAAAGGCAATTAAAATTGTCGTTATCATATTTAGATGCGCCAATTGGACCACGAGAACTTGAACAGGTTCTATGGAATTAGTATGGATGGCCCAGAAATGCTGTCCATGTGGAAGTTTTGCAGTAGGGGTAGCATCAAAGACGTGTTGAACAACAATACCATGTCTAAAGACGCTGTTTTCATCTTTTCTATTATCCGTGAACTTTGTGAAGTATGATATTAGCGTTTTAATTGTTCAGTTCTTACTTAATTTTTGTTTTAGGGCATTTACTTCATACACAACTCAGCGCTAAGTTGCCACGGACATTTGAAATCATCTTTTTGTTTGATCGATGAACGCTGGCAAGTCAAAATCTCCTACTATGGCCTAAAAATGCTTAAGAAATTGGAGAATAGCAAGCGCAAAGCTAAAGACTTGCTGTAAGTCTTTTGTTAAAGTTTCGAAGTTCTGATTTCAATATGCCTTATATTTGAAACAGAATGTTAAGGATAGACATTAAAATTTTAATTCCGCTAAGTTTTCAAATAATTTTTAAAGAACCATATCAAAAGGTGTCAATATTTATGTACACTCGAAAACTTGTTGTAAGGACACACATTTTTTGGCACATTCTGTTGTTGTTTTTTGAAAATTTCAATAATATGAAACTCGATTTGTACACAGCATTTTGGCCGGTCCCTGGAATGTTTTTAAACCGAGCACTGACTGTAGTCGAGATTTAGAATAAGCGTATGAGCACTTCAAATAGAAAGATAATTATCGTTATCAATAAAGGGCTTACACTGAAAACGCAGCTTAGGCTTAGGGCCGCATTTCAAGTAGTTATTTTTCTATAATTAACAAATTTGATCAAAAATACTATTGTTAAATCAAAAATCAATTTCTAAAGAATAGCAAATAAATACAATTTTTTCATATGAAGATGGAAAGCACCTGAGCTCCTCAGGATGGAAGATGACGCTTTTGCTATAGGAACTAAAACAGCAGATATTTACAGCTTCGGTGTCATAGCTAGTGAGGTAGATTTTGTTAACCTAAAATCTCTAAAATCTTTTAAAAAAGGCAATTAAAATTGTTTAAAACACTCCTGATATTAGCACTCCTGATAAGACCAGAAAACTTTGAGAAGAAGAGATTTTTACGACAACAGGAGGCTTTTTCGCTTTCATACTTTTCTTTGTTTTGGCTTGTGCTCAGACGCAGTGTGGTCACTTAATCAAACATTTCTAGTTCAAACAACTTTCAATACAGTGGCTTCTTGGTCAGACTTCAAGTAGCCGAAACTTCTTTTTCCTTGACCGAAAATTCGGATGACAAAGACGCAAAAAATTGCAGAAAATTTTGAAGCATGTTCAAGTTCAAATAAAACACACACACAACCATGTGTCTCCTGCCACACCCTAAAAAAGAAAGATTTGATAAAAGATTAACCGCGTTGAATAGAAAAAAATGGTCTCGAATTTTTTTTAAAGTTTTGCATTTTTGTTTGCAAAGAACAGTTTGCATGTGGTTAAAAAGTATTTACGTCTTTTTTTAGGTAGTGAATATGAAGCCGGCCTGGGAAGAGCCTGCTGGAGAGACTGACAGATTTAGAAACGCCGAAGAGATTGTTTATCTGGTCAAGAAAGGTGGACTTATGCCACCTAGACCCACAATAAGACCAGCAGTCAGTGATTTGAACCCTGCTTTAGTAAGTTTAGTCGAGTTTTGACCGAATTTTAATCAAGCAGGTGATGGTGCGGAAGTGGTTAGACCTGGTTTTAATATGTTTTCTACGTTTTCTAAGATTTGAATTGTTTCACCGAAAGTTTGCCTCAGAGGACCAAGGCAAACTAAAACTTTTTGAAACCTAAAATGTCACTTTGACCCCCAAGGTATTTTTTGAAGAAGCAAGTATATGGTAAAAATGCTAAAAGATACACCCAAAACAAATATTAGCAAATATCAATAAAAAAATTGGCGCTGGTGTTGTATAACCAACCCACACTATCAACACCCCCACCCATGCTTAACCTCAAGGCCTTGGCTGATACTTACAAGTATGGTCGTAAACTTTTTTGTTGAAAAGTTGTGGTTTTAGACACTTTTACAAATTGTTTGAAAGGGGGGCCGGGGAGATTGGGAGGTGTGACACTAGATTTGGGAGATTATATTACACAAGCGTCGAAAATTTTAATTGCTTGGTCCCCCTTGAGTTACAGATAAATTTAGGCTAGTTTTCTGACAAATCTGACAAACAGCAAAAGCGGGCTTTTTTTAATTACCTTTCTAAAAAATAGACGAGATAAACTGTTTGAAAAACAAACCAAATAGTAATTATTTTCAGCAACATTTAATTCGAGACTGCTGGACTGAAAATCCA
The DNA here is from genome assembly GCA_029231635.1 of Ditylenchus weischeri. Taxonomy (NCBI): domain Eukaryota; kingdom Metazoa; phylum Nematoda; class Chromadorea; order Rhabditida; family Anguinidae; genus Ditylenchus; species Ditylenchus weischeri. The sequence goes on from JAMRYI010000003.1 coordinate 399,620, forward strand.
TCTGAAAGACCAAAAATTGAGACCATCCGTTCTTTGTTGAGATCTATGCGAAACGGAGGGTAATTTTTTCTGTTATAATTTTATTTCAGCCATTTTTTGAATTGTAGGACCACAAACCTGATGGATCACGTGTTCAACATGCTGGAGCAATATGCTGGTACGCTGGAAGAAGAAGTGGAAGAAAGAACCAAAGAATTGGTTGAGGAGAAGAAAAAGTCTGACATCCTGCTATATCGTATGCTACCAAGACAAGTGGCAGATCGATTAAAGTTGGGCCAGTCGGTGGAACCTGAGTCTTATGACTGTGTCACTGTCTTTTTCTCTGACGTTGTTTCATTCACAGTGCTGTCTAGCAGGCTAAAACCCCTACAAGTAGTCAATCTGCTCAATGAACTCTACACCAATTTTGACGGTTTATTTTGACTATTAATAACGTTCCGGATCGACTTTTTGTGTTTTAGCAATCATAGCTGAACACGATGTGTACAAAGTCGAAACTATAGGTAAGATTTGATTTGCAGTGGAAAATAAAGTTACAAGCTTGTCTGCCGTAAATATCAAATTTTATTGATCGATAATAACGGGTGGTCAAAAAGTTCCCGATGGATTTTCAAAGCTTCATTTTTTATCATTTTTCTTATCATATCTCTGATCTGTTGATACCATTTTGTAGCCCTGAAACTCCTCTTTCATTTGATATATCATTCCACTAATACAGCTCAACAAATATGGCTGACCTACGCGCTGGAATAGTTAGACTGCATCAGCAAGGTTACAAGGTGATGGAAATAAGTCGCATGCTCAACTGTGCCCAATCAACTGTCTCGGATGCCATCAAGCGATTTACGGAGACAGGCAGCAATGAAGACAGACCAAGAAGCGGGCGCCCATCAACTGCTTTGACGGAGGAAAACATCCAACTGATAGCCGACAGGATTTGCTACGTGACTGGGCGCCCAACTCCCCCGACTTGAATGTGATGGACTACTTTGGATGGCCGTACTTGCAGTCCAACGCATGCTCCAAGCCACACAAGTCAATTGCTGCCCTAAAAGCTTCACTGGTGAAAGAATGGGACGAACTTCCACAAGAGATGATCCAAAAAAGCCATTGACAACTTTCCAAAACGATTAAAGAAATGTATTGATGCAAATGGTGGTCATTTTGTTGAGTAAAATAAACGTGTGACATGTCGTTTGAAAGAGGAAGAACAGGGCTACAAAATAATACTAAACTTCTAAAAATATGATAAGAAAAATGATAAAAAATGAAGCTTTGAAAATCCATCGGGAACTTTTTGACCACCCGTTATTGCTCTAATGCAATGAAGGTATACAAAGCCACGGCTTAAAGCTTAAAATAGACCGTGGTCTCTTTTTTTTTAAACTGACAATCTTACAGACAGACCAAGCAGAAAGTATAAAAAGTTGCAATCGGACTAAAGACATCCGACTTTTTACCTAAATTATAGGCAAGCCTATAAAAGAATCTACATTTGATGCAAATGTAGTGTATGTAGATTTAAAGCTTCGATTAAGAAGACCAACAAAGTGTTTTTTTTTTTTTCACAAAAATAACTAAGAAAGTTGTAGGTGATGGCTACCTATGTGTTTCTGGCCTGCCTAAACGAAATGGAAATGAACATGCAGCGCATGTGGCCAATATGTTAGTTGTTATTACAAATGATTTTAATAGATACAAACCAGGGCCCTGAAAACTGCATATGATCGTTTTTTTTTGGCTCTACAACCCAAAACAAAACAGTGCTGACCAGGCCAAAGACCTCGTCACAGCCCCATTTTGGGGAAAGCCTTGCCCTGAAACCCGTCTTGGTCAGTATGAAAATCCTGAAAGCCTGCCCTGGTATTGCTCCGGACTCCGGAGCAAAAATCTTTCCCTGTAACCCAGCCGGAGGCATTTCATCATATTTAGCTTTTTCACACCACATTCAGGTCCTTGCGTTTCATGCGCTCCCTAGATAGCTTCACTATCCCTAGTATGCCCAACGAAAAAATAAAGCTGAGAATTGGACTACACAGCGGGCCTTGTGTAGCTGGTGTGGTTGGGCTAGCCATGCCTCGCTATTGTTTGTTTGGGGACACTGTCAACACTGCTTCTCGCATGGAAAGTTCTTCAACTGGTAAATGTTTCCTTGACTAACAAATCAAAAAAATATTAAAATTTAGCCAACAGAATTCACATTTCCAATGATACTAATCGATTTTTGACCGAAGTTGTTGGCGGCTTTGTGACTGAAAGCCGAGGCGAGGTGATTATCAAAGGCAAGGGAGTCATGGAAACTTTTTGGTTGCTTGGCCACCAAAATAGCCAGGAAAGTCATGCAAACAATAGTTTAACTCCAGTGACGCAGTTTGTTAGTGAGCCTGAGCCAGCGTTGAGACAGATAAATCACCAAACAAGCAATGAAGAAGACAGAGTTTCTAAAACTAATACCCAGGCTGGAATGTATGAAGACACTTACTACACTCAGCCAAACAACACTTTGACTACAAATTTCTGAGAATATATATTTTTATTAAAAAAATGCGAGCTTTATCCCGCAAAGAGGGTGGGCTGCCTTGGTCTACTGCTGTTTTTTCTTAAGCTTGGAACGGACTCGAACATGTTTTCCGAATTAAAAAAACAGGTTTGAGGTTTGGCTGTGAACTTGAGTTTGAGTTTTTTATGCGAATTAATATACTCGACTGATTAAAAAATGCAAAAAAAACACAGGGAAATAAGGCAATCCGCGCCCCCGCCCTCAGTCATCCTTTTTATGGGATAAGACTGAAATTTGTCATAGCTTCATACTTTTGTTTTTTCGTAAAAAATTTTGTGACATAAAAATATAATGCTGTTAAATATATTAATTCTTGAAATGTGTTTTTGTAAAATATAAATAAAATATTTTTGCAATAAAAAACTAGCACTGAAATTATGTCGGAAATTGGTTTAGACTAAAATATTTTTAATGATTATTTCAGTTGTTAGAATTAGTGAATTAAGCAAAAGAAGAAATAAGAGGTAATCGACAGAGTTTTCATAATATTCTTCAATTTCTTCTTGGTCAGGAATAGATGGTGGTATGCTAGTTTAACCTTGTTAAGATCCGTTTCAAGCACTTTCGTTGCAGCATACCAGAATTCGGTGTTTTTCGCCTTGATTTTTTTGTGATTTTTTGGGGTAAGGCACGGCTTGACCGGCTAAATTTAAGGCAAACCCAAATTTTAGTGTTATGCAGACATGAGTCTACAAGTTCAAACTTAAGGGCTCGATAATTATTCCCCAATCCAGTATCATTAAAAACCTGCACTAAGAATGATACGAAAAAGCGCAAAATTACATCAAATGACTGTCGAATTTCTTTTTGTTTTGATCGTGCGCAGATTGATCGTTGAAATGCTCCATAATCACACAAAGTAACTAAGTCAAATTGACATGGTAAAAAAAAGATTTAACATAAATGCATGATCAAATAAGCAGCGAAATTGCAATATGGCAAAATTTTGTGTTGCATGACAAGAACTGGGTCACCTTTTATGTTAAAACAAATTTGTTCAATAATTTTTGTTAAAAAAAGTCGATATTCAGGTGGTCTATATCCTTGGATACCGCACGCAGATATTTTTCAGGTCCGCTGCGCAGTTAGTGAAATAGGTGAATTGAAGGCTATTCGGAATAGTGGTGTGTGATTGTGTAATGGCCCTTTGGCCTAGCAAACTAATTTTGATGAAATAAAATAATCAATTCTTCCTACCGACTGACTACTTTCAGCTCTAAGCAGCTGCCTTGCTGGTCTTCAGTTAGAGACTGTAGGACAGAGATTCAGCCACCCAGCCCTTACCTATTTCAAGGGGAAATATTCGATTTCGACAAATGAAGAGAATTTGCGGCCAGCAGGGGGATAGGGACACGTCACTTAAATTTTTTGCGTCAACTACACAATAACGAGAAAAGAAAATGGTCAAGCAAGAAACGAGGTCGACAAAACTAGAACCAAGAATTGAGATTTTAGTCTCCACCACAACACTACAAAAGACTAACAATTGTAAAGTGAGTTTATATGATAGACACATGATCAAGGAAAGTGCATGAATTTTTTAACACTACTTTGACAATACAACAATACTTTGACTGTGTTTCTCTTTCAATGAATGTCAATCATTTGCTTGTTGCTTTGCAGCCATGACTTATAAAATTACCTAATACTATGTGGTTGATTCATAATTAATGCGGATTTTTGTTGCCTTATGATTCTTTTGATCTATTTCTTCTTTAAATTTGCTTTTTTGTTTTACAGTACGCCTTATAAGATTGCGCGTCGAAAACCACCTCCACATTCGCCATATCATGCTCTACCACTTCGAGAAAGGATGGAGGCCAGCGCAGTCTTTTCGCGATATTGTCGAACTCTTTGTCGAAGAGGCGATCAGTCAAAGTCAGTTACCCGAATGGATTCTTTTCAAAATCGAAATCGCTTGTAAAGATATTTGTGTGATAAAAAATCCTCAAAAAATCCGATTCTTTAAAAAATCCTAAAAAAACCCGAAGTTACGGATTTTTTCAAAAAATCCGCGAAAAATCCGAAAATACGGATAATACTCTATTTAGAATACTACCTGAGAAGAACTTTTATGATAATCATTGAGGGTACTTTTTCATTTGAAATTAATCCTGAATGGGAAAAAACACCCTAAAGTACCTTAAAAAGACCATCTACTTTTCTGAAGTCAAAGTCAAATTTTTTTGAGAAAATTTAAAATTTTTGGTCAAAAACTGATTAGTGATATCTTTTGTATGCTAATCAGCAGAAAATATTCTTTAGAACGTATTTTTGTCACTTTTTCAAAAATAAGGGGAGGGAGGGGAGGGGCGGTAGGTGTCGCTGATGTCAAACCGAGATAGCACTGCCTTGAGTATTTGAAAAAATCATTTAAAAATTAAGAAAGAATTGAAATTACACGGTGCGGCACGAAATTCCCTGATTTCATATGGCCATATCTTTTTGTTCTGACACGATTTTGAAAAACGGTTTTTACAGATAGTCTTAGAATGACAGGGAATTTTATATGATCCATTGTTCTCGAAAAATATTTTTTTTGACTTTTTTTGCCTTGGTCCCCCCTCTGCTCCGAAAACACCCATTTTACACGTTTTATTTTTAGGTACATAATAAGCATCATCATAATAAAAAAAATATTTATTATAACAACAAAGACATAATAACAACATTAAACATCACGATAATTCAGTTCTACGCTTCGACCATGACTTCTATACAACGATGAAGGCGAGTTTCATAAGCATCGATCGATCGGTTGACCAATTCCTGAGGTAGTGCGGCAAAGACATCGATGATTCTTGTGATCAGTTCGTCAACGTTGGCGAGAGGAGTTCTGTAGACGATGGACTTGATATATCCCCACAAAAAGAAATTGCATGGAGTAAGATCCGGAGAATACGGCGGCCAAGGCAAATAAATCGAACCTTAACGTGAAAAATGGGTGTTTTGGAGCACAGGGAGGACCAAGGCTAAAAAGTCAAAAAAATTTTTTTCGAGAACAATGGATCATATAAAATTCCCCGTCATTCTAAGACTATCTGTGAGAACCGTTTTTCAAAATCGTGTCAGAACAAAAAGATATGGCCATATGAAATCAGGGAATTTCGTGCCGCCCCTGTAGATTACAGTCAACGCTCGATTTAACGACACCCCAAAAAGTTCGTTTCCACCTCAGATCCGACACTTTCTTTAGCTCGATTTTGGAAGCCTTTTGCCAGTTGTCTTTGGTCAGTTCAGTCCAAAACAGCGCAAGGATTCTGATTTTGCGGATCGTTTTGTAAATGACAACAGTTTTGCCGTAAAGACCAGCGGGTACTTTTTTTCAAAATAGGGTGTCGTTAAATGGAGTACCCGCGGGTCTTTATACAAAAACTGTTGCCATTTACTAAAACGATCGGCAAAATCAGAATCCTTGCGCTGTTTCGGACTGAAGTGACCAAAGACAACTGGCGAAAGGCTTCCAAAATCGGGCTAAAAAAAGTCTAAAAGGAAGCTGGGAACGAACTTTTTGAGGTGCCGTTTACTGTATTCTGAAAATTAATTAAAAATGATCAGATCTACCATGCTTTTCGTTAAAATTTCCCGCTGAATATAAAAAAAATTAAAAAATAATATTTCTCGCTTGACTTTTTTGCGTCGTAAGAAAACTTTGTACTTTCCTCTCCTGAGCACGCCTTTTCACATGAAGCGCACCCATAACATATGTTCAGAGCTAGGGTCGTTTGCGTGTGCCAGCTTAGAAGCATGAAAAATGCGTGAAATTCGCATGTCAAAAGGTTAGCCATTTGAGGCAGTCTTGCTCTAGCGCTAAGGTATCCAACTAAAACAGGACATATTCTACCTGCGTCAATGAATATATGTGGATGTGCACATTTGTCTAACCATCTGCATGAATATTGTGCAATCACTCGCAATTTTTTCTTGCCTTTAGCTGGTGCTTTATCGAGTCCACATACAAAAAGCTAAGAATATCTATATCCCAATCAGTTTTATTCAGAATTTATACCTTTTACTGTAATTTTTTTGCTCCTTTTACTATTATTGTAATTTATGAGACAAAAAGTTTTGCTTGGCTTCTTGATTTTTTTCACTAGCCTCATAAAAGTCAGCACCCGTAAGTATTTTTTGTTATTACCGAAAATAAGGGTTGTAAAATTTAGCAGTGAAAATTTTTTGCCGGTAAATTATCGTTATAGAGACGAGTTTCAAGATTAGTAAGATTTTAACTGTCGATTTTTGGTTTCCTCTTTTGCTCTGGCCTCAGGTATCTTCTGTTTTTGTTCTCAGTAGCTCGTAGTTTTATTTGTGCAAGTGGCGAAAATTTTGATTGTCAAACGTTTTTGGTTGCCAAAAAATATTGAAAGAGATCGATTTTCCTAAAAAATATCTGGTTTTCTGATTTCTGGTTTTCTGACTTTTTTCGCCTTCTGATTTCTGGGTCTGATTTTAAAAAAAAAGTCGGTCCCAGCCCTGTTATGTACCAAAAAATGACTAGCGCGATAAAAATAGGCAAGTAATTTTGCAAAAAGTACTATGATCGATGCATTAAAAGATATTTTAATCCTATAAATTAAACCAAATTTTTAGTTTACACCTCTGATGATCATAACAAATGGTTAAATGGCCATGAGCACGTTTTTTCTACAACTAATCATGAAGACTTACATGATTCTAGTAAGAATGTTTGCATATTTGACCATAGTGCAGTATACCGAATGAATAAAGTTTTTTTTTAATATAAAAGTGTAAAAAAACACAAAATTATTGTTGGAGTTTATAAGTCTGCTAATAGACATAAAAAAATTCAAATTGCAAAATTCAATTTGAGATAGCTATGGTGCACTTTTGTCAAAAGTTTAATCTTTTTGCACAAAATGCACCTACGAATTAAAGCAAAGTTTTAAGATGATTTCGTAGTACAGTTACCAGAGGTTCACGGCAAAGGTATTGTGACATACTACGCCAACAGCAAAGGACGTTACATAAGCAACGAGGAAGTGGAAGCAGCTGTTGCTAAAATGATCTCTCAAGAAGAAAAAGAAAAGACAAACATTGGTGTATATTTTATTGTGGAGGCAGCTGTAAGTTACTTAACACTCGGAGGCCGGTGTGTGAATTGAAAAAAAAAATAGTATTCAATGGTCAACTTCAAAAAGTCTCGCCGATCTCGCTGTTTTTTTCAATAAAATTTATTTAAGATTCAAAAGAAAAAGTGAAACGTAGGCTTTCTAATCACATACCTTCAAAGGGCTTATGATAATTGAATGTTAAATTTTTGGTGCAAAGCAACAATTGTGTCATTTAAAAAAGTTGTTTGTACTCGAATATGCAAAGTAACTAGTGAAGACACCGTTTTAGTTATTGGCATATATCATTCGATAAAGCAAAAAAAAACTGCACTGAATAGTGGCTTAGAAGCTTTTGAAGTGTTAAGCAAAAGTACAAAAGACTATTGAAAAAGATTTCGACGTAAAACTTTCTCCACGTTAGGAAGACTTAACATTCTGACGCTATACTTGTGTTCAGCATGGTTCACTTGCTTACCAAGCTACCTTTATTAAAAAAATCGATCTACAGGGTGTCCCAAGAATTTCGAAACACTTTAAACGGTCGTAACTTTTATCATTCGTCGATTTTTGAATTTCTGTAAACACATAGCGGCTCAGCTCGCTCTAGCAATTTTTTGGTTTTGGTATATAATCTCAAAAACACGATTTTCGATTTTGAGAAATTGACAGCCATTTTCATCACTTTTAGTAATAAAAAGTCTAATTGAATATTTAGCGTAACGACAAAATCTTGATAACTATGTTTTAGCGAAGTTCAAGAGCTACGAAACCCACTTTAATGAATAATTTTTGGAAGTATGAGCGTTGAGATATGGCTTTTTGCAAAAAATAGTTAAAAAATGCACAAAATCAAAATTTTTCCAACTTTTCGGGTTTTGGTCATTTAAGACCATTTTTTTCTCTTTTTTTTTCTTTTTTTTTCAACCTTTTTTTTCTCAACTCCAAGACCCCAAGCCTATATCTCAACACTCCGATTTTTAAAAATCATTCTGTAAAATGGGTTTTGTAGCTATTAAAGTATCCTACAACATATTGCTAAGATGTTACTGCGATGCCCAATTTTAAATTCAAAAGGCAACAAAAAATATTGCGAAGACACTTTTTAGCACCTAAATTTTAAGTCTTAAAAAATTTTTTTTGCATTTTTGCCTTGGGGACCAAGGTATACCAGTTTTGGGGTACCTTGGCATCAAATATTTCAAAATGAGCATAAAACTAGACTTGAACATAGTTTTGTTGACTGAGTCTAAAGCATAAAGAAACTCTAGTATGCATGCTTTTTTCATACATCCAGAGCCACTTTCGAGTGATTTGTGTCTAAGGTATGTGTGTGTGCGCATCTCAACAAAAAGCTTGCAAGCGCCTTGCGCCCCCTTCGGGGCTTGATGGGTTTGAGATGCGTACACTCACTAACCTTAGGCATGATTCCGAGCAAGACTGATGGTCGAAAATGTATATAGAGACTCTTTTTGCCCAGCTCCAGTGACCAAAACAATGTAAAAACCACCGAATATGGTATCTAAGTACCCTCCAGAACTCCAGAAAAGTCGATGAATACAGTCAAAACTCGTTTGACCGCCCCAGGTGTCGGATAAACGAAATGTCAATTAACTGGAATGTCGGATAACCGAGTTTTTACTGTATAGTATATTACAGTTATGAACTACAGCATTATTAAAAACACTTCAATTAATTTTTTTAAGCTTTGGTGTTTTTGCAGAAATCAGATGTACTGTGGATTCCAGCTTTGCTTAAGAAAGATTTTCAAATCCAAAACGCATTTGGATCTGAGTTAAACACTATTTATAAGGATGTGATTATATTAAAAAGAGAGATTTCTAATGTGAAGATGCGTCCGTAAGTTGTTCACTTAAGAAAAAATAATTTTGCTACTATTTGAGCTTTTAGACCTGCTTTTACCACAATCGTTCTGGCTGCTGTTGTTTACAATACGACTAACAAAAAAATAATGGTTGTAAATGTAAGTTTTCAAATTTTTCACAAAAAATATTTCAGTATTAGTGGTTTAATGAGTATATTTTTCACAAAGATGTCAACTTTTTATGATCTTTTTATTGACAAAAGCATACCTGCACAAGGGCCGGCGCCAGTTGGCGCCATGCTAATCTTGACCAATTTCGGGCTCCACGCTGGCTTTTTAAAATAATTCTAAAATCTTAAAATTTTGAAATATTTTACTGGTACAGTCGAGGCTGGAGTGGCACCCCTGGGGACCGGCTAAAGGTTCCACTATATCGGGGGTAAGCTTTATTCGAGAATCAATAACATCCAAAACAACAATAACGTTTGTAGTTCAACGAAAGAAATCTGTTAGTTTGCTCTGCTTTTCATTTTTCTCTTGGTAGAAATATTCGTCCAGTCCATCGCTGAGCTTGAGAATGGCGGGATCGGCGGTGTTCCTCTCCACGAAGCGGCGGACAAGATTGTAGGCAGATTGAGCTTCTTGACAGGTGATGACTGGCTCTTCATCTTCCTCTTCCACTGGCTCGCTGTCGCCGACATCGCTGCCATCCTCTTCCACCGCTGAGATTCAGCCACGATTTCTTTAATAGTGAAAGCACCGTCTGAAATGGAGTGAATAAAGAAGAAACAAAGGATCAAAAAATCAACCTGTGATCACATCAGCATCCACCGTCATGAAGTCCCACATCTCAGCTTCGTTGTTGATTCCTCCGCGCTGCTGCAGATCGGCCCAAGCATCGAGAAGCTCATCGAGTCCGTCGTCCTGCCCTTCAGCTTCTTCTGCCACGACTTCTTCCACCTAAACACTTGAAGCTAACAATGCAAACCAATTCAAACATACCTCCCGGTTGATGACAAACTAACGAGGATCCCGTGGCGTTGTTTGAAGCCGTCCATCCACCCTTTGCTTGCTTCGAAGGCAACGATCTTGAGAAGAGGTGCGATTTCAAGAGTCTTTTCCTTAAGATCTGATGAAAACACAAAACCTAAAAGGAAAAGCTCACCTTGACAATGTCACTGTTGATTGGAAGATTTGAGCTTCTCACTTGCTTGATCCAGAGCACCAGCGCTTGTTCCATCTCCATATACATTCCCTCCTTTAGACGCGCGCGCTTTGCACTGCCTCCTTCTTCGATCGCCTTGTTGAGAACTGAAAATCATAATCATTAGAGCAAAAAGAGCAAAAATACAAGAGAAAAAAATGAACACAAAAAGTGAATTTCTTTTGAAGCTCAAATTTCCTTTTCAAAATTTTTGCGCAAATTTGACATTTTTCCTCAAAACGAACCATCACCCTTATATCGGGGGTAATTTTATTGCTTGGGACCGGCTCTTGGTGCCACTATATTGGGGGTGAGCTTTGCCTTATTTCTTTGCTGGCCAACCAAATTGGTCCCATGGTGCCACTATATCGGGGGTGCCACTACATCGGGGTGCCACTATATCCAGCCTCGACTGCACACCGTTGCAGAATAAAAATGAGTTAATATATTAGGTTGTCCCATAAGTTTTGCGAAAAATCTTTAGATTTTTTTCGAAAAGCAATTTTCATAAAAACTTGGCAAAATGACACTTTCTAGAACCAGAATTCAATCCTGAGCACGAATCCGTCCTCAGAAATGCGTTTTTATTTGACAGAAATGGATAAAATCAAGTTTTTAGATCGTCCAATGCCGAAAGAGCAAAACACGTCTGAACATCTGCGCCATGTGACCACCTATGTGAGGGTGGTTACTTTGAATAAAATATTGTTATGATGACGAGTTATGGTATTTCTGACACCAGATTCGTGCTCAGGATGAAATTCTGGTTCTAGAAAGTGTCATTTTGCCAAGTTTTTATGAAAATTGCTTTTTTGCGAAATTGCGAAGGTTTTTCTCAAAACTTATGGGACAACCTAATATTTGAAAGCGATTTTTTGTATTTTTGTACCACACTTTGTTACTTCGATTTCGGACTCTTATTTTTCGGCCTATCGTGTAGAGGATGTTGTTTGAGGCAGAGTTCTACGGATTAAGTGTCCGAAAAAATGCAACTTTCAGGGACCACTGCTCGCTTGTAGGGATAGAGTGGCAAAATTCGCACTTTTCTGTTTTTGTTTATTTTACAGCAATTATTAAGAGTATATACACAATGAGATAAGTCATTAAGAATATATACACCAAATGATATGTAATTCGATGCCGGAACATGAGCTCTTCATGCTGTAAATATTTTTTAAAACAATTTTGAAAAAAAATTGAGAAAAATTGGTTTTTATCCAAAAAAAGTCATTTTTCAGAGGGTAAAATTTGGCACTTTTTACCACTCGAATAAAATAAGCTATTTGAAAAATATGTTTGCACAAACATAAAAATGTTTAAATCCAATTCAGCCTTTGAAAATACAAAATTCAGGAAGAAAATCAAAAAAATTCTTACAAGCTGCCTGGTGGCTCACTAATGCCCGATGAAAATTTTGAAGATGGTAGCAAGCGTATATTGCAAACATTCGGAGTTGAGAAACCCTCATATCACACTGTTTTAGAAATAAAGTAAATGTTTTTTTCTGAATATTATGCTTTTAAAATGCTTTTACATGTTTAGGCATGGCCCTAACAAAGGCAATCCCATGCTGAGCAAAGCTGATATGCTCGTTTTCTCTCTCTTTACTATTTCTGAGGAGCACGTAAAAGAAAACCACAAACATGTTACATGGCAAGATGTGTAGGAAACTTTTATTTATTAAAATTAGCGTAGTGAGCCTAAAAATGAGTGTGAGGCTTATCCAAATATCTTTTCAGAAAACTAGATACACTTAAGTTCTATTTGACATACCCAAACTTTTGCTGCCGCCTAAACCTAATTTTCAAGCAATTTGCTAATTCAGTCCCAAAAATCACAGAGATTCCGATTTCGATGGTTTTTTTTTCTTAGAAACACGATAATTTTGCCATTGCTCTCGATTGAACATGCACTGTTTTTAGTATTATGTGTATGTTAAATGGGGTGCTGATAGTTTAAATAGCAAGTCTATCGTTTTTCTCAAAAATGACCGGTAAAATAGGAATATCTGCGATTTTACAAGATAACACCCTCTTATCAAAACTCACAAAATGGCTAGGCGAGTTTTTGCAAAAAAATAGATTTGGCAAACGCATGTTTCGCTAATTGAAAAATATAAAATTTTTTGTCAAAAAAATGTGCTTTTAAAACTTATAAAAATTTTCCCGAAAGTTTTCCATTTAACGACTCTAAGTTAAGATGACACAAACATGTCCAAAAATCTTTTTCCTATCTTTTTTAAATTGGAAAACACGTTTAAGTCAGTTCTAACATCTTCTACAAAGTAAAAAATCTAAAATAATTTAAAAATCAGCTTGGTGGGGAAAGGCAAAATATTTCCCATTTATAATATTTTGTGAATCATTATTAATACGAGAATGGTTGGTTGTGATTTCTGTCGATTCCGGCTCAGAATTTTACGGTGAACATGATGCTAAATTATTTTTTGCATTTACAATTAAAAGTGAGGAGATCCAGGCAGTTTGAAGTTGGCAAAAATTTTACATTCGTGGTCTATTTGCACATAAAATCACTATTAAAATTTAAAAGTCACTGTCAAATTCCGAATTCTGCTCAACACAATAAACATTTCATTTTCAAATTTAAATGTTTATTGTGTTGAGTCGAATTCGGAATTTGACAATGACTTTTAAATTTTAATAGTGATTTTGTATGCAAATAGACCACCGAAATCCGGTGGTATAATTGAGGTTTTTCCTAGCAGAAAAAAAAATTATAGGAAATTAATGTTACAACTTATATTACTGACAGTTTTTAGCAATTTTATGATAAACCATTGCTGCCATTAGTGCCAAAAAACTGCGAAATGTCTTCTTTCATTTTTTAGTGACCATTTAGCTAGAAGTAATTTGTAAGCAGTGCTATGGCCATTTTAGTGTCGAGTCAAGGATATCAAGAAACTTGATTTTTTAAGGGAAATCATAAATTCTTTGTAAAGCTATGATCACTTGGCTGCAAATTCGGGCGAAATAGATAGCTCTAATCAGGCTCACTATTTTGAGATGTTATTTGCTCAGTTGGAATATGAATATACGAGAGAACCACCTGAAAGAAGTTGAAAGTTTAATGACTTGGAATGTCAAATTTTCGCCAATTTTAAATTGTCTTCACTTTTGTCTCAATTTTAAACTAATCGCACCCTCGTGTTCAACGGGAATTTCTGAGTCAGAATCAACAGAAATCACAACCAACCGTTCTCGTGTTAAACGATAAAAAATTGTTTTCTAACACTTTTCCATGTAAAAAACCGATTTTTTTTTAAATTTTGATTTTTTGCCTTATGGGACCAAGGCAAATAAAGTTTTTGGTCAAACTTTGGTCAAAAATGTTTCTTTCAAAAAATCGGGTTTTTTGTGGAACAGTGTTAGAAAAAAACTTTTTTTTATCGTTTAAAGCATATAAAAATTACTTAGGAGTCGTTTAAACATGATTTACAACAACTCACAAAACGCGACACCATCCACCAACACCCCTCCCAACCCCCTATCCAACCCCCAACCCCCAAGTGAACAAGTGCGTGAGTTCGGTGTCAAACAAAATGCCCCGATCCGGGAAATCTAACAAAAAACGTCTAGCCAAAACAAAAAGAGGAGGGCGTAATTTGAAATGATAAAAAATTGCACTATCCTATATAACATTCAATTTTTTTAAACTTTAGAGATTTTTCAAAATTCCAAATAGAAAGTAACAGACTAGCCTTACAAGCTTTTCATGGTTTTGAAGAGAAATGGGAAGTTACAAAAGACGGTCACAATGCAGACCTAAGGCTTATTGAAACTGACAAAAAAGATGCTACTAGTGTCACTTACTCGCCTTTCCGAAATCCTTATGATCCTGAAATTTTCACGAAAAATATAAATATAAACACGGAAAGCAACGCGAGCAATATACAAAATGAGCTCAGGAATTCGACAGAACTAAATCAAGTCAGTTTGCTTGATAATCAAGTCAAGAGTCTTCAAATGGATGAGAAAAAAGAGTTTACGGAAAAGGACTTGGAAAACAAATCGCTTGATAATACGCTAGAGGCTCCAGGCGTCGTTATTAATGATGATTTGAACAAAGATCTGTTAAACAATAATCCCCATGGCGTTTTGCCGAATCATCAAGTTCAAAGGCTAGAACATTGGGATGATAGCCGTCAAACACCTGCTGATATTTCCGAAAGTCACCAACAACCTCAGATTTTGATTGATAGTCCCCAAGAACCTCAGAGTCTAACTGAAAATCATCAAGAATTTCAAAATTTGAAAAAAAATGATCATGGAGATGCGGAATCACCACCCATAATTAATTTATTAAATGAATCGACACATAAGCATCACACTGAGAACTTAGCTGAGAATTCGCCCCAAACTCTAGCAAGTCTCATGCCTGAAAAATTAGAAAATAAAGAGCAAGAAATAATAGAAAAACTACCGGAAAAAGGAAAAAAAGTATTTAGTAAAAAAACTTTAAAACGTAGAAGATATGAAGCAAACAAAAAAGCTAGATTAGCTAATCCCAATGCAACACCAGCATACACTGTTCATCCAAAGGATATAACACAAAAAGATCCACATGAAAAAGCAAAAGATACAGCAGATCATAAAATCAATTCAGCTCCAAAAGGTGGTCTTAGTAAAAAATCTATAAGACGAAGAAAACAAAGAGCAAACCGAAAAGCTAGATTGGCCGAAAACAAACATTTAAGAAGAATGTAACTAAAAAATAGTCAAAAAAATTAACTGAGATACGAATATGAAAAATTTAGATTTTTTTGAAAATACCGTATTTCCTCTAATAAGTCGACATGTCGGCTTGTTGTTTAAACCTCCAAAAATCAGAAAAAATTTTGGTCGATCTCGAGATTTTTGGGTGAAAATCCAAAATCTGAAAAGTGGAATCGGTAGAGCTCAAGGGAAATAAGAAAACGTGAAAAACAGATATGCAAAATATTTATTCTAGGCTGAGATATAGGCCCAAAGTTAGGGGTGTTGGCTTATTAGAGCATGCCGGCTTATTAGAGGAAATACGGCATGCATGTTTCATTGATTTTTGTATTCAATTACACATTTGGAAAAGGTGAAAAACGGTTTTAGAGCATAAATTTTTTTGACTTTCTTTGCGTAAATAACAAAAGCAGATAATTATACCTGGTTTTGATTTTAAAAATTCCCATTTTAACCCTTGGTCACAGTGGTAGGTCAAAGTCAAAATAAAGTACAGCCTAAAAATGGTCATTTTATTTGCGCAAATGCAAGTCTAATACTATGTTACTTATGCACCTGGGGTCCCCACATTGATAACATTACTTTTTACACACATAACACTCGATAATCTGGTTCTAAAAATAATAAAAGATGTCATCCCCGTTCAAGAATTGTAGCTACACAACCTTTTAGAATGTAGGTGTTTTTTAAGGATTTTATGAGTTTTCGTTATCCCATATTTGTTTTTCTAACTATTTTTTAACTACTGATCAAAACTGTAAAACTCCTTCGCAATTCACATCAACTGATTTTTGAAATAAACGATGTTGTCGCTTATTTTAGTTATCGACTAAAAAATTTTTGATGTTAAAATAAGCTCTCCTTGATTTTTAATCTGGGGACTCCAGGTCATAAGTATCGAGGACTAGGGTTGTCGAGCGCTTGAAATTTTCGAACCAAGCGCTCGATTAGGCATTCGAAATTCGAAAAGTTTCGAACACTCGATTCGAAATTTTGGCGTTACTAGCGAATATCTTCCCCCTAACAAATTTTTTTTCAAAATCGTGTTTTAACCACTTCTAAGCATAGTGACCGCGATAAGCGAAAATTGGACGGCGTCCCGTCCGCCGTCTTGACGTTTTTCGCCGGCCGTCCGACCGGCCGTCCTTAGATTTTTGCGTTCGGCCGGCCGTCCAACCGGCAGTCCTTCAAAAAAAAAATTTTCGCCGGCCTTCGGCCGGCCGTCCAATATTTCGCCGTCCTCTGAAATTTAGCCCCGGCCGTCTACCGGCCGTCCAAAGTAAATTTTTTTTTGCCGGCCGCCCACCGGCCGTCCAAAGTCAAATTTTTTTCGCCCGTCTTCGACCGGCTGTTCTTATTGCAGTGTGCATGTATTCTGGATTAGTTATCAGTGGTTACACATTTATTATTGACGTTTAAAAGTTTTGGAAGTTTTCAAAATTGTTATTGCGATATACTACTTATCACCTTGCAGTCAATTTTTTCCCCACCGTCCGATCTGCCGGCCGTCTTTATTTTTTTCACCGGCCGTCCACCGTCCCGTCCTGACTTTTCACGACCGGCCGTCCGACCGGCCGTCTTTTCGAAAAAAAATAATCACCGGCCGTCCGCCGGCCGTCCTTTAAAAAAAAAATTTCGCCGGCCTGCGGCCGGCCGTCTAATTTTTTATTTTTGGACGGCGGCCGTCCGACCGTCTCACTTTTCGGCGCCGTCCGGACGGAGACGGGGACGGGACGGGCCCGGAGGACGGCGCGGTCACTATGCACACCACTATTCCGAATAGCCTTCAATTCACCTATTTCACTAACTGCGCAGCGGACCTGAAAAATATCTGCGTGCGGTATCCAAGGATATAGACCACCTGACTTTTTTTTAACAAAAATTATTGAACAAATTTGTTTTAACATAAAAGGTGACCCAGTTCTTGTCGTGCAACACAAAATTTTGCCATATTGCAATTTCGCCGCTTATTTGATCATGCATTTATGTTAAATCTTTTTTTTACCAAGTCAATTTGACTTAGTTACTTTGTGTGATTATGGAGCATTTCAACGATCAATCTGCGCACGATCAAAACAAGAAGAAATTCGACAGTCATCTCTTTTTGATGTAATTTTGCGCTTTTTCGTATCATTCTTAATGCAGGCTTTTAATGATACTGGATTGGGGAATAATTATCGAGCCCTTAAGTTTGAACTTGTAGACTCATGTCTGCATAACACTAAAATTTGGGTTTGCCTTAAATTTAGCCGGTCAAGCCGTGCCTTACTCCAAAAAATCACAAAAAAATCAAGGCGAAAAACACCGAATTCTGGTATGCTGCAACGAAAGTGCTTGAAACGGATCTTAACAAGGTTAAACTAGCATACCACCATCTATTCCTGACCAAGAAGAAATTGAAGAATATTATGAAAACTCTGTCGATTATCTCTTATTTCTTCTTTTGTTTAATTCACTAATTCTAACAACTGAAATAATCATTAAAAATATTTTAGTCTAAACCAATTTCCGACATAATTTCAGTGCTAGTTTTTTATTGCAAAAATATTTTATTTATATTTTACAAAAACACATTTCAAGAATTAATATATTTAACAGCATTATATTTTTATGTCACAAAATTTTTTACGAAAAAACAAAAGTATGAAGCTATGACAAATTTCAGTCTTATCCCATAAAAAGGATGACTGAGGGCGGGGGCGCGGATTGCCTTATTTCCCTGTGTTTTTTTTGCATTTTTTAATCAGTCGAGTATATTAATTCGCATAAAAAACTCAAACTCAAGTTCACAGCCAAACCTCAAACCTGTTTTTTTAATTTGGAAAACATGTTCGAGTCCGTTCCAAGCTTAAGAAAAAACAGCAGTAGGCCAAGGCAGCCCACCCTCTTTGCGGGATAAAGCTCGCATTTTTTATTGAATGTAAATGTGTGGTAAGTTAAAAGTGTAATAATTGAATAAGTTATCCATGAACAAAAAAAATATTACAAATGTGAACAAGTTAATTGATAAAGTAGAAAAAAGAGTTTAAATGGAACTAATTTTTAAAGTGGGTACGAGTACGATTACAAAATATGATAGCGTAAAAGCGAGTACGAGTAGGACTACGATGTATGATAGCGTAAAAGCGGGTACGAGTAGGACTACGATGTATGATAGCGTAAAAGCGGGTACGAGTAGGACTACGATGTATGCGTATACTAGGTACTACGATTATGTATACTTTGAGGTACATTGACCACCTGTGAAGTACCCCAACCTTCGAAAAACCAGTTTTCGCTCTTCACATACGGTTCTACCGTATCGGCGCCTACTTTCAATGCCTTTTGAGGTTGAATAGCGTGGTTAGTTTGGCTTTTCGAGATGATAAAAATTCTGTGGACGGATTGACTTGTGGACGGATTGCCCGGTGGACGGATTGACCTGTGGACGGATTGACCTGTGGACGGATTGCCTGGTGGACGGATTGACCTGTGGACGGATTAGTGTTGACAGTAAATCGATTCCGGAAATGATTCCAATCGATTTCTCGACATTTTTAGCCCCAAAACGCAGATAGTTCAACTATATCACTGAGAAATCGGGTAGAACATCGATGACTTTGCAGTCAAAATTTGACGACTGCACAGTCAGCTTCACTATTCGCTAGTAAGGTCGAAATTTTTAATCGCTTGTTTAGAAAACTCGGACTCTTTTATGCAGGTTCGCCGCCATGATAGTGAAAATAAAGACGGTCTTGAAAGAAACGCCTTTTGACAAGTATTTGCATGAAATTCAAAAACATAATTCAAAATTTTTTCCGAATTATGTTTTCGAGAGAATAATTTGTCTTTTTTTCAAGCGCTTGAAATTCGAAATTTCCGCCTAAAATTCGAGAAGAGCGAAAAGTTTGAAAGCAAGCGTTCAACTAGAAGGCCCTATAGAAGACCACCTATAACTAATAAAGGATTATGGGGGTATCCTGCATTAGATTTGAATTCGGACAAATAAAATGATTATTTCCAGACATCACTTTATTTCGACTTCGACCTCCCACTTTGAACAAGGGGTCAAAGAGCGGTCGTGATCATGATTAGTAGGTGCCTCTGTGGGATAATGAGGTGGATGGCGCAAGAAAACTCACACATATTCAACAACATTGACCATTATTCTTCGCTCAAAATCCATTCCAATCTCGACAAGTCTCTGAGCATAACATGATTAATGTTATACGGTACTATACGGTACTAGTTCGGTTTACACCCCCACCCCAAAAGTTTTGAAAAGTGACATAAGGACACGTCCGGAGCTACTTTTTTTCTGCTCAATACGATACAGAAACGTTTCCTAACAGTTAGTAATCAAAAAAATTAAACTTTGGAAAAAATTTTGACTTCAACTTTTCAAAGATAGATGGTCTTTTTAAGGTATTTTAGGGTCATTTTTCGGTTATTCATTAAATTTTAGGCTTAGGCAAGGGTAGTCCAGCGTATGTTAGGACGGACTCAAACATATTTTTTAACTAAAAAAAGTAATGAAAACACATTTGAGGCCGTCTTAACATACGCTGGCCTACCCTTGCCTAAGCCTAAATATGGTGAATATTTAAAAAATGACCCTAAAATACCCTGAAAAGACCATTACCTTTGAATAGTTGGAGTCAAAAATTTTCAGAAAATCAGAAACTATTTGGAAATGTTTTTTGCATTGTATTAATCAGAAAAAAAAAGTATTTCAGGACGTGTTTTAAGGTCACTTTTCAAAAATTTAAGGGTGGCGTTAAACCGAACTAGTACCATTAATACTACAGTCAAACCTCGTTACAGTGCCACCTCTGGGGACCGAAAAACATTCGTACTATAACGAGACTCGTACTATATCGGGACCCGCACTATGGAGACTTTTTAATACTTTTGACCAAATGGGTCGAACTCAAGGTCGCACTATATCGAGTTTCGCACTATATGGGGATCGCACTATAATGAGGTTCGACTGTATATTTTCTATAATAATTAATTACTCTCTAATAACAACTCATCAAACCGGGGTAAAAAGTGGCAGTACCGCACCCACAAAATTCTGACGGGGCGTTGGTGATCATCAAAAATTTCGATGCTAATTTATCCAGTTTTTGATCACTTTCACCATCTAAAAACATTTTTTAATTTTAAAGAAATTTTTTAAGGCACGTTTAAAAATGTGAAAAATTTACAAAAAATATGAAAATTTCAATCTTGACGAGGTTGCATTGATCAACCAACTTTGCTAACAGGGCGGGGGGAGGTGATGGTGTTTGGTGGTTAACTTGAGATCTTGATTAGTTAAGCGCCGGGTAGTGGGAAAGAAAATGGAGCTGTAAATCGTTCACATCAAATTTTCTTTTATAGAAAGTAAGCTGGTTAAATTCTGACCTCATAAGATATGGGTCAAGTAGCTTGGTATTATAAAAATTGAGCTTAAATTTGAATTTTAAAATCAAAATTAAGCGCCAAGTATGTTCAAATTTTACCATAGTTGTATAAGAGACGATATATAAGAGACCGTGATTTTCCCTTGAACGATATAACGATACGATATTTTTGGGACAAATTTTCAACGATACGATATGAATTTTGGGAACGATATATCGTAACGATATTTTACCTTAAATTTGGCGAACGATATATAATAAACCCAAAAAATCGCGCAGCCTCCCAGAGATATCTACAGTACCACGTTGAAACTACGCCATCCCGTCCGATCTGTCCATCACCTCCCCCGCCCTTTGCCTGCCAATTCAAATTTTGGAAAGCATTGTCCTTAGAGGCAGTGCATATATTTTTTCAAATAACCAAAACATATTCCTATCATAGCTCGGCTCCAATGCAGATAGAAAGTCGAATGTCGAAGTCGGAGGTTGGCATAGACCGTATATTTCCTCTGATAGAGCGGTAGCACTAACTAAGTATTTCTCAAAGCGAATCATTTTGTATCGAGTGTGTGCCGCTCTTTAGAGAAAATACGGTAAGTAAAGTTGCTCGTAGTGCTCGGTCACTTGATGTTTGACTCAATTTACGTATACCAAAGAGTTTTTAATCTCTAACCTTTCGATATGACAATAAACCCACCAAGCTGTAGAATAGCGAAAACAATGAATAGTCGAAAGTCGACTTTCAATTCGATTCTAATCGAATCCTAAAAGGTTTCTATCTGAGCCAAGCCTCTACTGAGTGTTTGATCAAATTTTGGAAAGCTAGGCCTCAGGCTTGGTGTTGTAAGCATTGAGGGGTTGAGTGTTGATACTTCAATTTCTTTTTCTGCCTATTTGAGCATTGATTTGCTGTATCTGGTGTATTTTCTAATATTTTCTTTCTGCAATGATTGTAAGCTGTAGTCGTACTTGCCCTTGAAGGGCTTGCTGGGTTTGCTGAAAATCAGGCACTCTAACTCAAAATAACTACAGTTGAACCTTGATTTGACGACACTCCGAAAAGCTTATTCTTCAACTGGCTCGAACACTTTTTAACCCCTATTTTTGTCATTTTTTCCACTTTTATTTTTTGCCGTCGTTAAATCGAGCTTCCACTGTATTTCTAAAAGCAAAGCTATGGAAAAATTTTGGATTGTACTACATATGTAGTCAAAATATTCAAGAAGATATACATTATTAGGTTATGAACCTAAAAATAGGTTGCTTTTGTTGAATTTTAATCAAAAATATCCACACTATACAATATTTCATGAAATCAGTTTATTCCAAAAATCAAAAATGTTTTTGGCTTACAACACCCGAGATTCCCAGGACGTCTCCGATCCAAGTACTAGTCGAGCCCAACGTTGCTTGACATTGCCAGATCGGACGGGATGGCGTACTTTCAACGTGGTATGGTCGTAAGCGAGGAGAAGGGAGGAAGACTGAGACATATATTCTCTTCTATGCTCTATTTCTGTGTCTACTTCTCATTGAATAACTAGGCGGCGCACACCATTTCTTCATTGCATTGCACTTTAGAGAAAAAGGTGTTCCAAGCTAACTTTTTTGGTTTAATTACCCAAATTTGAGGTACTTGAATGTTTCCGCCCAAATAAGCGGTGGAATTGGCAAATTTTGGAAAGCATTGTCCTTAGAGGCAGTGCATATATTTTTTCAAATAACCAAAACATATTCCTATCATAGCTCGGCTCCAATGAAGATAGAAAGTCGAAGTCGGAGGTTAGAAGTTGGAAGTTGTGAGTCGGTAGTTCGATTCTAAATTTTATATCGGAAGCGTATTTTTTCGGCGGAAAGGACTTTGAGAATAGACAAAATCTTTTCTCATTCAAAGTTAGGTTATTTTGATTATAGAATGAGGAGGAATAATTGGATTGTTATTGCAAAACAATTGGTTGACATAGACCGTATATTTGCTCTGATAGAGCGGTAGCACTAACTAAGTATTTCTAAGTAAAGTTAAGTAAACTAAGTAAAGTTGCTCGTAGTGCTCGGTCACTTGAAGTTTGACTTAATTTACGTATACCAAAGAGTTTTTAATCTCTGATCTTGCGATAAGACAATAAACCCAGCAAGCTGTAGAAAAAAATGTTTCTACACAAGTCACCAATCGGTTTCTACACAGTCCGCTGACAATCATAAATGGTTGGCCGCTACCCGGGATCGAACTCTCAATATGAAACTTGGGTTGTCGAACAACCTACCCACTACACCACCACGACTCACTGGACACACAGGCGAATTTCGTCATCGGCAAAATTTTTGTGTCTGTCTAGAGACACCATTTTGAAGTTAGAGAAGCAGACACAGTGTCAGGTTAGAGACGTAGAGACTGTGCTATGTCCAAAATCTTGTTCTAAGACTACTGATATCAGCTTTCCAATGAGCTATTAAGCTCTGCCGAATAATTTTAAAAATATAGAAATTCAAGCCTTTGACTATGATAACACTTTGAAAAAATGTGACCGTTTTTTTGTGTCACCGTGTCCTGACTAAGTAGATAACAACTCTATTGTCAATCGTTTTTTTCATAATTTTTTACTGTGAGAATTCAGAAAAAATTCAAAAACTTCGTCATTTACTAATCGTAATTTTTTTATTTAAACTTCCAGTGTTAATACAATCCTGCATGGTCGGAAAAGTCTTGCATAGGTGGTTTAAAACAGTAGCATTCCAGAAGTTTCAATGCTGTCGGAGCTAATCTTTTTCTCATTTGGGGACTATTGAAAATGTACAGGTAGAATAAACAGGCGTGATGTGTGTACAGCAAAACATGAGCCATGAAGCTTAAGCGCTGCATCAATTCACTCTAAATCTTGTAGAATAAGATCAGAACTGAAACTTCTACTACAAATTTACCTGATCGTTGATGTGAAAGAACTGAATGCCTATTCTGTACAAGTAATTTGGCAGATTAAGGGCTATAAAAACAGTTGTCACAATCAACAAGCTCCTGGTCAGCTGGAGATCGGTGTAACGCAGACTATGTCTTCTTTTTCTGCCTGCTGCTTCCTGCTGCAGTTCTATTCTGGATATGGACAATCGACTACCCATTCGGCAAAGACTAGCTCTAAAATGGTGACTTTAGAAATTTTTGAGTAGTGTTTTTATGTTAATTAACTAACTTAGAAATTTTAGTAGATTTAATAATATGTGATGGCCCTGTGGAGTAGACTGTGTCCGCAGTATTGAACGACACGGTTGGTGAGGTGGGAATCTGTTTCATGTGAGCTCTTAGCTTGAGAATTACAAAGAAGTTGGAGATGATTATGAAAGCTGAAGGGATTATCATGCAGATTATTGTCTCAATCAAGCTGAATGTCTAAAATAAGTGAAAATAAGTAATTTTAAAAATAAGATTTTCATTCTAAGATTTTAAAGAACCGTGGTTTTGGACAATGGCACAAGGACCATAGAATAACAGGACACCAAAGGACCATGGCATGTCCGAAATTCCTCTTTCGTCACTCACTGTACTCTTTCAAGTGTATAACGAAATAACACGAAAGAGTAAAGTACGAGACGAAAGAGAACTGTTTCCTGCCAATTCAAATTTTGAACATGCAGCTTTTAGGAAAAAAATAATTTTTTAATAAGGTGTAACTGAAGGACGGCGTCAAAGGTCTTAATTTCAGCATTAAATTTTAATTTGTCTTTTTTTTATGAATTCTTGTTATAATTTTTTTTTAATTTGAAGAATCTACTTGAAGATGCTAAAAAGGATAACATTATCAGTTTCTTTTAGAACATTCACGGTAGCTGCGAAAATAGTTTTTTGAAATTATTTAGTTTGTGTTAACGTTTGATAAGTTAGTTAACCCACATTATAGACTTCTTCATATTGAGGTTTAATATCACAACCACCATAGAGATTAATTTCTGCTACAAATAGAATCCACATATTGCAAAGACCGGAGGCGATTAACAAGAAGATCACATGCCTTTTTGCATTGACTAAAGAGCGGCGAAAACTGCAAAACAGACTTATAATTTACACCAGTTTAATTTAACAGAAAATCACTTACGAGACCCTATAAAGAAGGGTTAATCTCTCAAAGCCGACACAAACAATCAACCAAACCGACGCGAAATCACAGAAATGAGCAAGAAAAGTGGCACATTTGCAAAGGATCATGGAGTGCTGCTCACTGTGCTCCTTCATAAAACCCTGTACAAAAGCCTTTTGAATTATAAGACCAAAATCGTATTAAAAATTGTAGGTTTGTATGGTTCAAAATAAACGTTTTAGGGTTTCTTATAGTCTTTAACTTGTTTTTTCCCATAAATATTTGTAGTTAAGAAAGTTTCGACTGTAAATAGTTTGAGCGCAAGGAAGAAATTTAAAACAATATTTTCAGATAACAAATTTTTACAGTTCATTTTTGCTCTAAAATAGATAATAAAGCAGAGCTTTTAAGGTTCTTAATTTAAAAGGTAAAGAAAAACTGGAAAATTTTCAAACTCAAAACTAAAAAATTGAGTTTCGGGTAAAATATTATCGACAAGGAACCACAGGCGCCTATCGGCGCCTCTATAGTATTATATATAGTATTTCGAAATTTCAATGAGGGGCTATGACTTCATTCATAAAAATAGGTATATCCCCTATTAGAACTCATTTTTTTTAGCCTGTTCTTTTTTTAAAACGAAAGCTGACATTGTGGGGAACACGATGGTATTAGCGACAAAAGTGATTTCGCTATCTACGACCCGTTCTGGCCTTCGAAGTAAAAAAGCGTTACCCACCCACCCACACATGCCAAATACTATATAAGATACGAAAAACAACATCCCGTTTAAATTCATGTGAAATTATTGGCATGTTTAAATTTTTGACCCTATCCCTTAATGGGTACAGTCGAGTCTCGATATAGTGATCACTCCCACTATAGTGATTACTTAGCTTTGACTTGGTTGGTTTATAAAGAAATAAAGGTAAGATGAATCTCTATATAGTGATCACTTGCGGTTGACCCATCAGTCAAAACAACACTCTATATAGTTATCATTGCTAATTTTAAGGCTAAAATGGCTAAAGTACACTATTTGCCCAGCCTAAAAAGTGCCTTTTTCAAGGTCTCAGCATTTTTTAGGCCTGAAAACGATAAAAAAATTATAAGTAGGACATTTTTTGAAAAAAAATTTTTTTGTTTGCCTTGGTCGCCTCTATGGTTTTTTAGCTTTTTAGCTTGGTCCACTTGTTGTTTTTGTGTAATTGGTTTGGTTTGGTTTTAAGCAAGAGTTGACCAGCGTATGGACTTAAGCATATTTTAGATTCATGCTCTAGTCTTTCTTAGCATATGCTGGCCAACCCTTGCCTAAATCCAGTGTTAAAAAATCACAAAGAAATAACAGGTGGACTAATACGAAAAAATGAACTGGTATAGGGCCCGTATTTTTTAAAGTCACTTAATTTCGCAGAAATGTTTGTCTTCTCTTACGAATACAGTGATAAATAATAATAAAATAACAATACTTAACAAAACAATGCCATTGGGATTCTCACCCCTATTTGACTTGGCTTCCCAGTTGTTTTTCAAGTTTAGCAATGGTAGGCCAGCTTATGTTCGCATGAATTTAAACATGTTTTTGTTACTTTTTTAAACTATGAGAAACATATTTGAGTCGATTATTGTTATTATTATTTCCAAAAATCATTTTTTTGGGTCAGAAAATGCCCAAGAACACTTTTTTTTATCGTTTTTAACGCATAAAAATTACTTAGGAGTGGTTAAAACACGATTTTGAAAAAAATCGTTGGGGGGGGGCGGTATTCGCTAGTAGCGCCGAAAATCATTTTGACTTTTGAAAAAAATGGAGCATTTAGATCTTACATAGCGCCAGGAGGGGGGTAGCCAGGAGCATTGTCTCCAAAAATAACACTTAACACTTTGCATTTAACACTTAACACATACCTTTTTCGTATATTCTGTTTTCTTATCTCAGATGTTTTCACACCGTTTTGTAGCTGAGATTTTTCTCTATCGGTTGAGTGGCCTTGAGTGGCAAGTGTTTAAATAATGAATCGCATTAAAGCAGAAAACTCTCGCACAGTCAACCCTCGCTGTGCGAAAGTCAAAACCCTCGGGACCGGCCTTGGGGTGTCAATATAGTAAGGTTGTCATAGCGGGTGTTTTCGTACAACTTTTTGAAAAGTGTCACTATATCGAAGGTTTTGCAAACGGTAATACAGTCAACTGTAGATTTAATGTACACGTCAAAAGTTCGTTACCGCCCAAGTCTAACATCTTTTTAACCCATTTTGAAGCCTTTTGACAGCTATGATGCGTTATTATAGTCTGAAATTTTGCAAGGATTCCAATTTTGCTAGTCGAAAGCTGGTCGAGGAAGCGCTATAGTTTTGCCATTTATACTCGCAGCGGAATTAACGTACACATTTTTTGGAACTAAATCGAGGGTTATTGGCCTAAATAGCAAAAGTATAGTGTTTTCTCAGAAATAACCGAAATTAATAAATTTGGTTAAGCCATTCATGTGAATAATGCCGAAAAACTGCACTAAAATTGCAAATATTAATCACAACTGTAATACAGTTCTGAATCAGTGCTGTAAATCTCGGCACCGGCTAAACTTCAGGCACCTATTTCTAGCAGTTTTAATATTACCCAGCCCGGTGCCGCTATGTAGAAAAGTTTAAAGGATTAATTTTTTTATTCCTAGCCCGGTGCCGATGCCTGAGCTACCTAATAATCCGCGGCACTGAGCTGGGTAATATTAAAAACTGCTAGAAATAGGGGCCTGAAGTTTAGCTGGTGCCGAGCTGTTAGCACTGTTCTGAACACATTACTGGTTTGAACATTGGCAATGAAAACAAAGAAAAAACCACGTAATTGATATCGAAGAAATCTACGGAAAGCTTAAAATTATTTTTAAAAAGAAATTTCACTAAAAGTAACAACTTTAATCAACAAAACTTGATATGTGTCACAATAGCGAGGGTATTTTGTAACTCTGGCAGGTCAGTTGTAAAAGTTACTCAATTTTAGGAATTTGATGGTCTACCAAAACTAGGGTGCTTTGAAAATTCATAGAATAAAAAAAGTGTGTGACTTTTGCGGGCAGGCAGCAGGGCAATCTGTTTTCAAAAAGGTTAATTAAATTTCATTATATCTGAAACTGCGGGTGTTTTGGTACTGAGGTTGAATTTTGTTCCAGCTTTTTTGCAGCAATTTTGGTTAGCGCGAACAAATACGAGCAGCTCTTGTGACCGTTATTCCGATAAAATAAACATCGAGGACAATTTACCTCCATACTTGCATGAATACAATTCGTAAGCTTTAATTTTACTCTTTTTATATATTTTTACTATTGCAAATACCAACCTCTTCTACCCAAAAAGAAAGTAAAGAAATCAGAAATAGGCTGCTCATAAGGGAAAGGGTGAGAAGATAGGCACTTGAGGGCAACTTCTTAAATATTCGGTTTGACCTTAATGTGAACTGAGCATTACTTCCTTGTTGAGCACAAATTACCTACCTTATCAATATCCAAACCATACAATTACCAGTTAGCCCGAAAAAGCAACAAATTGGCATGTAGGATAGGTAAAGCATTGCTACGAAACTCTGCTCCTCCATTTGCATGTAATCACTGGCTGCTATATCAGTGTAGTCGATGGCATAGACATTGTTAGGCACTCTACTACTGCTGCTCACTGCACTACTCATAATGGTGCTCATGTTGTTAGAATTTAAACTATTAGCCATAGACTCAAAACTAGAAGAGGAGATAGCAGATGAACCCGTAGAAATATTAAGCTCAGATACTGGAAAGAACTTGGCAATCGCCATGCCGAAAACAACTAAACAACAAATTATTTTGTAAGAGGGTGTTTTTTAATGTCTTAAGCACGGCCTGTCAAATTGGTAAAAATCGAAAATAGGAGTTTTCATGGCAGTACCCAAAATTTAAAACATATAAGAATTAGGAAAAAAGGACTAAAAATTTAAAACGAGGCCAACCCTACTATTTAAGTCAAAAAAAAGGTTATGGAAAAATGACACAAATGTTTCTTCGGAAAAAATATTTTACATTTATTTATAATAAACCCCTGAAGAATATGTCATTAGAAAGCTAATTTCCAGCGTTTTCTAATGAGTTATAGAAGTCGTGCGTGAGTGCATAGAATATTCGAGTACCAGCTGATTTTCTAAGCATACCCAAGTCCCATTTGACGCCATTCGGAAATTGGTAAAAATCTCGAGCTAAACCTTTTTTAAAAAACGATTTGCAGATTCGGATTTTCCATGAAATTCTCCACCAGAACCAGTCGGTCTCACCGTCAGGCCTAGGCGTGTTAATGATCTGATCGCAAATTATGGATTTTTTTAAGCATCAAAACCGCTCAGCAATATACTGTTTATTAAACAGAGTTAGAGTTCGCGATTGGGCAGGTCAGAATTCCAGTCCGATGGCGTTAATCACTCAGAATTCCAAGATTTTGGTGGTTTGAGAATTGAGAATTTTAACATAAGATTTTCCACAAATTTACGTCTAAAAATAAAATTGAAACGCATTCAAAAATGACACAAAAGTGGCCAAACGCCTTACGTATGGCGTTTGGCCAGATGTGTCATTTGACACAAAAGCCTACGCACCAAACTAACAGTCCATTTGAACTTTACAATACTATGCTAAATATTTTGAGTATAAAAACACCTTCTAAGAAACTCAATTGTAGTCAAAATATGTGTGTTCACATTGCACAAGTCATTAGATATCAAAATTTGTAGTTGCTAATACATAAGTATGTTCGCCAAAAGTAATGGCCTAATTGATTTTCCTTCTCCCCAAGTTTTTTTAAACCAACACTAACTTCCTCTTACTCAACAACCGATTCTAAGTAAATTGCGTAAAATTAAATCTGTGTCTTTTTGTCAGCTAACCACATTGAAGCTAAACTCTCAAAACAATTCTTAGTGCTCTTAATAAATGTCGCGCTATATATGGCGAAAAGTGTTTAGGCTTTGGACACGAGTGAGAACATATTAGTGAGAGGATTTTGCAAAAAACGATTTCCGGTTGAGCCTTCTGCTCTTGCTTTTAATTTGGAAACGAAATTAAAGATTATCAAAAATGTAAAGGCTATATTTATTAACCAATTTTTATTTTTGGTAACACTATAGAATGCTTCCTCCCACAGCCAGTGCAAAATTTACTTTTACCGAAGTGGGAGGGACCCGTCTCAAATTGATTCTAGTGCTCTGAAACGGCACGGAAATACTTTGGTTTCTAAAAAATCGAAAAAAAATTTTTTTGGCCCCTTGGCCCCAAAAATTTAGAAAAATTTTAAAAAATCTTGTTTAAATTCTCGCCAAAACATTTTTAAAAGAAATAGGGGCTGGATTGGTAGGGGAAGGGAATAATAGGGGGCTATTTTATAGCAAAATGTAAAAAAATTAATTGTTTGATTATTTTGGCTGTCTTACCATGTTTTTCACCACGGGCCGTGTCAAAAAGAGTCTCTATATGCATTTTATGATCATGAGTACTTCTCGAAATCGTGTCTAAGGTAAGTGAGTCCGCGCATCTATAACTCTCAAGCTTCCTGCGCCCCCGAAGGGGGCTTGGGGTTGAGTTGCGCACACCCACATACCTTAGACACAATTCACTCGAAAGTGACTCTGGATGCATGAAAAACATGCATACCAGAGTTTTTTTATGCGGCAAGCTCCAATTAACAAAATTATTTTAAAATTTCTAAACTCACTTTCGAGTGATTTGTGTCTGAGGTATGTCGACCCCAATCTCAACCCCAAGCCATCAAGCTCCTTGCGCCCCCCTCGGATGTATAGAGACAGTCTTGGTGGGTTAGAGATGCGCGGACTCACTTACCTTAGACACGATTCCGAGAAGATCTCTTGATCATATGCACATAGAGTTTTGTTTTTACACGGCCCATGTTGAAAAACATGGCAAGAGAGCCAAAATATTGAAACAATAAATTTTTTACGTTTTACTATAAAAATCGCCTTTTTTATTCCCTTCCCCTACCAATACAGCTTTTATTCCCTTAAAAAATGTTTTGGCGCCAATTTAAAAATAAATTTTTATTTGAAATTTTTTAGATTTTTCACCTTGGGGGAGCAAGGCAAACCAAAATAAAATTTTGGTTTTTCAGAAACCAAAGAGTTTCCGTGCCGTTTCAGGGCACGAGAATCAATATGAGATGGATCCCTCTCTCTTCGGGGAAAGTGAATTTTGCGCTGGCTGTGGGGGGTGGGTGTTAGGGAGATCATTCTATAGTAGAATGTATGCATATGTATAGAATTCTATACTATATATATATATCTACCATTCATGCCTTATTTCCCTTACATGGCCTTTTTCTATCTTTGTTCTCTATTTTCTATCCTATTCTTGTCATTAAGTTCCTTGCCTACTTTTTCAAGACAGCGAGTAGGCAACTTACCGCTGAGACGGCAGCTAAGACAGTAAGCCACAGTTTGAGTGGTAGGTTGCGCGAAGTAAACCAAAAGGAAAAGCCATAACACAAAAATTTTAAAGAGATACGTGAGGAAAATACGGCATGAACGGTTTAGTCAACTTTTATGTTTTTCATGACATTTTTCAAAAGATATTTCAATTCTCATAACATTTTCGGATTCTGCGTAAAAAGTTAGCCAACGGATGTATTAGCAGGTGAGCTATTACAAATCGAAGATGCGGTTAAAAAAAGAAAACAACAATGGTCAAAAATCCCACACAACATGCACCCCTCCTTTGAAGGTCGTGTAACAAAACCAAAAAAATCAACAGGTGGACTAAGGCTAAAAACAAACCTAATTCTAGGATAGAACCAAAAAATTTATAAACGTTTTTTGTGAACTTAAAATTTTTAAAAAGAATATTAAAAAAGCTAAATTGCAATAACAGGCGACTGCTTTTTTATTATTAAAGAGCCAACTTTTTTCTTGCAAAATATTAAATCGGCATGGCGAGATCTGCGAGACCTCTAGGCTGTTTGCGCATAACATTTGCGTCCAGATTTTGGTGGACCTACGCTTGCGGACGCACATTTGCAGAAGGGTGCATGTGGACATATAACATTTGCGGAGACGACTGTTGCAGTTGTATCAGAAAATGTTTATCCGCAGATCTCGCCATGCCATTTAATCATATTCCAAAGAGAGATGTCTTTAAATTCTTACAGGAACGGATTGTACTTAAAAACCTGTAATAATTTTTTCAGAACAGTAATTTATCTGAAAACATAAATTAAGATGTGCAGAATCTACCGCAGAAAATATTTGCTTACCTAATTAACAAAAAACTGTATTTACTAAAACAAATTCACGTCTCAATTGTAATGAGTAAGAGAAAAATATTATATTATTATCAAGAAAAATGGCATTAGTAATATTAATGGGAAAAACCAAAAGAAGAAAATATAAATAATTTACTGTAAACTTTAAAAGCAGTGAAAAGTAAGCGCAAGTAATTTTTTACCACCTTTTTATTGAGTAAAAGCTTTTAGACGAATTGGATTTTTTTTTTGCTTGCAAAAAATGACTGTTATACAGCAAATTTCAGGTATAAAACATTTTAAAAAATTAAAAATGGTACTTGTGAACCAGAGCTCCGCAACACTTTTCTTATTTTGCATGCTTCTCCCATTTTAGCTTAGACACAGGTAGGTCAGCACATGTTAGAGGATTTATTTATTTACCTTAATTACCAGGGTATTGATCTCAAAATTTTTAAAAAAGGACATTTGGGTAAAAACCATTTTGAAAGAAAGGGGGCATTTTATCAGCATAGACCAGCATCGAGACCAGTGCTTGTTGTCCTTTCGAGGCGAAAAAATATATTTTGACAAGAATTTTAAAAGTAAAAAAAAAGATCTGGAATCCCAAAAAGGACAAACCTTTAAAAAAAACTGGAATACCAAAAAGAACAAATCTTTAAAAAAAACCTCGCATGAGTTCCCTTACAGGGTGTGTCAAAAATTGGGTAAGGTTGGCCCTTACTCAGTCGATTTTAAACTTTCGAGGAACCCTTACCCTCAGAAATCGCAAAATTTACCAAAGATTCTGTACAACAGTAGGTAAAAATTGCAAAAACCTAAAAACAACTTGAAATTTGCGAAGTGGTCAAGTAGTTATGCACTGCTTCCAAATTCAGAACATAAAAAAATGCTTCAATGTTTATATAAAATTACTTGTTTTTGAAAAAAGTAGCAGTTGCTATGAAGAGGAAGCCAAAAAGCAGGGTTTAAGAAGGCAAAACAGAACTTTTCTAATAATAAATTTTTAATTTGCTCTTGCTATTTTAGGATTGTTTCACAAAATGTGAACACGCTAGTAGATACAAAAGTATACATTTATAGTTTAACAAAAATTGAGGGAAATAATTTTAGTAAAGTTAAGCCTTTAAATATTTGTAAATAATAAGAAAAGTGTTTGTATGAGTAAAAAGGAGTATTTAGCAGAGGCACATGAAATTGAGACTTTTTACTTTTGCTAGTAAACAAATTAGAGCTTACGGAACAAGAGGGACGAGAGTGTAAAAGTTGTTAGTCAAGTATTAACAAGTGTTTTTAATTTTGATCTGATGCGTTTTTCGTCGGGTACATTCACGATAATATCGTTTGGTGTAAAAAAAGTAAGTGGTTAAAAAGAAAATTAACTGAGCTACGAAACATCCCATTTTCCAGTAAAAAGACCCTCCCCCCTAAAGTTTGTCCTTTTTTAAGTTCTCTTAAGTACACTAGAAAGTTGATTTGTGGCGCTATTTTGTCTTAAACCTGACGCCTAATTTTCAAATTTGGATTTTCTACCTTATTTAATAATTAAACTATCAATAAGCCCAACATATCAGCTTTAAAATGAGTTACAACAATTAGCTGTACAACTTCAAAAATTAAAATATTTACGTATGGCAATGGAGGAACCCGAACCAAAAACTTACTTACTTTCTCTTAATACGTATATTTCATAATTTATGAAATTT
Source organism: Ditylenchus weischeri (assembly GCA_029231635.1). NCBI lineage: Eukaryota > Metazoa > Nematoda > Chromadorea > Rhabditida > Anguinidae > Ditylenchus > Ditylenchus weischeri. The sequence continues at coordinate 433,430 of JAMRYI010000003.1, forward strand.
TACAGCTGAGTGTTGTAACTCATTAAGAAGCTGGGATCCGGGGCTACATGATGGTGTGATATTAAAATAAATTATGTTAAAATAAGGTAGAAAATACAAATTTAAAAATTAGGCGATAATTCAAGACAAAAGGTATCAAAAGGACAAATATTATCGAGCGTGGACTTTATTTTAGTTGCCTTCTGACAAGAGAGTTATTTAGAATATTCAAGATAACTTTGTAAATCTTGGGACGGAGAAAGCTTACCAAACAAAAAATATGGTTGAAAAAGTCCTAAAAAACATTTGTCTGCCAATTTCGTAAGATATAATCATCAAAAAATGATAACATTTGCTAAAGGCTTTTCATTTACGAAGGAGTTATTAACGATGCAAGCTTAAGCACTGCAATTGCGCTGGAGGCAGGCAGTGCTAAGCTGTCTCTTATAATCTAGCAATTTGCCAGGGCTTTCAAACATGATAATTTGGCTTTTTGTTCTACACATTTGTGGACCAAAAGCCATGTCTTTTAGCTGGCTGACTTGCTTCAAAACTTGCTTTAAAAAACTGGAGCATGGTTCTGACGTTTTTATAAAAAGGCATATTTTATTTTAAAAAGTCATATTAATACACGACAAAGGGAAGGTTTAATTTTGAAATAAAAATTTAGGTTGGAATTGAATTTATAAAGCAATTTACACTCTTTTGTCTTTAGAAAAGTGTTTTTTAAGCAGAAACCACAGGGGAATGCCAATTGAAAAAGGAAAAAACCACTCTTAGAACTCAGTTTCTTCTTTGGAATAAAAAAATTTTTAGAATGGTAAATTAACCTATTTGTGTTGCATAATTAGTTCTTTTAAAAGTTTTATTAAAGCTTTTAAGCAAATTTAGCAAAAATTAGCAGGTTTGAAAGCTTGCAAAAAGTAGCAGACAAATTGCTACTTAAGGTAATTTTTTATATGTTTAGCAAATAAGTGACCATTCAATGTGCGTGAGTGCGCGCATCTCTAACTCTCAAGCCCCCTCTCAAGGCTTGGGGGCTTGGTTGCTTGGAGTTGAGATGCGCTCACCTACATACCTTAGACACAAATCACTCGAAAGTGACTCTGGATGCATGGAGAGGGGTTGGGTTGAGATGCGCACACCCACATACCTTAGACACAAATCACTGAAAGTGACTCTGGATGCGTGGAGGGGGTTGGGTTGAGATGCGCTCACCTACATACCTTAGACACAAATCACTCGAAAGTGACTCTGGATGCATGGAGAGGGTTGGGGTTGAGATGCGCACACCCACATACCTTAGACACAAATCACTCGAAAGTGACTCTGGATGCATGGAGGGGGTTGGGTTGAGATGCGCTCACCACATACCTTAGACACAAATCACTCGAAAGTGACTCTGGATGCATGGAGGGGGTTGGGTTGAGATGCGCACACCCACATACCTTAGACACAAATCACTGAAAGTGACTCTGGATGCATGGAGAGGGGTTGGGGTTGAGATGCGCACACCCACATACCTTAGACACAAATCACTCGAAAGTGACTCTGGATGCATGGAGGGGGTTGGGTTGAGATGCGCTCACCTACATACCTTAGACACAAATCACTCGAAAGTGACTCTGGATGCATGGAGGGGGTTGGGTTGAGATGCGCACACCCACATACCTTAGACACAAATCACTCGAAAGTGACTCTGGATGCATGGAGGAGATGCGTACCTTAGACACAAATCACTCGAAAGTGACTCTGGATGCATGGAGAGGGGTTGGGGTTGAGATGCACACACCCACATACCTTAGACACAAATCACTCGAAAGTGACTCTGGATGCATGGAGGGGGTTGGGTTGAGATGCGCTCACCACATACCTTAGACACAAATCACTCGAAAGTGACTCTGGATGCATGGAGGGGTTGGGTTGAGATGCGCACACCCACATACCTTAGACACAAATCACTCGAAAGTGACTCTGGATGCATGGAGGGGGTTTGAGATGCGCACCCACATACCTTAGACACAAATCACTCGAAAGTGACTCTGGATGCATGGAGGGGGTTGGGTTGAGATGCGCACACCCACATACCTTAGACACAAATCACTCGAAAGTGACTCTGGATGCAGGGGGTTGGGTTGAGATGCGCACACCCACATACCTTAGACACAAATCACTCGAAAGTGACTCTGGATGCATGGAGGGGGTTGGGTTGAGATGCGCTCATCCACATACCTTAGACACAAATCACTCGAAAGTGACTCTGGATGCATGGAGGGGGTTGGGTTGAGATGCGCTCACCACATACCTTAGACACAAATCACTCGAAAGTGACTCTGGATGCATGGAGGGGGTTGGGTTGAGATGCGCTCATCCACATACCTTAGACACAAATCACTCGAAAGTGACTCTGGATGCATGGAGGGGGTTGGGTTGAGATGCACCCACATACCTTAGACACAAATCACTCGAAAGTGACTCTGGATGCATGGAGGGGTTGGGTTGAGATGCGCTCCACATACCTTAGACACAAATCACTCGAAAGTGACTCTGGATGCATGGAGGGGGTTGGGTTGAGATGCGCTCACCCACATACCTTAGACACAAATCACTCGAAAGTGACTCTGGATGCATGGAGGGGGTTGGGTTGAGATGCACACACCCACATACCTTAGACACAAATCACTGAAAGTGACTCTGGATGCATGGAGGGGTTGGGTTGAGATGCGCACACCACATACCTTAGACACAAATCACTAAAAGTGACTCTGGATGCATGGAGGGGGTTGGGTTGAGATGCACACACCCACATACCTTAGACACAAATCACTCGAAAGTGACTCTGGATGCATGGAGGGTTGGGTTGAGATGCACACACCCACATACCTTAGACACAAATCACTCGAAAGTGACTCTGGATGCGTGGAGGGGGTTGGGGTTGAGATGCGCTCACCTACATACCTTAGACACAAATCACTCGAAAGTGACTCTGGATGCATGGAGGGGGGTTGGGTTGAGATGCACACACCCACATACCTTAGACACAAATCACTCGAAAGTGACTCTGGATGCATGAAAAAAGCATGCATACTAGAGTTTCTATATGCGATAGACCCCAGTATTCAATATTCAATAGGGTCACTTTTTATATTTCAAATGTAAAAGATAAAAAATTTAAGAAAAAAATAATCAATTTGTGCTTCAATTTTAGCGTCATTTTAACCCTAGTGTTAATTTTATTTTCAATCTTAAAAAAAATACAAACTTATGCTGTTTTGTTCAAATTTCTAGTTGACGTATCTATTGTCTATCATAAAAGACAATATATTTTTTTAAATTTTGCTATTTATCAAACATTCTGTTGCGATATCCGTTAAAGTTTTCGTATAAGTTAATTTCAGCTAAATCATTCTTTTTATTAATAAACATTTATTTATAAAAATTTAGCTACAGGTACTTGAAAATTGCGTAAGGCTCAAAAATTTGCAATTCACTATAAAAAATCTTTCATTTCTCAATAAAATCAACAAGTAGTTGTTGTGGTAGTAGCTGCAGCAGATTTTCCATCAGACACACTCGTACATCCATGGATCCATTGGATCACTCTGGCAGTCTTCTCAATTTGTGATACCGGCTTAGTAACCACTTTGGCTGATTCCAGCTCCTGGTTTTCTTTCATAACACCATTGCAAAGTGTGGTGCCTGCATCTGAGTTACCATTGGTGTTTGCATTTGCCAGACCCAAGGACTGCACTGCAGAAATTGAAGTGAATATTGACGAGGAAGCTACTAAGGAAGAAGAACAATCGTTTTCTTCGTTGGCTAAAGCAGATGGTTCGCTGAAAAATAGTGCACTAGCCTCTTCGGAGGCTTCTGGCACTGGGTTTCGGTGGTTAAGTTGGCATCTGTCCAGCTCTACAAGCAGCTGGAGAGTCTCTTCATTGAGACCCTTAGAGTCGACTGAGGAGATTGAAGAAGAGACAATTGCCTGAAGATTCTTTGGCATGGGCTTTTGGCTGTTTTGTGCAGGTTTGGAATTGGGGGATGGCAAAGCTACTGAAGCATGGCCGTTGGAAGATGGTCCAGATAAGTCTTTAAAGACGGTTACTGTTAGATTAGAAGAAATAGAAGGATGGTGTTGGACTGGAAATGTAGATGAGCCGGAGTTTTCAGGCTTCGACCTGCTAAAAATCGCAAAAAAATTATTAAAAAACCTTTTTATTTTATATAAAAAATTTTAACATCAGTCTGAATTTATCCTTTTGTTGTAAAATTTGGTTTTAGAAACCTAAAAGTGACCAAAATGGGTAAAAAAGTGGCTAACAGTACTGATAAAGTCTCCGGCATGAGCTTTGGTAAGCCCAGGGCTCCGAACTCAAAATTTTTAAATAAAGGACATCTTCGTAAAATAAAGGAAATTTGGTCATTTTTTTGTCAAAAGTGCTATTTTATCCAGTGCTTACTAAGTTTTGAAAAGAAGATTTTGACATAAAATTTCAAAAATTATAAAGATTTCGGGTCTCAACAAACTTTTAAATAAAGGACATTTTGGAGCCCTGGGTTAGCCAGAGTTCGAAATTTATTTAATGTTGAGCAGGAGTGTAAATTTTGAACGTTCTGAGCCAAAGCCACAGACAATGCTCGAGTCTAGCTGCTGTTGCTGTTGACCTCCATTGTGAAATACCCTGTGAGGCAACTGTTGACTCACAGCCAGATCCGACCATTGTGAACCAGGCTTAAGATGACAGACCAGCACTGGTGATCACTGGTAGATTACTTTTCTACAAACCTGTCTTTGTTCCTGTTTTCCCACCTTTGCACTCTTTCCTCAAAATCTTCTCCTCTATCCAATCGACCCACAGCCGGTTGCAATCCACTACCAACCGGTGACATTTGCCTAGATTTCAACTTCCTCAAGCTCATAGGTGCATGTCCTTGAGCAGTGACACTATTAGCACTAGCTGAAAGTAAACTAGATCCAGTGTTGCTCAATCCGCTGCTCATGCCATTTTCCGAGACATGGCCTGAATCTCTGGAGGAGGAGTAAGCCGTCGGCGATGAGCCCATAGAATTGCTGTTTAGAGCATTAGAAGAAGCATTCACAATAGTGCTTGATGAGGACATAGAGTCTGGAGACCACTGGAGACCTACTACTGGATGGGCTGGAAAAGTAGTTACTTTGGCACTGCTCACTTCTGGTCGAGGAGGTTTGTTGAGCTGAGTGTCGAATTTGGTGGATTTGCTCTCAGAAAAATCTGGTAATTGACCGTAGCAGGACATGCTCATTAAATTGTTTTGCTGCCTTTTCGCACTTATTAAAGTGGACTTTGATTTTGACGAATGTCTTTGGGGGTTCTGGTGCTCACGTTGGTTTTGTTCATCTTGCATTTCGGCTAACCGCTTAGCTATAGCAGCTTCAAGTTGTTGGTTTAGAGTGCAAGGATGTTGAAGAGAACTGCCGTTGGCAGCTGCCACAGCCATTCGGAGGTGGTGAATAGCAGTGTTGAGATCAGACGTGCTTTTGGTGTAGCTGGAACAAGGATTGGTTTGGGCAACGTAGATTGGCTGAGTGGCTGAATCGTCTTGCAAGGACTGCCAACTAAATTTTTTTATAATAAGTTGAGGTTGATATGCTGAACGATTTATCTCCTCACATAAAAATATTTAGAGTAATTTAGATAAGATGTCAATAATAAAAGTAAACTAAATACCGTATAGATCCACTCTCCCACATTCAAAATCGTGTTCTTGACATTGTGTTTTTGACCTACTTTTTGTAGACGGCTCTTAGGTTAATTACCTCTTATTTTTTAGCCAGTGAGATAAGCTACAAAATGAGGGGTAATTTGCATAAAAGCAGTCCACCAAATAGTTGGTCAAAACGCAATGCCGAAAACACGATTTTGAGTAGGGGTCTAAAATTATAGTAAATAAGGTACCGTATTTCTTCTAATAACTCACACCCCTTCCACACCACCCCCACCCCCTTCTAACTCACCCTACCAAATTATGGGAAAAAATTTAAAAAATCTCTCCACTCTGAAAATGATGATTGTGATTATGAACTTATTGCGCTTAAAACGGTATTCCATTGTATATGATTGTTTAGAAATGTTTTGTTATAGGTAAAGGATTCCAGTTTTGCCGGTCCTTTTCATAACTGACAGCAGTTTTACCTTAAAAGACACGCGCCTCTTGATTTACTGTAGTCTTTTTTGAAAATAAGTAGCTACACTAAATCGAGAGGCGCGAGTCTTTTCGGCAAAGCTGTTATCATTCACAAAAACAATCGGCAAAATCGAAATCCTTGCGATTTTACGGATTAGACTACCAGACAACTGGCACAAGCCTTCAAAATATGGGATAAAAAAGTGTTGGACCCTAGGCGGGAATAAAATTTTTGGGGTTACACTAAATCAAGAGTGGACTGTATTACAAAAGTACAAAGGTAAAAAGTACAAAAAAGTTGTAGAATAAACTTTGCTTGAACGGCTTCTGCTGTGTTAAAACTTTTGCCGTTATTGGCGTTTTTAGAGGAAATACGGTAACACATTTAGAATATCAAAAACACCAAAATTACCGCGGAATCCTTTTTATGCTGCTGTATTCATTGTGATTTTTATTTGAGCCAGGGGAAGGTGCATTTTCCTCGTCGCTATTAATGTTTTCGTCTCTGGGATTATACATTGAATGACTCATAGCAGCAGTGGAAGCTGCAGCAGTATCTATATCTGAGGTTGTTTGGCGTCGCCTCAGAAATCTTGGTGGTGGAATAGGTCTCTAAAAATTATAATCCAATTTACAATTACTTATGAAAAACATTTTTTAATAAAGAAGCAACCCACCTGTCTCAAGGACTGCCTTGGGGGAGGCACTGGCCTTTTCTCAGCCTGCTCCACCTGTTCATCATTGTCCATGGTTCGAACAATAACATTGGCAGTCTCCTGCCTTGAAGCATTGGGAGAATGCAATTCAATGGTGGTGTTAATATTTGCCTCAGGCCTAATATCAAGATCAAATCCATTAAATGTTTTTTGGCGTTTAGGGTGTAGTAAAGGAGGGGCAATGGGATGGGCATGCATAGGAGAAGTTCTGGGAAACATTCTTTTCTGACTCATTCTAAATTATATAGTTATGACAAAATAGTAAAAAAGATTCGACCCTTTTAGCAAATACAAATTCCTATCCCCCCCAGCAATTTCGCCTTTTAAACTTAAGTAGAAAGTACCCAAATATATGTCCCAGACCCCAGAAAGTACCCAAATATATGTCCCAGACCCCAGAAAGTACCCAAATATATGTCCCAGACCCCAGAAAGTATCCAAATATATGTCCCAGACCCCAGAAAGTATCCAAATATATGTCCCAGACCCCAGAAAGTATCCAAATATATGTCCCAGACCCCAGAAAGTATCCAAATATATGTCCCAGACCCCAGAAAGTATCCAAATATATGTCCCAGACCCCAGAAAGTATCCAAATATATGTCCCAGACCCCAGAAAGTATCCAAATATATGTCCCAGACCCCAGAAAGTATCCAAATATATGTCCCAGACCCCAGAAAGTATCCAAATATATGTCCCAGACCCCAGAAAGTATCCAAATATATGTCCCAGACCCCAGAAAGTATCCAAATATGTCCCAGACCCCAGAAAGTATCCAAATATATGTCCCAGACCCCAGAAAGTATCCAAATATATGTCCCAGACCCCAGAAAGTATCCAAATATATGTCCCAGACCCCAGAAAGTATCCAAATATATGTCCCAGACCCCAGAAAGTATCCAAATATATGTCCCAGACCCCAGAAAGTATCCAAATATATGTCCCAGACCCCAGAAAGTATCCAAATATATGTCCCAGACCCCAGAAAGTATCCAAATATATGTCCCAGACCCCAGAAAGTATCCAAATATATGTCCCAGACCCCAGAAAATCATTTCCTTATATTTGTGAGTCCCAGCTGGCCTACCTCTGAGCCTAAGGGCTAAGCCTAGACAAGTTGTTCCAAAGGGTAGTTACAACGATTTTAAGGAGGTCAGATTGGGGGAAGGGGGTATTCACTACTAGCGCCAAAGATTTTATTAAAAAAAATATTTTAGCAGGCCACAAAAACTAACTTATTTCTTAACTCCTGGCTCTTAGGTGGAATTGGGGGTGGAGGAGCTGATGTCAACAATCCACCATCAGCAGCACAAATTGCAATAGGACCTCTGGCGCTTGTAGTTCTCCTAGCGACCATAACCGGCTGGAAGGCGCTGCTGTGGAGGCCGTTCTTGAGCGGATTAAAAGCCTCTTCTTCCGCAGCACTTCTTTTCTTTGTAGAAGCATAGGTTTTGTGGTGGTGGTTATGTTTCTGGGGATCACACCAATTACTGGCGGGTTTAGGTGGTGGCGAAAGGGTAGAGGAAGTGATGCAAAAGGTGATACCCTCTTCTCCTGCTGAAGTGGGAGGACAACTTCTGTGCATCTGGAGTGCTTCATTTTTTTGATGGTTTGACTGGCTGGGAGGCGACTAAATATGCACTATTAACTTGTTGAGTTATGGTTTTGTGTATAATGATGTTTTCAAAGATGGAGAAATAAATTATGTACATAATTTTCAGATTGTAAGAGTCTTGGATTTCACCAATTTTTGTGTAATGTACAATGTGAGTCGTAAAAACATCAACATTTTCTTAATTCCCGCCTGTATACTTTTCTCAAGTTGTTTCAATAAATTTTTTCACAAATAGTTTATTTAATATATATTCTGTGTAAATTAACTGTTCTTATGGTTTACTTATTAAAATTGTTGGCTAAAAGCTCAAAAATATTTTCGGGGTTTCACCGATTCAGGGAAGCCTTTGACAAAATTTTCCCAAAATGGTGCAATTTTTACGACTCACCCTGTATAGAAAAATTTCGCCCCTCTCTTCTTGCTCTCCAAGCTGTTTTGTCTTTCGATTGTTTAAATTTTCACATTGCTGCCACCAAAATGAAATTTTTCGATAAAAAATAACACCTACGATTCGGACCACACTTGGATGCCTAGGTACAGCTGGTGGACTCCGAACAGGCAGTTTAGGAGGCAATGGATTGTAGGCAAAATTTTGGTAAAGCATGGCCAGCTCTTCTTCACTGGCTGTTTTATGGAAAAGTCGAGGACCACAGACATCTACACATTTATTTATATTTAAAACGGCTAAGTTCAACTATTGCCCCACCAGTCGATTCAACTCTGGCCCCACCACTCGATTGGTGGGGCCAGGATTGGATCGAGTGGTGGGGCAATAGTTGAAGTGCTCCATTCAAAACTACTAAAAATATATATTTGAAAAAGACCTATTTTTGTCTGTTTTAAGGCTTCTGTTTTGACGTAGAACTTTTTGGAGGCTTCAATCAGCTCTACGGCACTAGGGCCCTCGTTAACACGACGACTTAGCTTGAACATTGGCTAGATTGGGATATCAAGTATAGAAATAAACATCAAACTAGAAATTAACTGAGATTAGTTACATAAAATTATTAAAATTTAATCAGGGTCTCAAAAAATAAAGCTGCGTGATAAATTTACCGAGATCTTTTGGTACTTCTACACCAACTAACACAACCTTAATAAAATTCCGAAAGAGTATTAAAAAAGCACATATCTTCATTACAAGTCAAATCCAAAATTTGATGTTGATAAAATAATAACTACTAATAAAACAAATAAGCAAAATAAAATCAAAATAGTTAAATAATTTCGATTTCCACCACAAAAATAAAGACCCACTTAATAAATTAATTTCAATCAAGAGCAGGATTGCGGAAGCGTGAAACCTGATCATTTATTTTGCTTTGTTTGGAGCAGCACCATCTAAGCCCCCAAAAAGAGAAGGAAATCAATTTTGCAATAAGAACACTGCGTAAAGTGATGACATTAAATGTTAAAGGCAAAATTATTAATGTGAATTTCTCATCCACTAGTCACTCATTTCCGCATAGCTGATTCAAATCTGATTCATTTTTTGTAGGAAGTTGGCTATTTTGCACAGCATGTTAGTCAAAGTTCAAAATTGTGAATAAGCTTTTGAAAATTCTCACAAATTTAGTCATGAAAATTTTCGCATAAGTATTTTAACAATTTTTTTCATTTTGCATAACTAAAAACTTCTGCTATTTTTAGCATGGGCATACCTGTGCGATATACGGAAAAGACGAGCAGGAACTACCTCGGACCAGTTTTGTGGTTTGCAATGTTTTTTGAGAAAAAAAATTTAAAATTTTTGGGGTTTTTTATTCTTGTCTGTATTATTCTAGTCTTTATTCTAGTCATTATATATTTACTTATTTTGGATGATCTTTTTTTAATTTCAAAAAAATTTTCTTAAGAAATTTTACAAACTGGTTAAAAAAATTAAAAAACAGAGTAACAGTGCTTAATTTAATCGACAAATGTTGAAATAGTCAAAAGTTCCCGGGGGTTTTTTCTAGCTCATTTTTAGTAATATTTTAGAATAGTCATTGTTTGGTTTTACACACCTGTGAGGTCATTTTGAAAAGTTGATGAGCATTTTCATCACTGCAACTGATAAAAAGTTGAATAAATATAAAAAACATCTTAGCACCACGTTGTAGTGCAGTTCAAGAGCTAGAAAACCCCGTTTTACAGAATGGATTTTTGAAAATTTGAATGCTGAGATATGGCCTTCTGAAATTCCTTCTAAATGACCAATATCTAGATGACCAAAATCCGAGTTTTTTCCAATTTTTCGGATTTTGGTCATTTTTGAAAGAAATTAATTTGTTTCAAAAGGTCATATCATTCAAATTTTTAAAATGGGTTTGTAGCTCTTGAACTGCGCTACAACGTTGTGCTAAGATGTTTTTTATATTTATTCAACTTTTTATCAGTTGCAGTGATGAAAATGCTCATCAACTTTTCAAAATGACCTCACAGGTGTGTAAAACCAAAGAATGACTATTCTAAAATATTTCAAATACACTTTATATACCGTTTGAAGGAAGAAGAAAAGGGCTACGAAACCATGTGTCTGGATTAGTTGTGCAATAAAAAAAAATTACTACTAAAAACGAGCTAGAAAATATCCCGCGAACTTTTGGACCACCCTTTATTAATGACAAAATAAGGAAAAAATGTGTAAAAACAGAAAAAGAATTCAGAATAAACTTATTAGTGAATCAAAAATCTAAAAGTTTGAGATTTTGAAATAAAAAAGTCAGCAAAACACAAAATTACTAAAGAAATCTAGATTTTTGAAGTAATAAAATACCTGACTTAAATAGCTTTTTTAAAGACCGAACTTTTTCGTATAACAGTTTATAAAATTTGGGCAATCAACTACATTCAGTCCGACCATAGCATTGAAAAACGCTTTCAAACGCATAAAGAATAGTATTTTGGCCGATTTATTTTTCAGAGGAACATCTTTTGTTTCCTTTCTGTCTACTGATTTATTATTTTTTCTAAAAGAGAAGATTTAGGCGAAAATTGCCTCTATTTTATTAGGAGTTTTCAAGGACAAAGTGCTGACTACTTTTTATGAAAAAAAAACTTATTTTAGCTATATATAGCCTACTTTTAACTGTTTCTTGGATCCTAATATACCGTATTTCTTCTAATTGCCGCACAGTCTCCAATTACCGCACACCCCTAACTTTAAAGACTTATATCTCGGAGCAGAGTGAATATTTTGCTAAGCAATTTGATGCATTTTCTTAATTCCCACCAGCTCTACCGATTCCACTTTTCAGATCTTGGTTAAGCACACAAAAATCTCTAGATCGAATTTGAAAATTTCCGATTATCGGGTGATTGAAAAATAAGCGCACACACACAATTAGAAGAAATACGGTATATGTGGTCTGTTTTGGGTATACTTAAAAATTCAAACTTTTCATCTTGTATAACTTATAGATTTGACTGATATTTTTCTAATCTCTATTTAAAAATTTTTTCTTCAGCAATTTTTCTAGAACTATGAAATAAAAATTTTTCTGCATAATCGACGGCCAAAAGCTTAGGGACCCCAAGCAAAAAATCCCAGAATAAGTGACTAGGACATGGTTTCGATCTCAAAATTTTATATTTATTTCTTTTATAATAAAGCACTTTTAAATTCAAAAATGTATTTATAATTAAACTAAATAATTAAATGCTTCTAGAAAAATTACAAATAAAAAAATTCAAAAATTTTTAAACATGAAAGTAGAATGAGAGTATCCTTAAGACTTTAATGATATTATTATTGATATTACTATTATATTACCAATAAAATCAGCCGGAAAATAAGGAGAAAAGGGCAGGAGAAAGGAATCAATTGATATCATTGCTACTATTACTAACAACAATAAGGATAACAGTAGTAGTAATGATTAAGTCAATTATAATGAATACATATATATTATTATTGTTAAACACTACTGCTGCTACCCAGCTGGTCTAAAAACAATTGAAAACAGATTAAAAAATAGCCAAAAAGACCTTTAATTACTTTTGAAAGGATTAAATAAAAATATTTTTTGAATTGTCATTGAATTTATCTGTTACCGTATTCTCTCTATTAGTTCCACACTCTCTATTAAACCCACACCCCCAACTTTGAGGACCTGTATCTCATCTCAGAAAAAAAATTCAACAAAGCTGTTTATTGCATTGTCTTAACTCCCACGAGCTCTACCGATTCTGTTTTTTGGATTTTGGATTTTCACCCAAAAATCTCGAGATCGACCCCAAATTTTTCCGATTTTCGGACGATTGAAAAATAATCCCACATGTGGAACTAATAGAGAGAATACGGTAAATACTTTAAACAAGGGACCACAGGCGCCTATCGGCGCCTCTATAGTATTTCGAAATTTCAATGAGGGACTATGACTTCATTCATAAAAATAGGTATATCCCCTATTAGAACTCATTTTTTTGCCTGTTCTTTTTTTAAATCGAAAGCTGACATTCTGGGGAACACGATGGTATTAGCGACAAAAGTGATTTCGCTATCTACGACCCGTTCTGGCCTTCGAAGTAAAAAAACGTTACCCACCCACACATGCCAAATACTATATAAGATAAAATATTGCTACAAGAATATCTAAAATTTCGTAGATTTGGTAATTTAAAATTACTTATTTAATTTACATAGTTTATAACTTTTTTATAGTTTTTTTAAATTTTACAATGAAATAGCTTAGGAAAATATGTTAAGCTAAATATATACTGTCGAGTTCCGTATAATGCAACACCCGGCATAGCGCCTTCTTAGGATTCATCAATTTGGTTAGCCAAAAAGATAAACACAACAAAGTTCACTCCTCGACCCGTACAACGACATCCTGGAGTCGTTATCCTGAAGGGTAGCACTATAGCGGGACTCAACTGTATTGAAAATTTGACCCTAGTAGCAAATATCCGGTTTACTTCGGAAGGAGAATTCCTCTTTTACACTTAATTTTTTTAGCTTAGGCAAAACCTTAGGCGCAGATTAGGACGGACTCAAACGTGTGTGTCAAAATGTGCGTCTTTCTGGTCTCGTCTGGGTTTCTTAATAGTCAGTTACTTTGCAAAAAGCGAGCTATTTAAACAAGGAACTTAAAGGACACATAGAATAAAATTTGAATTTAGGATCTGTTTAACTTCTTGGACGACTATCTATTTTTAACAAGAAGAGAGCCTATTTTAGGATTTTTGGTCCGTAATGTAAAAAATAATAACATGACAATATTCTTATAATGGTCTATTGATTTGTCAAACAATTGCTAGCTCTCTGCAACACAATATTGCTTGCCTGCTTTCACAATACATAACATTGCTAGCGGCTCTTTTTGTGCTCTAAGAAGCTTGATTGTTTTCTTCTCTAACTGTGCTTCGGTGGTGACATCTTAAAGCAACACAAATACAGCTTTCGCCTTTTTAGCTCAAAGACGAGTGACAAAAAAGACGGTGTGTGTAAAACAATAATAGCATTACACGGAATTAGCCGCGTATCTACTTCCTTTTCACAAGCTGTTTTTGGGACGCAAAAAATAATTTAAGGGATGTTATAAAAGAAATTCCGTATAAGTGGAGACCCGAAAACCGCCACCCCCAAAAGTTAGTTCACGCCTAGAGTTGGACACATTTTCGACACAGTTTTTGGAGGTTTTTGCCAGTTCTGTTTTTACAATCTGGTCGCAAATACCGTAAGGATCCCGATTCTACCAGTCTTTTTTTTAAAAAACGTGCAGTTTTCCCACAAAAAATGAGATCTCGAGAAACCACCACCCTATTTTAAAAAAAGGATGACCGTTTATCGGAACTTTCTGGTTTCTTATGATAAAATTGCAGGGCTTGTAAAAAGTGAGCCTTCAAAATTGGGGCACAGAAGGGTCGGACCCTAGGCGGGACGAAAACTTTGGAGGTGACGGTTTATTGTGACGGTTTATTGTGACTCCACTGTATTAGTGATGTGTGGAAGAGGTCTCGTCTCTTTTGTCATCTTAAAAGAGAAACAGATCCAGCAAAAATATTATTCGCTACCCCAGAAGACTGAACTTAGGGTGGTGGTTAGCCGTGATGATATTTGCTCGATGTTAAATTATTTTAGTTTAATAGATTGGGTTGAGGAATGCAAAAAGTCAAATTTTAGTTAAACAAAATTCCAAAAATCAACTTTTTTAACCGTTTTAAGTAGGGTAGGAGCCGGTCGGTTAACCGAACCGGAACGATTTTTGGCAAACTAACCGAAACCGAAAACCGGGTACGAAAAATCCCGGTTAACCGAAAACCGGGTACATCCTGAACCCGGTTTTTCCGGTTTACGCACTGGATAAAATCGCCCTACAAAATTAACAACCACTGGATGAAATCATGCAACAAAAGTGTTCACTTTTGCTTTTAGTAAAGTTCAATATTTTTGTTTAATTGCTGATACTCGATATATGGATTGTTTCTCAAATTGGTACTCAAATACACTCAGAAATAGGTAGTAAGTTTACTTATTCAATACGTTTTTGCAAAGTAAATGTGTTTGAGGATGCATGGTGCAACTGCGGAGATGCTCATTTTGATCAAGGACAATCTGAACAAGGTGAAGCTGGCTCCATCAATTGTTCCCGACGAAGAAGAAACCAAAGAGGACGAATCAGACGTCGAAGATTCAGAAATTGCTGATCGAGTGCTCCGTTAATCGTCTGCAATTGTTTGCTCGTGTTATGTGGTGTAAATAAAGTGTCAAATTCAATTTCTGTATATCTGAGCCGAAAATTCTTAAAAAAAACGGAAAAAAGGGAAGAAACCGGAACCGAAAACTGGGTAGCCGAATCCCGATTAACCGAAAACCGGGTAGGGCCAAATTAACCGACCGAATCCCACCCTAGTTTTAAGCGTATAAAATCACTTCAAAATGGGTAACACGTGATTTTGACAGAAAAAATATTGTGAAGGTGTGAGTATTCGCTACTAGCACCAAATTATCATTTTCTGTAAAACATATAAAAATTATTTTGCTAAATCAACTTATTCAAAAAAAAAAACTCTGCAGAGAGCAGAAAAAGAACGGCTGTGAAGGTTCAAATAAAAGCTTTTTTAAACCTCATTAAAATTTTCGTCCACCCTTTCCGGACTAACATAATTAGGGCTTTTGAAGGAGGGTTAGAGAAGAAGACTCACACAACAAGTTCACTCCACACAAAAAGATTAAGAGAACAAACGGACCAGCTAAAGAATGAGAAGACAACCCTCAGAAGTCATTATAAACACCACAACAAATGTGTATTGAGACGACTAGTGGGATGGACAGCTGACCTAGGACAAGCCACTGGCCATTGCTAGCTTTTAAAAACAATGGCCGGTGGGCTTGGAAGGAAAGAATACCTTGCCCAAATTCTTTGCCCAAACAACTCTTGTCCATTTGGGACAAAGATGGATGACTTGGAAGATGTGGAAAATGGTCAAAGAATTAGAAGAAAAAAAGTCAAATTGGTAAAAAAAGAAGAAATTTAAATGATTGCAATCAGTCATTCACTAAGAAAAGGAAAAATGACCTTAAGTAATGGAGCTTTGTTGTCAACGTTTTTTGGAAGGAACTTATCTGATAAATAGAGAGTTGCTAAACGTATTTAGAAGTTTACAATGTTCAAAAAGAAATTAATACAAATATTTTACTATAGTTTGTTCTTTTCGGGTATGTAAATTTTTTGGCTTGTGCTTGGACACAGGGTGGGCTAGAGTGTGAGGATGATTTTTGTCTTGTTTCATAGTGAAATATGTTTGACTTCGTCTTAACGTAATCTAGCTTAATTTACGTCAAAGCACAAGTCAAAAAAAGTTTACACAAAAATAGGCAGTGGGATGACAGCAATGAACCAAATATTTTTTTAATAGCAAAATACAATTGCTTTTAAAAATTAATAGGGTCTTCTAATGTATTACAGTTTAAAAATTACAGTTACCGTATTATCTCTAATTAGCGCCCCGGGGCGCTTATTTTTCAACCCTCCGAAAATCGGGAAAATTTTGGGTCGATCTCAAGATTTTTGGGAACACAACTAAAATCTAAAAAGTGGAATCGGTAGAGCTCGTAGGAGTTAAGAAAATGCAAAAAAAGCTTTGCAAAATATTTGCTCTGCCCCGAGATACAGACCCCCAAAGTAGAGGGGGGGCGCTTATTAGAGAGGGGGCGCTTATTAGAGGATAATACGGTAATTACAGTTAAGTTAATTACAGTTTAATCAGTACTGATGAGTAAAGGTACTTTGTTGTGAAAAGTATCATTTAAAATGAAAAACAAAAGTTAATTTGCTTTAAGAATGTAAAATTATCTACATTTTTATTTGAAGTAGCATAAATTTGTTGATCTTTTTTTCGAATTAAAACAATTTAATCAAACAAAAAGACAACACTACAGTCGAGTCTTGATTTAACATACACATTGGGGACTAAATTAAATAAAAGTGTATGTTAAATCAAGATTCGTGGTACCCGAACTCTGTTCACTGTATCTTAAACCGATGTATATCATAGCCTTTAAGCCAAAACCGCCTCTGATTCCGTCTTCTATCTTATTTACACAAATATACATGGTCTGGTACATTGCTGAACTCGTTCTGTCTGACTACTTTCTACCTACCATGCTGTCACCAGAACTAAAACCTGTGACGTCAAAAACATCATGTGACTTCATGTTGCGTGTTGTTAGATCAAAAAATTAAATTTTTCTTCATTGTACGATAAATCGAGCAAATTTGTCGGGAGCGACCCGAACTGTGTGTTAAATCGAGTGTATGAGGAAAAATTGTATGTTAAATTGAGAGTTAATTTTCCTTTTGTTAGTTGAAACGGACTGAACCCTGCTCAGCTGTATGTTAAAGCAAGGTGTATGTTAAATAGAAACTCAGCTGTATTGGTCAGATTCTTAGAATACAGATATTGCGAAGTTAGATAGCAATGTTTTTAAAACTAAGCCTTTGCTTACAAAATAGATTTAGGTAATCATAAAAAAATCTGAAGCCAACTAGAATTTTTAAACAAATTGCGGATAATTCTTCCAAACATATATTCCTGTCTTATCCTTAAACTAAAACAATAAGATTTCTCGTAAAAAAAATAATGGGAAAAGAGCTATCGGGAATCGTTTTAAGACAAAAAAAGAAACAAAAATCTTGTGTAAGAAGCATTACAAAAACAAATATCACATCAAAATCACAAAATAAAACCAGTTTTATACTTCCAACTAAAAAGCGAAAAACCTCTGGATTATTGGTCGGAACAAAAGTAATAAAAGACGCAATAATGTCCTAACAAACTAATCTTCTGTTCCAATAAAAATTACCTCAAAAAACCACATAAATTTGATTGCTTACACCCAGGCTTTGCTGATCTAATTAGATAAAGGAAGGAAATGAAGCTACTAGAAGCTACCTATCCTTGTCTTTTTCTTCCAGTCAATGTGCGTCTAGTTGATCCGGAGAATAATGGGAGAAGAGGAAGAAGATTGAATAGAAAAGAAAGCCAGCTAAAATGTCTTTTTTTATTTTCTTCGACCCCATTATTTTTTCTTCTAATTCTTTGTTGTTCGCTTCTTGTGCTTCGGTAAGCCGAGCTAGGATGCTGCGCCATAAAAAAACAACAACACAAAAACAACAGAAGGATATATATCTTAGTCTTTGCAGAAAAAAGAAGAATAGAAACTGAAAAAAAAACAATATTTAATTCGCGGCAGAGAGATATAGAAGGAGGAAGAAGAACGCTAAAATAACAGTGTTTTTGAGACAAACGCGACAGAAGATTGCTTGCAGATTTTAATAGAAAAAAACTTTTGTGGAGCAAAAAGAAGTTTGGTTTTAATAACTGCTAACCCAAAAGTCCTGCAACATTTTTCTAGTTAATTTTTAAAATATGTAAATTAAATTATTTATTAAATAAAAAATTCCAAATAATAGGTTTTTATTATCCCTGAATCTCTTCTGTTATTTAGTGCAAGAAAAGGCTTGACAATTTCAGAAAAGTCATCACTTGGGTCCAAACACTTGTAAGGTCATTTCGAGAAGTTAACAGCCAATTTTTTATACTGACCAGTCAAAACTTTAATGAAATGTTTAGCGCTGTGAAAAATTATTAAAACCTTTTTGTAGCGCATATCAAGAGTTACAAAACCCACTTTGCAGAATAATATTTCATAGGTCAGAGTTTTTAAATATGGGGTTTTTATAAAAAAGCAAAAAAAAACCAAAATCCGTGTTTTCTTCATTTTTTCGAATTTCAATCTTTTTTTAATTGCTTTTTTCCAAAGGCCATATCTCAAAACTTTGAAATTTAAAAATTTTGCTGTAAAGTGGATTTTGTAGCTCTTAATCTGCGCTATAACGAAGTTTTTATTGAGTTTTTACAGCGATAAACATTTTATTAAAGTTTTGACTAGTGATGTTGATGAAAATGATTGCCAATTTCTCTAAAAGAACCTTGCAAGTGTTCGGACCCAAATGCTGACTTTTCTAAAAATTTCAAGCTAATTTTTACTTTCAATTAAAGAAGAGATCCAGAGCTACACAACCTTTTAATTGGATTAAAATTTTTCTTGCACAAATACTTATAGTTCTGTAAACTCCAACTAAATACTACACTACTTAAAAGAGATATATTTTTAAAGGACAAGTTATAAAACCTTAAAAATAGGAAAACTATAGTTCCTATTTTAAAAACCTAACTTTATCAAAAATGATATCAAAAACCTTAAAAGACGCATAAAGTAAAACAAACGCAAAAAACAAAAAAGAGAAACAAGTTGTGCCTATGCTTTCTAATCAGAAAAAACTTGTTTGATATTGTCACATTATTGTTGTTCCTTCTCCTTACTCTCATCGTTCAACCTTTACTACTACTACAAGTGTTGTATACAATTTTTAACACACATAAATTTTGGTCTTTTCACATAAACAAAACTTCAAAAAACCCAAAAAAAACTTCAAATTTTTGTTGGAAATAAAGTAAAAAATTGTGCAATTCTTTTGTCAAAAATGAAACATATAGCCAATAGTAATAAAGGGTAAGGTGTAGGCGGTGAAAGAGAGTGAGTGTTTGTCCTTTGCACCTTTTTTCCCTCTCTCATCATTACTTGTATAAAAATGTAAATAAAGGACTTGGAGGAAGGAAAAAAAGCTTTTTTATTTCCGTCCGCCAAAACGAGTAAAGTACTTGAAGAGATGAGCATATTACTAGTGTAATGTGTTCACATTTACTTGATCTCTTATTGTGATTTTGTGTGTGGTATTTAATGAGACAATATAATAAAAGGAATGATTAGTTTTATAAAAAGTTTAGTCAAGTAGAAACTTTTTTAAGTTTGCTTATACAGATAGTGGCATCCTTTTTGCGCTACACAATCACGTAATAAAATTTTTGATATTTCCAAAGCCAGGATTATAGCTTTAACTTGTAGACTTTATGTATTTAAAACGACCGCTAGAATTTAGCGAACATTTTTTTAATAATAACTCCGCAAGTTTATATACAAAAACTTTGGAAATGAGCAAAAGCAACTCGTTCTGCGACTTGACCTGCTTTGCTGCCATAATGTTTGATGTATTCTAGCGGTCATTTATAGTACAGTCGACTCCCTCCATAGTGCACACCCAAGGGACCGGCGCCAGGTGTGCACTATGGCGGGGGGTGCACTATGGGGAGAGCTATTCTCCTTTAACACGGCCATGTGTGCAATATAGAGGGGTTTTCCATCTAAAACAAAGTTTTATTCGAACAACAACAGTAATAATAACACTCGATAATTTGTTAGCCGTAAAATAATCAAAAAGATTTTTCTGCTTCATCTTCTTCAAGCGTTCATTCGTCAGTAGTTCATCCAGCTTGTCACACATTCCTAACACGGCAGGATCAGCGAAGTTTCACGTAGCGCTGGAAAAGCTTGAATCCCTCGATGGCTTCTCGAGTTGTAACCGCAGGCTGTACCCACTCTTCCTCATCAATTATCACCTCTCCAGAGTCACTGTCATATTCCGCTACGGCTGTCGAGACGGCCTCTGCAATTTCTTCCAATCTAAGTGTTCCTCCAGTGACGACATCCTGATCGACGTTCAAGTAGTCAAGCAAATCGCATTCTGTTGGTTCCACCGCTTGCAGTTCTTCCCAAAGCGTGTTCACCTCTTCCTCTGCATCGTTTTGCGCCACCAAGGGATAAAGGGAAATAAAAATTAGCCAAAATTATCAACCAAAAAATAAAATAAATAAAGCTCCACCTGTCCATCCACGATGAATCCTGCCTTTAGAAAGCAATTTGCAAGCGTGTCGGGTCTCACATGCCTCCAGGCTCGATGAAGGAGACACAACGCCTTGAGAAGATTTATTTTGAAGTCAGTATTGGTGTCGATTGCTGCGATTCGTTCACTAAGGAGAAAGCGCCTATAATGTACCTTCAAGTTCTGAATGATCCCTTGATCCATTGGCTGAAAAAGTAGGTTGCGTATGAGACTCGTGTTGATAATTTTTAAGATGTTAAGAAATCACCTGCGATTCGGCTGTAGTATTCGGTGGGAAAAAACTTAAGCGTTATTTGCTCCAGTTTAATTTTCGAGTGCCCGCTAAAGTTGTCGAGGAAAAGAAGCACTTTGCGTTTGTCCTGTTTTAGTTTCCGGTCCCACTCTCTGAGTCAAGCCTCGAAAAGATCAGCTAAAAAGTAGCCATGTCAGAAAACATTTATCAAAACAACTGCATATAAAAAAATATTACCCGTCATCCATGCATTCTTGTTTGCTTTATAGTTTACTGGCACTCGCGCGTTTTTGAAGCACCGAGGATTTGTTGACTTTCCCAATCACCAGCAAGGGCAGGTTTTCTGTTCCTGACATATTTGACCCCACGAGAACTGTTATTCTTTCTTTGCTTTTTTTGCCCGACGTGCATCTCTCGCCTAAAAACATGTCGTAGGAACTCTCAAAATACCAACGTTGAATGGAAACCTTTGAAAGCCAGTGTCTTGTTTGGAAGAAGCTGCCAAAAAAGACCTCTTTCATCATCTGCAGAAAAGTGAGAAATTGCTTCCAGCAAAATGTCCTTCTTCCAGTCATTGAGTGCACCCAAATCGATGTCCGCTGCTTCACCTTGATTGCTTCGAAAGATGATTGAATGGCGATGCTTGAAACGGCTGAGCCAACTATCGCTTGCTTGGAAACTCTCGAGCTCGGCGGCCTTTTCTTCCATACATGTACATTATGGAGGGGAGTCGACTTTACATACAGTCAAATTATAGTTATTTTATATAGTTATCTTTAGGGTTGGATTCGGTCGGTTTTTTTCGGATCGGTCGGTTTAAAAAACCGGTGTTTTCAAAGCCGGTTTTCAATCGGTTAACCGAACTGTACCCGATTTGCGGTTAATTTTTGTCGCAAATAAACCGGTATTTTGCTAAAACCGGTTTTCGGTTTTCCCGGTTTTTTTGAAACCGGTTTTCGGTTTCGGTTTATTTGCCAAAAAACCCGGTTTTCGGTTAACCGACCGGTTCGGTTAACTGACCGAATCCAACCCTAGTTAACTTCACTTTAGCATACATACAGTTATATCAGTTAACTGTGTGGTTGACTTAAATTTGACTGTGAATTTTTAAAATGCCTAAATTTCACGTTTTTTACCAATCTAAACTCTAAATTTTTATATTTTTCAGGCATCTGAACAGCGCCCAGTTGAACACATCTGCTTTCATGAATTGACCTCAAATTGGATAAAGTATATGATGGACAAAGGATGCTAATTGGCGGTGAAATCTTGAGGGCGAATATGTTCAAATGGGCGCAAAACTTTTCAAATGACAGAAAAAAGCAAAAAATTTGGGTTTAGATCAGGAAAAAACGTGAAATTTGCTCCTTAGGCTTCCAAATATGTAAAGTGTGCACTATAGAGAGAGACGTTTATTGGTTTGGTTCCAGCCCAGGTGTGCACTATGGCGGGGGGTTCGTTACTATAAATTTATATGGTGGCCAACCAAATCAGAACCGGGTGTGCACTATGGAGGGTGTGCACCAGGGCTGCAGCCGGGTTCTGTTTTTCTGCTTCTGTTTTTTTTTGAAAAAAACCGGCTGCAGCCCTGCTATACACTATAGTTTAACAAAAATTATTGCCCCATCATTTCTCAAGGCATTGTTTTGGAAAAAAATGTGTTTTTTCAATCAAAGCCCAAAATACATGTTTCCGTTTGAGTTTGGCCTTGGTAGCTTTACTTGAAACTGTTGCTTAACACTGCAAAGTCTTTATTTACTCTTACTTCAAAGCATTTTTGGTGCTCTTTCAGGTGGTATGAGGGGTTTGCTGAACAGACGGTTCTATCCCACGTAATTTTGCACATTTAAGTCAAAAAAAGCTTTAAGAAAACGATACAATTGTTTTTTAGGCCAAAAATTTCATATTTAGTGCTCATAAACACCGGAATCATATTTCATTAGAAAGCTCAGTCTCTGCGCTTTCTAACAAGTTCTAAAAGTCATGCAAATGTGTATAAAATGTTTGAGCTCCAGATGATTTTATCAACATACTCAAGTCATATTTCAGTCAAAAATTAATTTCTTGAAAAAATGACCAAAATCCAAGATTTTAGACAAACTTGTGTAGAATTAAAAGTTGGATTGGCATCATCAATATCAGAATTTTTGAATTCGAAATAGAAATGGAAATGGGGCATTTTTAGGGCATTTTTCGAAGGAAATTAGAAATTCTGATGTTGATGATGCCAATCCAACTTATAATTCTGCACAAGCTTGCATGACATTGCAAAGCCGAGTTGTCGACAAAATACAGCTCGAAAACCACATTTAAAGGACCATGCAACTTGATAAGCACAGCAATCTGCGAAATTTGAATTCGCGCGGGACCATCCTAATTTGGTCAATAATGTATACGAATTATTTTTCGTTTGCATTTAAAATTTGTTCAAAGTTTTGAACCATCCACTAGTCGAGCCCAACGTTGCTTGACATTGCCAGATCGGACCAGTTAGGCTACTTCCATTGCTCTACAGTTATCTATGTTTTAAATTGACCAATAAGTAAGATTTAAAATTTAAATGCACACAAAAAATAATTCAAAAAAAAAATATTGACCAAATTATGGTGGTCCCGCGCGAATTCATATTTCACAAATTGCTGTGCTTATCAATTTTAATGGTCCTTTAAAAAACACAAAACTAGGGATAATACTTTCGCGGCGAGACTATCTCTTTAACAGCTTTCACCCCTCCTTTAATATTTTCTTCAATTTAATTAGCAGTGATGATTGTATGCTGCTTATTATCCTAATGCGAATTTAAAGGGAAAAACCGAAATTCTAACACCGCATTTGTGTTAAGAATGGTCGATTTGCTTTAAAAAATTACTCTTTAAATTCAAAACTTACTGTAAAATATTAAGTTTTGCTCAAGACAACATACATTTAAAATTGACAAAATTCCGGATATTCAATATTTGAATAATTGTTTTCTCGATGAGAATTTAAACTTAAAGAGCAGTTTTATAAGCCAATGGACCATGCTGAACTTGAATTTGGTGTAGAATTCTAAATTTTATATTTAAATTTGCATGTAATTGCATGTAGTAATTGGGACTTGTCTGGTTAAAATGAGCAGCTGACCCTCAAATACAGAGCGGGGCAATAAACGCGGCCATTTTTCATTTGTTTGAATTGGCGCTTTTCTTTTCGTTAATCATATCTAAATTTTTAGTGTTGCTTGCATGCATTTTCTCCCTCTATTTTTGCAGGAAAAAATAAGCTGCAAAACCAACAATCGACATCAAGGTTTTCCAAATAGGGATTAGCGTCCAAAAAGGGAAGAGAAAACAGTCCTTGAATATTTCATTAATGTATTGTTCTCATGTTGTCTTTTTGGAATATTTTGACTGATAAAATTATTCTAATAAGTTTAATGACCTCGTGGCTAAAGCTTTACTTAGACTGTTGGCTGAAACCTCAAAAAAAAATTGGGGCTTCACCCGGTGGGCGGAAGCCCTTGACAAAAAATTTTATTAAAATGGCCGAATTTTTTCGCCCACCCTGTAGTGCCTTTTTAAATTTTCTTCACCATCTTATTCAGAGTTAAATTCTAAGTAAAACGCAAAACATTCAACAAACAGTTGTTCTAGTGTTAATATAGATTTTTTTATCATTTTATGCTTTTTCTCAAACTCTTAATCTTCCGTAAGCTCTTCAGTCAGTGAGTATTGATTAGGGCCGGGCTGAGTGATCATTTCATCCTCATCCTCCTCTGTTGGTGAAGCGGTAGTGTTAGTGCCTGGCATGCACTCCTGATGTACATCTCTCCATATCTTCTCAGTCTCTATGATCAGTTTAGGGTCGTAAGAGGGACAGTCGTGGATGCAAATGTAGAAGGCCTCATATTGTCTGCAATATTTTCAAACCTTACATGAGGTTAAAAAGTTTTATGATTTTTACGCGCAAAGCTTTTCAAAAGTTGAGTAGTCCTGCATTTCCAACTCCGCCATGGTTCCTTTGGCTTCGGACAACATTTTATCCAGCTAAACAATTATATTTATGTTCACAATTTGTGTATTGGCAAATTTCAATCTATGACTACTTTCGCCTGTCAAATTACTCTTTTACATTAAAACGACACTTTTAAAAACTTGATCATCTTAGTGGTTTTGCAATAGATTAAAATTTTAAATTACTAATATCATGTATTATTAGATCTCAGTTTTTATTACAGTTTTAAATGATGTGATGTGTAGGATGGTGCAACAAACACTCTTTTTCCAAAAACTCGTCTTTATAACGTTTGATTAGCGGTCGAACGCGTTGTAGTGCGGTCTTAAGTAAACCAGATGAAAATTAAAGAGTTCTCGAAAAAAAATTTCAATTGTCAGAATTGTTTCTTGTATTTCCTAAGTGTTAATAACAAGTAGTCAAAATAAATCCTTAGACCTTGGTAAAAATTGTAAGAAAAGTGAGATTCTAAAAATAAATATATGGGTGCAATAAGCAGAGAAATAAACTGTGTGTTATTAAAGAAGTGTGTAAGGAATCGAAAAAGTGTTTCATATCCATTAAGTCCGTTAATAATACCTTGTTTAGAAAAGATGCTAATCTAGTAGCTAATTCTATAACAGAAATACCAAAAATCAAATTTCAAAGGATTTAATAAGTCAAAAGAATAAGTCTACGAAAAATGGGCTCTATTTAAGGAGAGGTACCATTTTTTGCCTTGGTCCCCCCTATTGATTTTTTTTGTAAATTTTATTGATAACACACCATCGACAATTCCAAGATAACAATTCAACTGCTTAGCTAATCATATATTTTCCCCATCCGATCAAAGAACACCTTCAAAACATTCAATTTCTTATTCTCAATTTACAAAAAAAATCAATAGGGGGGACCAAGGCAAAAAATGGTACCTCTTATTAAATAGAGCCGAAAAATGCTTAAAGCATTTTGTATATTTACCTGGACTAGATAGACCTGGCATCTCCGGTTGCACATGTCCTGGCAATTCACAATGGCCAAGATAAAAAACAAATAAACAGAAATAAAAAACATTTTGTAAAGTGAAAGTAAGTGGGAAAGTTGTTTCAGAAATAGTTACAATTATTATGTATGCTAATTCGTGAAAGTACTAATTAGTTGTTCAATGACTTAATAATCACTTGTTGTTTATTTTATGTTGTAGATAAAAACAGCATATACACTATGATTAACACGGTGATTCCCGGCCGTTACAACGGTTGACACGGAGGTTTTCGGACCTGTTAAGCACGAATATAGCAAAATCAGATGCGAAATCTTGCGTGCAATGCCCTCAGATATACACATAAATTTTCGCGTCTGATTTTACGATATTCGTGCTCAGCAGGTTTTAAAACCTCCGTGTCAACTGTTGTAACTTTCATGGAGGATGATCCATGATGGAATAAGTCCATAGCCTAGAAGTAACCACTTGACCAGAGGCATACCCAGAGGCCAGAACCAGAAGCAGGAACAAGCATATTAAAGAGACAAGAATACAATAATCGGGGAGAGATACCAGAACTATATTGGGAATGGAGTTGTATAATGTTACATATATATTATATTATAACAGTATTACAGTAACAGTCACGAATCCCCGTCTTAAATACAAATAACTAAAGAGTATCAAAGAAGACTCTAGTTGTTCACAGAGCATTAACACTCGGAAGGCCGAGCGGCGGTCAATACCTCGTTGGTCTCGGAATTTTACGTAGTTCATTATTCAAGAATATATGTGCGGATGTTAGGACGGGTCAAGCCACCCAAAAACCGGTTTGAAATGAACAACCATTTCAAGTAAATAATCTCCCGAAAAACAGACATCACTTTTCCGCAGACCACATCTATGACTGTAATACGTCAAAATGATCTTAAATATCTGTTCTTTCAAATGAGTGCTTATGAGCTTCAATCTGTTCGCAGAAATCTGGACAACTAGCCTCCAACTCACAAAACCCCCATTTTCTCGCATGAGTAGTACATGGTTCCATTTTGTACAACCAAAGGATGCAGTCACTGTGCCCCATACCTATCGCACTCTCAAATCGATAACTCTCCTCTGAAAAAAATATCACTTCTCTCATAAAAGTGACCCATACCTATGGGGCATTTTTTTTATGTGGAATGGGCGGAGCCGAAATCACTCCCCTCCAAACAAAAGATCACTCCCCTCTTAAAAGTGACCCATACCTATAGGGCACTTTCAAAGAGACGCCGCTTACCTATGGTGCACTTTGTCAGACAATTTATAAAACTCAAGATTGAGGCAACTGGTTGGGACAAATTAGGTGTTAGACCTACAGAATAAGATTTTTTTTGAAAGAAACAATTGACAGATTTGAAAAAAACAAGATCGCTAATAATCCAGAATTTTGATAAATTGCCAAATTATGTCTTAATTCTTCATAGGGAAGATTTGTTTCGCAAAACATAAATTTTGACTTCACCACCAGACTTTCAAACAATACTGAATGACCACAGCATTGAATTAATGACTCTTGATATTATGAACGATGAATCAATTATAGTCAGCTACAGAATGAAGCATGACTTTGTTGAAGAAGAATTTGTTCAAATGTTGTCTTAAGTTTATGGACAGCATCTACTGCAAGAGTCATTATTTTGGATGCATTGCGCAAGGTACATAATACACCAGACTGCACTTTGCTTTATTGTGTCACAGACAGTATCATTTAAGAACACCCAATTGAGAATGATCCCTTGCCGACAGGGATGCATTTGGGAGAATTGACAGATGAGTTTCCAAATGATGACATCCTGAAGTATCTAAGCGCAGGTTGCAAACAATGTGGACTGAAAAGGAGAAAAAAAGACACCAATGATGAGCCGGAATATTTCTCGAGATTCGTTGAATCACACTGGGAAGTGTGTCAAGAACTAACTTATGAAAAATTTGAATTTTATGCTTTAAATTATGGTGAAAATTTTCTTGGACCTTTAAATTTTTTAGAACCCATTATTTTAAAGTATAGACGTATGCAATCAGGTTTCTCTCAAATTTTTCTCATATCTTTTTAAAATAATAACACTATCAGGCAGCCATGCGATTTTAGTGGCAAGGTGTTATTTATCGCATAACTTTTAAAAAAATTTAGCACAAAAAGGTAAAAATATGAAACAATTTGATTTGCTTTATACCTTTGTCCTTTTGTGCTATATTTTGCATAGATGTTGCAATAAATGATACCTTGTTATAAACTAGAACCTCGGGGCTATCGGATAGTGTTATTACTTAAAAAATATCACAAAATTTGAGAGTAATAGGCAAAATGGAAATCTGAGACAGAAAGAAGTGAATCTGAGACAGAAAGAAGTGGATCTGAGAAACAAAAGAATTTATACCCAGGCCTGTGCACGGGTCTGGTTATACCCCAAAAGAAGTCAGTTGTTTTACATCATACCCATGTTATTTTTTGGCTTCTTTCAAAAACAACTTTTAAAAGCACAACACATCTATAATAGAAAAAATTTATGAGAGGGGGGTTGGGGTGGGGTTTGGTTGGTGCTCACGCTATTACATTAGGCAAACGATTTATTTATCCTCCATCTATTCAAACAATACATAATAACAGTTCCTTCGTCAATCTGCATTTATCCAAACTTGTACAAAAATATATTTTTGGATTTTTAACGTAGCTAAAAGTACAAGAATGTCTTGTTATTTACCGTATTTAGCTCCCCCGGGGAGTTATTTTTTGGATGCCCGAAATTCTTAACCTTTATTTTCATTAAAAAACGCGATTAATTCTGAATTAAAATCAGCGTTTTGAGTCAAAATCAGCCAAAATGGCTTAAAAATCGCAGTTTTGTGGTTTTTCGCATTCTATAGGGTGTCCGGGGCGAATCCGTCGATTAATTTTGCGTTTTGCTATTTGGTTTTTATTACATTTAACTACACATGATATCTCATTCGAAAACTGGAGATTTGCCATTTTGTTTGCGGAAAAGAACAACGAAAAGTGTAACAAAAATCAAAATATATGACCACTTTAAGAACACAAATAACTTTCAATAAATTTTGTTTGCATTGTTTGCACAGAATAAAAAGGCGATTGTTCGAATTCAGTTTTAATTGGACTTTTTTAGGAGCGTAATGCCGCTCCCGACGAGCGAGAAATCGATACCTGTTGGTGCAAGGAAATGCTCGAACAGTTGCAACAGTGGGAGATTTTTAACCAGCTTTTTTTCAACATGATGGCACAGCAACTTATTATCCACTTAGCGCAAGGAGATATTTGGATAGAATCTTTTCTGAAAGATGGATGGGAAAAGGGTCTAAGCTGCTTCAATTGTTCAATTTTTTCCCCTCGTTTACTTGATTTCACACCAGCTGACTTATGTTTCTTCAAATCGAGGTTTGACTGTAATACAATACAACAAAATAAAAAAAGGATTACATTTTAGAATCACAAAGTTAACTTTCACTTTTTGTTTAAACAAGATCTTTCCTCATCACCATATTTAAATGCCATGTTCATTATGCCACCGTCGAACCATTTATCAGGAGTAGCTGTCCTCGTCACCCAGTCATCAGAAATTTTGAAGTTCACTTTTCTTTGACATGGCTGAAAACCTAAAATGTTTACTTTTCTCACTTTTCACAGGCTTACTTCCTCAATTAATCCGCCTGCCATTAAATCGTCGCAGTCATGATAAACCTGAATAAGTTCAGAGTTGTAACTTTCAAATAAATTTGCTAATAAGTAAGAAAAATGGGAATGTACCTTATTTGTTTTTTCAATTTATTTTTGTTGTAAATCTTTTCCTTATTTATAATTTTTTAATTTTGTACTGCTTGATTGACTTTTTGAATTTACAGCTACTCACCTTAAAATGGACGTTCATAGCAAACAATGACCCAACACCTCCGGACAACTCATATCTGCCATCAGAATCTGTTTTTCCAGCAGCTAGCTGGTCATCAGTACCTGTGAATAAAGTCTATTGAAAGAAACAACAGCAATAGACACACAAACCAAGGTGGTTTTTGTTCCATAACTTCACATGGGTGTTTTTCAAAGGCTCTGAGCCACAAATTAGTTTACCGCGAATACCCACTGACTGTTGGCGAAATGTATGTGCGATTGAAAAAAGGCAAATGCAATAAAAAAAATTAAAAAAATAGGATAGATATGCAGCCATAAAATATACCTATGTAAAAAAATTACTCAAATAGGTAATATTTTAAACAAATAGAACAATAAATTTCAAAACAATAATTTCATAAATGTTTATATCGCACGACTCACCCAAAAAGAAAAAAACAGGATATATGGATTACTACTCTGCCTTTTTCGATTATCTGAGCATTAATGTATGAAAAAGACTTTTAAATATTGTGTAAATCATGAAGTTTCAAATTCTTTTATAGCGAGAATTCGGACAGAGAAATTCTCGATTATGAATTATGAAGATTATGAATTGTTTCATGGTTTCAGAAGCATGCAAAGCAAAGTATGTAATTCTTTCAAGAAAGTTGGCCATAAGGCTTTCTGCGTCTGTGGAGATCAATTGAAGCTACCCAAAAATGGAGCCACAACACATCTCTCGGGTCATTTAAATTCAGTAAAGCACAAAAAGAAATTGGAAATCCAATCATTCCAAAGAAGTCCAAGATGGAATCAGTTACCACGATCTTCAGTCCGAACTACTCAAAGCAACAAAGGCAGCAATTGATCAATGATTTGACCGACTTCATTGTGGACAGCAACTTGCCATTCTCTATTGCCGAGTCTCCATTTAGTGGGATGTGCAGCCTTTCTCAATCCACGTCTCTGTTACAAGTTATTTTTTTTGCGTGGATATTTAGCATTTAATTTATGTCTATAACATCGGTTTTGCCAAATGGGAGTTCATCGATAAATTCATCTGTCTAACAATGCAGCTCAGCCAGAAAATGCCCTCCAAAAAGTTCCAGTTCAGCTAGCGCCGAATGATCTTTGGGATGAAGAGGACGAGCAATGTGTAGAGCAAGTTTTAGAAGGAGCGAATTTTGTGACGTTTGGCTCACCTTTAAATTTTTCATTAACTCTTGTGTATATAAGATTAAGGACGAGATAAATCGCTACTTAACCCTGACATTACGGGAAAAAAAACTAGCACTGTTTACGGATGGGGTCAATATGACCCCAGCCGTAAAGTGCTTAGAATCATTCGAAATTTTGCAATTTCTCACATAAAAAGCAAATAACTTTATTTATTCCCACACTCGTGGCACACTGAATGACCAACACATGTAAATTTCTGACAATTAGAACATTTTGATGACACTTTTCTATCTGTTTCTCGCGGGCACAAATAACAACGACCACGTTTGCTTCCCGACGCAGATTGCGGAGTCGCAAAAGTTCTTGGAGGATTTGCTACGAGTTGAGTAGAAGCCAAGATTTGCGCAAGCTTTTCAATAAATAGAAGACGACGATGACGCTTGCCAACTTGATATCCAGCATTGATTTTTGACCAGATAACAAATGCGTTGACAGCAGCAATGTCCTACATGTTGTAGAATACGACCTAAAATAAAAGATAACTCTAATAAAAACGGATCAAATAAGAGAATCTACCATAGGCCAGCGACAGGTCTTTCGTTTCGTAGAATATGTTCGCACCATTTGGTCCAAGGTATCTACTCCTCCTAAGATTCCAATAGATTGGATCCGAAAAATACCTCAAAAATCGCAGCATCTGGAAAAATCGATCACGTGAAATTCCCTTCCGGATGCATTCCCCTTCCGACACTTATGTTCCACAGCATTGCCACAGGCTCGTTCTTACCACGATACACACCTGAAAAACGACGCAAAACATAAGTTCAAACCTATCAGATAGAGAACTCCAAGAAATCGGCGAAATTCCTGCACGGTGACGTTTTTCCACTCATTTGTAAGAACTCGAGAGCCTTCTTTGTTTGTCATCTCGACGATCGTCTAAACTGGATATATATGACCACATCTGGTAATCATCAAATCACACCTGAACAATTTCGGAGGTAAAAAAATAAATCAAGAGAGCTTTCGATGGTGTCCACCCGATGAATTGCGTATGCTGTTACTCCTTCTTTCTGCTTCATGAAATTTTCTGCTCACAGTCTTCGCCGATTTGCTGGAGGCTGAGAATTCCACGCTTCTTTCCCGTTCTTAGACGCATACGACGGAATCACTTCGACTGTTTCATCACCACTCGCTACCATTGGATGAGACACCGCTGAGAGCGTCAACTATATTGTACTATTATATTGGGGTCAATATGACCTCAAATGGTATACAGTGCTGCTTTTTTTATACACCAACAAAAATAAAGCGCCAAATCCTCCGGAAAGTTGTCAAAATGTAGCTAACAAAGAGACGAACAAAGTCACAAAAAATCAGCTCTTGATAATGTCTAGAAAAAAATTTACAGCCGTTTTAAAAGTGCCCTGGGGTCATATTGACCCCACCGTAATGTAAGGGTTAAGCAGGTTACAAATTTTTTTGTTAAAAAATTTGAAGTTAAAAACTAGGGTTGTCAAATGGCAAATTCCCCCGGGAATTTTCCAATAATTCCCCGGCCTATTTCCATTGTAAAAAAAATCGGGGAATCATGAATAGTGAAATTGAAAAGGAAAAAATTTGTCCCACAACGAAAAAGTTAAATTTTTTACTTCGATTTAAAATTTTCGATAGTGACATCGCACAGCCTTTCAAAATTTGAATTTCCTTGTAGTTCAACTTAAGCAAAACGCCAAGAATTTAACTGCAGTTTTTACGCGCTTTTAAATTTTTAGTTCATTTTCTGCACCCAAATATCACACAATTTTACTGAAAAATCTTACCTGCGACCTGAAATTGAAGATTTCAGTATCCCGACTTGTAAATTTCGGAATTCAGGGTCGCAGGTCAAAAATTTTCAATAAAAATATGAAAAAAGTAAAAAAGCCAGTAGATAAAGGAGTTAAAGGTGGCTACATGGTCTGAAATTTCCAGCTCACAGGGCTTAAAATTCAAAAACATAATCACTTTAAAAACAACAAAACGCCAAGATATTTCAAAAAAGAACTTCACGAAAATGCTTTATATATTTTTATTTGCACCAGAGAAAATCTGAGCAGATTGAAAAGAAGCGTAAATCCTCAAATTTATTCCTCAAACAGCTACATGACAAATTTAATCAACAACACACTCAAAATCAAACAAAAACGTTTCGGAGTTATGATTCAGTCAAAAATGGAGTTGGATAGCGTAGAGACGGCAGTCTGTTCATCCGAAATTTTCTGCTTCATCACAACGGCTTCAGACTCAGCTGGATGGATGCGTTCATTCGTGGATTGTACGAATTTGGCGTGAATATCGAGACAGAACCTTATCCTAGATGCTGAAAAACAGGTCATAGTCACAGTCAATCAAAAAAGCAAAGAAATATCTCGCTCAGTCAACTGCTGCTGTGCCACTGTCACTTGATTAATCAATTCGACCATGGCTTTTAGGCATGTCTCGTTGGAATCTCGATATGGTTGTAGGGCATCCAAGTCGCTGTTGACTAAAAATAGGCAAAATTATCAAAGAATCTGGAGAAAAATGATTTGACTCACTCAAGTCCAAAATATCACCAATGCTTTCGAAGACCGCGGAGATGGATGAGGCGATCGGCAGATAACATTGATGGCTGAAACAGCAACTGGTGAGCGTAAGTTAGATACGAAATAAAGGAAGTTACTCACATAGACTCGACGGTCTTGGGCTTGGATGCTTTCGATTCGCGGTTTGATTGTTTCCTTAATGATTTCCAGGACTCGCTATTTCTTTTTTTCCGCAAAATGCACTGGCGATTCCATCAATTCGGGAAAGTGAAGCTGTTCTTCCGATCTCATTCAGTGGCTTTCTGGGTGCCTA
Organism: Ditylenchus weischeri; assembly: GCA_029231635.1. Lineage (NCBI taxonomy): Eukaryota > Metazoa > Nematoda > Chromadorea > Rhabditida > Anguinidae > Ditylenchus > Ditylenchus weischeri. The sequence goes on from JAMRYI010000003.1 coordinate 467,273, forward strand.
GAAATGGAAACGTTAAAGTTTTATATCAGAACATTCCAAGAAGGGTGAAACAGACCGATAAACGTTTTTTTGGGCTCAGTTAGACGATCAAGAAGCAGATTCTTCTCTCTCTGGAGCTTGTAAATCATAACACTGGTCAAGTCGGCCTGCGTGCTTTCCTTTTCTTTGGCCAAATTTGCTACAATAGAAATATAATATAGAAGGATTTTGACACTGAAAATAGGATAAACAGCTTACAATGACAAAGTTTCCACACTTATCTTGCTTTTGCACTTGCTGCTTCTTTCTTGTGCGTTTTGAATTGCTTCATGTTTGATTTCTTAGACCATCGCTTGTGTGCCAGAGCTTGATATTTTTCGAATATCGGCTGCTCTTCAGCATCTTTTTGCATTTTTCGAGTACTGACCATTGCTAGACCTGAAACAGAAATCTTTGTCTCGCATAAAAAACTCGCAAATTCGCATTTTTTTTGGACGATTTGCGTACTAAAATATAGCGCGACAAATGAAGTCTCACGACAAACTATAAAAAGTCTTCAAAATTCATTTTTCAGAAATCTAAGACTGAGGGAGTGAAACAACTGGCATTTTTTCGAGTAAAAATAGGGGTTTTTGCATTTTCTGTCTAACTTTTGTATAAAACACCTTAAATTTGTATTTTTTGTAGACATCCTTGGTACCAAAATGCAGCGAATTTACTCCTCTATCGAGTCTCTGGTTTTGTTTGAGAAAAATTAGACAGAAAAACTTAGCGGGATCTCAATCAAATCAATGAGGCAAAGAAATTTCTTCGAAAATTTTCAAAGAAATTGCTTGTGGTTTTGAAATTTTACGTGTTTTATGGGCAAGTGATGGCTCATTCGAGAGTTCTTAATGAGAGGAATATTTTGGCTATAAGCATGCTCAAGCCAAAAAGGAAAAAATCAGGTCAGAGGCATGAAACAAAAAGGGGTCTCAAATCGACCATTTTTGATAGTTTTTTGTTTGGCGCCAATTTCCCTAATACACTAAGATTCAAATTTTGAAAGGCTGTGATCGGTGCGTAGGCGTTTCTTCCCTTATTTCCCAAATGGGAAAAAAGGGAAGAAACGCCCCTATGCCGGTGACATCAAGAGTATAAACACCGAAAAACTTATTTTTTAAATATAAACTTTTATTTTTTAGATTTCATTTTTTTACAATAAAACAAATTATATAATTATTGTTTACCTTTCAACAAAAAACAGGTTGAATATAGTAACTGGAAATCACAGGTGCAATCATCTGAGTGGATTACATCTTTTTTAAAACACATTTTAGATCATAATTTAGAATATTTTAAAATGTATTAGGTTACCCGGAAAGTTCATGCGTTTTTTTAAAGGAATTTTTTGTGGCTTTGTGTTTTTTATATTAAAATTTTGACAATTTTTCGTAATTTGACCCTTCATTTTGTAGCTAATGATCTCCTAAGAATTTCTTAGCTAGAAAATGAGGGGTCAAATTACAAAAAACTATCAAAATTTTAATATAAAAAACACAATGCCACAAAAAATTTCTTTGAAAAAAACGCATGAACTTTCCGGACAACTTAATATTTTTTTTAAAATTATTTATAAATAGAAATGGAAATTCGGACTTTTCGCGATTTAACATAATCTGAGTAAACTCTTTTAGGACCCAAAAAGCGGGAGCGGGAGGACATGCCAGCTACTAAAAATATCAGGCGAGAAAACACTGAGTCGCTGGTGACGATGTTTGCATGGGCTGACAGTTATCTGTTTTGTACGTGCTTGGAAAGTGTTTTGATTTTGCTAAATTACTAAACTTCCTAAATTGCTAAATTACGTGGGTCTAAATATATGAATAAAAAATTAATAATTATTAGCTACAAACTTAAGTATTCTAGCATGATAAAACGCTGATGAGGTACGCCCCAACTTTGCTTTATCCTGCTTGAGTTTGAATAAGTTGGATTTTCTGCTGCCGAATTTTGTTTTGGCTTGATCTTTGCCAAAAAAAACTCTAATTGTAATTTTTGCTTTGAATTTTTTTCAAGTTTACAGGGTGACCCAAGTATTCTAGCTGAGACATGCATAGACGAAAGAATGTTGTCCCGCAATTTCAAATTTTGTAAGTACCGCTGTGACTAAAAATTATTGTCCTTAAAAGGACCATGGATTTTGGACGCAGTGGTGTGTCCGAAATTCGAATTGGCGTTAAACTCGTCTAGAAGTGTACTCTTTTGAATGATTTCAAATGACTCAAAAGAGTATAGTTCTAGACGAAAGAGAAAATTTTCTAAAAACCATGGTCTTTTAACAACAAAAAAACTTTTTTCGAATTAATTTAGGTAAGCAGAACACAATCCTGAGAGAATATTCAAGCCGATAGTTTCACGGATACCGTAATTATTCGAATAGAAACCCCGTCTATAATAGTAACATCAAAAACAAAGGGGCCTTGCATCTTACTTTTGTCGTCAACAGTTTCATTTCGCTAAAATCTGAGCCTAAAAATAAATTTTGCATTTGTCAGACACAAATATACCACACAGCATGCGAAAAACCTCCCCACCTCCCCCACCACAAAATTCAAAATCATAATCACTTTCGAAATTTTGCGCGAAATTCAAAATTTATGAAAATTGTGGTTTCTAACTAGCTGATAACTTTTCAAATAGCCCGATGCTCCAGATCACGCTCATCTTAATGAAAAAAACTATTGATCACAGTGGTGAAAAAAACACAAAAAGGCAAACACATTTTGTCTTTGCTTCGTTGCTAAAAATGCTTGAAAAATATCAAAAATTTGGTACTTTGCAGCTTAAATTAAGACAACTGAAATCCCGGTCATTTTACCGGGATCCCGTACGGGGTCCCGCTCGGTAGGTTCACAAAATCCCGGTCCCGGTCCCAATCTAGGTGAAAAATCCCGTCCCGGAATCCCGTTGGGTGGCGTTTTTCTATCTCTATTTCTAACCATTAATTTTTTTACAGCTTTTAGTTGAATTTCTTCAACGTTTTAGTGAGCTATAGCCTTTAGGATTCCCAGTTTTATGGGCTTTCAAATGAGCCATCATTTGCTACAATACACTATAAAAAAATCTAAATTTTCAAAACGATTTTAGGAAAAATAGGATAATTTTTGGCTAGACTATAGAATCCCAAAATGCCACATTTGAATTCTTGTTTGAATTTCACTGGTACCCGTTTTTCAAAATATTCCCATCGGCGAAGAGCATGCCCCTTTAATAAGTGAAATGATCGAATAAGACAAATGATTAACTGCAAAAAAATTAATTTACCGTATTTCCTCTAATTACCGCCCCGGGGCGCTTATTTTTCGATCGACCTCTAGAGGGGGCGCTTATTAGAGTCATTTTGAAATTTTCGGGTGGAAATCCAAAATCAAAAAAGCAGAATCGGCAGAGCTCGCGGGAACTAAGAAAACGCAAAAAAAATTGCTCGAAAAAAATTTCCTGCTCTGAGATACAGACCCTCAAAGTCGAGGGGGGCGCTTATTAGAGGGGGGGGGGCGGTAATTAGAGGAAATACGGTAATTATTGTACACACTTTACTGTACAAAGTATTTTTATTTGCAAAAAAATCTGATTTTTTGTAGAGTTTGATGTATTTTAGAAAAAATTGATAAGTAAAAGTTTCCACACTTGTATTTAATTTAAATTTTCCCTTAAATTATTAAGTATTTATTCAATACTCTGTTTAATACAGCGAAATAAGCACAAGATGTTATCACACAACTTTACATACAACAAATAATTGAAGGACGTTGTTGAAAGAGCTGACTAGATTCGTATAGATTGCAAAGATTCCCAAAAAAGCAAGACAGCATCTATCCGCTGTGTGAATCTAGGCGTAGAATAGTCTTTTTCTTGCGGTAGTAAATATATTGCACATTTTTGATAGGTCTGTTTAAAACACGGTGCACGTCCACATTTATCCTGTTCCAAAAGCCCAATCGTCTCAGCAACATACTAAAATACACAAATTAAACTTCTTTTACAGATTTTTGTGTCGACAAAAGCTAAAGTCGAGTCTCGATCTCCTCTAATTCAGCCCCTGTTGGGTTCCACACTTATTTTGTGCCCCTTTTTTGACGTCTTTTTCCAAATGGGATTTGTAATTCTAGTCCAAAAAAATATTCTACCGTAATATAGAGAAGCGCAAGTCTTAGTGGCGAAAGTTTTTTATTTTTTTAAAAATGACCGGTAGAATTGATAACCATTCGATTTTTTGGACAAGACTAACAAGCCACGTTCGTAAAGTTGACCTAAAAATTGTCGTTTTCCGGGAAGGGGCTGGTATACGACACTAGCCTTCAAATCTCACCCAGTTTCTTTCTTCTGGTTCATTGTGAAGATGTGGACACCAAAGGAAAGTCCTTGTGACAAGATTTCATGGCACATTTGGTAGGCTCTTTGTAAGGCGAAGGTCTTGACTCTTTTTGGATGCGCCCTGTTAGCTTCTAATACTTTTGCTGTGCTGGCTGGAATAGGTACACCCGACAGCTTTGATATGTTGATCACACTAGTTGCACTCTTAAAATAAATTCATCCTTTTTATTGTTAACTTTAGTTAGAACTTAAAAAGTTCTTCAATTTATTTAATAAAAACTCAAATATTAAAAATTTCCAAACCACTTACCCTATACAGTAGGATCCCGGGCAGAATCGGCACTTTTACTCCAATAGCCTTGGAATCCATCAAAAACTTGGCAAATGTCTTAGTCTCAAAAAAGAACTGAGTGACCACTAGATCAGCTCCTGCATCCACCTTGTTCTTCAAATGCATTAGATGGTCAGTGTAGGAGCTGCAAGCTGGATGCCCTAGTGGATGTCCAGCAACTGCGACTGTCACTTGCTCATTTTGGAGTTCTCTGATCCACTTGACTAAGTCTTGGGCATGATAACTGTTAGAAGTAATGTTATTATTAGTCTCCTTAGGGTCGTCACCCTTCAAGGCTAGGATGTTGTTGATGCCGTGGGCTAGAGCTTGCTTAAGATACAGCTCTGTGTCTTCTTTTTTGTTGCCGTTGCAGCAGATGTGCAACATAGTTTCTAAGCCGTAGACTTGCTGGCACAATATGGAGATTGATGTGGACGAGTTGGGGATGGACAGATTGCCTAAAAGAGGGATGTATATTAAATCGAGACTCGACTCTATTTAAATTAGTCTTATTCCTTATTCAGTGCCCTCGCCAAAACTACCAAAAACATTTTTTTTCACCTAGTCGACGAAAAAATCCTGACCAAAAATAGACTTTTGCCTGAGACCAAGTAAATGCTACCATTCTTGAAGTAGTATTTGCAATATTACTCTTTTCTCACAGAGAAGAAGGGGGTGGTGTAACAGGCCAATAAGTATCAAAAAGACTCTATATTCATTTTTGACCATGAATCTTGCTCGAAGTCATGTCGAAAATAATTGAGTGCGGGTCTTGGTGGCTTGGAGTTGAGATGCCCACATACCTCAGACACAAATCACTTGAAAGTGACTCTGGATACATCGAAAAAACATATTTTTGGCTGTTTTGCGAGGGCAATGAATAAGGGAGTTTAGCCAAAATTAGACCTGTATAATCAGCCGGAACGAAGAAAAAGCGGACAATTAGCGCTAACTATTGACTATATGACTATTCTAGTCAAAATGAACAATATATTTTAAAAAATCTCAAGCTAAATTTTAACTGACTAAGTGTTTTCATGTAGGCAGTCTTAAATTTGTCAAAGCAAATCTTTTTTACTATTCGAACTTAAAAATTTTAAACTTTCAAAAAAATGGGTACTAGTTTGGTATAAACTAAAAAAACTTTGAATTCAACTCTTCAAGAGTGGATGGTTTTTTTAGAGTATTTTAGGACATTTTTCTGTTATTTATTACATTTTCAGGCTTAGGCAAGAGTAGCTCAGTATGTTAGAACGGACTCAAACATGTTTTTTAACTAAAAAAGTCATAAAAACATGTTTGAGTCTGTCCTAACAGGCGCTGGCCTACCCCCCACCTGGAGGGGGTTGAACCGAACTAGTACATTTTTCTTAAACCAATGCCTACCTGGATCATTGCGCACAAACCAAGTGACATCCACATACAGAGGATTTGCTTCCTTCAATTTGCTCAGTGTTCTTCCAAATTTAGCCAGTTCCTTGTCAAGAGTAGAAGTTTTGGGGACTTGAGGAGGGGCAAACTCTAAGGAGAAAAATGTTGTCTGGTCGTCTATATGACGGTTGATCTGCCTGGCTAGCATGTTTATCCAATGCTACAATTGATTGACTTATGGCTTGCTGGCTCTAGTAAATAGTAATAGTAGAGAGATTAATGTAGTGGAATAGGCAAGAAGAGAGCTTAAATTAACTGATTGAGATAAGAAGAACAAGGATGCAACTAAAGAATGCAAACATCACAGCTATACTATTTTTTACAATATTTGTACACCAAAATAAGTAATTTTGACTAACAATCGAAAGTGTTAGTGAGCAAACTATTATTGTTTCTTTTCGGTTGACCTACTTTTCAATGTGTTGGTATTAGTTAGATGCACAAAAAATTGTTTTTAGAAAAGTTTTTTATTTCAACTGTTGCTGTTATTGTCTTTGAATGTTCAAGAATCAAAAAGTTGTTGTTTCACATTGTTCAAAGTGAAGCTAGTAAAGTGTTTTTTAAAGAATACTAGTTAGCAAGCAGAGTCCAGGGAGAAAAGATTTTTTTGATAAAATCTGATTAAAAAAGGGACATTTTAAAAATTCGGAAACAATAAATATCATACTTTTAGTTTTTTATACGTGCTATTTAAGGAGATCAATTTTTGTCTTCGCTTTTAAAATGAATAAAAATGATCTTGCAATTTTAACCGACTTTAACTAACTTATTCAAATAAATCTCGCATTCAAAATGATTTGGTCGAGCTAATTTTAACTCACAAAGGAACCACCCGAACTCTAAAATGTTAACCCCTAAAATTTTTATATACTTTTAGCATTTTTTTCATGTTTTCCGATGCGCTGAACACGAAAATCATGAATATAGCCATCCGTGGGGTCTACCACAAAGTTTCAATTTTCGGACGCCTTGATTCCCAAGCTGTTTTTTTAGATTCTAAAATCAGCTTGGGGGAACAAGACATCCGAAAATTGAAATTTTTGTGGTCAACCCAAGGGATGACTATTCAGCTCATCGGGAAACATGGAAAAATGCTAAAAACAAATAAAAATTTTATAGGTTAACATTTTATAGTTTGAGCGGTTCCCTTGTCCGTCAAAAACATAAGCAGCTTATTGAAGTTATACCTTTTGTATATTAGGATTAATTTATTTTACTGAGCGTAGTTTGAAATAAGAATGATGCCGATGCAATTTGAAATTCACAGGAACCATGACTTTAAGTAAAATTGAGTTATTTTTTACGGGGTTGCCTTAATTGTATGTTCAACATTTCTTTACTAGTGCGACACCCAAATGAGCTAAAACTGGAGGGTAAAACTAGAGGGGGTGATTTTTTCACATTTGGCTGATTTTTATCTAGAATGTTAAAAAGTACAATGAAAAACTTAGAAAAAACCTTTGGTGATTTTGACCCAGAGTGCACATTTTAAACGGCTTTGACCTAGAAAAGCCGGCTTAACTAAATTTTAACGCCGTCAGTTTTTAGTTTAAAACTAGATTGCACAATTTGGCTGATTTTAAAAATCTTGACTTTTCTCATCTTCTTACATTTTTCCCTTTTGTTTTATAAAAAAGGTGCTTGACTAAAATTGTTTTCTTTTTTGTGATATGATTTGAAATCCTTCAGGTGAACGAAAATAAAACTGTAAATGACTTAGATTTTTACTTCTTAGGTCCAGTTGCACTTTTAGATGTTTTTATTTACTTTCTTAGAATTTTTCGCTGAATTAATTTGGTTGTACAAAAACAGAAAACAGTTTGTACAAAAACAAAATCTTTTCTATAAAAACATTTGCTCGTTGCTAAACTTTTTAATTTTCTATAAAATTTTTGATAGCCGTAAAGGTGGCCAGCCTGCTATCATAAAATTTAGTCTCAAAGGTCTTAGTCGAAGTTTTTTCATTTGTATCTTTTCAAGCGCAGGCAATAGCTATTTTTTCTTCAGATCTCACATTTTAACTTTGAAAACAGCTGTTTTAAAATTGAAGCTTAAAAATGATACATTCTAAAAATGTGTAATCAAATTGAAAAAACTGACGGTGAAAAATTGTTTTTTTTTTCCAAAAATCCCCCCTTCTCATACGTAAGCCAATTCAGATTGAAAATAAATTTTGACAGTCTTAACAAAAAGATGTTAATATTTACTCTCAATAAAATTTTGAACTAGTATATTTTAATCAGTCAACAATTAGTAAAAAATAAATTTTCAAAATAGTCGCTCAACGTTTGATTAAAACTCTGTAAATAATTTTTATCTTAATTTTAATAGGAATTTTTCTGCTTGAGAATTTTGAGTGCTTATTGTCTATTAGTGGAAACAAAATTTTTGGAAATTTCCATTTTTCAAACCAGCTAGTAGGTGTCTGGTGTGAGTTTTAAATGGAAGTTTCCGTGGCGAGTTGCTTATCTTTTTTATATTTATAGCGGGAGCAGCTAGGTGGCTAATCAGGAAGGCGTGCAGTGCATCTTTGCATCAGCATGATGTAATTGCCTTTTCCCTGGCTCCTTTTTGGTTATTTCCACACTGGCTTGTAAGGAAAATATTTATTATTTGTGCTTATCTTTGACCATCAAAGTGGATCAACAGCTGGACTTTGGACTTTTTGTGAGGGTTTCAAAACAAGACATCTAAATAGCGTGAAAATTGGATGGCTGAGGAGTCGTTAATATTGCTTACAAAAAAGACTGATTTTAAAAAATAGGATATAGGTATTTAAGATGCTAAATATTTGAAAAAAAAAAGATATGTACAAAACATTTTTAGTTACTTTCAGAATACAAGTAAAAATAGAACTTTAAGTATGTGATTTTTTTATAAGTGTCTTTAAAGGGACCAAAAAGAATTTCGTATTTTCGAATTAGTGGAAGGGCACCTTACAATTGGCCTCACACTAACTTCACAACTCTCTGAAATTTTATTTTTCGTTTTTTGGATATTTTTGTACTGTTTTATAGCTGAGATTTTTGAAAAATGGCCAAAAACTCTTTTTAAAATTTTTTTTAGAGTCACTTGCGTCATTTCAAAGGTCATTTTCGAGTGATTTTTGTCTCATTTTTGTCTCTGTGTGTAAAAGCCCCTTGCGCCCATTTTATAAACATTTTTGTTGCATTCCCATTCAGACATTTTAATTCTGATTGTAATAGTTACTTAAAGACAAGGGGTGATTTCTTCCAGTCAAAGTGTGATTTACTCCAGTAAATTACTGATTTCCCCCAGGAAATAAAAGTATACCGTATTTTCTCTATTAGAAGGGCAGTCTCTAATAGACGGGAACCTCCTCATTTTTCGACTAGGATTTCAGAGTTAAGGCCATTTTTGATTGACAATTTCACGATTTGGTACTTATCCCTTATCGGGTCAGGTTTTTAAAAAAAATTTTGGGCAGATATTTTTTGCATCCAGATAACGTGTTATGTCCTTTTTTATATTCTTTTAAGTTTTGCTTGATTCTTCACCTCTTGGCAGATCAAATATATTCATGCTCGCTAGAAATTATAATTACTAATTGTTATCTGATACAAAACAAAAAATATCTGCCCAAAATTTTTTCAAAAACCTGACCCGATAAGGGATAAGTACCGGCCTGAATGGGTTATACCACATCTCCCAAAAGTGCGTTTTGACCACTGTTTTGAACTTATTAGGCCCTAATTAGTACGAAAAACATGTTTTTAGGGCGCGGACGATTTTTCTGAAAAAAAACCTTTTTGACCAGAAAATGACTATAAATGATGATAAATGATCATAAATATAGTTACACATCCACCAATTCACATGTCTGCTGTATGTAAAAAGGGGGAATGAGTGTGTTATACTTTAGCACATTGTTCGGAATAGTCTCAAAGGTGATTGGGGGAAGCCTAAGCCTAATGTAATGCTTGGGGTGAATGGGGTGACTGAAAAATGACTAAATTTTGGTCAAAAAATATTTTTTCCAAAAATGTCGTCCGCGCCCTAAAAACATATTTTTTGTACTAATTTGGGCCTAATAAGTTCAAAAAAGTGGTCAGAACCACTTTTTGGGATATGTGGTATAACCCACTTTAGCCTAAGTACCCACGATTTTTTAGGGGTTGAAAAATAGACGGGCTTTTTTAATGCGAAAAAAATTTTTAAAATTCAAAATTGCGTTTTTGGGATTGTGATTTTGATTTTCTTTTTGAAGACTTCTCGCATACAAGTACCAATTTTAGTACCAATTTTATAGCTCATTTTATACCAGCTACAATTTTAGTAATCAGTTGCCTGAGTGCAATATATGAAAAGTGTCTCAAAAACATAATGCCAAGAACACGGTTTTGAATTAGGGAGGCTTGATGAGTTAGAGGTCTTACGGAATGCGATCTCGAAAACCCGCTCAAGACCATGTACTATTTTCGTTAATTCCAAATTTCAGACACAGATTTAATCTCTTTTATTCCTTAACAAAACAGACCAGACTAAAGTAAATAAAGCAGGATAACAAAAAATAGTTAAAAATCACTATTTATCTTTTCATCTTGAGCTCTGCTTGACCAATTTTTCTGCAAAATTGCTTTAGCAAAGCTTTCTTTTTTCATCATAATGATGAAACCTTGCAATCCTGCTGAAAAACTAGTCTATTTGCAACACCAGTTTTCTCTGTAACTTTCCCAGACCAAAAAGGGTGTAACTAGCATAAGTTTTATCAGCTCGTTAATATTAATCAGTAGTGATTGTGTTCAGGCCACCTTGTAGGTCATTTTTTTCCAAACCAAATGGCCCATGTGAAAGTCTACCCACATAATATTACTATCTTATTGGCGGTGTTGTGTTTATAAACGTGGTGGTGTATGTGTAAGTGATTGACCTTACACCACTTGACTAATTAGGCATGCGAAAACTGATCTTAAAGATAACAGCAGCAGCAGCAGTAATAGAACTACAAATTTGCTGACCATGCACTATTTTCGCTATCTTGTTTTGATCTTTTCAAATTTCTTAGTTTTCTTTCATTTTCAGTTTGAAGTAACCCTTAACCCTTGTTGCTTTTGCAAATTTGTTCTCTTTTTATTTTTTCTGCAAAGAATCCTGGTTTTTTGGACTACTCGCTAAAACTTTTTACCTAAAATTTAAAAATTATTTGATATAGATAATCTCTGATTGGTTCGCAGTTACCTTTAAAAATGGGCAGGAGCCGGACAATCCGAAAATGTCAACTTCAACAATTTTTGGATTTTCACCATCAGTTGCAAAATCTTTTTAGTTTCAAGGTGGCATTTTAACAGTGTCGACTTACAACAACGTGACCACGAAATGTGTGAAAAAACCAAAGTCATATTTTAAGTAATCATGTTGTCGTGAATTTTTTTGTGTGCCTTATTACTTTTAATCACCTTATAACTTGCAGATACCATCAAATTTATTAACTCTTTATTCAAAATGGCTGAATCATCAGTTCTCTCGTCGATTGTCGGCTTCAGCCGTATGGGTCCTAACCGTGAGTTGAAGAAACGAGTGGAGACCTACTGGAAAGAGTATGGCCTTATTGGCTCTGACCAGTCCAAGCAGGCCACTGCTGTCTTCGAAAAGGACATTGAACAGCTTCAGCTACAGCGCTGGAACTACCTAAAAGAGACTGGTTTGGACCTGGTGCCATCTGGTGACTACTCTCTGTACGACCATGTGCTCGACACTGCCTTCCTATTCAATGCTATTCCTGAACGGTACAGCTCTCTGGAGACCAGTCCCACAGTACGCACCTACTTTGCGATGGCTAGAGGACTGCAAGAGAAGGGCGCTGATGTGCCTGCCTTGCCCATGAAGAAGTGGTTTGACACCAACTGTGAGTTTTTCAATGGATAGAATCGTATTTGAGGATAAATTTAAAAAGTTTTCAAGGGTTACCAACCCTAAGATGCTTGAATTCATAAAAAATACGAAGCTCACTCAACTCTTAAAATTTGAACTAGCGTAATTATTCTAATAGAAGTCCGGGGCTCATATTTTTCAACCTCTAAAAAGGAATAATTGTCGAATAGCGCCACCTCATGAAACACCCCGAAACGTGATTTTTTTAACGTTTTATCACCTGAAAAGCTCAGAAAACATGGTTTTGAGTGGCGCTAGGCTGTTTTTTGGAAAATATGTTTTTGACCACTTTCGGCCCAAAACCCTAGGGGGCCCTAGGGGGACCCTTATGGTCAAATTTTCAATTATATATTTTTCAAAATTTTGCTTTTTTTTTGTTGTTTTTTTTGTTGGTTGCATTTTTACTGTTGTTTTCTTTGGTCTATTTTTGATTTGTTTGTGCAAGAGTCATACCTGAAATTAGGGTGAACCAAATATCCAAGACTTTAGGTAGGCCAAAGACCCAAATTGCTTCTCATTGCAAGAAAAGGGGGAAGGGCATATATACACCTTCATGGATATATGCTCTTCCGTTGCACAAACAAATCAAAAATAGACCAAAGAAAACAACAGTAAAAATGTAACCAACAAAAAAACAACAAAAAAAAGCAAAATTTTGAAAAATATATAATTGAAAATTTGACCATAAGGGTTCCCCTAGGGTTTTGGGGCAAAAGTTGTCAAAAAAATATTTTTCAAAAAACAGCCTAGCGCCACTCGAAACCATGTTTTCTGAGCTTTCCAGGTGTTAAAACGTTAAAAAAAAACCACGTTTCGGGGTGTTTCATGAGGTGGCGCTATTCGACAATTATACCCCCTAAAAATATTGAAATTATGAATCAAAAATAGCCTTAACTCTAAAATCTTTGTCAAAAAATAATGGGGGCTTCTATTAGAAACATTACAGTATCACTAAAAAACAAAAGAAAAGCTAAGCAGAGTCTAACTTAAGACTTTTTCAAATGCAAAAATTTAGCCAGTTGAATTTAAAAATTTAACTTAAACTCAATTTTAAGACCACTACATCGTGCCAGAAATCTCTGTGAACCAAACCTTCTCAGTGACTACAAATAAACCACTGAACGACTTCCTTCTGGCCAAAAGCCAGCTGCACCTGACCACCAAGCCAGTGCTGCTAGGTCCTATCTCTTTCCTGCACCTCAGCCACATCCAAACCAAAGACGAGAACCAAGTGGCCAACCCTCTGGACTTGCTGCCAAACCTGTTGCCTCAATACATCCAAGTGGTCCAAAGTCTAGCTCAGGCTGGAGCTAAATGGATCCAGGTGGATGAGCCAGTGTTTGCCCTGACTCTTACTGAGCTGGAACGCCCAGCCTACCACCAATGGTTTGCTAAAGTGGCTGAGAGTTTGCAACAAGCAGCTGGCTCAGAGACCCACATTCTGTTTACCACTTTCTTCAACAGCATTGTGACCAGTGGCAACTTGTCTATTGTGAAGTCCTTGCCAGCTGGAAGCGGTATTCACTTGGACTTGGTCAGAGCTCCAGAACAATTGAATGATGTATTGGCTGTGTTGCCGCCTAAGGCTGTGATTTCGCTAGGTTTGGTGGAGGGCAGAAATGTGTGGTTGACTCACCTGCAAAAGGCTTCTGACATTGCTACCCAGGTAATGGCTTAGTGATTTTTAAGACGTTTTGAAAAAAAATTTGGAAAAATAAATTGACCGGATGGAAATAATCGTTGGTTTAAGCCAACCTCTGCTGGCAACCATGCTAACTTTTTTCACTTTAGGTAGTCAAACAGCTAGGACCTCAACGCGTAATCATCAACACCTCGTGTAGTCTGCTTCACGTACCTTTCTCCATCAAAGCCGAATTGGAAGCTCCCCAGAAGGACCAAAATCACACCAAAGTACTCTCTTGGCTATCCTTCGGAATCGAGAAAATCCAGCACGTAGTCTTGATCACCAAGTCTGTCAATGGTGTTGACAAAGAGGTGGTTAGTCAAAACATCAAGGAGAACACTGCTTTGCTGCAAGACCACTCCACATCACCTCTCATACACAACAAACAGGTAGAGAGTCGAGTAGCCAAACTGCATGCCGATGGAGTCCAGGCCTACTACCGGCAAAACCCATATGTGGTGCGCAACGAAGCACAACAAAAGCGATTGCCCCTACCTTTGATTCCCACAACTACTATTGGATCATTCCCTCAGACTGCTGAGGTGCGCTCTAATAGAGCTGGCTTCAAAGCTGGCAGAATCACCAAGGAGCAGTATGACAAGTTCATTAATGAAGAGACTGAGAGGTGTGTGCGAGTCCAAGAAGAGATTGGAATCGATGTGTTGGTCCATGGAGAATTCGAGAGGTTTGTAATCTCACAATGAATGAATTTTGCTCAAAATGAAAATTAGATCTACATTTTCGGGAGTCTTAACGACCCACTGTTATTTTGACCGTCATTTTGACCCAGAGCTCTTTACCCAGTCCTTATTTTGGCATTCAAAATGTTATTTTTAGAGCAATAAGCACTGGATAAAATAGCTTATTTCGCCTAAACACTCTAAAATATCCTAATTTTGAGCAAATGTCCTTATTTTTAAAGTTTTGATTTGGGAGCCTTGTTTTAACCTCAAAGTTCAAACAACCCAAATAATTTGCAGAAATGACATGGTTGAGTTCTTTGCCGAATATCTGCTCGGATACCTAGTCACTGTCAATGGCTGGGTGCAGTCCTATGGTTCTCGATGTGTGAAACCAGCAGTGCTCTACGGTGACTGCTATCGCAATGGACCCATGACTGTGAACATGATCAAATATGCCCAGTCCCTCACCAAACTGCCAATGAAAGGCATGCTGACTGGTCCAACCACCATTCTTAAATGGAGTTTTGTGCGCAATGACCAGCCATTCCGGGACACTGTCTTCCAGGTGGCCTTGGCTCTGAGAGATGAAGTTGAGGATCTGGACAAGGCTGGCATTGCCTGTATCCAAGTGGACGAACCTGCTTTCCGAGAGGGTCTGCCTTTGGATGCTCGTTTGTGTGCTGAGTACTTGAAGACTGCTGTTGAGGCTTTTAAGGTAAGTAATATTTCTTTAATTATTTGAAAGTTAAATGAATTCATATAATTAAGATCTCCACTGGCTCGGTGGCCGATTCCACCCGTATACACACGCACATGTGTTACTCTGAGTTTGAAGACATCTTCACCCACATTGCTGAACTGGATGCCGACATCATGCACATCGAGTGCTCTCGATCTGAACTCAGTCTTCTAGCCTGCTTCGACCGTTTCGGCTACCCTCTGATGGTGGGGCCAGGTCTTTACGACATTCACTCGCCCAGAGTGCCCACTCACGAGGAGCTGAAGAACTGTTTGTTGGCCATGGTCAAGTACATTCCAGCCAGTCGTTTGTGGGCCAACCCCGATTGTGGTTTGAAAACCAGAGGTTGGTCAGAGACCAAGGCTGCTCTCCAAGTTATGGTTGATGTGGTCAAGGAGGTGCGTCCTCTGATTGCCAAACAACAATAATAATTGACTTGGATTTGGATGACCTGGACTTAATTTTTGTGAAGTGCTGTCTTTTGCACTGTGGATGCTAATGATGTTTATTTATATTTGTCTTTTTTGTCTTCAAACTCCTTACACATATTTATTTATTTTGAATAAAAAGGTTAGAATCTTTTTCAATTGTTAAACGCACTATAGAAATCTTTAGGAGCTTTGAAAACTTCTCTTTAAATAAATTAAAAACTTGTTGCAACAATCGTTTATTTGTTTATAATTGGTTTTGAAAAATAGTTTTGACAGTTTACAAAAATAACAAATTAACTAATGCTACTATAGAGCCAAACCTTCTATGTGAAAAAATAGTTTTTGTAAAAATCCAATTTTTTCTCTAAAAATTGCATTCATTTGTAGAGGATGTCTATTTGTCTACTAGCTTATTTCAGGCTAAAAACAAAAGTATTGATCAAAAAATAGAAAATTATCAATTAAACATTTTGTCATAATTTTAAAGCTACAAAGTGGTTCAAAATTACGTCAACATTAAAAAAAATTGGGCAGCATAACACCTTTGTGGCCCGTTTCCCAATTTTCGGGTGACAAGCCCCGCAAACGTCCCCAATGAAGCCATTATAAGACGGTGACAACAAACAAACCCGATTCCACTTTGTGGATTTTGGTTGAGCACCCAAAAATCTCGGGATCGACCCCAAATTTTTCCGATTTTTGGAGGTTTCAAAAATAAAGCCACATGTGAGCCTATTAGAAAGAATACGGTACGCTAATTTTTTTTAGGTGGTTAAGTTTTTTTGATACACCCTGTACACCTGGAAGCAGAGAAACCTTTGTACCGTACCTTCCTATTACTGTACGCTCTCATTAGTGTACACCTGAGGCCGGTCCTGACACAATAAAAGACACTCTTTTGTGTACACCACCAACTTTCGGGTCTTTTTTTCGAAACTTCGGTTGTCTCATTTCGAAAAGTAGCTGCTTTTATTTTGTTTTATCTTATTTGAACGTTTTGGTCAAAGGCGATTCCAGGCGATTAGGAGAGAAAATCTGAAGGTATCGGGTCAATTATTAGTGGTGAGATGGTTTTATATTTTTGATTTGTCTCGTGCTCTAGGAGATAACTTTTGGAGAAAGTTCACGCATTGGCAAAGGAATTGTCAAAGTCGAAATATTTTGTTTGTTGTTTTTGCTACTTGAACAAATACACTGTTCAAATTATTTGAACCACCGGGGTCTATAAGAGAAAATCCGGTATTTCACAAAAAAAACTTAAAATTTTTTATACATTTATCGTAATTATCATTATGTTTATAATTTTTCACCCATTTCATGAAATTATTTTTGATAAGTTAAGTATTTATTTGAGCCACAATTTTTTGCGTTTTCATTTAAGATCTTAACTTATTTGTTGTAGTAATCTTAAAAATAGCCAAAAATAAGAAGATTTTTTTTCAAAAGCACTAAATTCATTAAAATTTGATTTTCTGTGCAAAGACACCCCTGTCATGTATAAAATTATACACCTAATTGTAGCTAAGACTCAGCGCTTTGAAATGGTATTTTCTTTGTATACAGTACAGAAATAAAATATCTATTTTTTTCGAAAAAAATCTTAAAGTTCTCCAAAAAAAATTTCAAGACTGAATTGTTAATAATAAATTCATAAATTTTACAAAGTTAAACCCTAGATCGGGACATTATTTAGAAATTTGTACTTCAATTGAGACCCCGAATCTTCAGAGCTTTTGATATTTTACGTCAAAATCTTTATTTTTGACGCTCGAAACTAAAACAGAAACTTTTTGACGAAAAATGACCAAATTGTACTTTATTTGGCTAAATGTACTTTAAATTCGAAGTATGCTGTATACAGTCGAGTCTCGATATAATTTATTCCAAAATCTAGAGTTCGCAGCCCTACATATATTTCATTTCCATTTTTGACAACTAAAATAATTAGGACAAGAATTACATTTTAAATACCTTTTTCCAAATTTTCCAAAGTCCATTTTCCAAAACATGCTAAAGTCGCTTTTTAATCAAAGCCCTGCATACAGGATATTTCGTTCTTTTCAGGAGACCGCAAAAAGTTTTTTCCCTCTCAAAAAACCGCCATTCTATAACATCACCCTACAATATTTTTGTACCAACAGTTTCGATTAAACGTCATTCTAATGCCGTTTTCCGGCGGTGACGTTTAATCAAGGCTCGCATCTCAAACATTTTGAAATATTTGCTCAAAATAAAGACATTTTTGGGCATTTCGGCGATATATGCTGTTTTATCCAGTGCTTTTGGACCAAACAATAAGATTTTGACGTGAAATTCTAGACCATAATAAGATTTAGAGCCTCAAAATATGGACAAATCTTATTAATAAGGATAGACCCGAGCCCTGCGTTTAATTGGGGGTTGACTGTATCTCAAAAGTCATATCTTCAAAAATTATTCTGTAAAATGAGTTTTTTAGTTATTGATCTGGGCTACGAGTATTTGAAAAGATGTCATTACAGCACTTTAAACTCAATCCGAAATTTCGACCCACAATCACTTTTACAAAAACTGAAAATTCAAGTCAGGTTCAAATTCTACTTTTTGTTTCATCAATTTATGCACCATCCAAAATGACACATTACGCGAAAAATAAATTGGGATAACGGCATCCTCAATGTGGAGCGATTTTTTTGGGGCCACAGGGGGCTGGGCGACTTAAGTATTTCATTTCAAATTGGATTTAAAATGCCCATAAGTTTATTATTTTGAGAATATAATTTAATATGCTCATTGAGATACGCTCATTCAAAGAAAACATGACATTATAGCAAAATACAGGGCCTATTAGTCAAAATTTTAATTAATCGCTAATTCTCAGTGAAATGGTTTTTAGGTGTCAAACGGAAACGGAAATTAAGGGCTTTTTTAAAGGCTTTTCAAAGTTTGATCGGTTCTTGTCGGTTATCCGGACAACCTTTAATTAGGGACTATCTCTATGAGTCTTTCGGTCATGATGATGAAGGTGATTATGCCAACCACAATCACCTTCATCACCATAATCAGCATCCAAAAAGGTGATTCCTAATTAGAGGTAGTCCCCATAACCGAAAAGAACCCATATAGATAGTCCCTAATCAGAGGTAGTCCGGATAACCGACAAGAACCGTTTGATCTAATAAAAAAAGTAGTCATAATTTGTTTTATCGGAGCTTTGAAACAAAAAAGTAATCGGCATTTCAAATCGTCTGAGATACTTGAGTCACCTCTGTACTCAGGTCATTCAGCGCGTATCTGTGTTTTTGCAGCATACATTAGCATTTTAGCTAGACCAGTCAATGCTTTCCAGTTGTTGACTGGACGGCCAGCCTGTAAAATGCAGTAATAAGCCAAAGACATTATACACATTAGATTTCCTAGCAAACTACAACCGAACGCTATTGTCCACTTCAATTGGATGGTTGAGCAAACAAATGTGTTGACCGTCTGCGCTCTTTCCTTCTTTTTTCTTCTTTTGCCAGTTCCAAATGAAACAATTATTGTTAATTTAAGAAAAAGTGAGGAATTCCGCTGTGTATTCTGCTTTGGCGAAATTTTAATTTTTCAATTGAATTTTACAAGGTGTCCGAAGATTTTTGCAACTTTTCTTTTGGCCTTAACTTTTTTTAAGTTGCTTTTTAAAATTCTGTGAACGCGGTTCAGAATTTCTAAAAATTTTTTTTGGTACGTAATGTCAAAAGCACGATTTTTGCTTAATACACGAGCTCGCCAGCGAAAAACTCACCAACGGCAAAACTTGCCAACGAAACCTTTTTTTTTTAATTGCTTTGGCTTTTGCAAAATTTGGTTTTGCGTTGACGAGTTTTCCGATAGCTAGTTTCGCCGTTGGCAATTTTTTAGCGTTGGCGAGTTATGTCGTTGGCGAGTGGGTTGCGTCCCTGCGGTTTAGGTGCCGGTCTGTGGGTAGCTTTCAAAACTTAAATTTCAAAAATCGGCTAAGAAAAAAGTTATGGCGAAAAAAATTCTAATAATTTTGGGACATCGTGCGATTTATAGAAAGTCTATATTGCTGAAAGTCTGACTTTCTATAACCAAAATGGTGCTATTTATGGTGCTATCTATGGTGCTATATTATAAATTTTAACGTCAAACACATATCATACACCCCGGCGCCGCTACTTTTTGGGCGACAGTGACAGGACGGCGCCGGCGTCAATTTTAGAGAGGTCCGGCGCACGGGTCGGCGCCCGGCGCCAATTTTCTGAGCGTGCAGGTATGATTACAGAGAGGATGCAGCATAAAGGATTGCACTATCGCGAGTCAACTAACCAAATATTTTTTCATCTATAAATCTCATATGATTTTTCATTTTAACTTTTTTTCCTGCTCTTTTTATGTTGAAGAGCATGACTATTGTTTTTTTATTGTGCTCGATTGTTCTAACAATAAACAGTCTTGAGTTTCAGCTAACAAAAATACTGTCTTAAATATATGCAACCTGCAAAATATATACAAGTTCACAATTGTTTCTGACTAGTAGTTAAAAAATGAGTAGCTTTACAGTTCTGTAACTTAACTTTTTGACCTTCTTTGCCATACATATTGATTAATTAGAAATTAATTGGAAATCGAAAAAAGTAAACAAGAACTTTTTATTCACCCGAAAGAAGAGCTGCCCAAGTTTTCTATACCGCTTTCTTAGATGTGCAAATGCAGGCCAACCTGAGACCAAATTTGTTTCTGAGGCATGTTGCCATGGTTCTTTTACCAGCTTTGCTAGCCATCTGCTACTTTTTTGTGCTGTGCTTGTTGTGTGTGCAGAGGATAGGCAACAGCCATATCCGTTCTTAACATGACTTAAGACAGCAGAAAAAATAAATAAGTTTGTGTGTAAGACATTTTTGCTTCCTAGTAAAAAGTTTACTACTAATAATCTACTTTTTTTTAATGTGTTAGGCCGTCCGAAATCATTTACTCTACCTTTCATGATTTTGAAAAGTTTTTTGATCTGTGTTTTTAAGCTTGTATCGACTATATTTAAAAAAGATAAACTGTCTAACTTTATGATCATACCTGAAATTTTTGTTATAAAACTCACACATAATTTTTTTTGATACCAGCGATAAATAAATAAAAAATCTGATATTAAGATTAGGTTTGTTGAATATTCGAAACTTTCGATTCGAATATTTGATTTGGTATTCGATTTTCGGAAAATTTATTGGTACTAGTGCACTTCAATTTCCAGAACCAAGCAAACTCGTTCAAAATTGTTTGAGATCGTGGAAATTTCAATCCCAACAATTCACAAGCCTATACTCAAACTATTGATGCAAAATGGGGACACTACGAGCAGTCCCACAAGGTATTCCGAGTCATGGAAGACCAGCCCCTTCAACATCACATAAGCTAGTACAACTGGTGGGAAAGATATGCAAATACAGATTATTTTTTGTTTTTCGGCTTCAAGTATCTCAAGTGTTTTGATGTAACCAGTGTTGTAAAGGCACCGGTGCCGGTGCAGTGCCCGATGCTGCGATTTTGAAGGTTGGTGCCCGGTGCCGTGATATTTTGGTCGGTGCCCGGTGCGGTGCCCCGGTGCCCGGTGCCGTGACCTTTCAAATTTATTCCGGTTATTTTTCAGGGGGGAAACAGAAGAAAAATAAGCAAAATAGGGAAATATTTCATACTTTATCAAATTTACTAGTCAGAGTCGAAGTTGGACAAGAGAAAAAATTGCTTAGTGCAAATTTAAAAGTAGGGTTGGACAAATTTGCAAATATTTGGAATCGTGCAAATATTTGCGCAAATATTTAAATATTTGCAAATATTTCGCAAATATTTGCATGATTCCAAATACCGTGAGAATTATGCAAAATACCACACCCACGCTCAATAACATCAAATTAAAGTTTTATTCTTAACATCCAACCAACAAACTAACTAACCAACAAACCATCCTCGAACAAAATATCATCATCTGATCATCACCTCACAGTCTTCATTGGCGTTTTCTTCTTGTTCTTCCACTCCAAGTTCTTCTTCTTTTTTCTTCCACCGATGCATCCCTCCGGCTTTATTTATTGAAGAGATCCGAATGCTCGAGCATCAGATTGTGCTTGATGAACGTCAGCTTCGAGGCCATCTCCACTTCGAGTCTGAAAACATAAATTTCTAACATTTAGTGATTAAACTTTTTAACCAATCTTACCGAATGCGAACTTTGGTGTGGATTGCAGCGCGGAGGGACCAATTCCTTTCAGTTTGGGCAGCAGTGATTTGGACGATCTGAAGCGCTTTGTAGACAATTGAGAGCACCGAGTCTGAGTAGAATCCCGTCCAGAATGTGAGACCATCGACCGGAGGCGTCGCTTTCAGAGCGTCCCATGCGAATTTGCGTTGTCCCTCGGCGAACTTCCCTGTCCTCCCTCTCCACTGAGCCAGCTCGATCATAATCTAAATTACAACTCGCATATAATTATCAAATGACTTTTACAATGATCACTTACCTCATTTTACCTGGTGATGAAGGCCGGATTCTTCGAGATCTTGTTTGCCAAAAGGTCCATTGCTGCCTGCACTTCAAGTTGACTGAGATATACTCCGCGATCGCTCGGCTCCAGCAAGTCCATCAGATACGTCACGTCGGTGCGCCCAAATTCTCGTCGATTGTTGAGAATCTGAAACACAGTGTTGATATAAGAACAGAAATAGGAAATGATATCACCTGCATAAGCTGCGGCTGCAAGTACTCCTCGAATTTCCCAACCGCTTCTTCCGACTTGTCAAACGCCCTTCTGATCGACTTGTATGCCCGCCTTTGATTGACCATGGACCCCTCAATTGATGTGATTGCCTCCGCCAACGGAGAAAGAAGAGCTCTGATTGAGTTGACGCAATTCCAAAAACCATCATTGTTGCACACCAGCCTTTGAAGATCCTGTGCTTGAGCTGAGAGAGACGTCACTCCAGTGATGTTGGCGTTCCACACGGCACTCTTGAGGCAATTTTCATTTGACGAGACATCCGAGATGAGAGTGGCATACGTAGACCAGCGAGTCGGCTCCGGCAACTGAAACATCCTTGTACGTCCGCTTGTTGTAGCTTGAGTCCCCTTGAGCACCAGAGACGGGGTCTTCTTCCTAAAGTTAATTACAAAATCTGCTCCAAAAAATCTCCAGCAAATAAAAAATACCGGAAAAACTTCGCAATCTTTTCACACTCCTTGATGCAATCAGCGATAGAGATAGATGAGATGGAAAGCCATTTCTGTTGCATTCCCGATGTAGCTGGCTGGACAGAACTTACAGGTGGCTTTGATCTTCTTCTTTCCTTCGATGACCTCAGTTGAGACGAAAAATTGCCACGACCAGTGCTTTGCTTTTCCAGGCATTTGTACTAAAAATGGTCAAGATTTATCCTAATTACCATCGTTCGACATAAACATCCGTCCATTTTCTCTTAAAATGAAATTTTTAAATATTTGCACATTTTTGTTAATCGCAAACATTTCAACAAATATTTGCAAATATTTGCGCAAATATTTACACAAATATTTGCGCAAATAATTGCATTGTCCAACCCTATTTAAAAGAGCTTTCTAGCGCCAAAAATTTAGATCGATTAATACGGCAAATTGAACTGAAATTTGAACTGCTAGTGTAAATTAATTAATTTTCGCTGCCGGTGCGGTGCCAGGTGCCGTGATTTTTAGGGTCGGTGCCCGGTGCGGTGCCCGGTGCCGGAAAAAATCATTTACAACACTGGATGTAACCGATAATCAAATAAAATTGATACTGATTTCCCGCAGTAAATTTAAATTTAAAACAAAATACTGATTTCATTTCCACTTTTATTTTTGATTTTAAGGTTTGCTCATCAGGCGAATTTTTAACTTTTTGACGTACTTTTCACTACAGCTGCATACAGCTTTCAAAGTCGACGTATGTAGACGTCAAGTCATAGTAGGCTTTGCCGGGCTACATGTGGTCGAAGTTTGACTCTCTATGGGCATTCGTGCTCCACCCCCAAGACAGTATGGCTAGGCCTTCGTAACATAACTGTCGGAGCACGTCAACTTCTATAGAAGAGGCTGCCTAGCGAGGGTTAACTGATCTAGTATTCACATAATTTATTTTCAGGTCTTTCCACCATTCAGCAAGCATCAAAGTTTGACTGTACCGGATATCACATATTTTTCACTTAGAACACGTCACTCCTGTATCAATCAGTGATGTAAATTTCTAAACACCCGCACCGGCACCCGCACCAGCACCGGCTCCAAAAAATTTTTCCACCCGCACCGGCACCGGCTTCCAAAGTTTTACGCACCGGCACCTGCACCGGCACCGGCCCCCAAAATTTTCCGCACCAGCACCGCACCGACACCGGGTCGGTGCCGGTGCGGGTCGGTGTCGCACCGGTGCCCGTACGGCACCTCATTGTTTTTTTAATTATGAAGACAGCAAGTTTCTCGTGCATTTTTATTTCTTAACAATATGCAGCATGAATTAAATACATATGTAATTTGATTGTCAAAATGCCATGAAAATTTGAAATAAAATTTGCCGCCTATATTCGGTCAATGAAAAAATCACATATAATTTTTATGCTGCCGGTGCCGGTGCGGCCTAAAAAAATCACGCACCGGCGCCAGCACCGGCTCCAAAAAATTTTTCCACCCGCACCGGCACCGGCCTCCAAAAATTTCCGCACCGGCACCTGCACCGGCACCGGCCGGTGCCGGTGCGGCACCCGGTGCGGTGACATCACTGGTATCAATGCACTGAACACTGTGTGTAACTGCGATCTGATATTGAGCTCTTGAATTGTGGAAAGACCTAAAAATAAATTATGTGAATACTAGATTAGGTAACCCTCGGGTTAAGACACTAAAGGTTAGCCATTGAAGCACATTACAAAAAAACCGTATACTACTTTTTCTAAGGCTGATTGTTGAAGAGATGCGGCTAATATTTGGCAGCGCGCATTAGCAGACACTTTGAGTGGTTGAAGAGCTTGCAAAATGTTAACCGTATATTAGCCACAGTCAGCCACAATTTTGTCACACATATCCATAGGCACCGGCGCCCAGGCAGGGGGCGTTGGTGCCGTATAAGTGAAATCTTGGTCTGCCGTTTATTAAATATTTTTGAAACGTAAAAAATAGACAAAAAATTGTTTCAGAATGTTCACTGAATATTTTTCATCGGCTACATATAAACTTGCTTTCTATTATTGACCTGTCGTGAACTCCATAATTTACAATCTTCGAATAACTAGTTGCTGGCGGCTGTGAGAAAAGGCGCTAAGTCAAAAAAATGGGTTGGTTTCAATTTTTTAACAGTTTATTTATTTTTAGTAATCAAAAAGCATTTTATTTCATGTATGTATATTTTACTGTTCAACCATTTGTTTACTTGTTATCCAGTTCGCAATTTCTACGGTGACTTTTTTTCGGCTCTGAAAATTTTTATTTCAATTTTTGCTTGTTGTGTATCTATATATTTTTTTAAATTCTCTTACTCTGGCATAGTCCAGTTATAATGTTGCACAATTGGGTGTTGGGGCAGTCGCAGTCATTCAGACATATCATCATGTCTACTTGTCCACTAGTTTCTAAATGTTTTTTGTTACGAAACTTACCTACTAAACGAGAAAAGCCGAAATAAACACACAGCCGCAAGCCTCCGCAAAACCAATTTTTTGTAATTTTTTAGAAATTTTTTGCTGTTCTGTAGCTAACATTTTGTCTTACGTCAAAGTCTCTCTGGTAACATTTTGAAATATTTTTTTTCTGGATGCACACCTGAGTCAGGTATGTGCACAAGCCGAGTTTTTAGTGGCTTGATGTTAGATAGGACAATTTTTTTTTCAATTGAACTGGTTTAGAAATATTTTTTATAACGAGTGTAAGGTTCGACGAAGCTAGTATAGTTAGAAGAATCGCTAAACTGCTAAAGCTGTTCGCCCAAGTAAAGCTGATTGATTCAATCTTTTTTTGATTTTTTTTCTAAATAATTTACTTATTTTTAAAGCAACGAAAAACAAAAAAGTAAAAAATCATTTTGCGAGACCAGTGCCAGCTGGTTTGTTGAATTTTTTGGACCCTTTTAACTGTACTAGTTCCGGTGTAATTATAGTAGAGAACATAACCGAAAATTTTACATACCGTATTCTCTCTGATTGGTTTCTGGGTGAAAATTTGAGAGAATGCATTTTTCAAGTTTTAAGTGGCTTCAAACTTCTGTTTTCCAAAACTTTTAAATTTTTGTAAAAATTTGATGGTTGATTTTGAAAAATCTGTCAGTTTTGACAAAAATCAAAAAATTAAAAAAAAGATTCGCAACCCTTGGAGTTTATAAAAAAAACTTAAAATTATGCACCAATTTTAAATAAAAAAAGTAGCAGTAATTGGGTATTATTTTGGAATAATAGAATAATGCTCTGTTTTTTTGCAAAAAAAGGAGAATAGCTTATCATAGACAACTGAGAACAAGCGAGAATATGGATTTTCTAGCTGAAATATGTGACACCTCCATATCTCCACAGACAATATTTTAAAGCCTGCCTACCTCCAACGCAACACTCTTTTTGGGTATTAGAGTGCCACTCCTCCATAAGGCTTGGTTTCATTTTTAAATATTCGGCCTCAGCCCTAGAACTGACCACAGTCACGCAAGAAACAACATTATTTCAGAAAAGGGCCGCAGCCACACAACAAACCCTAAATCTTTTAGAGTAGGCCTAAGCCATAAAGAAACACCCTATTTTATTCACATTAGTCTTGAATTGGTTTAGCCGAAGCTAGGTTAAGTCACGTCAGCTTTGTCTAGTTGTCTCCAAGCTACCTCCCCAAAGTTGATTAGCAAAAATTGTATTTATAAGCGTATTTATTTCAAAAGAAACATTTTGATAGGTCATAAAGCGCCAGAAGAGAGTAAGAGAAAAAACACTATTTTATCAAAAGCTGTGTTTACTGATACAAAAGAAAACCTTTTTTTGCTGGCAGCGTTTATGAAGAAATTTCATTGTCATTCAAGTATATGAGCGGGCATGTTTTTTTTGATGGGCTTGTCTGCAAAATTGCAAGGATTTCGATTTTGTGCTTTGTTTTTTATCCTGCTAAATTATAAAAACAGTTTTCATAGACAAAGCAGAAATAGACTAGGCATATAGTCGTTCACGGTTTTGGTTAACAAGAATGCAAAGTTTGCGAAACAATTTATGGTTGTCGGGGTAGAGAAAAAATATT
The DNA here is from genome assembly GCA_029231635.1 of Ditylenchus weischeri. Taxonomy (NCBI): domain Eukaryota; kingdom Metazoa; phylum Nematoda; class Chromadorea; order Rhabditida; family Anguinidae; genus Ditylenchus; species Ditylenchus weischeri. The sequence goes on from JAMRYI010000003.1 coordinate 494,032, forward strand.
GAGAAAAAATCAGAAAAAAATAAATGCAGAAGAGGTTTTTAAAGGGCAGGAAATAAAATATTTTATTTATGCCCGGATTTTTAATCTTCCCTTTAGCTCCGCAATTGTTTTGACTGTCTAAGCCAGGCACGTTGTTAATTTTAGGATCTGAGCCGCAGGGAACGCCTGATCTTAGGAATTGAAAATTACCTTGGACGTTTAGAAAAGCTATTGTGAAACAAGAAAAGAGCACCACTTTTAGAAAATTCATTTTGGTTAATAGAAAAATGAACAAAAGAACAAAGTTTTTGCGTTAAAAATCAAATAATATGCCGTTAAAGCGTGGTGTATAATAGCAAAACAACAAAGAACCTTTTAAAATAATCTTTAAAGCTTTCATAATTTGTTTTGCTTTTTTGCAATATATATTTTTTGCTTTTGTTGAATATGTGTGGTCCTTTAGCAAAAACTTTCTAAATATTTTTAATTTTTTTAATTTGTAATATAAATTATAAAGTCAAATTCAGACAAGTCTCGGTTTTACGCCGCCATAAAACTTATCTGATTGGCTGGCTATCTAATAAAATAGAAGAACTATACTTTCGAACTTACGCCACTCTTGATTTTACTTCACCAAAATTTGGGCCCGAGTGGCGGCGTAAGAGGGTGGCGTCTTTTTCAAATAAGTAAAAGCTTTGTCTTTGAGCTCTATCTATATTATTATCTCGAAGTTAGAAACTTCAGTGATAAATTTCAACTTTTGGGTTGCTTTCACTACTTCGATATACCGTATTTTCTCTAATAGGCCGAAATGTCGGGTTATTTTTGAATCAGCTTTTAGGGTGTCGGGTTATTAGAGACTGTCGGGTTTTTTTTTCGATCAAAATTTTTTCAAAAAGAGACAGCAAATATCAGAATTTTGTTACATAAGTGTTTAAAAACAAGGTTAACAATGACTTAACTTCAATCAAGGCTGTAATCATTCTGGTAGCCGTCTTCTCCATCTTTCTCTGCATCGATTCCATCAGCCTGTTTCCGCTCCATGAACAGCCAAGCTCTTGCGTCTTAAAGTATTAGTAGTCCCTGTGGCAAGTGTTACGTTCCTTAAAGCAGTGGACTAGATCGTCTTAGCTTCCATCTTTTACGCAGTGATTGCGCAGTCTAAAATAAGATGAACAATTGTAAACAACTCGAAAAAGCTACGTTTGAATGGCTTGAAAACCATCATCTTGCTCAAGCATACCACACTGGCATTCGCTTGTCTAACAAAGATCGTCTGTATGTTTGCTGCAAGTAGTCGGCCGTCAATAAGTCATCAATCTATGTATTCCCACTTCCTGAAAGATTCAGCTTGTTTTCAAACTTTTCGACGATCATCACATCATGGAATTTTCTCGGTAGCAGTAAGTACGGGTAATGTTTCCTACTATATATAAATCAGCAGTATTGATTCACTATAAGCAACACAATAAAACCCTAGATATGACATAAAAATACCTTTGCAACATGAGATGATCCTGGATTTTGCACCAGTCGATGAATAGGCTGCGGCTAGTTCCGAATTTCTTCGCAATATCATTGTTAGAAACGGCTTCTGCGAGCTTGATCACCTTGAGCTTGAACTTTTTTGTATAAAACTTTAGCTTTCTTGTCCTGCTTGCGTATTTTCTCTAATAAGCCGCCGCCCCCCCCTCTCTAAGGACTTCTATCTTATCTCAGAATTAATATGTTTTTTCAAAGCTGTTTATTGCGTTTTCTTAACTCCCACAGGCTCTGCCGATTCTTCATTTTAGATTTTGAGTGAACACACGAAAATATCGAAATCGACCTCAAAATCGTTCAGACTTTTGGGGTTTTGAAAATGCAGCGCCCATGGGCATTTAAAAAAATGCACAATCTGTTGTGACACATCTATTCAGTGTTTTTGGCGCATAATGTCGATACGAAAAAACCTACCGGCAGTAATGCAAGACCATTCTAGCTATTATTATTGAAAAGAGGAATGTTAAATAAATTTCTAGCAAGTTGTTTTGTTCATAATGTTAACTAGCAATTTTTAACTGGCTTCTTCTGTTTCTTAAAACATATTTATTTGGAAGTCAACGTAGATACATTATTTTTACAACTTTTCTGCAACAAACAAATTAAATTATAAACTGCCGTCGAGACTACGCAAAAATAGTGTTTTTATAATTATATAAAAAATCTATGAAAAACTGAGTGAACTAAAAAAACTAACCGGGATTTCATCGCAGGAAAAAGCGGTAGTCCTTTGAAACTGTGAGAATTTCAGAAAACACCTCGATTTAGCTTTTTTTTAATCGAGTTGTTATATAATATTAGCAAAACAAACAAGTTTAAAAACATGACCGGCAAAATTGGAATCCTTGCGATTTCGGTAATAGGCTGACTGAAGACAAGTAGCAAATAAAAAGTGTCGGTTCGATCAAAACTTTTTTTTATTTTGATCAAACTTTTAATTAATTAAAAGCTGTTAAAAAAGCCCTTAATTTCCGCTTCCGTTTGACACCTAAAAACCATTTGACTGAGAATTAGCGATTAATTAAAATTTTGACTAATAGGCCCTGTATTTTGCTATAATGTCAATGAGCATATCTCAACACTAACGATTAATAAAATGTTTCTTTTGATGTCAATCAAAACTGCAGATTCCGGGCTTTGCAAATTTGTTAAATTATATTCTCAAAATAATAAACTTATGGGCATTTTAAATCCAATTTGAAATGAAATACTTAAGTCACCCAGCCCCCTGTGGCCCCAAAAAAATCGCTCCACATTGAGGATGCCGTTATCCCAATTTATTTTTCGCATAATGTGTCATTTTGGATGGTGCATAAATTGACGAAACAAAATGTAGAATTTGAACCTGACTTCAATTTTCAGTTTTTGTAAAAGTGATTGTGGGTCGAAATTTCGGATTGAGTTTAAAGTGCTGTAATGACATCTTTTCAAATATTCGTAGCCCAGATCAATAACTAAAAAACTCATTTTACAGAATAATTTTTGAAGATATGACTTTTGAGATACAGTCAACCCCCAATTAAACGCAGGGCTCGGATCTTTCCTTATTAATAAGATTTGTCCATATTTTAAGGCTCCATATCTTATTATCTATTAGAATTTCACGTCAAATCTTATTTTTTGGTCCAAAAGCACTGGATAAAACAGCATATATCGCTGAAATGCCCAAAAATGTCTTTACTTTGAGCAAATATTTCAAAATGTTTGAGATCCAAGCCTTGATTAAACGTCACCGCCGGAAAACGGCATTAGAATGACGTTTAATCGAAACTTTTGGTACAAAAATATTGAAGGTTGATGTTATAGAATGGCGGTTTTTTGAGAGGGAAAAAACCTTTTTGCGGTTTGAAATCTCCTGAAAAGAACGAAATATCCTGTATGCAGGGCTTCGATTAAAAAGCGACTTTAGCATGTTTTGGAAAATGGACTTATTTTTTTGCTCAAAATCTTTTTTTGAAAATGTACTCAAAATTCTATGATCGAAGCCCGGCGTGTAGGTCTTAACTGCGCGAGAGTGTCTCTTGTAAGTATAAAATATAATTTTCGTTAAGAATTTTTATTACAAAATATATTTTTCATATCAAATTAGATTAATTTATTTTTTGCCATGACGGCCATTTCTTGTCTTCTTGGGCGGCCCAAGTCCACCATGTCCATAAGCGGGGTATTCAGGGTAGTTGAGGGGATAGTTGTAGTTGGGGTAGTCATAGTTGTAATAGTCCTGGACATAAACTTTCTGTGCCTGAACATGATTGTCCAGGTAAAGCTTGTCTACAGTCAGAGGGCCAACTCCACCTAGTTTGCGGACTTTTTGTCTGTCTACAAAAAAAGTTTCAAATAAGTTTGACATAGACTTTAAGTCATTTACTTGGCTGTCGGTAGTCATAGTCAGGGTCGAAAGAGTTGAAAGGGTAATCTTCCCTAATATCATAAGGATTGGGGGTGTTGGATTGGACTGGCACGCCTTTACCGAAAGGAAAAACGGGCTTCTTAGTTGTTCTTGGTAGACGCCAAATACCTTGGCTTATGCCAACCACTAAAAAAGCTAATAATTAAGAAAAAAATAAGCACTAAAATTGACTTACGGCAAAGAAGAAGGATGGCGGTGGTCAAAGACATTTTTCGTAAACCGATTAAAGTGTGTTTTTAGTCTCTTTGGCGAACTATATATACCTTTGAAAACACAAAATATGAATTAATTAAGGCGCTTAAAGCCTTTTTATGGGAATAGCTTTGTGCCGACAAAGCTATTTTGTATTAAAAAAACCAATGTTGTTGTCAATATTTTATTTTGCTAAGTTTTATAAAAGAATGACGAATAGAAATGAAAAATTATGCGGTGTCTACAGACATTTTTAGTGTGGTTTAAAATTGTAAGGAATACACGTTTAAAAATCATATTAAGAGCTCGGCGGCTTTTTCTTCCATTTTTGCTTACTTCGCCGCCAAGGGCTCATCCTCCGCTACTTTCCTTAGTTGCTTTGCCAGCTTTTTCGCCAATTCTTTCGCTTTTTCCTACAACTGACAGTAATAAAAGGAATGTAATGGAACATGTAATTAAATTCTCATACCGTCAGTAGAGAGCCTGTCAGAGGAATGTTTTGACTTCTAACCGCTTTGACCCAACGCAGCACAGCTTCTTCAAGATTCTCATTTTTCACTTGCGTAAATCGAGCTCGATTTGCCTCATTGCCTCGATCGATTGCATTGTTAATTGATTCCTTGTCGTCCAGAATACGTTTAACACGCAAAGGGCTGAGTGTACTAACGGTAGCAAAATGCTCAGCGAGTCTTGCTGAGCATGTTCACAAAAATGGAAAATTCAAAAAGTCACTTTTTGGCCACTCCAGGTGCTCGAGAAGCATGGTCATTTTCGTTACCTGGTCTCCACCTAGGTACGTGAACGTTTGGTGTCGGTGCTTACTTAAATTGGTATCTCGGCAGTACTACTAATAGTGCAAAATGACCGCGAGGAGTTGTGCTATCTATTGAATATATGTGAGTCGATGTTTGTTTTCAAAAAGATTGATAACCCACCCATTGTTCAACAAAAGTCCACTTGCCCGAAATTCCTATCTTTGAGCCAAACTTTGCTCAAAAGTTTGAAATTTGACATTTTTCTATGCTTTCTTGGTCGTAAAAGATGGAGAATTTCCTCAGCTACAAGATAGTAAATTTTTAGTTCCAGCTTTAAGAGCAAAACTGTCAGAAATAACAGAAGAATAGGGTCAGTCATAAAATTTCCTATATAGAGGTTCTCCAAATTTCAAGTATTTTACTTATCTTTTCTTTATCTTTTAATCAAATAAAAAAATGTTTCTTTTGTGAAAATGTTTATTTACATTCATTGCAATGTTCTGCATTGAGATCTGAACGGTGGGATTTGCATACAGGGCGGCTACAGACAGTGCACCGAGTGTGAATTCTTTTTTGACATTTGAAGCAAAGGGCGCAAGTGTTTGGTTGAATTGTTTGTCTGGTATTCATCACTGTTGTGGGTTCTTTTTTGTTTCTTTTTTTCACTTCAGGCATATTGCAATCAGGGCAGAGTGTAAGCACAGTTTTATGATTTTTACAGATTTGCTTCTTGCAGTAGCTGCAGTCTTGTATACTTTCACCTCGACCAGATAGGTTGCAGATGTAGCAATGATTGACTGGATGCGCCTTTTCAGTTCCCATCATTTTCGCTTGTAGGCTACAAATAAAGTTCTATAAAAGGCAAAACGAATCACAGAAATACCTTTCATACAAGCTGTTTATTTCCCTGAAGCCCTCGCTTATCCAATGACTCTCATTGCTCCTCCGCTCTTTCTGCTCGTGCATCAATTGATTTGCTAGCTGAACGATAAAAGAACGTCTTGATTCCTCTTTATTGAAAAGGACATTAGCATTCTGAGCAGCGGCATCACATAAGTGCATGAAAATTCGGAGAGGCCAGCGGTTTGTTCTTGGAGAATAGGTATATCTACCACACATCTCATCAAAGATGTCGACAGCAAATTTGGTGGCATTGTAGTCAGTTATCATCTTTGGTTTGCCACTTTTGTGCATTTCAGGCTGGTGATGTTTGGTGGAGTAGAGCATAACTTGTTTTCTTGGACGAGCTTGAAGCCTCATTAAAGTTTTATGCTCCCGGAAGACAAATTTGCTCTTACCAACCTAATAAAAACTGTTCGAATAAACTATTTGATGTGCTTACAGTTACCTCTATAGGTTCTTTGACAAAATCGGATGGATTTCCAACCCTATTTTTCTGATAGTTCCTAACAAGCGTGTCTTTGCCCCCACAGTTCAGTGCCAAGCTGTATTGAAGTGAAGAAGTTGTCTGCCACTAAAGTGCGACCCGCTGACAGAACCACCTAAAATAGGAAAATGGACATGTCAACTATAAACGAACTAATCTAAATTACATTTTTCCCGAGATTTCTTTCGCCTTCTGTGCTCTGCTTACCCAAGTAGATGTCTGAGTTCACAAGATACATAGTAGCTGGGTCAACGAAAAAATTCAACGAAAAATTTTGATTCCAAATTTAGCCTTTTTGGATGGTATGAACATGCGGAAGGGACATCGACCACGAAAGGGTAGCAGAATTTCGTCGATCGTGAGGAATTCACCGGGGCTATAGTTTCGCTGAGTGTTTCTTGTAAAAATGCGAAAGATCTAAACATTTTCACAAAAGAAATATTTTTTTTATTTGATTAAAAAGATAAAGAAAAAGATAAGTAAAATACTTGAAATTTGGAGAACCTCTATATGGGGAAATTTTATGACTGACCCTATTCTTCTGTTATTTCTGACAGTTTTGCTCTTAAAGCTGGAACTAAAAAATTTACTATCTTGTAGCTGAGGAAATTCTCCATCTTTTACGACCAAGAAAGCATAGAAAAATGTCAAATTTCAAACTTTTGAGCAAAGTTTGGCTCAAAGATAGGAATTTCGGGCAAGTGGACTTTTGTTGAACAATGGGTGGGTTATCAATCTTTTTGAAAACAAACATCGACTCACATATATTCAATAGATAGCACAACTCCTCGCGGTCATTTTGCACTATTAGTAGTACTGCCGAGATACCAATTTAAGTAAGCACCGACACCAAACGTTCACGTACCTAGGTGGAGACCAGGTAACGAAAATGACCATGCTTCTCGAGCACCTGGAGTGGCCAAAAAGTGACTTTTTGAATTTTCCATTTTTGTGAACATGCTCAGCAAGACTCGCTGAGCATTTCGCTACCGTTAGTACACTCAGCCCTTTGCGTGTTAACTGTTGATTTCGGAAGATTGAATTGCACGCTGAGTTTGCTCAAGCTTTTGCCACCAAGGGCTTCAATAATGCTCTTCTTTTCAGACAAAGTGATGACATGTAGCTTCTTTTTGTTCGGAGTAGCCATAGAGAATTTCTTTAACATGAACCTGTAACGTGACAAGCGCAAATAGAATAAGCAGAAACAGTACAAAACTGCACTCGCGAAAGTACATGAATAGAACAACAATGATGCGTTAGTTGTTTTAAATTTGTAATGATAAAAAAATTAAACTAGTTTCGCTTTAAAACATTTACTTTTTTGAAAGTTAACGTAAAAATATGTAAAGTGTGCACTATAGAGAGAGACGTTTATTGGTTTGGTTCCAGCCCAAGTGTGCACTATGGCGGGGGGTTCGTTACTATAAATGTATATGGTGGCCAACCAAATCAGAACAGAGTGTGCACTATGGCGGGGGTGTACACTATGGCGGGTGTACACTATGGAGGGAGTCGACTGTATTTGAATTTTCAAATATTCTTCAAACTAACAAATAAATATAAATAGCAATTTTTAAAATAGCAAATTAAGAATTTTACATCAGTTGTATTTTTCAATCATATAAAAAAATTGGCGTTACTGTCGTCTAACCCACCCAATAATTAAAATCTACCGCATTTGACCCCACCCAATAAATTTTAATGCAGTTAAAGCTATTTTTAAGCATACAAATAGAGTTTTTAAAAATCAATAAACTATCTTAAAAGGGACAAAGGGTTGTATAGGGAAGGGAAGGGACAAAATATGGGCCACTTTAGAGGGCCACTTTAGCGACATTTTAAAGGGCTAAAATGGTAAAATAGTCAAAAAATAAAAAAAGTCCCTTTAACATTCTTTTTCAGTCTTTTTATATGAAAATATGTGCTTGAAATTAGCTATATCTGTGTTTAAAATTATTGGGTCAAACGCAGTAGCTTTTAATTATTGGGTGAAATATGCAGCAGAAGCCAGTGTTTCGATGAGCTCACTCCGAGTGAGAATCTCAGTGAGCTCACTCAGTGAGAATCTCACTCACAGGCTGTGAGGATAAATTTTTTCATTCTCATTCTCACTCACAGCCTGTAAGGACAAATCCAATTCTCACTCACTCTCACTCACACAATATTATTCTCACTCAATTCTCAATGAGAATCTTTGAGAATTTGAAGCAATTTTCAAAGTATTGTTTTGTATCAAATTACGTCTTTATTAATTCCAGTCAAGCATCAGAAAATAAAAATAGACGGTAGATAATTGTTACGTAAGATTGTAGGTAAACAAATTTTTATAAAAATCAGGTATGAAGTCGGTCATAAGGTGTTGAAATTATCAATCGAAAAATAGTCATACTAAAAATATTAATACAAATGTAACAAGTTTGCTAAATTTGAAATGAATTCTTTAGGAAATGCCAGCAAAATAAAAAACCGTACAAGCAAAGCCATCAAAAAATTGAGTAGAGTTTAGGCTAAACTTGAGAAATGGCTAACTCAACTTGTTCTTTTTGGCTAATATTTAAAATTTTTGGCTAATTATTACTGAGATCTCAATAAGATTCTCACTCTCAGTGAGGACACATTTTTTATTCTCACTCTCACTCACAGGCTGTGAGGACAAATCCAATTCTCACTCACTCTGACTCACAGGCTAAAAAATCGTCCTCGTCGAAACACTGGCAGAAGCTATTATTGGGTGGGGTATACAACAGTAACGTCAAAACTTTCGATTAAATTTCAACTAAAAACAGCGTTGTCAGAAACGAGGAATGTAATCGTCATATTATCACTTCGGATGGGAAGTTTCTTCATTCAACGCCAACGCGGATTCGAACCCGCAAGCATAATATCCTCACACTCAAGCACAACCACTAGGCTATGCGTGCCACTAGTGTTAACAAAAAAAGTTAGTACAATATAACGTGCAAATTGCAGTGTTTTTTAATTTGAATTTTTGCTATTACACCTTCACAATTAATTTATTGTATTCTTAATACAGTTAAACCTCTAAATAACGGCAACTCTGTACCAACAGTTTATGACCTTGTAAAGAATGTTTTGCTCAATTTATTTATTCAATTTGATACTTTAACATTTGTTTGCTAAAATGACTTGTCGAACACTCAGATAGATGAGCAAGTGCCTTTGCAGTAGACATCCAATCATGTCCTTGTAGACTTCGTTGCCACACAGATTAGCCATACCTCCACAGTTTTGGCCATGATCATGATTATTTACTACAGCTGATTAGCTTAAAATAGTAGTCCTGCGAAAAAGACACACATTCTCTAGTGCAAGTTCCAGCACAATCCCTGTCCATTTGGGCTTAGTAGGCAGGACTGCCACACAAATTTAGTATGTTCAGGCAGTCAGGCCTCCAGCAGCTAAATCACAATAATTTATCACATAGAAAGACTCAATAATCATCAGACCTGGCTGAGCATATGTCTCATTGTTATAATTGGCTATGTTGACTGGACCTGAATCAAATTTTTTATTTGAAAAAATAATTTTTCGATACCTCCGTTAGCATAAAGTGGAACTTTCTTGTCAACAGGTAGAATAATATCTTGTGTTTGCTGTTCGGCTTCTTTTTCCCTTTCCGACTTTAGGTTTTCTTCGAGCGCGAGTCTGTCAGCTTCTTCTTGTAGTTTTTGTTTGTTTGGTTCTGCAATCTCCCGCGCATTTTCTGCTTCAGCCTTTTTAGTAGCTTCTTGAGCTTTTCTTTCTTTAGATGTCGTGGTTTTTTTGGAGTTGCTTTTTCCTCAGCCTTCTCTGAGTCTTCTACTTAAAGGGGCATGCTCGCGCCCGATGGAATGATTCTTGCATTTCAAATGCGCGGGTACCAGGCACGCCAGAGATTTGAAATTCAAAATCGAATTTGCTCACATAGCAAATTCGTTATAATGTGAACTCACACTCAACTCACAGTGAGTCTCACATCGAATAACATCACACTCACACTGTGATCTGGCATCACACCTCACACTCACATCACACCTAAACTCACACTCACAGTCACACTCACACCTGAAAAAACTCACACTCACATCAAGTGTGAGTGTGAGTGCGAGGTGTGATGTGAGATCGCAGTGTGAGTGTGAATGTGAGTTTTGAAAACACTGCTTTTGACGGTGGAAAGTAACCACAGCCTTGAATTTTTAGAATTTTGTTGTCTCAGTTGGAATTTGAACATTGACAGTGAGTTTGAAATTAAAAAATTCAAAATTCAAAAGGCGCCAATTTAAATTTTTCAAATTTTGACTAAAAAAACCATGATACCCCCTGTGGTTCGAAAAAAAATTTTTCTCAGAATTAAAAAAACAGCCGGCTTTCTCATGATATCGGGGTCGAGAAACACGAATATGAAGTTATCTCCTCCATCCGGGCACTCTGCGTGGGGGGAATCTATACAGCAACCATATAAAGGACCACCTTGTATATGGCGTTTATATATGAGATTTTAAGTAAAATATTGTTTGATTTAACTTACCTTATTTTCTCTAAAAAGCCGACAGTCGCTTTATTTTTCGATCTCCCTTCAAGGTGTCGGCTTATTAGAGCGTTTCGGCTTAATACGACATGTCGCCTTATACAGGGTGTTTAAGAAAAAGTGCAGCATTTTTTCAAATTCCCGCCTTTTTACATTCTTTTTAAGCTTAAACCATCTTTTATTCACAAATGGTCGGGTCGATTCATTCTCTGTGTTAATTTAAAAAAAATTAATTCAATATTTTTTAGTTATTTTCAGCCCCCGTTTAGTTATAAATTATTTAAATTGTTGGCTGAAACCTCAAAATAATTTTTTTGGAATTTTACCGATCCGCGGAGGCCCTCGACAAAGTTTAGTAGTAACATGCTGCAAATTTTTTGGACACCCGTTTATCAAAGCTATCTTTAATTTCTCTCTATTCATTTTCCTACTTTGCACAAGTGAGGATTAATCTTCTGTTTTTGGTCAAGACAACATAATAAAGAGAGATTAAAAAAATCAGGGCAAAATGTCTTTTCACCCTACAAACCCAATAAAATTTAATCTAAGTTCCTATTGATACAAGTTCGAGTGTCGGCTTATTAGAGCACGTAGGCTTATTTTTCAACATCCCTCTAGGGTGTCAGCTTATTGGAGCATGCCTGCTAAATGGGTTATATCGGCTTATTAGAGGAAACACGGTAATCAGTTCGAGCATTGACTGTAGCACACAAAAATGTTTTTTGCAATTAAAACTATTAACGTTGACAAGCTTTATTCTTTAGAACTTTACAATTAACATTTTCACCCTTTTGCCTCTTTTTATTCCCTTCTTCAATTGGACACAGAATTCGACCCTAAATTTTTGTATTATTAACTGTATTACATTTAATCCATAAATTTACCACTTGTAATAGTAGATGTTTTGTTTTTGTTCAAAGCTTCAAAGTCTTCCACCGGATAGCAGAATCCAAACGGACATTTGGGACAGATGGGGTAGCAGCGTTGACCACTAGGGCATTTATTTTGATTAGTGCACTTAGCAGCTTCGAAATCACCGACTATTTTGTTCTCTGCTTTTCCAACAATTTTGGCTACCTGCTCAGCTACTTTTGTAGCCAAATCTTCATCCAGACCACCAGTGAGTGGCAATGCCGAAGTAGTTGTAATCTGTGCTAAAGCATCCAGATTTAAGCCTGCTCTGTTGTATTCTTCCACTGGACTCATTGTATTATTTGACGGTCTCTGTTGGATTGCAACTGATACCTCGGTCTGATTTTCTTGTTCTGGGTATCTTGTAGGGTCAGTAAAGACGAAATGTCTGTCTTGAATGTCAGCTGGAGTGGTTGATGAGATAGGTTCTAGACTGTCTGGCATAGTGCTTGCAAAGTTGGAGCTGTTAGAACCCGTGTAGGGCTCAGAATAAGCGGGTGTTATCGTTGGTTGGTGTTCAGTAGTGCTCTCTGCCAGCTCGGCTATAGACTCATTGATAGTTGTGGTGGTAGTTGGTACGAACGTGGTCTCAGAGCCAGAAGTATTGGTTTCTTGCAAATCGAGCTTAAAGCCATTAACAGGATAATCAACATCGTCTGGGATGTCAACTGTGGAGTCAGTGGTTTGATATCCCACAGTGATGGGGTTAATGGATTCAGACTCATTGCCATGGGTGATGATAGGGAGGTCAGACTGCAAGTCACCACCAATTGGGACGATTTGTGGCTGATAAAAAGCGCTAGAAGAAGCGAGCTCCAGTTGGTAATTACTGGTTGGTGTCTCAGTTTCTAGTCTGACTGGGGTGCTTGTAGCTTCCAAATATTTTAGGGCTGCTGACGCTGTGCTGCTGTCACTAGTGGTATTTGCTTCAGGCTCGAAAGTTGTCTGGGTAGGCAGAAGACGTTCTGGGTTGCTGGCTGATCGGGTCATCTCTGTTTGGCTAGTTGAATATATAAGAGTTTGGCTAGATGCCTCTACAAAAAGAACTTTTTTAAAAATTTTATAAAAGAAAAGAAGAAACCAGAAGTGATGGAAGTAGTTGGGGCAGTGGTCTCGATGGATCCAGTATTTTCTGGCAGTGAGAATGCAGTAGGGAACACAAAATGCCTGTCAGACAAATCTGATACACAAAAATAAATAATACTGCTTTATAAATAAATTTAGTGAAACCTGGTTGAGCTGGTGGAAATGTTTTCTGTGGATGTGAAAACACTTTTCCTGTAAAAATATTAATTTTCAACACACGCACTGAGGCCACTGTGTAGTTTGAGTCAACAGTCGCCCTGCAAAATCGCTATTTCTTTTACCAAATCGATAAATTTATCGATTTCGATAAAATCGATTCAAACGAGAATTATTTGAAAAAAATCGATAGAAAATAGAGATGGAAAGAGGGGTGCGGACGGGATAACGGGACGTCCAAAATTAAAACGGGAACGGGATTTCAAATTCGAAAAAACGGGATCCCGCCCAAAAACGGGATTTTTATTAAATCGTTAATTGTACACATAAAAGTGGCTCCCCATCTCTAAAAGCACGTTTTTATTGGCTTTTTCTCACATACATTAAAGAACATAATTTCAATAACAATAATTCAGTAGCGGCAGGGCTTTGTTCAAAAATATTAGCATTTCGGCCTTCTCCGATTTCAGATTGCTCCTTCTCGAGCACCTGGAGTGGCCAAAAAGTGACTTTTTGAATTTTCCATTTTTTGTGAACATGCTCAGCAAGACTCGCTGAGCATTTCGCTACCGTTAGTACACTCAGCCCTTTGCGTGTTAACTGTTGATTTCGGAAGATTGAATTGCACGCTGAGTTTGCTCAAGCTTTTGCCACCAAGGGCTTCAATAATGCTCTTCTTTTCAGACAAAGTGATGACATGTAGCTTCTTTTTGTTCGGAGTAGCCATAGAGAATTTCTTTAACATGAACCTGTAACGTGACAAGCGCAAATAGAATAAGCAGAAACAGTACAAAACTGCACTCGCGAAAGTACATGAATAGAACAACAATGATGCGTTAGTTGTTTTAAATTTGTAATGATAAAAAAAATTAAACTAGTTTCGCTTTAAAACATTTACTTTTTTGAAAGTTAACGTAAAATATGTAAAGTGTGCACTATAGAGAGAGACGTTTATTGGTTTGGTTCCAGCCCAAGTGTGCACTATGGCGGGGGGTTCGTTACTATAAATGTATATGGTGGCCAACCAAATCAGAACAGAGTGTGCACTATGGCGGGGGTGTACACTATGGCGGGTGTACACTATGGAGGGAGTCGACTGTATTTGAATTTTCAAATATTCTTCAAACTAACAAATAAATATAAATAGCAATTTTTAAAATAGCAAATTAAGAATTTTACATCAGTTGTATTTTTCAATCATATAAAAAAATTGGCGTTACTGTCGTCTAACCCACCCAATAATTAAAATCTACCGCATTTGACCCCACCCAATAAATTTTAATGCAGTTAAAGCTATTTTTAAGCATACAAATAGAGTTTTTAAAAATCAATAAACTATCTTAAAAGGGACAAAGGGTTGTATAGGGAGGGGAAGGGACAAAATATGGGCCACTTTAGAGGGCCACTTTAGCGACATTTTAAAGGGCTAAAATGGTAAAATAGTCAAAAAATAAAAAAAGTCCCTTTAACATTCTTTTTCAGTCTTTTTATATGAAAATATGTGCTTGAAATTAGCTATATCTGTGTTTAAAATTATTGGGTCAAACGCAGTAGCTTTTAATTATTGGGTGAAATATGCAGCAGAAGCCAGTGTTTCGATGAGCTCACTCCGAGTGAGAATCTCAGTGAGCTCACTCAGTGAGAATCTCACTCACAGGCTGTGAGGATAAATTTTTTCATTCTCATTCTCACTCACAGCCTGTAAAAACAAATCCAATTCTCACTCACTCACTCACACAATATTATTCTCACTCAATTCTCAATGAGAATCTTTGAGAATTTGAAGCAATTTTCAAAGTATTGTTTTGTATCAAATTACGTCTTTATTAATTCCAGTCAAGCATCAGAAAATAAAAATAGACGGTAGATAATTGTTACGTAAGATTGTAGGTAAACAAATTTTTATAAAAATCAGGTATGAAGTCGGTCATAAGGTGTTGAAATTATCAATCGAAAAATAGTCATACTAAAAATATTAATACAAATGTAACAAGTTTGCTAAATTTGAAATGAATTCTTTAGGAAATGCCAGCAAAATAAAAACTGTACAAGCAAAGCCATCAAAAATTGAGTAGAGTTTAGGCTAAACTTGAGAAATGGCTAACTCAACTTGTTCTTTTGGCTAATATTTAAAATTTTGGCTAATTATTACTGAGATCTCAATAAGATTCTCACTCTCAGTGAGGACACATTTTTTATTCTCACTCTCACTCACAGGCTGTGAGGACAAATCCAATTCTCACTCACTCTGACTCACAGGCTAAAAAATCGTCCTCGTCGAAACACTGGCAGAAGCTATTATTGGGTGGGGTATACAACAGTAACGTCAAAACTTTCGATTAAATTTCAACTAAAAACAGCGTTGTCAGAAACGAGGAATGTAATCGTCATATTATCACTTCGGATGGGAAGTTTCTTCATTCAACGCCAACGCGGATTCGAACCCGCAAGCATAATATCCTCACACTCAAGCACAACCACTAGGCTATGCGTGCCACTAGTGTTAACAAAAAGTTAGTACAATATAACGTGCAAATTGCAGTGTTTTTTAATTTGAATTTTTGCTATTACACCTTCACAATTAATTTATTGTATTCTTAATACAGTTAAACCTCTAAATAACGGCAACTCTGTACCAACAGTTTATGACCTTGTAAAGAATGTTTTGCTCAATTTATTTATTCAATTTGATACTTTAACATTTGTTTGCTAAAATGACTTGTCGAACACTCAGATAGATGAGCAAGTGCCTTTGCAGTAGACATCCAATCATGTCCTTGTAGACTTCGTTGCCACACAGATTAGCCATACCTCCACAGTTTTGGCCATGATCATGATTATTTACTACAGCTGATTAGCTTAAAATAGTAGTCCTGCGAAAAAGACACACATTCTCTAGTGCAAGTTCCAGCACAATCCCTGTCCATTTGGGCTTAGTAGGCAGGACTGCCACACAAATTTAGTATGTTCAGGCAGTCAGGCCTCCAGCAGCTAAATCACAATAATTTATCACATAGAAAGACTCAATAATCATCAGACCTGGCTGAGCATATGTCTCATTGTTATAATTGGCTATGTTGACTGGACCTGAATCAAATTTTTTATTTGAAAAAATAATTTTTCGATACCTCCGTTAGCATAAAGTGGAACTTTCTTGTCAACAGGTAGAATAATATCTTGTGTTTGCTGTTCGGCTTCTTTTTCCCTTTCCGACTTTAGGTTTTCTTCGAGCGCGAGTCTGTCAGCTTCTTCTTGTAGTTTTTGTTTGTTTGGTTCTGCAATCTCCCGCGCATTTTCTGCTTCAGCCTTTTTAGTAGCTTCTTGAGCTTTTCTTTCTTTAGATGTCGTGGTTTTTTTGGAGTTGCTTTTTCCTCAGCCTTCTCTGAGTCTTCTACTTAAAGGGGCATGCTCGCGCCCGATGGAATGATTCTTGCATTTCAAATGCGCGGGTACCAGGCACGCCAGAGATTTGAAATTCAAAATCGAATTTGCTCACATAGCAAATTCGTTATAATGTGAACTCACACTCAACTCACAGTGAGTCTCACATCGAATAACATCACACTCACACTGTGATCTGGCATCACACCTCACACTCACATCACACCTAAACTCACACTCACAGTCACACTCACACCTGAAAAAACTCACACTCACATCAAGTGTGAGTGTGAGTGAGGTGTGATGTGAGATCGCAGTGTGAGTGTGAATGTGAGTTTTGAAAACACTGCTTTTGACGGTGGAAAGTAACCACAGCCTTGAATTTTTAGAATTTTGTTGTCTCAGTTGGAATTTGAACATTGACAGTGAGTTTGAAATTAAAAAATTCAAAATTCAAAAGGCGCCAATTTAAATTTTTCAAATTTTGACTAAAAAAACCATGATACTTCTGTGGTTCGAAAAAAAATTTTTCTCAGAATTAAAAAAACAGCCGGCTTTCTCATGATATCGGGGTCGAGAAACACGAATATGAAGTTATCTCCTCCATCCGGGCACTCTGCGTGGGGGGAATCTATACAGCAACCATATAAAGGACCACCTTGTATATGGCGTTTATATATGAGATTTTAAGTAAAATATTGTTTGATTTAACTTACCTTATTTTCTCTAAAAAGCCGACAGTCGCTTTATTTTTCGATCTCCCTTCAAGGTGTCGGCTTATTAGAGCGTTTCGGCTTAATACGACATGTCGCCTTATACAGGGTGTTTAAGAAAAAGTGCAGCATTTTTTCAAATTCCCGCCTTTTTACATTCTTTTTAAGCTTAAACCATCTTTTATTCACAAATGGTCGGGTCGATTCATTCTCTGTGTTAATTTAAAAATTAATTCAATATTTTTAGTTATTTTCAGCCCCCGTTTAGTTATAAATTATTTAAATTGTTGGCTGAAACCTCAAAATAATTTTTTTGGAATTTTACCGATCCGCGGAGGCCCTCGACAAAGTTTAGTAGTAACATGCTGCAAATTTTTTGGACACCCGTTTATCAAAGCTATCTTTAATTTCTCTCTATTCATTTTCCTACTTTGCACAAGTGAGGATTAATCTTCTGTTTTTGGTCAAGACAACATAATAAAGAGAGATTAAAAAAATCAGGGCAAAATGTCTTTTCACCCTACAAACCCAATAAAATTTAATCTAAGTTCCTATTGATACAAGTTCGAGTGTCGGCTTATTAGAGCACGTAGGCTTATTTTTCAACATCCCTCTAGGGTGTCAGCTTATTGGAGCATGCCTGCTAAATGGGTTATATCGGCTTATTAGAGGAAACACGGTAATCAGTTCGAGCATTGACTGTAGCACACAAAAATGTTTTTTGCAATTAAAACTATTAACGTTGACAAGCTTTATTCTTTAGAACTTTACAATTAACATTTTCACCCTTTTGCCTCTTTTTATTCCCTTCTTCAATTGGACACAGAATTCGACCCTAAATTTTTGTATTATTAACTGTATTACATTTAATCCATAAATTTACCACTTGTAATAGTAGATGTTTTGTTTTTGTTCAAAGCTTCAAAGTCTTCCACCGGATAGCAGAATCCAAACGGACATTTGGGACAGATGGGGTAGCAGCGTTGACCACTAGGGCATTTATTTTGATTAGTGCACTTAGCAGCTTCGAAATCACCGACTATTTTGTTCTCTGCTTTTCCAACAATTTTGGCTACCTGCTCAGCTACTTTTGTAGCCAAATCTTCATCCAGACCACCAGTGAGTGGCAATGCCGAAGTAGTTGTAATCTGTGCTAAAGCATCCAGATTTAAGCCTGCTCTGTTGTATTCTTCCACTGGACTCATTGTATTATTTGACGGTCTCTGTTGGATTGCAACTGATACCTCGGTCTGATTTTCTTGTTCTGGGTATCTTGTAGGGTCAGTAAAGACGAAATGTCTGTCTTGAATGTCAGCTGGAGTGGTTGATGAGATAGGTTCTAGACTGTCTGGCATAGTGCTTGCAAAGTTGGAGCTGTTAGAACCCGTGTAGGGCTCAGAATAAGCGGGTGTTATCGTTGGTTGGTGTTCAGTAGTGCTCTGCCAGCTCGGCTATAGACTCATTGATAGTTGTGGTGGTAGTTGGTACGAACGTGGTCTCAGAGCCAGAAGTATTGGTTTCTTGCAAATCGAGCTTAAAGCCATTAACAGGATAATCAACATCGTCTGGGATGTCAACTGTGGAGTCAGTGGTTTGATATCCCACAGTGATGGGGTTAATGGATTCAGACTCATTGCCATGGGTGATGATAGGGAGGTCAGACTGCAAGTCACCACCAATTGGGACGATTTGTGGCTGATAAAAGCGCTAGAAGAAGCGAGCTCCAGTTGGTAATTACTGGTTGGTGTCTCAGTTTCTAGTCTGACTGGGGTGCTTGTAGCTTCCAAATATTTTAGGGCTGCTGACGCTGTGCTGCTGTCACTAGTGGTATTTGCTTCAGGCTCGAAAGTTGTCTGGGTAGGCAGAAGACGTTCTGGGTTGCTGGCTGATCGGGTCATCTCTGTTTGGCTAGTTGAATATATAAGAGTTTGGCTAGATGCCTCTACAAAAAGAACTTTTTTAAAAATTTTATAAAAGAAAAGAAGAAACCAGAAGTGATGGAAGTAGTTGGGGCAGTGGTCTCGATGGATCCAGTATTTTCTGGCAGTGAGAATGCAGTAGGGAACACAAAATGCCTGTCAGACAAATCTGATACACAAAAATAAATAATACTGCTTTATAAATAAATTTAGTGAAACCTGGTTGAGCTGGTGGAAATGTTTTCTGTGGATGTGAAAACACTTTTCCTGTAAAAATATTAATTTTCAACACACGCACTGAGGCCACTGTGTAGTTTGAGTCAACAGTCGCCCTGCAAAATCGCTATTTCTTTTACCAAATCGATAAATTTATCGATTTCGATAAAATCGATTCAAACGAGAATTATTTGAAAAAAAATCGATAGAAAATAGAGATGGAAAGAGGGGTGCGGACGGGATAACGGGACGTCCAAAATTAAAACGGGAACGGGATTTCAAATTCGAAAAAACGGGATCCCGCCCAAAAACGGGATTTTTATTAAATCGTTAATTGTACACATAAAAGTGGCTCCCCATCTCTAAAAGCACGTTTTTATTGGCTTTTTCTCTCACATACATTAAAGAACATAATTTCAATAACAATAATTCAGTAGCGGCAGGGCTTTGTTCAAAAATATTAGCATTTCGGCCTTCTCCGATTTCAGATTGCTCCTTCGATAATCATACATATCCCTGGCAACAGAGAAGACTTGTTCACTCAGCTGACTTGTAGCTGGAGCAGAAAGAAATTGACAGAAAAGAAATAGCTAGTATCGGATAAGCTGCTTCGTTTGCCTAGATTCATACCGAAAATATTAATAGCGCACAAGCACAGAAGTTACCTTCCAGAACGATAAAGGATCATTATCTGAATCGATGCACTTTATCTTGTTATAAGCATGCACTTCCATCAACGCTTGATCGTTCAAAACGCCCTGTTCTGAAACAATCGACTGCGCCTGCCGAAGAAACCTTCTCACGAAGATCATTGAGTTTAGCGGCGTACTCATCATGTTGCTTTGCGTGAACGAAAAGGATTTTAGTGCTGCGAATCTTTGACCGTGTCTTAGGTTTAGGGCGTGTCTTTGAAAGTGTCCAATAAGTATGGGGCAAAAAGGCGGCATCCTTTGTTGTCTGGAATTGGAGCCCTGTACTACTTACCGATTGTGGTGTTATTTTAATAAAAACTCTCCATAGTGATCAAATAGTGTCAACTAGGTTTTTAATACATTCCATAGTGATCACCCGCCATAGTGATCGCTCTCCATAGTGATCAGATTTGCAGAGATTCAGACGTGCCGGATATATAGGACTGGTACCAGCGCCGGCAAAAAAGCGGCGCTGGTATAGAAAGGGCACCGGCGCGCAAAAGTGATCAAATTTTGCCTGGCGCCGGCGCACGGTGTAGGTATGCATATAGAGCCCAACTTTTTATTGTTTTAAGCATGCAAAATTACTAAGAAGTCGTTTAAACATGATTGACAAATTAGCGAAAAATGCTCAAGAATTAAATTTTAATGTTAGTTTTTATTTTTTAATTTCTTCCTTAACATTCTCATCTATCACTGACTCATGTTTTTTCATTTTTGTGTGTTCAGGGACGCTCAAACCATTCTAGTTTGTCTGTTTTCTCCTCTTTTGAATAAAGCGAAGTTGCCTTTTTGAGAAGAACGAAATAGACAAAATAGTCAGAGGTTATGGTGCAGCCAAGCAACCAGTCATTTCGTTCAAAGCATATTGAAAAGTTTTCAATGTAGCAAAGTTTTTAAGACATTTATTTTTGAACTTCAAAAACACTGCTTAAGTTTCATGGTGTTAATTTTTGAAACTCTGCACTTGAGCATTTTCTGTAAATCAAAAAGGAATAATATCGTAATTGTTTTTCCATCGACGCCGGTTTTGGATAAATGGCACTTGGCAATATCAATATTTTTTTTACATTGGACATGTGTGCTCATATCCTTAATCTAGTCTACTTTTTTTGAAATACCATATATCTTCTGAACAGCGCTTTCTTACTCGATATATTATGGATCATAAATTTTTTATTTTGTGCAAGATAGACAAGATATTTCTGTGTTTTTAGAGAAAAACGAAGAATTCGAATGATACCCATTTTTCGTTAGGAGATATTGTTGGATAATAACAAAAACTAGCAGACAAAGTTCAGCAAAATAATTTACAAGTTTGCATTTATTTGATTTTTCTGTTCAGACTGCATGCCTTGAAAATCGCCATCATTCATGGCGTTCTTAATCTTATTCTAATTTCGGTTCCGTTTTTGCTTTTTGTAAAAAGCTGTCTGATTTGGAGAAGAAAACACCTTTTATTGATTTATTAGTATATGTATGTATATACATTTATTGTTGTCCTCCTTAACATTACTACTGCAATTTTCGTCCTTGTGGTCAGCTTGCCTTTGTATTTTCTTCTCCCTTTAAAGGAAAAGGAAATCAAATATTATGTAAAAAAATTCTTACAACAAGTTTCTAGCTCTGTGGTATACACTAATGTTTACTTGAAAGTGAACAATTTTAAACAATTTAATATCACTGTAAGATCTGGCACTTATGGAAACCGGACATTTTCTGAATTTTAGGTTTTGATGGTGAAAAAACTTATTTTGATTCCCCTTGTGCTTTCTAATTAAAAATCGTCTTACTTCCCAACTTCAGAGGTCCAGATACCCCGATCTACATTCGATATTATGTTTCCGTTTGATGTTATCAGATACAGCTTTTCGTATAGATTTTGAAACTGCGGTTTAATTTCTTTCCCATCAGTAGTGCCGCGGGTAAGATGGTATTTTTTTAGAAAAAAAGCACAATAAAAAATTTGGGATTTTGCTCTAAACTGGCCAAAAGTCCAAATTTTTGCAATAATATAGTAACTTTTCACGGCCATCTTGTAGAGCTGCTCAACCTGAGTAAAATGCGCCCAAATGTGTAAATAAGTGCATTCGAAATACCCCACCTCTATCCGTTTTGAGAAAAGTGGTCATTTTTGGTGTTCGAAAAAAAATTTCACTATAAAAGCCATAACTCAAAATTTTAAGCAGAAATTGATGTTGACACTTGAAAACGTATTGCTCTGCGTTAAATTTGGAATCGATTGGTAAATAACATGTGCGGAAGAAAAAAAGTCGAAAAAATGGCGGTGCCAAATTCTATATAAAAAACCTGCAAAATTACAGATTAGTTCTCTTAACCACTTTTTAATACCGAAAATTGCACCCAACTTGCCGAAAAAGCATCAAATTTCCCACTTAAAAACTCTTACAAACACTAATTAATAATTTACTTGGCTCGATTTGCTTCTATATTCATGCTTTGTTTCTTCTATCTCTCTTTTTGGTATTTTTTGTGGCTAGTCGAGAACCAAAAAGTGTTCATGGCTGGGTAGATAGCAGTAGTGGGAGCAATAGGAAAAAGCAATAGGAAAAGCCAAACAAAAATAAGGAAGAAATAGATGGCTTCAGCTTAGCTATTGTTTACGCCTTTTATTGCATTTGCCCGTGTGTGTGTGTACATTTTTTTCTTTTCTCCTGCACACTACTTTTATCACACTTTTGTATCCAAAATTGTTACTTTTTTGTCGAAATTATTCATTCTGATCACAGACAGATCCAATTTTTGAATAAAATCATTCATGGGCCATAGGGCAGACACCGCGCCCTAAGATGTGATATTGATTTTTTTAAGAATTTTGTCTCTAAAATGATAAGATGACAAAAAATTGACAAAATCTTAAATCTGATTTTGGTGATGGCATTCTCTCTTCTCCACTGTCACTTCAGCTGCTTGTGCGCTCATCCCAGCAAAATCTGGCGATCAGTTCATCATCTGTTAACTTAGTTCATACCCATATGAAACAAAAGCATGAAAAAAATCAAAAAGTCAACTGAATTCGTCTTTGGTTCAGGTTGCCTGTTTAATGCCTGTTGTTAATTTGGCACGCATTCTGAACTCTTTGCCCAAAATGAAAATCGAAACGAAAAATAACATCTATGGTGTCATTCGAATCCTCTGAGTTTCTTCTTTCGAAAATATGGTCTCGGCAACAAGTCGCGAATTCAAAAAAGTGTAGCTAAAATCGTGTAGAGCGAAGAATTTGTAAACCTGTATTTTTCCAGTCAGTTTTTCCGCCATGCTCCCAAAACTGTTTTTTATATTTTTGCTGTTAAGTTCAGCGTGGGGGACTAAAACCGATTTTCGACAGCTGATTTAATGTTAAAAACGGACTAAAACCACTTTATAAATCATGTTTGTATCTGTCTTAACGCTTTGCCTCACTTTGCCTTTTGGCGCTTTTCATCAAGTGAGTATGTACAGTTCAAGTGCTCAAAAAAATTTCTTGTGTAAAACTTTGTATATACCGTATAACCTCTATTAATTAGACACCCTCTATTAATAAGGCCCCCCTCTAATAATGAGGCCCCCACCGAGGGGTATTGAAAAATAATTAGGCCCCCACTAATAATGAGGCCCCCTTCGACCGAAAAATACTTCATTTTTATTCAACCGAAAAACGCGACATGCCAAGAGAAAAGATAAATCAAGTGAATAACAATCTATCATCGTCATTGACTCCCTCCAACTCCATCTCCTCTTCGTCTTCGGAAAGGCCTGTTGTCACCACCGTCACCTTAATTGTCAGACTCAATAAACCGAGATAACTAAGGAGAAAATTAATAAAATCTTACACTTTTGAACTTGAACTTCCCTGCAGCCGAGCGGATGGAGTTTGCGCGCGCCCACATGATTGCCTCGAGCTTTGTCGCCGCCTCGTTATTCTTCTTCCTCTTTCGGTTGACTGGCGCGCCCTCGTCGTGATGCAACTGCAGCTCTTCGACTTCGCTCTCGCTGTTGCTGGACATCTAAAAGATCTTGACTGGATATGATAGAGATGGGGAAACTGGGAATGGAAAGCTGAAAGAACACGCAGAAAAAACGCAGCAATTCAGGCATAATTTTTTTGGCGCCAATTTGAGGCTCACTTCAGGGGTATTGAAAAATAATTGGACACCCTCTATTAATAAAACCCCCTTTAATAATGAGGCACCCACCGAGGTGTATTGAAAAATAATTAGACATGTCTAATTAATAGAGGTTATACGGTATACCGTATTTCCTCTAATAGAGCCCCCTGTAATAGAGCCCCCTACTTTGAGGACCTATATCTCAGCCCAGAGTCAATTTTACGTTTTATTGTTTTACGCTGTTTTATTGTCAATTGTTTTACGCGTTTTTTAATTCCCGCGAGTTCTACCGATTGCACCTTTCAGATTTTAGTTCAGGACCCAAAAATCTCGAGATCGAATTCCAAATTTTTCGATTTTCAGGCATCCAAAAATAGAGCCCCGGGGCTCTATTAGAGGAAATACGGTAAATAGAAAAGACTTAAAATTTTTTTATGAAACCAAATGTAGCACCTTTTGTGTAGTTTCAATGTGAGGAAGAGCATCACAACAAATAATATATAATCCTCTTAACACAACAAGGCTATTTTTTATGTCATTTTGTTTTGTGTATCGATTCATTTTGAAACTGATCGATTCTTTCTTTTTCCATTAACGACTATTTTTTAAATCTAGAAATTGGTAATTTTTAACTACAAAAGTTGCCTCTGTTAATTTTAATTTGTTGTTTTCTCTGTCTTTTTATATTCGGGTTTGTTTTATTTCCTTTCCCAAAAGTGACAACATGTATCTTTTTAAAAGTCATACAAAAAGTACCAAACAAAAGAGAAAGAAGAAAGCCGGCTGCAAAATTGAAAAAGCCAAAAATCTGCGAAAAGAGTCATTCAATTACCGTATTTCCTCTAATAGAGCCCCCGTGGGGCTTTATTTTTTGGATGCCCGAAAATCGGAAAATTTGGAATTCGATCTCGAGATTTTTGGGTGCTCAACTAAAATCTGAAAAGTGCAATCGGTAGAGCTCGTGGGAGTTAAGAAAACGCAATAAGTAGCTATGCAAAAAATTGACTCTGGGCTGAGATGTAGGTCCTCAAAGTTAGGGGGCTCTATTAGAGGAAATACGGTATTTGTTTTTATCGATTCAGCTAGGATGGAGTCAAACATAAGAGTTATGAATGAAGACTGTTTATAGAAATATAAATAAGTTGGATAATCAAGGTAAGCGATAGTGAGTGAGCTGAAAGAAATTTTATCGCAATTGCGGAATATTTAATGTAGACGGAAATTGGTTCTGTGATTTGCACAAAAATTTCGGTGCTCCATTGAGCTATTGCAAGACTTGTTTGCAACTGAAATGTCGAAAAATAAATTCCGGTACAGTCAACCCTCGTTAATCCGCCACCCCTAGGGACCGGCCTCAGGGTGGCGGATTAACGAGGGTGGCGGATTATCGAGGTGCGATTACCCTACCTTTCCTTAACTTTAGCTTTTTTGGGACCGGCCCTAGGGTGGCGGATTAACGAGGTGCGATTACCCTACCTTTCCTTAACTTTAGCTTTTTGGGACCGGCCCTAGGGTGGCGGATTAACGAGGTGCGATTACCCTACCTTTACTTAACTTTAGCTTTTTTGGGACCGGCCATAGGGTGGCGGATTAACGAGGTGCGATTACCCTACCTTTCCTTAACTTTAGCTTTTGGGACCGGCCCTAGGGTGGCGGATTAACGAGGTGCGATTACCCTACCTTTACTTAACTTTAGCTTTTTTGGGACCGGCCATAGGGTGGCGGATTAACGAGGTGCGATTACCCTACCTTTACTTAACTTTAGCTTTTTTGGGACCGGCCCTAGGGTGGCGGATTAACGAGGTGCGATTACCCTACCTTTCCTTAACTTTAGCTTTTTTGGGACCGGCCCTAGGGTGGCGGATTAACGAGGTGCGATTACCCTACCTTTACTTAACTTTAGCTTTTTTGGGACCGGCCCTAGGGTGGCGGATTAACGAGGTGCGATTACCCTACCTTTCCTTAACTTTAGCTTTTTGGGACCGGCCCTAGGGTGGCGGATTAACGAGGTGCGATTACCCTACCTTTCCTTAACTTTAGCTTTTTGGGACCGGCCCTAGGGTGGCGGATTAACGAGGTGCGATTACCCTACCTTTCCTTAACTTTAGCTTTTGGGACCGGCCCTAGGGTGGCGGATTAACGAGGTGCGATTACCCTACCTTTACTTAACTTTAGCTTTTTTGGGACCGGCCATAGGGTGGCGGATTATCGAGGTGCGATTACCCTACCTTTCCTTAACTTTAGCTTTTTGGGACCGGCCCTAGGGTGGCGGATTAACGAGGTGCGATTACCCTACCTTTACTTAACTTTAGCTTTTTTGGGACCGGCCCTAGGGTGGCGGATTAACGAGGTGCGATTACCCTACCTTTCCTTAACTTTAGCTTTTTTGGGACCGGCCCTAGGGTGGCGGATTAACGAGGTGCGATTACCCTACCTTTCCTTAACTTTAGCTTTTGGGACCGGCCATAGGGTGGCGGATTAACGAGGTGCGATTACCCTACCTTTCCTTAACTTTAGCTTTTTGGGACCGGCCCTAGGGTGGCGGATTAACGAGGTGCGATTACCCTACCTTTACTTAACTTTAGCTTTTTTGGGACCGGCCCTAGGGTGGCGGATTAACGAGGTGCGATTACCCTACCTTTACTTAACTTTAGCTTTTTTGGGACCGGCCCTAGGGTGGCGGATTAACGAGGTGCGATTACCCTACCTTTCCTTAACTTTAGCTTTTTGGGACCGGCCCTAGGGTGGCGGATTAACGAGGTGCGATTACCCTACCTTTCCTTAACTTTAGCTTTTTTGGGACCGGCCATAGGGTGGCGGATTAACGAGGTGCGATTACCCTACCTTTACTTAACTTTAGCTTTTTTGGGACCGGCCCTAGGGTGGCGGATTAACGAGGTGCGATTACCCTACCTTTCCTTAACTTTAGCTTTTTTGGGACCGGCCATAGGGTGGCGGATTAACGAGGTGCGATTACCCTACCTTTCCTTAACTTTAGCTTTTTGGGACCGGCCCTAGGGTGGCGGATTAACGAGGTGCGATTACCCTACCTTTCCTTAACTTTAGCTTTTGGGACCGGCCCTAGGGTGGCGGATTAACGAGGTGCGATTACCCTACCTTTCCTTAACTTTAGCTTTTTGGGACCGGCCCTAGGGTGGCGGATTAACGAGGTGCGATTACCCTACCTTTCCTTAACTTTAGCTTTTTGGGACCGGCCCTAGGGTGGCGGATTAACGAGGTGCGATTACCCTACCTTTCCTTAACTTTAGCTTTTTGGGGACCGGCCCTAGGGTGGCGGATTAACGAGGTGCGATTACCCTACCTTTCCTTAACTTTAGCTTTTTGGGACCGGCCCTAGGGTGGCGGATTAACGAGGTGCGATTACCCTACCTTCCTTAACTTTAGCTTTTTTGGGACCGGCCCTAGGGTGGCGGATTAACGAGGTGCGATTACCCTACCTTTCCTTAACTTTAGCTTTTTGGGACCGGCCCTAGGGTGGCGGATTAACGAGGTGCGATTACCCTACCTTTCCTTAACTTTAGCTTTTTGGGACCGGCCCTAGGGTGGCGGATTAACGAGGTGCGATTACCCTACCTTTCCTTAACTTTAGCTTTTTGGGACCGGCCCTAGGGTGGCGGATTAACGAGGTGCGATTACCCTACCTTTCCTTAACTTTAGCTTTTTTGGGACCGGCCCTAGGGTGGCGGATTAACGAGGTGCGATTACCCTACCTTTCCTTAACTTTAGCTTTTTGGGACCGGCCCTAGGGTGGCGGATTAACGAGGTGCGATTACCCTACCTTTCCTTAACTTTAGCTTTTTGGGACCGGCCCTAGGGTGGCGGATTAACGAGGTGCGATTACCCTACCTTTCCTTAACTTTAGCTTTTTGGGACCGGCCCTAGGGTGGCGGATTAACGAGGTGCGATTACCCTACCTTTCCTTAACTTTAGCTTTTTGGGACCGGCCCTAGGGTGGCGGATTAACGAGGTGCGATTACCCTACCTTTCCTTAACTTTAGCTTTTTGGGACCGGCCCTAGGGTGGCGGATTAACGAGGTGCGATTACCCTACCTTTACTTAACTTTAGCTTTTTTGGGACCGGCCCTAGGGTGGCGGATTATCGAGGGTGGCGGATTAACGGGGTGGCGGATTAACGAGGGTTGACTGTACTTGAAACTATTTTTATCTCACTGTTAATATTTTAAAAAAGTTAGCAAGGTAAAATAGAAACTTTGAAAGTTTAAAAAATCGATAAAATATTTTTTATCACTCTGATATATATTTATTTAAAAGCGAAATATTGTGAATTTGTTTGTTTTTGTATGGATTTTAGTTATTATTTGCTTAGGCTCAGAGTGATAGTTTAAATATATCTAAACGAGAAAATAATCTAAAAATGAGTCATCAATTATAAACTGCAATTATTCTTTTTCTTCCATGATCCATTTGCTTTTCTTCACACTCCACTTCCAACAAATGATGTTATTTTGCGTTTTTAAAATTAATTGCAGATTTTTCCTTATCTATGTGATTCATGTATTATTTTCCAGCATTATTCTTTTCTTTGTTTGCCAAATGACTAGCACTGATTGTGTGCTTGAGTAAAACTGCAAAAGTATTGTGGTCACCTTTGCTTTTTTAAGCAATGTAAAATTTTGTATACAAGTTTTTTCTGGTTTGGGTTAAAGTCAAGAACGCACCCTCACTAGAGTTAAAAGCACACGCCCTCTCCTTTCAGTCAATTTCCTCGGTTACCCAGGCTGGTAAATGTTGTGTTTTGTTTTTTCCTCAGCTTGTTGTTTAATTTTAACTTTAAAAGTTTACTTCAACAGATGGTTAAAAATGAAAATAAAAATAACAATTTTTCAAAAAAAATCACCTTGAAACGCAAAGGCAAACAGACTTGGTGGGTACCAAATGTGACAGAGGTTTTTCGATTTTTTTGTAAATGAGAACCAGAAATTAAAATTTGACAAAAAAATTCAAAGTCAGGATCAGAAATGAAAATGCCAAAAAGTGTCAGAAGTAAAAAAAATTTTCAAAAAGTTTTAAGTTTTAGTTTCTGAAATCTGAAAAATTTTTACACAAAATATTTTGCTTTTCGATTTTTCGGCCAAAAAATCAGAACTATAAATCAGAAAGCCAAAAAACTGAAAAACCAAAAATTGGGTGCACCCTCATATGTATTTAACCCGAGTGAGGCTGTGTTTTTACAGCTCTGTTTTTTATACTGCATGACACGGGGTGTAAAACACGTCGAAAGGCAAAATCGGCCCTTTTCTTGTCGAGACGAAGAAATCGAAAACGATTAAATTTTGGTTTTTTCACATATTTTTTCAACTTTGTATTCTTGATTGTAGATGATAGCATTTTTCCTCAGCATTCTTATGGTGTATTTAGTTGTTTGATTCGCCGTCGATTTTTAAATTAACCTAGTGGTTTTATGAAAATTGACATGTTTTAGTAATCTAATGGACCTCATATCTTCGCTAATATAGCATAATTTGCCAAAATAAATGACATAATCGGAATCTTTGCAACTTTTTGGACTAGATTGATCGAAAACAACTGACCAAAGACCGAAGAAAAATTTTAAATCTGGAATAAAAAAAGTGTTGGACCCTGGGCGGGGACATACTTTTTAAAGTGACGTTCAAAAAAACAGCAGAAAAATGACGTCATATTCAAAATGCTAGATGAAGGAACGCCAACGTCGACTTTGCCTTTCGACGTGTTTGATACGCCGTGATACCGTATTTCCTCTAATATGCGATCATGCTCTAATAAGCGCCCACCCCTAACTTTGAGAACCTATATTTAGCATTGCCGTTTTTTGCATCTTCTTAACTCCCACGAGCTCTACCAATTCCGCTTTTTAGATTTTGGTTGAGCACCCAAAATTTTTGAGATCGACTGCAAATTTTTCAGATTTTTGGAAGTTTGAAAAATAAGCGCCCATGTGTTTTTATTAGAGGAAATACGGTAAATATTTCCATATATGTTTTAAAAACATTAACAAAAACATTTTATCTTCTTTGTATTTGCAGAAGCATCAAGGAGTGCCTGGACTTCAACAGCCCCTTTCCCACCCCCAAATACTGCTACCACCCACAACAACGGGTCAACCACATTCAGTAGTAGTGGTAGTCAGCATCTGACCAGTCAGCCTGGTATTCCGCTCACCCAAAAACTCAAAAGTAAGAATTTTAAAGCAGCCTATTTATTCTAATAAGACTACCCTATTTAAAGAATCAACCCGCTTAACTTTGGGGCTCTGTATTTTAAGGCAGAGTAAATTTTCCGCATAGTTATTTATTTTCAACTAACAAAAGCTCAACCTAATTTTGGTTGAGCACTCAAAAATCTCGAGATCGACTCAAACATTTTCAATTTTCGAGGAGTTAAAAATAAATCGGTTAAGTTTAATTCGAATAAATACTGTAGACAAAAAAAGATCTTTGCTTGATAGTATATACAAAGCATTTTTACATACAGTCAACCCTCTATAAACGGGCCTCTAAGGCTCGTTCCCTTAGGGAGCCCGTTTATAGAGGGTTGACTGTACAGTGTTTCCTCTAATAAACCAGATTCCCACCCTTAAATTCAAAATCGTGTTTGCGAAATTATGTTTTTGGCCTATTTTTCGCAGACTACTCTTAGTCAAGTTACCACTTAATTTTTAGCTCTTCTTACTAGCTACGATTTGAGGGTAACTTGCCTTAGAACAATCTTCTAAACGTGGATCAAAACGATTTTGAATCAGGGCTGGCGTTAATTAGAGGAAATACCGTATTTTGCCCCTATTTTAGACGACTTACCTCAGCACATTGTTAAAGAAGCCTTCGCCGAGCTACCAATAAGTGTAGCCCCTGGGTTGGTCTTATTTGAAAACTTAGCTTCAATCCCCAGACCACTAACCTCTTCGGGAAAACATTTGCAAGTGCAAAAAACTCCGTTTTCGCCACTGCCTATAATCTCAGAAGCAAGTGTCTTCAAAGAATCAGGCTGGCGCTTGATGGTCAACCGACTATGCTCTTGCCTGGGCTTTAGTGCCCGGGTGGCCGATACTGCAGGAGCCAGTAGCAATCAGGAGGTCAACAAAAAGTCTACATCCAATAATGCAGCTACTATGCACAGGAGAGGAAGTGGAGAAGAGGTCAAAGAAAAACAAAGAGTGCTCAGGGCTAATGACAGGGAATTCAATATGGCCTTTCATTACGCAGTCAGTTTGTTTGCAATCAATATTTACAGTTTGATCATAAAAATTTTTATGTCTATCCAAAGCCAATAAAATTTTGACAAAAAAAAAAACCCTAAGCTAATTTAAGAGAAGTGCAGATTAGCAAAATAAGAAGAACTTAATTAGTTTCATTTCTTAAAAAAAGTTATAAAAGCACGGCTTTTAGTATTTATCGTGCACGTATCAATAGGGAAAGCAG
This sequence comes from Ditylenchus weischeri, assembly GCA_029231635.1. Lineage (NCBI taxonomy): Eukaryota > Metazoa > Nematoda > Chromadorea > Rhabditida > Anguinidae > Ditylenchus > Ditylenchus weischeri. The sequence goes on from JAMRYI010000003.1 coordinate 525,448, forward strand.
TAAAAAATGCAAACATAATATATGATATAATGAAAAAATAAATTTCACAAAAAAACAACAGGGGGACCAAGGCAAAAAAGCCGCTCGTTCTTGACTAGAGCCGTCTTTTCTTTACCATCATAATACCGTATTTATTCTAACAGAACGACACCCCCTAATTCAAAAAACGTGTTTGTGGCATTGTGTTTTTGCCCACTTTTTTGCAGACCATCCTCAGGCAAGTTACCACCCATTTTGTAGCTCATCTCACTGGCTGCAAATAAAGTGGTAACTTGTCTAAGAGTAGTTTAGAACGTGAGTTAAAAACACAATGTCCAGAACGAGGGGGTGTCATTTTATTTGAATAAATACGATAAGCTTTATCAGACCTGTTTACAATCCCAAATTTCCTGGCCCGGGCCTGTGTGGACTTTAAAATTTTTGACCCGACCTGAATAGATTTTTGGTGACTTTTTCAACCCGGCCCTAGAGCAATTTTAAAATTTCCGCACGACCCAGACTCGGGCCAGTTCTAATCTCCCTTACTATAAAACCTACAATAATTACTCATCACGACTTTTTGTTGGCGCTTTTCAGCTTTTTGTTAGTTTGGTATCCAAATTCTCAAGTTCGAGCTTAAATTTTTCCCATTTTCTCGGGATTTAAAAAAAATCTCCCAGGGGTTGTTAATAGAGATTTTGCGGTGTATTCAGCATTAATTTTGTTTTATCCAATTTACTATAACTAAAAAAAGGACCTAACTTAGATCCGTTTAGGACAACTACATAAAGACTTCCAAATACAACTTGGCCACTTTTTTCCCAGTCAATATTATAGAGCAGTTTGGTCGACTGGCTAATTTCTACTTTTTGGTGTTAATGCTGTTACAGGTTGGTTGTCATTGTTGTGTTACCGTATTTTCTCTCATTACAAACATCCCCAAAAGTCGCAAAAATGTACCTCACATGTATTTTTTGAATGCTTTTTTTGAAGCCATAATTTTTTGAGGATTCGGTGTGACTTCCAGGGCCATTTTCGAGTAAATTCAGCAATTTGAAATACATATTTGAATCCTGATCCACTTTTAAGTTCTGCACAATTTTGTTTACACCACAACACCGGGTTGTCAACGAAATATGGCTCCAAAATGACATTTGAAAAATGCATATTAGGTACATTCTGTCACTTTTTTGGAAATGCTTTTAGAGGAAATACTGTATTTCTTTTTCTAACAAGGGATCGCATGGTCGTGTCCATGCTATACCGAGAAACTCCTCGAGAAACCATTTGATAGAGCTTCGAAAATGCTTAGTTGACATAAATATCCTTTTGTGCGGACGGCTCGATTTTTTAAATTAACAAAGCGTTTTAAAGTTGAGATACCAGATAATAATTGGTTCGAATGTGTGCCTCGGTAGTGTAGCGGTGAAGTAGTCGAAGGTCTCTCCCAGTGGTTTAATTTTAATTTTAATTTTTTGCATTTCAATGTTTCAAAATATGTTTTTAATCTTTTTTATTCTTTATTCATTTCAAAAAGATGATAATGATTTTCAATAAAAATGCGCGAAAAACATAATGACAGCTCACAACGAGCACACTTTACAAAGCTATCTTCCAAACAGTTTACATGAATCATTTCGTTCATCATTTTAAAATAAGGCATATTCTACCCTCTCTATAACGGAACCCTCAACAGCAGACTCGCTCTATAACCGACACCTTAGCCTGTGATAGCCCGGGATTCTCTATATAACGGACCTGTTTAGTTGACAGTAAAATATTGAAAAAAAATCCAGATATTTAAAAAAAATTAAATCTGCGCAATTTTTTGAAGGAATTAACTCGTTTAAGTCATTCAATGACCTATTCTGTTCATTCTCTTCATAATGTGGCTTCTTTGTGCTGTTGTTTTAACAACCTTTTGTTTTAGGCATCGATGAGTCAACGCTACATGAAAACTCACGACGTTGATCCAGCAATGCTTCAAATGTGCGACGTGCTAGATGATTTTCTTGGCAACCGGAAAAAATGACTTTTTCCGGTTTTGTCGCGTGACAAATACTTTTAAAATTCGGTTTCGTCCGGTTGCCCATTTTTTGGCCTAAGAGTGCACGACTTAAATGAAGCAGAATCAAATAACGTAATTTTTCCGTCCTAACACTTGATTTACCTCCTTTAACATCCTAATAGTGTTACTGTTCTCTGAAACACTCGATAAGTTCTTTTATGTTATATTAGCTTGGTTGTATTAAATTTGATATTTCTTTGTTGGATAAACTGTTTTTCGGAAAAACTATCGATATGACGGACTCCTATTTTTTTTGTAAAGGACTCCCTCTATAACAGACCCCGTTATAACGGACTCCCTCTGTAACGGACACCTGAGGCCGGTCCCCAGCGGTCTGTTATAGAGGGAGTCGACTGTATTTATGTCAAATAATCATTTTCTTAGCTCTATCGAATGGTATATAGAGTTTTTCCATATCGCATGGACAATACCATATATTACCTTGTAAGAGTGCCATTTTTGACGATTTTTTACAAAAGTATTTCAAATTTTAATAGAGTCCGAGCTACGCCAGAGAATTCTTTAGAAGTGAGCTAGCTAGACAATTATTCGGTGCTATAAAGGCTGAACGTATAGTTCTAGTAATCTAGTTTATAAATTAACATTCACACTTCTGCGCTAAAACTAAGCTGTTGTGTCTTTTTGTACAGTACTTTTGCTTCATGTAAAACGTCGAACCCAAAATTTTAATCCCCCAAAATTTATCTTTTTTCTGCTTTGAAACTTCTATTACTGTAGCATCTCCAGTTACTTTTTTGCTTATAACTTTTTAAAATTAGTCCACATTTACCGAAATAATTTTGGTAGATTTGAGACAGGAGGTTCTAGGAAATCGACTGACACTGAGCGCGTGATAATAAACTTATTAAATAATGACAAATAACACCCATAGCCAAACCAAGTTTACAATGGGTCCGACACTTTTTTAACTCGATTTTCGAAAACTTTTGACCGTTCTCTTTTCACAGTCTTGTGCCAAATATCGCAGAGATTCCGATTTTGCCGATTGTTTTTCAGAATCATAAAATTTTTCTTTGTAAAAAAGCAAAAGCTTGATTTAACGAGATCATTTTTGATAAAAGGGTGTTTTTAAATCGAGCTTTTGCTTTTTTGGAGAGAAAAGTTTTATGATTCTGAAAAACGATGGACAAAATCGGAATCTCTGCGATATTGGGGACCAGACTGTAAAAACAGAACAGTCAAAAGTTTTCGAAAATCAAGGTAAAAAATGTTAGACCCTATGCGGGAACGAACTTTTTGGGGTGTCGTTAAATCGAGCGGCGACTACATTAGATAATTCCGGATTCTTGCTCGACAATTCTGCCCTCAACTTCAATACAACTTCAATCCAAAATAACAAAAATAATCACGCAGGGGACCAAAGCAACAAAAGTAGAGTGGGAAAAAAGAATAACAACCACTCAATTTTCGATACATTGCTAAGTCAAAACAAAAATTATACTTTTAAAAAAATTAATACCTGAAAAAAATTTCAATGTCAGGTGTGCTTGTCAAGTGCCCCATATGACTGGTTTGGCCACTGGTTGCCCTGGCTTAAGGTGTTTATATTAAGGCATATTTTCAAGCACTAATGTAGCATGATCACACGGAACTATCCACCCACACGCTTTTAAAAGACGTTTTTTGTAATTTTGCAGAAGTCCATAAGAAACCTGGTTACTGTATTTTTTTGGCAAAAATTTTCTTTCAGTTCATTGTTTTCCCCCACTCATTCTAAACCACTTTAATTTTGGTCGATGCATTTTTACTTAAAAATTTTTCGAATGGGGCGCGTTCCCGGTTTGTTAATTTAGAATACAGAAAAATTATTTTTTTATTAGAAATAGCATTTAATTTTACATTGAATAGTACAAAAAAATTGAAAAAACTAACTCTCCCTGGACTGGTGGCCAAATGAAGCTAAGTGGTGGCTGCAAAATTTTTATTATTTTTTTAAATTTATTAGGAAAATTTAGTTTTTCTTGACAATATGCCAGTTCTGGGGCCATATTCGTGCTCATCGTGGTCGATTTACTTATAGAAGTGCAATCAGAAAAATAAAATGAGGTCATAAAAAAATCTGGATTTTGCCTTGGTTTAAAAAATAATAATTACATAAGGGGGGACCAAGGTAAAATCCAGATTTTTTTATGACCTCATTTTATTTTTCTGATTACACTTTTATAAGTAAATCGACTATGCTGAGCACGAATCTGGCCTCAGAACTGGCATATTGTCAATAAAAACTGAATTTTCTTAATAAATTTAAAAAAAAATCAAGATTTCACAGCCACCACTTAGCTTCATTTGACAACCAGTCGTAGGAAAGTTATTATTTTTTTAATTTTTCCGCACTATTCAATGTAAAATTAAATGCTCTTTCTAATAACAAAATTTTTTTTTCGTGGTCACATTTATCTGCTGTGTGAAGGCCTTTTTAGTTCGAAAAAATTGATACAAGAAACTTTTTTGCTTTTATTAGGCCTACATATTTATCTTTTTACTGTCATTTGCAGAATATTTTTCTGTAGTATAAAAGAGTGCACAATTGTGCGTCGAATAGTTCGAAAATTTTTTACGTAAAAATGCATCGACCGAGATTAAAGTGGTTTAGAATAAGTCAGGGAACACAATAAACCGAAAGAAAATTACAGCAAACGTCTTTCCAACTGGCAAATTTCTTTTTCCAGCACATATTTTAAGGCTAAATCTGTGCTTTAAGCCCCTCAGCTATATATTTTTTATTACCGTATTTCCTCTTATAGAGCATCCACACTACCCCGCCTCCTGAGGTTACTCTATTAAAAGGGTGTTCTTTTAGAGGAAATACGGTATTTTTTATAAGTATTTGAAATGGAACTTTTTAGTTAATCCCAGAGATCTCATCAGTTGCCTGGTTTTCCACGGCTATTCCCCTGTCTATTGTGCTAACTATAAGTGCCGCTAAAGAAGGCTATGATGATTACGTAGGTTTTTTCTTCTAAAACGACACTTACAAAAAGGTTTTATCAAAATGTTTTTTCTTTGTTATAAAAATCCGCGGTACTTATTGGGCCGGTGGGCCCCCTAAGAATGGTTAAGAACTAGTCTGCTACAGACTAGTAAAAAGTAGTCTGCTAAAGTAGTATGCTATATTTAAATTCAGCAAAAAATCAATCTATTTATTTATTATGTGCAATATAACAAAGAGAAGCTGCTAAGGACTACTTTTTTTTATTAATAATCTTTTTTAATTTTCAGATAATGGAAGAACTGAAGAAATTTAAATATAATTAATTGAATTTAAATGGTATTTATTGGCTGAATTTGAATATAAAAGTAGTTTTTTTAGCAGACTACTTTTTACTAGTCTGTAGCAGACTAGCTCTTAACCATTCTTAAGGGGCCCACCAGCCCAATAAGTACCAAATCCGCTTTAAAATGCAGCCCAAATTCTGAAGGAAATTTAGTCGGAACCTCGATTTAGTGACCCCCTTAGGGATTAAGTGACCCACTTAGGGATCACTTAGGAACTCACTAAACCGGAGGTTGCTTAACTAAAGGTTTTTTTCTTTGAAAACGAAAAAAGTCTGGAGGTATTTTAAGCGAGGTTGAACTGTACTTTAAGATTGGTCACTTTTATGCCGTTTTTTAAATTCGCTCCTTTTTTTAATTAGTTTTTTCGGAAAAGGCCCTGTCGACAATTCGCGTAATTGAAAAAAATTGCACAAAAGTGGCCAAACGCGTCTTTGGACTTCAAGATACTGTGTAACTTTGTTAAAATCCATTTCACTGCAGTGCAGAAATCTACCAATTTAAAGGAAGTGAGATATTTGTATGGCTAGAAATTCAAAAAAGTGGCACGAAAGATGCCTGTAGATAAGCGTTATTGTTTGTTGGCCCGAAATGGTTCGCAGATTCGACCCCACTTAGGGGAATGCCAGTCATTTTGGCTAATTTGACCAATGTTTAGGGGTAATTTCGAATCTGATTTCGAATCTGGCGTCAAAAAGTCGAATTGCTTTAAAGAATAAGTCAAACAATCCAAAATAACTGGAGTGCTCCCCAGCGGGGTCGAATCTGCGAACCATTGGGTCAACAAAAACCAACGCTTATCCACTGCCCGCTTATTTAAAGGATCATTGCCGTCTACGGCAACGAGTTTCGTATATTTGAGTTGGAGGAAAATTCACATAAATCATTTTTTAACTATAAAGTGATTAAAAATTATAAAATAAACTTATTTTTTCGTGCATTTTCGGGGTAAAAAAGGTGTACCTCGCCAATTCAAACATACGGAACTAGTTGCCGTAGACGGCAATGTTCCTTTAATACAGAAAAGCAGAGCTTTCGAAAAGTATCGAGAAACAGAAAAAATCAGGAGATATAAAAAACAAAGAAGCCAAGAATCTTCCGAAAATCGTCAAAGATCGAAAGTCTCTATGGAATTGGCTTAAATGCCAACATAATAATAGAAGAAACTTGAATTTCGATGAATACTGTAGACTATAGAAACATCAAGAAGTTTGAAAAGCAACATCAAGCTAAAAATTATTTGCCAGGAATAATGTAGACAAAAATTAAACTAAATATTGGATAAAAAAACTGGAAATCAAGTTTTTTATGGTACATTTTGTCACTTTTGGGAGAAAAATAAAAAAGGTTATAACAAATTCTTACTTTAGCAAAGGCATCAAAGCGACAAACAAGTCAACAACAGAACCTCCTACATAGTGCGCAATGGTCGGCTAGAGGAGGAGACTTGGATGAACGTCAAAGTGGGGGACATTGTACGCATGGAAAATGAGCACTTTATCGCTGCCGACTTGTAATTTTTACTTCCAATGCTCAGCATCGAGATTCTTATCTAAAAAAATTGCAGACTACTGTTGTCGTCATCCGAGCCTCATGGTCTGTGCTACATTGAGACAGCTGAGTTGGACGGCGAAACTAACCTAAAAACCAGAGCGGCATTGCCAGAGACCTCTTCAATGGGTGACATAGTCAAGGACATCTCTGCTTTTGATGGTATATCTAAAGCTGTGGTCTCAATGAGATCGGATGTTTTTGTGAAAATGACCGTAACTTTTTGAAAAATGGTCCCTTGGTGTCATTTTGTATCAAAGAAACAGCGCTGCCAAAATAAGCTGGATAAAGTAGATATTATTTTAAAATTGTGGATAAAATTTACTTTGGAGGTGCACAATCGTAGATTGGATCCAATTGCGGCTCCAGAGTGCAGATTTACATGATTCTACTTTGTCAGTCTACTTCTTATAGACCTATTCCTTAGCTACAGGATGACTCCAACTGCAAAGTTTTCAATGATAGAAAAAAGTTACGGCCATTTCTGAGTGAAGATGCAAAAAATGGACGCTGCCTAGCCTAGCTTGAAAAAACTAGTAACATTCATAAAGCATTTGATTATAGGCGAGATATACTGCGAGGCACCCAACAACCGGCTGGACCGATTTGAAGGACGTCTGAACTACAAAGACAAACAGTTTCCACTGGACAACAATAAACTTTTGTTGAGGGGCTGTCGTCTGAGAAACACCCGTTGGTGCTATGGTCTCGTAGTCTTTGCTGGTAGGGACACCAAACTTATGATGAACAGCGGTAAGACAATGCTTAAAAGGTTGGTCAGGTTCATTGTACTTGAAAAAGTATTATCAAACGCGATTTTCAGGACAAGTCTTGACCGATTTCTCAACATCCTTATTTTGGGAGTGAGTTTTTCTTGCATGCCCTCAATTGAGGGTCTTTGGTTTTTGAGGAAGCTTAAAGGACAAACCATGATCCTTTAACGGACCATTGCCATTGCCAACAACGAGAATTTCACACTTTTTTCATTCCGATAATTTTCGGCAAATTTTTTTTGAATGTGTTATTCTTTTGTAAGTGAAGTTACTTATGCTAAAATAGCTGGTGCGCACTCTTTCGTCTAGCACTATACTCTTTTGTGTTGTTCAAATATTTTTAAAATTATTCAAAAGAGTATAGTTTTAGATGAAAGAGCACTGTCGCCCGCCAATAAAAATTTCGGAAATTTCAAAAACATGTGCGCTCGAAAACCATGATCCTTTAACTACACTATTACGGATAAAATTTTTAAAAATACTTCTCAAAATTTTCATTTCAATATCCAAATTCACCATGTAATGCATTTTTTAAAAGCTTAATAATTCCTCTAGACATACTGATTGTTGTCTAGAATGACCCAGAACTAAAATACGGATATGTTGAAGTTGAAAGACGTAAAAATGGCTTAAAATAAGGTACAAAGGGGGTCTTATATGGATATTGAAAATTTTAATAAAAACTCTAATTTACGTGGTCAAGCTGCGATTTTCCTTAAATTTGCCTTGTTTTGACTATAAATCGACACTCTTATGCTTATAGTCAAAAATTTTCCCAGAATAATCTAAAAGACATGTTTGACCTACCAAATAGTAGCTAAGATTTAGGGCTTTCAAATAGTATACAGTCTTAGTTAAAAATAAATAAAAAAAGATACTAAATGTAATCCTAAAATATTTGATTAATTTATTTCGCTCGTCAAAAAAGCCGCTTGGCACCAAGCAAAGCTGAATACTTATGAAAATGTCCTGCAGAAACAAAAATGTTTATACTGCATTTGAAAGAGGAATAAAAATGCTGCAAAACTGTCGTGGGAGTATTAACAGGAACACAATAAATTGTTGCGATAAAAAAGCATTTCTAAAAATTTAACCCTTAATTAATTTTTTTTGCTCGCTACTGTAGTTTATTGTTCTTTTCTGTGGCAAATTTTTTTTGTTGTGCCAAATTTACTCTTTTTTTTAGCAAATTTTTTTTGGCCTGTAGCAAAACCGTTTGAGGTGGCATGCTTTTTTATTCATTTAAAATTCTAAAAACTTGAGGAATATGTATAGAACTGATGCGCTTAACCATTTTCGGTCTTATAGACCAAAACCGATTTTTTTTGCTTTTGAGTCTTTGTTTGGGTTAACCAGATCTATAATACGGTTTTCTTGATAGGTAATGGTCATTTGGCCCTTCCGCGTTACAGAAGATCCCACTCGTACTTTCAACACTTTTTTGTCGTTATGGAAAGTTAGTTAAGATCTTGAAATATATAGTCTGGAGTGTTCCCGTTCTCAAAGTGGTGGAGTATTTTATTTAGACCTCCCTCTAGGGGATGGGTTGGATAAAAATGTCGGTTTGTTAGAGGGAATAGGCTTATTAGATGAGATACAGTATAAATAGAAGGTTGTTAAGTATTAGAACAGGCGCCTAAAGTGTCAGGTTTATCAAATTATATGTGTTCGATTGAACTTAAAAAGTTATCAAACCCCAAGCCACATTACCTGCAATAAATCCAACTGTCAATCATGCATCCTAAGTCTCTAATAGATTCAGAGCACAGTACATTTCATAATTATCATATATTGATCGAGTTTTTAGAATTTAAAATAAGTAGAAGGGCATACCACTCATTTAGAAGGCTACAGGCGAAAATCGAATTTGCCACAGAAAAATAAATAAATTGGCCACAAAATAAACTATATTTGCTACCGAAAAAATGATTAACCTTTTAGATATTGTAATAAAATAGGTACCTTTCAGATAGTGCTATTCCTGTTCGCCATGTGCTTTATCTGTGCCATTTTGTCGGGTGTTTGGGAGAATGTGACGGGTCAATACTTTCGCGCCTACCTTCCCTGGGATTTGCTGGTCGAGAGTGTTTCATATGAAAAGTCTAAAGTGTTCTTTATTGCCTTTCTGCAACTCTTCTCTTATATCATTTTGCTAAACACCGTCGTGCCTATTTCGTTGTATATCAGGTAGATAAAAATCCATAAAAAATTACTATTTTTAAATGTTTAAATGTTGCAGTGTGGAAGTGATTAGACTGGGCCATTCCTGGTGGATCAACTTTGACCGCAAAATGTATTACGATAAAACAGACACACCAGCCAAGGCTAGAACTACCACTTTGAACGAGGAACTGGGGCAGGTAAAATTTTATTTAATTGCTCCAAGAGACGGAACCGATGCTTTAGATTAAGCATTGTTAATGCTAGTTTTGACATTAATATCCTATCAATTTTTATAAAGGGATATGAAATTAGAATCTAACAAGTTTAGTTGCCCCAGATTTTGTTGAAAAAATAGCCTTTAGACAAAAAACGATATTTCCGACAGCATTAGCAGCATGGTTCCTCATCAACAAAACTATAAAACTTAAAAAAAAACAAAAAACTTTACAAAACTTCAAAAAACAACCGGCGAAATCGGAATCCTCGCGATTTCAAGACTTGACTAACGATTGTACTATAACCCCAACACTCGATTTCCCCTTACTTCTAATACTTAATTGTATATTTTTTTCGCAAACGTCTTAAAAACTATTTATTTACACTTTTAAATCCCTTTCATGCAAAAAATGCCGGTAAAATTTAAAAAAAAATGCCTTCATCCCTCTAAATTTACTATTTTTGGGAGGCAAATATACTTTTTTTGGGGTAGATAGGTTTGGGGCAGATATACTTTTTTTGGGACAAATATACTTTTTATTAGAGATGGAGATTTCAGTTTTTCAGGACTTTCAGGACCAGGACTTAGGTCTACACTTTAAAAAATTGTCAGGACCAGGTCTTAATTTTTTTTTTGTCAGGACAATTAATATAAACAGTACCGGACTCCAACAATCAGCAAATGAAAGTTCGAAAAAATTCTTTATTCAGCTCCAACACAACAAAGCGACTAGTACTGCTTGTTAATAGCAGGGAGGCACTTGTTCAGAAAGATGAGCATCTCGGCGTTCCTTCCACTCAGATTTGATCGCCTGTAGTCGTAAACGTCCCTCGCCACAGAGAACAATTGCTCGCTCGCCACACTTGTCGCCGGAGCCGAGAGATACCTGCGTGCCAGCCGGGCCGGGATTGGGAAAAGCTTCTCGTTGACCTGACATACAATAGTTAATTTCCCTAAATCCCAGCATAAGCTCTTTGAAAATAATACCTTCCAAAACTCCAATGGGTCACTGTTGAGGCTTCTGCACCTTCGCTTTGAGTAGGCCATCATCTCAACGTCGACTCCCAGCGCTTGGGAACCGGTGATCGCAAATATGTAATATTGGAAGATATATAAATTATTTGAGTCGATCTATTCAAAACAAACCTTCAGTGTGGCTTTCACGCATGGGCATCGACTCGTCGGACTCCTCTTCGATCCATGAAACGACTCGTAAGTTGAACTTGTTGCGGTCGTGGCAGAATGAATTCTTGAAGCGAGGGTCCAAATACATAGCCAGTGCGTATACTCTGAAATAAATTTTTAAATTAATTTTGGGTTATTTAATCTCTTCAAAGGGTTTGCTCCTCGACGATTGAAAACGGCTGGTTATTGTAGGCGATGAAGTGGATGATGTTCCGGTCCAGCGACGACAACTCCTCTGAATGTGTTAATCAGTCGAAAATTGATACTTTCTAGTTTTGAGACAAACCTCTTGGTGCGACCTTGACAAATTGATCCAATGCTCCGGCCGGGATAGACTGGTTCTTCTCCAACTCCTTGAGCTTCTGTGAGAAGTCCGGGTGAGTGTGCTCATGGATGAAGAGACCCTTTGGCTTCCATTTGCCGCTTTGACGATCTTCTGTTCGGGTTCGGTGGGACACGCCAGACACTTTGCCTCGATGAAAGAGCCCTCGTCGTTGTAGATCTTCTCGAAGATTCCAATCCTCCAGATATTGCTCATCTTCAGCTTGACGGGTTGGGGTTGACTTGGCTTCTGAAAGATGATAGGGGAGATAATAGTTGAGTCGAGGTGGAAAATTGCTTCCACCCATTTTTAGAAATGGCATATAGACCGGAATTAAATCAGGACCAGGACCAATATTTTTGAAAGTCATCACGACCAGGACCAGGACTCCAATGATTTTTCGGCCAGGACCTTCAGGAGCGGACCTTAATATAAAAAATAGGGCCGGACCTCAGGACCAGAACCAGGAGTACGGTCCTGACTCCATCTCTACTTTTTATAAGACAAATTTTTCTCTTTTTTGGGATATTTTTTTTTCCAAAAAGTTCTTTGGAAAAAAGGTAAATTTTTCTAAAAAAGAGTGAAATTTGTCCCATAAAAAAGTAAATTTGCCCCAAAAAATGATTACCCATTTCTTAACTCTTTCTTCCTAATACTCTTCAGGTACAATATGTGTTCAGTGACAAGACGGGTACTCTCACACAAAACATAATGATCTTCAAAAAATGCTCAATAAATGGACGATCCTATGGGGACTTGATGTCTGCAAGAGGCGAAATGCTCGACATTGACGAGGTTTCATTTAATTGCTTGCTCCAAAAAGGATCAAGAGCTTTAGCACACAAAATACTTGGATTTCTCTACCATCTCCAGATGGCATGAGCCTGCTTTTCGTTTTTACGACAAAACACTTGTTGATGACACCAAGAGAGGAGTGCCTGAGGTGGTTTTTTGCAGTCAAGCTAAAAACATGACTTCGTGACTTATCCAAATCCTTAGGTGCACGAGTTCTGGCGTCTCTTAGCCATTTGTCACACAGTGATGCCTGAACGTAAAACAGGCAACCAGCTGGAGTACCAAGCCCAGAGTCCAGATGAAGCAGCTCTCACGTCAGCGGCCAGAAACTTTGGGTTTGTGTTCAAGTCTAGGACACCTCAGAGTATCACTGTGGAGGTGAATGGCAAAGAAGAGGTCTACGAAGTGCTCCACATACTTGGTATGTTTTTTCGAGCCCCATATGATAATCGGTCAGATTTTTTGTCTTGGTCCACTTTTTTATTTTTCGGATCGAAATAAAACGCGAGATAGGCCACATTTTTTCTCAGCTATAAATAACGGCAACCAGACATTTTCCTTTTTTTGAAGTATTTCTCGTGCGACATTTTCCCTAATAAAGGAAAATGTCGTGCGACAAATTCTGCAAAAAAAGGAAGTTGTCGCGCGACAAATACTACAAAAAAGGAAAATGTCTGGTTGCCATAAATAACAAAAACATGTTTGAGTCCGTCCTAACGTATCCAGGCAAACTTTGCAGAAGACGAAAGATCAACAGGGTTTACCAAGGCGAAAATGGCCCGATCCTCATAAAAGGCTATTTTTGTTAGTTCAGTTACTTTGACAATCTATTTCTAGACTTCGACAATGTACGCAAAAGAATGTCGGTTATTGTCAGGGGTGGACCCAAAAATGATGAAAAAAGCAGGAAGAATGTCAAGTTGTATTGCAAAGGAGCTGACACCATGATTTTGGACAGGTAAATGCAGCTTCGAATTTCACAACAACAAAATTTTTTTAAACAAAAGTAAGATGACGTTTTTAATATCGATGGTTTCTGACTAGCCATGTAATTAGCAATAAAAAAAGTATCTGGTCATATTAGCATATTTAGTTTCTGATTTTTGCTAACGTATTTTGAATAAGCTTTCTTCTTTACCTAAAACTTGTCCTTTGAGTAAGCGTAGTGAGACATGACTCCAGCCAGTCTAGCTAGACATTCCTACAACAAAAAACAATTACGCTTGATCCAACTTACAATTTTCAAACTATACTAGGGCCAGACTGCTAAGATGTGTTTAGATTCGAGCAGCCTGCGATTTCTTTATTCCTTCTCAATATTTTCACCACAGAAATTTTTTTAGACTAAGCCGTGAGAACACCAGTGAACTACTGAAAGCAGCCACCTTGCAACACTTAGACAAATTTGCCAGTGATGGTCTAAGAACCCTGTGTGTGGCTTTCAAACAAATCGACCCTGACTACTGCGTCAAATGGATGGAAAGACAGAATGAAGCGGCTCTGGATATTGCCAATAAAGATGCTAGATTAGACGAGCTGTATGAGGAAATTGAAAAAGATATGATTTTACTAGGAGCTACTGCTATTGAAGACAAACTGCAGGATGGAGTGCCCCAGTGTATTGCTGGCTTAAGTGCTGCCAACATAAAGCTGTGGGTGCTTACTGGCGACAAAACTGTGGGCTTTGCGATTTTATAATTGGTTTAGTTTTTGATTTTATGGCTGTGTTGCAGGAAACAGCCATTAACATTGGATATTCTTGCCACTTGTTGACAGAGGATATGAAAGAAGTATTCATTATCGATGGAAAAGAAGAAGGAGAAGTGGAAGTTCAGCTTAAAGACATTAAGCGCAGAATTGAGAGAACATCCAACACACAGGTAAGTTATTTAAATGCGAAATTCGGGCAAAAAACTTGCAGAACCCTGAAGAAATCCAAGCTTTTTATAAAAAAAATTTTGTGATTCTGACATCCTGACTCCTAAAGGACTAAGCCCGTGCGTTTTAAATTTTCCCCCGCCAATAAAAAAATTTTTCCCTAATCATTGAACTCCTGTACGGATTTTTAAACTTGGTTTTTAACAAAACAAGGCCTAGAATTTAAGTTTACCGTATTATCTCTAATAAGCGCCCCGGGGCGCTTATTTTTCAACCCTCCGAAAATGGGAAAAATTTTGGGTCGATCTCGAGATTTTTGGGTGCACAACCAAAATCTAAAAAGTGGAATCGGTAGAGCTCGTGGGAGTTAAGATAATGCAAAAAACAGCTTTGCAAAATATTTGCTCTGCCCCGAGATACAGACCCTCAAAGTAGAGGGGGGGGCGCTTATTAAAAAGGGGGCGCTTATTAGAGATGATACGGTAGGTATACTTTTGTTAGAAACCAAGTTAAAAAATCCGAAGGACACTTTATTTTCTTCAACTTTCAACCCTTGGTTACATTTCGTTGCTTTAGTGGCTACAAAACATGGTAAATATGGCAAACTCCCTAATAATTCGGGTCGACTACCTTGACGTGGGTGCTTACTCAAAGTATTTAGATTTTGGTTACTGAAAGTAACCTTTTGGTGAATGAAAATTTGTCATTGTCTCTTTGCCTTGTGGTTTAGGTACATTTCGAGTAATTTTAGTACTCACCAGGTGGATCGGGTGCAATTGAATACGGTCCAGGTGAATTGGGTACCCTCCAGGTGAATTAGGTGCAATCCAGGTGGATTAGGTACTCTCCAAGTGATTTCAATACCTTCTAGGTGGGTCCGTCACCTTTTGAGCGTCAGGAGCAGAACGAGAAAAAAGAATCACGAAAGTTTCATAATTCGCGCTTCATATCCACACAAAAACATAATCAAACCGTTAAAATTAAGCATAATTTGTGCGAAAAAATGGAAAAAAAATTGTACTGAGACTGAGGAGTCAGAGTGAAGGTTTGGAGAGTGAGGAAGTGCTCAAAATCCGCACCCTCACACAAATCCTCACTCTTCCAAACCCTGACTCCAAACCCTCGCTCGGCTATCGGGGACAGGTGAGGGTGCAATTTTAGTGCGGGGTTTAGAGTGAGGGTCAGGCCTATGCACGGGCTCACTTTTTCACGGCCTGGCCTAGACATATTTTTTTCGGGCCCGGCCCAGCCCGGAGTTTAATTTTTTCTTTGGGCTTGGCCCGGGTCGGGCCGGGCCGACCCGTATAGTCAGTATAGTCAACTATAGGTGCAATTCCAAACATATTCAAAAAAGTCAAAAAAAATAGTGTGGCTAACTTTATTGTTTAACATCACTCAAATGTAATATCCCTATTTTTCAATGACTTCCTAACACGAACAGAGAAAATTGATTCCGCAAATAAACCTTCTAGACTCTTTTTCATTGATTGACGAATGGCAGTAACTGATTTCACCCGTCAAATTATTGATTTACCCCGTCAAGTCGCAAAAAAATTTTATTTCAAGTAATTTTACCATCTTCTTTTTATTCATTTTGAAATTTTATACTAAAATGTAGCCCTGAATCTTAGTTATCTAACAAGCCATCAACTGACTTTATGAAATTTAAAAAAAAGCAGAAAAAGATTTTTGTGTAAACCGAATTTTTTGAAAAAGTTGCTCTGACTTTTTTCTGCAACTTTTGAAAATTTATGAAAGTCAGTTGATAGCTTGTTAGAAAGTTAAGATTCATGGCTCCATTTTTGTATAAAATTTAGAAAATAGAAAAAATTAAAAAAGGCGGGATTTGATGAGTTATATCTAAGTCAAGAATTTCCAAGAATATTTAGACCGAGAATTTCAGGACCGGGCCGGTCCGAACGGAATTTTAGAATATTGTCCCCGGCCCGGGCTTTAAAAATCCCGGGCCGGCCCGTGTACAGGCCTGGTGAGGGTTCGGATTCGTTATTGGGAACGCAGCCTTACTTGTAAAACTAACCCTTCAATTTTTAACTCACTGTCAATTTCCGAGTGAGGCGGCGAAAAATGGAATACAATTGCGACCGTCGCCTTAGTCAATGTTTTGATCACAATGCAGACCCCAGCAGAACCTTTCTTGCCCTCTTGGGTTATGTTGTGTAGTCTGATTAGTTTGTAAGGTATTGCAAAAAAATTATATGCTAAATTTAATCTTATTTAGCACCTTAAACCCAGTTTGTTGGTTGTTGCAAACAAGACAGTTGACCGAGACTCGACTTTTTTAATCCAAATTTTTGCATCAGTATTTATAGCTGCCGCTTCCATCCTCCCGTTCTTCCCAGCGTTCCAACCTGTTCCCCTCTGCCTATTCCATTCTATGGAACTTTTTGCCATTCACTGTGCTCATTGGATTTATTCTAAATGTTTGGTCATTTCTGACCTACATCTGTCAAGGAACTGGCCGTTTTCTGGGCCGATTTTTTCGGCATAGCAAAAGCAAGCGTACAGACTCATTGTCAAATTTTGACCCGGAGAGGCAGTCTTCTTTCTACATGTCTTTGCCCACTTCAATATGCGATTTCTCAGCTCCTTTGCCAGTGTCTGAGACTGTCGCTTTTTACATAGCTCAGCAGATTGAAGCCCTGGAGAGAGCAGAAGAAAAAGATGAATCCATGGCAGCCACATCTCCTCCAGATACTTCGTTAGATGAATTGCTGAAGTCGCCAGTGGGGGGAAGAGCAAGTGTAGCCATGGCTAACCCCATCAAATCGGCATTTGATAGATGGAAAATGGTGGCTGCAGCTAATGGAAATCAGCGATCCAAGCCAGGAAGCATGAGAAGGGTGATTTGGATTAAAATTTTGCTTTGCTTTCTTTGCTTTGATTAAAAATGGTGAAGATTGTAGCTTTGAAATTATTTTTTGGGAATGCTTTTTATTGTTGTGTCTATGTTTTGTCCAGGATTATTTGTCTTTAAATGTCATAATCTGACCAAAAGAAATTAAAATTACTAACAATATACATGTTTAATGTAATATATAGTCAGGACTTGAGTAAGACTTGACTATAAGTCTTAGCTCTAAGCTACGCTATCGAGAAAATCGTGAGTCATTTATTCGTTAGTTGTTTTTGCAGCTTCTAAAATACTGTTAAAAACATCAGAGTATTAACCAAATTGTCCGAGTTGTTATTATAAATCGTATCATTTTGCTTTACACGCTGAAAATTACAAAGACTTTCAATTTATAACCAAATATTTTGTGTTAACTCTGCCCAAATCTCATACTAACATAAAGTAACAAAATTTCATAATCAATCAACGAAAATTAACAATAGAAGCTTTTCGTGCTTTACAAAGCTAAATAACTGCAAACGAATCGTTATTCAATGTCCAAGCTTTTAACCCAAAATGCATAATCCAACATCTACAAAAAACTTATCAAAAACCAATTTAGAACACCGTAATTGGGGGTACTGAATTCTACTTGCCTCCTACAAAACTTCAGCAACCCAGCATCAATATCGCTAAGATCACTTCCACTCCTCCAGTCGTGGAAAATGGTAGTCAAACTTCAGCTTAGTTTTAAAAGACAATATAAAATTTATTAAGGCCATGCCCATTCACCCCATAAATTGAGTGTTCCAGGCAGTGCTGATGGCTATTTTAATGGACAAATGAATGGTCACAGCACTACTCCTGTGATCCATGGAGACGGGCTTGCACCTCAGGAAGGCTATGCCCTGGTCATCAATGGCGACTCTCTGGTCCACGCTTTGAAGAAAAAATACGAAAAATTGTTTCTGGAAATTGGATGTCTGTGTATTGTGAGTATTTTCATTGTTTTATCAAAGATATTTGAATAAGCATTTTAGTCAGTGATTTGCTGTCGAGTAACCCCGTTGCAGAAGGCAAAAGTGGTGGAGTTGGTCAAACAGAATATTAAGGCAAGGATTATTTTTAGATTTTAGGTAAGAGGAATTTTAGAAATTTGTGATTTAGGCAGTGACACTAGCGATTGGCGACGGAGCCAATGACGTGTCTATGATTAAAACAGCCCACATTGGTGTCGGCATTTCTGGTGGGTATTAAAATGACAAAGGAAAAAAATTTTTATTGGACTTTTTACGTTTTACATTTTATACCCATGAACGTATCCAGGATGGGTTCTAGCCGGACTTCAGCGCCCCACCCTCCCTCCTGAAATTTTTCTTGGCAAAAATTGTAGATTGAAAACAGCGTAAAAGTCGAAAACGGTGTTAGTAAAATGACCTAAAGGGAGCTTCAGCCTCTCAAAAAAATCCTGGCTACATTTCTGTTTATACCAGAGATTTGTAAAGATTTGTACTTTATTTGGGACCCCAAATCTTTGAAACTTTTGAGATTTTAAGCCAAAATCTTTATTTAAAGGGGGGGGGTGCACATCGAGTTGCGAATATTTTGAACTCTCAAGTCCGATTCCCAGTGGGTGCCCCTATTTTTAACACCCTATTTTTATGTCATTTTTAGTGGCTTAACTCACTTCTAGGGCTAAAAAGTATCGAGCGATCGATTGCAACCATTTCCAGCACTGTTTTACTGTCAGCAAATGCCCTAATTTTGATATTTCATGCAAATGACCATCAAAATAAAGAGGAACTAGCCAGAAGCCATATACTTTGGTTTTTCATCGCCTCGTCCTCTACCCATTTTATTGACTTCTCACAAGGTGATATTCATTTTTTAGAGTCAGAATTTCATGAGGAATCACAGCGACAAAAGAGTATCCTTGAAGGGCAGGATGGCACGGAATCGGACATTTTTGAATTTTAGCACTAACTAAATTTGATCGTTTTCTTTCTGTGATAGCCCAAATGAAAGCCTAGAATCTTGGCTACACGTTGGTATATGAAACATGAGCAGTTATAAAGAAAGTCAAAAGATATAAATCAAAATAAAAAAAGAAAAACTCAAAAATGATGGAATTTCGAACAAAAAGTAGGTTTAAGGTATTGTTTTGGGTTGCAACTCAGCCGGGGTAGTTGATCAACCGTGCGCTGATGGTGTTGTTGGATAGCCAAGAGCCTGAGCTTCATTTTAATACCAATACCAAATTTAATACCAATACCATTTAATACCAAAATTGTATATAAAACTTGAAGTAATAAATAAGGTGTGCACCCACTGGGAATCGCACTTAAGAGTTCAAAATATTCTGGACAATATAATTTGTTTTTCAACATGAGAATATTTATTTACCCCCTTTAATATTTATCAAAAGGTTGGTATTTAATTCTGCCCGCTAATCTGTGAAAAATGCCCGTTAATCTTAAAAAAAAATAATTTGTGAAAAATGCCTGCGTTTTTGTTACGCGTTTTTTGTCCATTCCCAGGAGTAATTTTGGACGCTGAACACGATTTAAGTGTCAGTTTTATTGCTTTTACACAACTTTGTTCTCTCATTTGGCTTTTTATTTTTAGACGTTACTTTCAGAATCTTATATTTGTGATTTTACGTTCGCTGGCCAGCTAAATTTTACTTTTTCACGCAATTCCTGCTGCGACTGCATAGAGCAAATAAAAATTTGTTTGTTACAGGTCAAGAAGGAATGCAAGCAGTACTATCTTCTGACTACAGCATAGGCCAATTTCGCTATTTGGAACGCCTATTACTAGTCCATGGAAGATGGTCCTACTTTAGAATGTCAAAATTCTTGCGCTATTTTTTCTACAAAAACTTTTCTTACACTCTAACTCACTTTTGGTACTCATTCTTTTGTGGATATTCTGCTCAAGTAATTTGCTTTTACAAATCAAAAATAGTTTATTTATTTATTTTGTAGACGGTCTATGATCCAATCATGATTGCCTGCTACAACATGTTCTTCACCTCTTTGCCAGTGCTAGCCATGGGTGTATTCGACCAAGATGTTAGTGATGAATACAGCCTCCAATATCCCAAGCTATACATTCCTGGACAATATAATTTGTTTTTCAACATGAGAATATTTATTTACTCTATTATTCATGGAATGATAAGGTAAATTTATTCTCTTAATAAAGGTTCTATCGATGTTTTGACTCTTAGAGAAAAAGCTCTTGGGTGTCTGAAAAAATATAAGAAAATTGGAATCCTTGCAACATTTGAGACCAGAGTGTCAAAACAGAATGAGTTGAAGCTTTGGAAAATTTGGGTGAAAAAAGTGACGGACCCTAACTGGCATGAATTTTTTGGAGCCGTTATAAGAAGGGTTGACTGTAGGGATAAGTTCTCTTTGCACAAAGTAATTAACTACGTCTTTTCTCTACTACACACTAAATTGGGTCAAAGTCTCACTGGCGAATTGGCCAGACTATATGGTGGATCAGTAAAACATTATTAAAACAATTTTAGTTCCATAGTTTTGTTCTTTATTCCCTATGGTGCTTTCTACCATGCTATTGACTCGTCGGGCAGAGACATGAGTGATTATCCGCTGCTCTGCTTCACCACATTCACAGCCTTGGTTATTGTGGTCAATGGACAGGTAAATAAAAATATACAAAACAAGTACCGGGTGGGCCAAGAAATATGGAACACTTTAAGAGGTCATAACTTTTTTTGTATGCCGAATTCTGATATTCTGTGAACGCAGATCGACTTAGGATCGCGTGAAAAATTTTTTGGTGTATAATGTCGAAAACACGATTTTCGCTTTGTCTACCCATATGGTTTGGGCCTTGCCCCTCCAAAGGCCATCTACGGTCAAGGACCCAAACCACAGGCGGGACCGAGCGAAAATCGTGTTTTCGACGTTATACACCAAAAAAATTGTCACGCAATTCTAAGTTGATCTGCGTTCACAGAATCTCGGAATTCGGCATACAAAACAAGTTATGACTTCTTAAATTGTTCCATATTTCTCGGCTCACCCGGTGCTTAAATTATTCTTTATAAATTTTCTTTAGATTATGTTTGACACTTCTTATTGGACCATTTTTAACTTCTTAACCATTTTTGGCTCCATGTTTCTCTACTTTGCACTAGCCATAGTGTTCTATGAATGCAAGTTTTACCCCAATAAAACCAGTTTTACTGATTAAATAACCTTATAGTCATTCCAACCAGTTTGCTGTACTACCTGCCCTCTGCTCTCGAGTCCTATAATGTTGCCTTTCGAGCCTTTAAATCCACCCATTTCTGGCTTTCTTTGATTTTGATTTGTGTAATCTTACTAGTCCCTACCATGGCCAACAGGTTCTTTTGGTTTGATACAAGACCTAGTTATGCTGAAAGGTTGCGTGTTCGCTACAAACTTCTGCCTGGAGAAAGCAGGGGCCTGGAAGAAGCTTCTCCGACAAAGTATTTAATTTGAAAAACCAGTTACTATGTCGAAATTGCATTGTGTGTGTCTTTAGAACATTACCGACCAGAACAGCAGTGACCAGGAGAAGTGGTAGGAGAGGATCATTACGTTCAGGCTACGCCTTTTCGCATTCTCAAGGCTTTGGAGAGCTGATTGCTAAAGGAACATTGTTCAAGAATATTGAACATTTGAGAATTCCTTCATTGTAAGTGTTTCAGAAGGACTTTGCTGGACCGAAATTATTAAATTATTTAATATTGCAAAGCATTTTAAAGGACAATACTTGATAATAACAATGAGAATTCGGCAAATTCGAATGCGCGCGGGATACTTCTCTTTCGTCTCTCACTAAACGCATGGTTCTCAAAATATACAAAATACCAAAATCTATACAAAGTTTTGGCATTATTTATCTATACAAACCTATACAAAATCAAGCCCCCTACCAAGTCGCACAACCACCAGTCCGACCCCAGTAGGAGCGCATACCTATAAGGCTGATGAACATTATATCGGTGGTATGCAGCTGAGAAAGCCCCTAAGGGAAAGCTCTGCTTAACTGGCATGTCGCTCTTGGGATAGTATCCGGTGAAAAATCAACAGAGGGATAGGGGCAATCTCTCAAAAAAAATCTTTCAAAAAAAATCTCTATCTCTCAAGCCCCCTGCGAGCTAGAGTTAGAGATGTGCACACTCACTTACCTTAGATATAATTCCGAGCAAGACTCTTGATCATGAAATACATATAGAGACTCTTTTTGCAAAGCTCCAGTGACCGAAACGTGGTATAACACAAGGCAAAAATTTCGGTCAAAAATTAAAAAACAAATCAGCTTTTTAGCTTAGAAAATATCAGGAAACAACTTTTTTATCGTTTTTAGCGTATGAGAATTACTTAGGAGATGTTTAAACGCTATTTTTGAAAAATTAAAAAATGCGCATAGATTTTGTCAATGATATTTTCGAATTATGGTCAAATTTGGGTCGGTGGTAAAGCGGCGGTGGAATGTGAAAGTAGGTCGTCGGTTAGATTGCGATTGGCAGCATTACTATTCGTCGATTTTTACTAAATTGTGTCGGTTTAATTATTGTTTGAATTTCTCTGGTGCCCGCCTTTCAAAATATTCCCCTTTGATCCTAATTCCAAAAAAAATTGAGAACTTTTCTCTTTTTGTATTTATTAAGTATTACTTTTAGCCAACACCGTGCCAGCTCTCCCCCGTCGTATGTCTACTAGAACAGCTCCTCCAGTGGCATCCGATCTTTCACCGATCATTGAACAGTATTCTCAACAACTAAGCGCATGTCCAAGCGCCACTTCTTCATATATCCATTCACCCCACTCATCAACCACAAAGGCAACAGAAGCAGAAAGCAGTTCCCGCAAGCTCAAAAGTCCTAGAGAAACTAGCAGTCGAGGCACCAGATCCTCTGGTGCAGGTAGTGATAGTGCGCTTGCTTTCACCGATAGAAGCAACGACCCAGCCAGGGCTATGAGTCCCACTAGAGCTGTGCCGGTAATTTGTGAGGGTAGTGGTGCCACCCCTAGTCCTACTTTTGACAGCACGCACCACAATCTGGTGGTCAACATGGACGATGATCCTTTGCCCAGCAATTGGTATGGCTTTTACCAAACAGAAAAACGCAGTTGCGGTCCTAAAAAATTGGCCTTTGTTTTTAAATTAAATTTTTTTTAAAGATTTTTTTACAAACAATCCTTATTTCAGGCAAATGCACACTGATGGAACCATGGAAATCGGCGAGTTAGAGCATCCCCCTGCCCCTGGAGGCACACCTACCACTTCTCACACTCAAGCATCTACCAGCAAAAGACCGCCTACTGGCCCTTCCAAGTTCGTCACCAA
Organism: Ditylenchus weischeri; assembly: GCA_029231635.1. NCBI lineage: Eukaryota > Metazoa > Nematoda > Chromadorea > Rhabditida > Anguinidae > Ditylenchus > Ditylenchus weischeri. The sequence continues at coordinate 548,878 of JAMRYI010000003.1, forward strand.
GAAAAGGAGGCCGACAGAAGCGGCCTTAGGTAGATTGGACTCAATGACCTCTACCACAACCACTGCTGCAAACGAGACCGATAGTGGTAGGATTACACAACAAGGTGTTAAGTTAGGTCAAACCAATGTTGATAAAAGAGTGCCGACGAGGACACAAGGTCAGCAGTCAAGGAACGCTAGATTCACTTCCTCTAAAAGTCCCAACAGAACCAAAAAGGACAAAGAGACTGAGGTATGAATATGTTAGCAAGTGTGTTTGTTACTTTTCTTAGTGTGTTTTTTGTTCAGTCTTTTAGTTTTGTTAGTTTTATTACCGTATTTCCTCTAATAGAAGGCCCCCTCAACTTTGAGGGTCTGTATCTCGGAGCAGAGTCAATATTTTGGAAAGCTGTTTTTTGCGTTTTCTTAACTCCCACGAGCTCTACCGATTTTACTTTTTTGATCTTAGATGCGCACCCAAAAATCTCGAGATCGAATTCAAATTTTTCCGTTTTTCGGGCGATTGAAAAAGATAAAGCACGGGCCTACTGTTAGAGGAAATACGGTAGTTGTATAGTGCTTCGAAATGGACAGAGCGTGTCGTGTTAGCAATGGTTTCAAACTGTCCCGAAAATTTTCGAAACTTTTTTAAGGCCGTTTAATGTTACTAGACATTAGGGCTCCCAAGTCAAAATCGTCCGAAATCAGCACTTTGGGTCAAAATAAGTCAAGTTCTAATAAATTAGCACATGATGTTGCTAGTCGTTTTCCTTTGCTAGTTTCAAAATAGTGGAGGAAAACTGATAAAAACATACAGACTCATCATCATGGTTAGTTACATCTTTAGAAATCAACATATAAGGCCCGCGTTGATAGAATTTTATATTTATTTGTGAATATTGTTTTACCAAACGCTAAAAAGGAGGTCTTTAAATATCTTACAGGTAAATTCGAGCAATACTATTCGAGCAATACACAATTATATACATACATATACTATATTATTATACTTTTGTGTTATTTGTCATACGTAGTGAGCAGTAATCCTAGCAAAAAAAATTAAAAGTTTTTTTAAAAAACGAAAAATCTGGGCTGTCGTAAATGGTCGGCCATTTAAGTGTTAATAATTAGACCACTGAACTTTTTTTGGACTACTGAATTCCATTGGATAAGTAAAATTTCATCAGACTACTAAAGTGCAATTAACCCAAAAAAACTATCGCGATATTTGCAACAAACAAAAAAATTCCGCAACGGCACTTAAAGTTTTTTGGGTACTTCGGCCTAAAAAATTTTCAAAAACTGCAGAGGGAGTAAGCACCCTTTCGAACTTTCTAGCTGCCTGTCCTCATCATTTTTCTCGCCGCCGCCGAATCACCTTCATGAAACATTATGGTGCACTTGTAAGGTGCTTCCTGCTTCATGTAATCTTTGGGCTCAAGCAGAATAACTATTGACTTCCCTATATGAAATACAATATTAACAAATCTGTCATCACACGGAACAATAAATTTCTCACCAAAACTTACCGCTTCGGTCATCTGAGCAATCATAGAAGCATACCTATAGGGCATGATGCTAGCTGTTCTTGCAAATGATACAACGGCAGTATCGTTCACACCGTATTTCGTAATGAAGTCCCCGAACATTGGGTTCATTAATATACATTTACTGTTCTGAAATTCTATATACTCGATGTAGAACGAGAATTCTGTTACTGTGAATCGTATATACTCGATATGAAATGTCCAGTTACCAGGCACGTAAAACCAGCCTCTTTTGTTACAACGAAGCGGATTACGACTGCCGAAAGTGATCATGGCCTGATCCCTGCTGGATTAAAATGTGGCTACTGAAATTTTCATTTTGGAAAGAGCAAGTCCCAAAAAAGAATTTGCATTAGAAGAAAGACTAAGCATATTCTTGGTTCTTTCATTTTAAAGATTGAACTGTGCACTTACGGCCCCATGTTTGTCTCCCCAAAAAACATCATTCAAACCAATAAATTTTCTTTCATTAAAAGCTGATACATCACACTGCAACTAACATCATAAATGAGCCGAATCTGGAGAAGCGCCTTCACTGTATCCACTTGAAGCGAGTTGCGTACATCTGTCCCCTGAGCGTCTGATAGAGAGAAGACTCGAGAACGGGTCGTTCGATGAATGCATTAGCAAAACGGAATCGATGAAGTCTGCCACCAGCTTAGAATCCTCGGCGCTGTACTGTTGCTCGCATTCTGGAAGGGCCATGTTAGACAACTTAAAATAACAAATTAAACAAATAAAGCAAAAGTTTTTACAACGATGAGGTAAAAATTTCAATATTCATTAAATTTTTGAAAATCAGACAAAATCAGACACTTTCTCAGAAATCAGTACATTTCTGCCAAATCAGACATTTTGAAATAAATAAGATTCGACACCCCAAAATCAGTACATTTCTGATAAATCAGACGATCTGGGAGCCCTGTTTTTAACGCTGCTTAAATTATTTATTTAATATATTTTTTTGTTTCATATTGATTATCATAAATATAGTCTTGACAATATCTTGTGAGATAATTTTTTTTAACATATTTCTAGTCACTTTTATAATACATACAGTTATTGATATTAGTGACCACCACCTCAAGTTCGTTCTCCCTAGGGTCCGACACTTTTTTTACACTAAGTTGTAAGTTTGTGAACTTTTGCTATTTATGTTTTGACAGTTAAAGTGCTTTCCCCAAATAGCGAGAATTTCTTTTTATTTTAAATAACTAAATAATTTTGCTATTTAAAACAACAAAACATCGATGCAGTGGCAATCTTGTTTTAAATAGTAGTCACGGTTTTCTATCGAGTTTTTTTTTTAAATGCCAAAGATATTCATTTATTCATATATAAAAAAACGACCGGCAAAGTCGGAATTTTTGCAATATTTGGTAACAGACTGTCAAAACATAAATAGCGGTAGACCTGGCTAATGGGGTTAAAAAGTATCAGGACATAGGCGAGAAAAAGCTTAAGGTGGTGCCACTATATCGAGGTTTGACTGTATGACACTTTTTAGTTAATATTTTTTTGTTCTAATTTTGTGCCATTTTTACTTGTGTGCTTTTTTAAGTTTGTACGACCTAATAAATAAAGAATTTTACTACAAAAAAATTAAGGAATCGGAAGCAAATTCTTATTTCAACAAACCAACAAAGCCACCTTCTAAAACGACCAAGAAAACAAATATCAAAAGATGAGTTAAATATGGAATTGCAAATTATAAATAAAAGTTATTTTATTTTTTGTTACTACAACCAATAATACAACCAATATAACTTACAAACAATTTAAAAAAATCTAAGTATAAAGGTTATTTTTCACACAATTACTTATATATAGGATAGTCGAGTAGGATAAAATCATGTATGCAAACAAACATTCAGTTCCTGCTAAACTTAACACTGGAAAGGCGGACTGTAATGAAGGTTGCGTTTGGTGCCAAATTTAATGCTGATTAAATTTTCAAAATTTTTACTCTGCGCAATCTGACTGGCAAATGTCTGCTAGTAGTGCCAAAAATTAGGTGATTTCATTAAAATGACTGTATCTCAGCCAACTTATTATTATATTCGTAATCAGCATGGTCGATTTGCTTGTGAAACTGCTTTTAGAATTCAAAACTCACCGTCAAAATTTGAATTCCGCTCAACACAAAAAATATGCAAACCAGGGCTGTACCGGATATCCGATATCCGACATCCGATATCCGAAAAAATCGCTGAATTTCGGATAAATCAGATGAGCTCAGGCATTTTACGATATTATTTTAAAGATTTTTTTCGAATTAATTTTTCTAAAAACTTTTTTTTTCGGTCATTTTATGCACAATCACTTCTTCACTTTATCTTTTTTGCATTTTGAACCTCACATTTCCGGCTTTTAAGATGTCTAACGACCAAAAATGGGATGCATTTTTTTTAAGAAACGGAACCATAGTAAAGTGCAAAGCTGAGCATTGCGACTTCTCTGTGGATCTTGGGCCGAAGAAGGGAACAAATCAGATGAAGTACCATCTTCAAGGAAAGCATACAGAGCTGTTCAAGCGCCGAGAAGCAGCGATGCTGAATGAGAAGAACCGTATCCAGAAAAAAGCCGGTTCTCAGCCTAGTATCTCGTTTGCCTTCAATCCAGTGGAATCAAAACCTAAAGAGCCTTCGCCCAAGCGTATGAAAATTACTAGTGATCCCGAAATCGACGAATCTTTCAGTTAAATATTCCTTTCTTTTCATAGTGAAAGTCGCCGAATATCTTGCTGAGCCTATTCAGAGCAGTTCACTCGATCCATTCGTCTATTGGCGCAGAAATGCGAACAAATGGCCAGTTCTCACAGTTTTGGTCCGAAAGTACCTCAGTACGTTGCCTGGTTCGACAGAAAGTGAACGATTCTTCTCTACAGCAGGGCTTATTGTGAACGATCTCAGAAAATCTTTGTCTCCGCTAAATTTGAAAATGCTATTGTTGCTTCATCATAACCTTAGTGCTTATAACTTTGAATATGAGTGTTGATTCTTTCACGTGTTGTTATTAAATTGGCTGAATAAAGCTTTATGAGAAAATTTTTAAAAATATCCGATATCCGGTATCCGATAACCGATATCCGGCACTTTTTCATATCCGATGTCCGATATCCGATCCGATATTATTTCATATCCGATATCCGATCCGATATTTTTTGACATCCGGTACAGCCCTGATGCAAACGTTGAATTTTTCAAATTTTTGTCTTCAGCGGAATTTGAATTTTGACAGTGAGTTTGGTACTTTGGCATACTTTGCCATAAAATCCGAGGAGGAAAATGATGATGTTTGATTTTGTTCTATTTGTTTGTGCTGCATGTTGTTAATTGTTGGTTGTTTAATAGACGGACTCACACATGTTTTGGTGAGGGGGGAGTTGGCCAATCGTTTTTTGGCCAAACTTCGTCACAGGACAAATTTGATTTTGGCAAATAATTTTTTTCAACCAGCCTTGGCGTTCCGCCAGTCGGACTTTGGCCAATCCTTTGTTTCAGCCAATCCGGTTTTGGCCAATGTAATGATTCTGTCAATCGGGTTTTGGCCAATGTAATGATTCTGTCAATCGGGTTTTGGCCAATCCTTTAGTTCTGCCAGTCGAGTTTTGGCCAATATACTACTTGGGCCAGTCGACTTTTGGCCAATATACTACTTGAGCCAGTCGAGTCTTGGCCAATATTATACTTGAGTCAGTCGAGTCTTGGCCAATTTTATACTTGAGTCAGTCGAGTCTTGGCCAATTTTATACTTGAGTCAGTCGAGTCTTGGCCAATTTTATACTTGAGTCAGCCGTGTTTTGGCTAAACCTCTCTTTGTCACCAATCCATCATTGCTCAAATTTTTTAACCACAACTTAATTGTTGTTCATGATCTGTTTATGTTCTACTCCTGTGAACACTACAGAGGAGGATGTATGGCTAAGCTGATTCTGAAAAACAACGCATACAAGATGGAAAGTGTAGCTGAGCATTCTCATGAAGCGGATCCTGTGGATTTAGGCAAACGTCGAGTGTGTGAAGAGGCTCTGTTGATTAGTATGGAAAATCGAAAGGTACAAAAAACCAAATATAATTGCAACAGTCCTAATTTAGTATTTCCAGATGGGACCTCGCGACGTTTATAACCAAGCGATTGACAACCTCTCTCCGGAAGATTTCTCTCCGATCGACTATGCAAATCTACGTGACTTAATCGCAAAGGCCAGGAAGGTAACAATAATATCTTGTCAAGCATAAAGAAACAAGAAACAATTTAGGACGCTAACAATTATCCACCAGGGGCCAGGAACTTTCAAGATGTCGAGATACCAGAAGGATGGAAATACTTTGCCGACAACTCTCTATTTGTGTTTCATATTGATCCACCAGGCGAGGAGAATAGAATGCTGATTCTTTCATCAGACTACATGCTCAGGGTGTTTTACCGAATGAAATTATTCTAAAATTTTGTAGTTTCACTCATAATTTTTAGATTCTAGGCGAATCGAAAATCATCGCTTGTGATGGGACGTTTGAAAGCAGGTCAGACTCGGATGTTGCTCAAAACTAGAGCGAGCTATCCAAGTTGACCGGCGATCTGGAGAAGTTGAGCGCAGAATTCGACGAGATCCGTAGAAATATCAGTGAGGTTGTTAATCATTATATGCTTTGTTCTTTGAATGTATTTGGTTTATTGTTGATTGTTGAAGTTAAATAAAAAAATATTTTGGATTGATCTTGTACACCTTTAACTGTTATTAATGGTATTAGTCGAACTTAACGAGTGGTTAGGGCACTACCCATTTGTGACAGTCGAGTTTCGTCAGTGAGGAGACACATACGACATCTATACTCATTAAATAGTACCAAAATTTGATTTTCTGTGAGGGCGGAAAGGAAAAGACGTTTAACATATATGGTCACTAAATATGAACAATTAATGAGTTTTACTTAAATGTGTGCTAGCAGTTGGTTGCTGTGCCGAAAACAATAATAAAATATAATTAGTGGAATAAGCAAGGAGTCGGTTATAACCCATCATGAACAACAATTAAGTTGTGGTTAAAAAATTTGAGCAATGATGGATTGGTGACAAAGAGAGGTTTAGCCAAAACACGGCTGACTCAAGTATAAAATTGGCCAAGACTCGACTGACTCAAGTATAAAATTGGCCAAGACTCGACTGACTCAAGTATAAAATTGGCCAAGACTCGACTGGCTCAAGTAGTATATTGGCCAAAACTCGACTGACTCAAGTAGTATATTGGCCAAAACTCGACTGGCTCAAGTAGTATATTGGCCAAAACTCGACTGACTCAAGTAGTATATTGGCCAAAACTCGACTGGCAGAACTCCCCCCTCACCCATGTTTTTCTTACTTTTTTAACTTCAAGAAACATGTTTGAGCCCTTCCAACATACGCTGGCACCCTTGCCTAAGCCTAAGCCTAAAAAATGTGAAAAACTATTGAAAACTGACCCTAATATGCTCTAAGAAGACCATATAGCTTTTATGAGTTGAAGTTAAAATTTTTTGAAAAATTTTTTATTTTTTACTTGGAAACTGTTTAGAAATGTTTCTTGTATCAAGTAGTAGCTTAGAACGTGTTTTTGGGTCACTTTTTAAAAGTGGGCTAGGGTGTAAACGGAATAAGTACCGTTAATTGTATAATAAATGCATGGGATATGTGGTTTTATTTTGTATGGGCTATTAAGTTGCCATTACCCGCATACCCGGTCGGGTACCCGACCGAGTAAAATGCTACCCGAACCGAGAACCGGGTCCGTGGAAACCCGGGTACCCGGGAACCGGGTTGAGCCAAATTACCCGACCGCGTGCTACCCTATCTTGTAACTTAAAAACATGTAATTAACATATAATAAAGGCTTCTGTTATTTTACACTATCATTTTTAAGGTTTTAAACTTCAAAAAAAATGTGCAGAAATAAATTTTGGGTCACAAAGTTGTGTCAGAAAATTGTCAGATTTCAATAAGGGGGGTCAAGCCCATTCTGACATGTTCTGACAGGGGGGGTGTGGGGTTCCCAAAAACGGCCTGTCAGTCTGACATAATTTATGGATGTTCCCTAAGTGAATCTTTTTGCGAAGGGGAAAAGTTTTGGCACTTATAAAAAATTTTAATTTATCTAGATGAATTACAACTGGTCTCGCTTCTTCTGATAGATCCTTGATAACTGCGATTAATCTTGAGAACGCGAAATTGTCCTCGCCATTTGACTGTAAATTGGTTATGCACTGATCGTGGCGGCTGATTTCAACACCGCAAAACTAGATCCTGAGCTTTGATGTGATGTTCCTGAGCATGTCGAGATTGATCCGCACTGATTTCCTGTCTCTCGGTTCCTTCATGTACAGCTTCTTCTACACTTCTTCATGCACGCCGAATCCGACTGGCTGCTTTTTGTAGATACATTGTTCTGGAGGTGAACACGTTAGTCGGTGGCAGTTTGAGAGCCAAATCAGTAGGTAGTAATGCTTCTCTCAACAGTAAGTAAAAAGCTGATTGATGAGTCACTGCGTGGATTGCAGTGTTGTAGGAAAATACAACACTAGGTAAGTAAATATCCCAATCATCTCCATAAATTTGCCGGAGTCTTTGGAAGACCGGATGAAATCCTGCAATACGTGGCAAAGCATATGAAGCCAGGCGAGTGGAGAACGGCATTGGAACTCATTCTAGCTGCGTGTCTTTATGACCTTAACTTCATCCTCTTTACTCCAGAAATGAAGTCACATTTTGCTTACTACTCAGCAAATTTTGAGGCGGTTAGCGACTATAATGAGATTAGTTTGTTTATTGACATGAATTATTATCTTTTAGGTCGATACTCCTTTCAAGATGGATGCGCAAACCGTGATGATCAGGTATACTTCGACGATGTTCGGGAAACACTTCGACGTAGCGATTGAATGATTCTTCACCAACATCCTTGTTCGCTATTCTTCCAACTTCGTTGTTACTTCATTTCTCGTTACTATTTGATCTATTGTTTAGTAGTCTTCCAACATCCTTGTTAACATAAAAACCTTTGTTCAAAGAACTCAAATCTATTTAATTTTTTCCAACATCCTTGTCGAACCTATTTGACTTTCCAACATCCTTGTTATAATTTAACGGTCATTAAAACGGGGTGAAATCTATTTGGGCTGACTACCCATAAAATGTTTACCGTGAGAGGTGTGTTCACGACCCGGTAAGTGCTACAGGAAAATTTTTTTGCGAAAAACCTCACTTTAAGTTAGGGTGGGTCATTTGACCAAGTGCGGTCGCGCGGTCGCGGTCTTTTTACAGAAAGTGGATTGCGGTCGCGGTCTTTCATAGGCTCGAGATGCGGTCGACCGCGCGGTCGTGCGGTCTTTCATGTGACTGTGATAACTCCATAGAATTCCAGTCAATATGCAGCCAAATATCAATCATATTTGTTATTTGAAATAATATCTTTATTCACCATCAGAAACAATATCAATAATGAAACTGAAGGCTTTTCAGGTTCTTGTTGAGGAAGGCAGGTTGTTTTTAGCTATGAAGTGGACAATTTTTCGGTCCAGTGGCACTAGGTCTCATGAATATTGATACTGAAATTTATTTTCAAGCTAAATACTACCTATTGGTTTAACGAAGACATCCAAGCTTCCCTTTCGGCTCTCAAATTTCTCCTTCTGCTGAGCCTCCATTTCTTTGAACTTTGCGTCATATTCGGGATGAGTAGAGAGGTGAGTCCTTAGTCGCGCTGTACTTCGATGGCTCAAATTAAGCGTGGCCTTGCCTTTATCGCACGCATTGCATCTGACTTCGGTTTTCGACCCCGGAACCCTGGTGAAGAGAGACCCGCCTCCTGCAGCTTTGTTAAGTTTGAGATCCCAAAATAGCGACATTCTGAAGATTACAAGATATTGATCGTGTCTCGCTTCAGCGGCAAATTTTGAACTTATTCGAAATTAGAGGGCAAGACAGAAAAAAACCGCAAAGATCGCAAGAACTGCTGCGGTCGTGCGGTCTTTGTCTGGCATCGAATGCGGTTTTGCGGTCGCGGTCGTGAGCCCAGAATATGGTGCAGTCCTGCGGTCTTTGCGGTTGCGGTCGACCGCAGCAGACCCACCCTACTTTAAGTTTACACTGTGTAATTTAGTACATAACCCTTGATAAACCGTCACACTCGTTAGAAGGGGACACAGAAAGTTGTGAAGGAGCTCGGCATCGAGGCGGTTTACATTCCCGGCGGCTGTACCAAGTTCATTCAGGTTGTTTTACGGTTTCTGTTCCAATATTCTCTTTCCAAATAGTCATATTCAGGCCCTCGACGTCAGCTGGAACAAGCTCTACAAGGAGAGGATTCGCCACTACCACAACCTATGGATGCTCAACGAAAACCGGCGCGAGTGGACACCTGCAGGCAATCCGAGAGCACTGTCATTGGAGATCGTGCTGGAGTGGATCGAGCGAGCATGGCAGGAGCTCACCAAAAAGACCATCGTTAAGTCGTTCAGAGGTATGCTTTTTCTTATTAAATCCAAATGGTAAACTTCCTTCTTATTATTTGCTCCTTTAGCATGTGCTCTCATAATAGCCACCGACGGATCAGAGGACGATCAAATCACATGCTTCAAGACGGAAGGATCTATTGAACCGAGAGGGTTGGACATTCTGCAAGAGGTCAGGGCTCAAGACATAGCGCGTGATGGCCGAAACGACTACGAAGAGCAAGAGGAGCCGGAAGCGGAGGAAGTGGAGCTTGAAGGTGCATGCGATGAAGAGCCATTGTTCTTTGATTAGGTTTTGGAGGAAATAAATATTGTTTAAGAAAATTGCTGTTCTAATACTATTCTTGCTAAACTTGGAAAAAGGGGAGGTATTTATTAGAGAGGGGGTAATTATTAGAAGGGGGGGGGGTAATTATTGGGACAAATACGGTACTCGAGATTTAATATTCGAAAAATAATGGTTTTAAAGTAGCTTTAATTATATATAAAAATTGCACTTTTTGACGAAAAATGACCAAATTGTACTTTATTCGGCAAAATGTACTTGAAATTCGAGGTATGTTGTATACAGTCGAGTCTCGATATAAGATACACCCCCGTGTATTTCATGTCGGAGGTATCTCATATCGAGACTCGACTGTATACAACATACTTCGAATTTTAAGTACATTTTGCTGAATAAAGTACAATTTGGTCATTTTTCGTCAAAAAGTGCAATTTTTATAGCGAGAGCGCACTATATCGAAGGTTGACGGAAGAGCAGAAATATTTAGTCGGAAAATAAAAAAAATGATAATTAAAGCTACTTTAAAACCAATCTTTTTATTGAAAATCTCGAGTACCGCATTTGTCCCAATAATTACCCCCTCTCTAATAATTATCCCCTCTCTAATTTTGGTTGCGTAATAGTAAGTGCAAAATGGAAATGTGTTTAATCAGTCTCGAAAAAGCCGCGCCGAGAAGCGACGCGTCAGAAAATTTTTGTGGGAATCCCCCGTAAATCCCCCGTGCTTTTCGTCAAACCCCCGGGGCATCCCCCGTTAAAAACTTTTGGAATCATCACCACCAACCCTCCACCCCCCGTAAAAATTTTTTCGAAGTCTAAGTTTTAAAAGACATAAGTTTTGGGGGATGGGTATTCTATACTAGGGCCGAAAATTTTATTCACAAACATACACAGCAGTTTAATAGAAATTTTCATTTTAACATCTAGATTCCTAATTACAAAATACTTGAAAACAAATTTGAAACAGACAAATAAAAGACAAGTATATAGATGGAATCAGGACTAGCAGTAAAAAGACATGTAAGGCATTTTAAGACGCCACTCAGACGGATGGCCTATCATTCTCCAACCTAGCAATTGTAGATATGCTGGATCGGAAACAAATATCTGCTCCTGAGATTTTTCTGAAGACTCATCCAATATGACAGAAGGTTCGCATGTGTCATCAACAACTGAGCCCTAGAAACAAGTTTGAATTTGTAAGAATTTGTGAATTTAAATTTCCAAAAAAAAAAAAATTATGTGTTCACTTTTTGTGGTAGTTCGGAAAACATGTTTGAGCTCGTCCTAACGTATGTTGGCCTACCCTGCACTCAACCATATACCCAAAAAAACTAGTGGAACTAAGGCATGTTTTTATAAAAAACCACAAAAATTAATATTCACTAGTAATTTACTTTTAAAGTTGCAAAGTAAACGAAAACCCGAATGGGACAAAATATAATTGTTCTTTTTTTCGAAAATAATTGCTCTTTGACAAAACTATTTCACAGAAAGCTTTCTTGTAAATAATGGGTTGTACAGTTTTGTTTTCTCATTCTATTACGTTACTTTCATACGTTCTTGGAGTGCACTATTCAACCCTTGTAGTACTGGTCAGCAAGATTCCACTTGAATAGCTTTAAAAATAATATTTAGTCAAATTAAAAAACAACTTATGCTATCATACGCAAAAATTGTGTCAGAAATTTGTAAAGAACAAAATCCCGATTTTACCCACCCAACCTCTAAAACCCGGGGTATGTACCACCCAGTTGTGTGAATATCCACGTGGCTGACCTAAAAATTATATGTTAGTCTAAATTAAAATCAAACCATTTTTTCTAGCCCAAAATTCTATGAGGAATTGGGACTGTTAAGAACAAAATTACGATTTTACCCACCTCAACCCGATTTAGCTCAGGTGGGTACCCCTCAGGTCAGGTGGATCCACCTGTAGGCATAAAGTAAAAAGTTTTTGAAAGAAGAAAACAACTATTTATTATTAGCTGAAATTGTGATCTCGCACACCTTGTGGTACTCTTAGGTGGTACTCAGGTTGGGGAGAACCTACCTCAGGTTTCGGGTTTTAGGTAAGAAAAATCGCAGTTTTTGTATTGACAAACCGGTTTCGCTATGCAAATTTAGGTCACTAATATGGTTTGTTTTGACTTTGACCAAATTTTATTTTTTACAGGTCATTCTGGTCCACCTCACTCGAAGGTACCCACCTAAGGTTTTCGTGTTCGGGTGGCTAAAAATGGAATTTTAACCCTGTTAAACTCAATTTCATGATTTTATTGTTTATGTTTATTGTTTGTTATTTTTGCTTATGACTTTATATAAAACTTGATTTTTCAGGCCATCCAGGTGGATATCCACCTACCCAAAGGGTACCCACCAGGGCTCGGACCGATTTCCGATTTCTGGTTTTCTGCCTTTTTTAGCCTACTGATTTTTGGTTCTCATTTTTTCAGGACTTTTAAGGACATTATTTGGAGTTTTCAAACATCCTTTGTTTTAAAATTATTCCTATATTTGGGGCGTAAAATCTCTATTATTTTTTCGAATTTCAACGTAATAATAATAATCTCTATTTTAGTGCTAAAAACTTAATAAACTTTTGATAAATAAGATATGTGACTGAATAACTCTGGCATGGGATGGTTCATTCTTACAGATTATGTCTTTTAATACACACTATCCCTGACCATAATATTAAAATCACAAAGTGGATAGGCGCCTTACAGACTCCTTCTATAAACTTTTTTTTCATGTGCCACTGATTTAAGTGGCAAATCCTACTGGTGTTCTCAGCCATGTATGATATCATTTTGATGCATTTCAACACGAAACTCCCAATTTTCAACTATGAGGGGCAAAATCTCAATTTTTTACAACAAATCCCAGATCTAAGTCCTCCGCCGTAAAAAGGGCTTTCTAATAAATACAAACCCGCCGTTAAAATATTTCACCGAAAAAAATACAACTGGCACAACGGGACCACTCAAAATGGCAACACAACCGACCCGGATACTCTATAAAGATTTGGTAAATTTAGATAGCTAGTCAGAAAGTTGAGATTCAAAAATACATGTTAGGCAAGGCTAAGAAAAGGTAGAGGGGCGTTTTAGTGACTTTTTTAAAATGAAAAAAGTTACTTAAAACTTATAAGTTAAAAGTAAAAAGTGATTTTTTTGAAAAAAATTGCCTTGGTCTGCCAGTTGATTTTTAACGTTGCTTATTGGATTTTACAAAACAACAGGGGGGACCAAGGAATTTTTTTTCAAAAAATCAATTTTTGCCTTTCAGTGATTTTTTGCATTTGAAAAAGTCACTGAAACGTTACCTGAGTAAACACTAACTCGTGGTTTTACTTGTGCAATTTCTATTGTCAAACGTTTTTGGTCGCCAAAAAAGCGGAGAAAAAATGGGACATCGATTTTATTAAAAAGTATTTGGTTTTTTGATTTTGGTTTTCTGACTTTTTTGGCCTTCTCATTTCTGGTTCTGATTTAAAAAAAAAAAGTCGGTCCTAGCCCTGGTACCCACCCCTGGTTTCGTGGTTTGGGCGGGAGAAACCGTAATTTTGATCTTATCAAACTCCATCTTATACGCGAATTTTCGTCAGAATAATTAGTTTTCTTTTTATTTTGACTAAACTTTTTCGGGCCATTCAGACAGATATCCATCTGGACCGAGGATCCAGGTGACCAAACGACCTATTGGTGCAGAAACGAAACTGACAAATATGGTTTTTTCGGTAATTTGATTTGAAACCCGTGAAATTTCGAGTATCTAAATGGAAAATTTTTAGTCCTACTTAAAATTCTCAGTTTGTATAGTGTTGTACGGGTAGTTAGAGATGGCCTTTACCGGTGGTTTATTTTATCGAGGGCCGACATAATTAGTTATTTTATCGTTCACTTTGTTCAGTGCAAAAAGCATTGTTTTTAGAATCACTTAAATACCAAAAGATTATTTAAAAAACAAATCATGCGAAGACCAATTATTTCTCATTTGAATTTTTTGCTGGATGACTTTTGTCCAGTTCAATTTTTTCTCAGATACTTTTGCGCAGTTGTCGATGCGCCGAGAAAAAGTAGTCACTTTTTGAATTCCCGCCACTATATTGTGTCGGCCTCTTAGGGACATTTGAAAATTCGTGGCTGGCTTTTCAAAGTACTTATTACCATAATTATAATATGCACAAAAATACCACATAAAAGTTGGATACTCAAAAGTATATAAGACAAAGGCGATTCATAAGTAGACTGAAAACCATGATATCCGTATCATGGTTTTCGGCAACTTCGGGGGCGCTATCTACCCAATTTTTTTGTGATCTGGAATTTTCGGCAGCACTTGTTGAATAACTTCGTGGTGTTCTACAGTGGTGTTCTACGAATATGCAAAAAAATCTCAACGAACTCTTTGAAAAAGACACTCTGGAGGTTCCCTTGTTAGAGCCTGAGCACTGCTTTTTTAAACAGATTTAATATTGGACAGCAAATTTTAGTACAGTCGTGTGGTTTTATCTGTTGAACATTTTGTCCAAAAGTTTTATATAAAAATTACAAACTTGTCCAAAAAATAAGGTTTTTTTAATTGTTAACTGATGCAGTAAAACATCTTTTAATTGTATTTACCCGTTTTAATAAAATAGACGACATTTACATGAAAATAACCACCCTCTAAACTGCCGCCCTGACGCTGGTCACTTATAAATCGCTTGAAAGAGGTTTTACTTTCTTCTTCTAAAACCTATTTTTCAGACCAGAAAGAAAAAAGCTTATCAGAGGAAATTAGTTTAATAAAGTAATGAACGACTTACAATAGTGCATCTTACTTCACAAGGCATTCTCAGACCATCATGCCTTAGAGCTAACTGCACTTTGACTGAGCTATGCACTACTCTAGGATTTCTGGCCCTCACAAACACTATGCTCTGATCATAGGCTGAGCGTGCTCTCCTCAGAGATGACATCCATAAATCAGATTTGTCCTCTAGATCTTCAGCTTCAATCTATAAAGAAAAAATTTATAAAACTTGATTTTTTTGCTTGATTAAGCGTTGAATGTTCGATATCCTAGGATCATTTTTAACTACCGGTGAAATTCTTTTTTTTCACTTTCATAATAAATACCTAAAATCAGACGGAACATAACTTGTTAAAACTTTGGTACTTACGTGTTGTCGGACCTCATTTTTAATTTTTTCCACTTATCGATTTTCATTTTCTAACTTAGGCAGTTCCTTAGGCGCAGAGTAGGTAAACGTATATTAAAACGGATTCAAACTTGTATAAGAGCACCTTGATCCAGCCCCGAGGGGTGCTTTTATACTGAAAATCCCTGCCGATATAAGAGCACCTTTAGGCGGTCCCAATGGGTTCTCTTATATCCAGGTTTGACTTTATTTCTCATAAAATATACCGGCGCTAGTAATCATTTTTTGTCTTGACACGACAGTTAAAAAAACTGTCCTAACTTTTTTTGCACGTGATATTTTTTTAAAATCTGTAAAATGTATCTTGTAGAGGAAAAACAAAGCTATCTTTTGAGTAGTTATTTTATTATACCTGATTAAAACTTATGAACGCAAAACCCGAAAGTATATATTGTCAGCCTCTGATGAAAATTCATCTTCAAATGGATATTTATTTACATTATTTACAATAGGCCCACTGTGTGTAAACAGGGTATCGTTTTGTAGAAAATTGTGTAAGGATTCTAAATATGCAAAAAAATAAAACAAAAATGCTGTTTCCTGGAAAGTTATGACCTCTGTAAAGTAGGTTGCTTTGTGAAGTTATTATTTGCCTCTATTGCAGTGCACACTGTCGAAAGTCTAAAATTGAAAACACACCTCAAATTATGCACTTACTTTCTCAAATTTTTAGAACTCGTTGAGTTTTGTTTAACATTTTTTTCATTAACATTTTTTTAATTTTTTTGCACTAGCATGCAGTGCTGTAAATTTTGAAATTCCGCACCGATATGTTAACTGAAGGCTTCAACCGAAGGCTATTAGAGGGAGTTGATCCATTCGGCAAAAGGAAATCAAGATTTAACAGTGAGTTTTGAATGCAAAAATGGTTTTTTGACCATGCTGAACACGAATCCGGTGTTAAAATTTCTAAATCGACAGTGTGTACTGCAATAGAGGCAAATAATACTTTCCAGGAATCAAAATTTTTATTATTTTTTGCAGATTTGGAAACTTTACAAAGATTTCTACAAAATGATAACCTGTTTACACACAGTGGGTGTAGTCTGAAAAAAGTTATAACCATTTGAAGATGAGTTTTCATAAGAGACTCAAATTATATACTTTGGCGCTTTGCGGTGACAAAATTTAATCATGTACAATAAAATAACTAATCAAACTAATCTTCTACAAGATACATCTTACAGATTTTAAAAATATCAAGTTTGTTGTGTCTCCTCTCTTAGTCTCTCCCCATGATTTGTCCAGAGGTGGAGGCGTAGAGTAATGGAAGCACGTTGTGCCGGTAATCCAACAGAGCTAGTTCAATTCGAGCCACCACTATTTTTCTCTGGACGATCAATCCAATATAACATGGGGATCTTGGCTAACCAGCTATGTGGACAGCAGAGGTGGCCAAAGATCAGATCAGATCGATTTAGATCAGTTCAGATCGAAGCTTTTTTTGTCAAAAATTAAATTCTCTCTACCTGCCTGTACTCACCATTTTTCTTGCTGTCCGCCGTCAATATTAAAATTTCACACACTAACTCGACCATGACGAACATTTTTACATAGGTCTTGAAATCACGTCGAAAAGACACCTTGGGCGGTTCCCGTGTAATTTAATTTGAATAAAAAAAACCTGTAAGTCATCCAAATTGATCGTTGAGTTTGCCCTTTTAAGCACCGTTACTCTAAACCAAACATATTGGGCTTTTTCTAATGGCTGGGACATCAAAGAGGCAATCTCCATTACAGTCGAGGTATGAACAAACTGAACTTATGCTGTATTTTTTTGCAAAAAAAAACGAAAATTGTCAAAAACTACCTTTTTATGGCAAGCAAAAACCATATATGGGGTCAGAACACTCCATAGAGAGGGATGCACTGACATATCCATGTCCAAAAACCTTCTAGCCGTATAAGAATGTGTAAAAGAAATGTTGGACGGGGGGGTTGTCAAGTCATTTCTGGTTTTCAGCATAAGCTTTGGCTCGCAAACCTAAATTCATTAAAATAG
The DNA here is from genome assembly GCA_029231635.1 of Ditylenchus weischeri. Classification (NCBI taxonomy): domain Eukaryota; kingdom Metazoa; phylum Nematoda; class Chromadorea; order Rhabditida; family Anguinidae; genus Ditylenchus; species Ditylenchus weischeri. The sequence goes on from JAMRYI010000003.1 coordinate 566,387, forward strand.
TTTTGAAGGGGTATGCCCACGCGTATAAGAGGTGGTGCCCGGGAATTCAAATTTTTTTCCGAATCATTGAAATTCTGTACGGATTTTTCAACTTGGTTTCTAACAAAACCATACCTAAAATTAAATTCTATGCCTTGTTTTGTTAGAAACTAGAGATGGAAAAAGAGGACGGGATTTTCGGCCAAAATTTTTGCGGGACGGGATTGCGGGATTCCAAAAATTTTTGGGCGGGATCCCGCACCCTACGTGCGGGATTTTCTTAATTTGCGGGAAAACACGCATGTAACATTTATTGACATATCCACCCATATACATCTTCCAATGATAATTGACGATAATTGAGGACAATTGAGAATAACGATAATTGATGATAGGAAGAGCTTTATTCAGAAAGATCAACATTTCGGCGTTTTCTGGTTTCAAGTTGCTTCTCCTGTGGTCGTACACATCTACGGCCACGTAGAATACTTGCTCACTCGGTTGGCTGGTGACAGTAGGAGAGAGAAATCGACGCGCAAGCTTGCCCATATTTGGATAGTTCATCTCATTTGCCTAAAGAGAAGAACAAGGAGTAAAATTTAACCATATTTATTTGATCAGTCTACCTTCCAAAACTGCAGAGGATCCTAAAGTGCCCCATCAAACTACGACAGCGCTTCAGAATTCCTTCTCTTTGAAGATGGCTTTGTTTACGACTAGATTAAGCTTATGCGCACCACAGTCAGCATGAAAGTAACCTTCAGTTTCGAACGCCTAAAAATAAGCTGAAACATACTAGAAACCATAATCTACTATCAATTAAATTCAACCTTTTTCATTGCTAACTTCGTCCCGAGCAAAAACATGAGTCTTTTCGAACGGAATCTCCCACTTTCGAAGCATTTTTTCTACCATCTCGCCGATTGTCTAAAAATTTTGGCTTCCCAAATACGGTTGAACGCAGAGGATAAATTTAAGATGCTCCCATTCTTTGCTGATCGCATGCACAGAAGAGGCTAAACAAATGAGGAAGAGGCTAAACAAAAGTATGAAAATAAATAAAAACAATATCAAAAACCTGATGAACGACTCTGTAGGCGAAAACAATATCAAAAACCTGATGAACGACTCTGTAGGACCCAACCAAATGTCTGACGTGAATGAGATTGCTGGACAGACATCGATGAACTATTTAATCCATGACTTCACCATTCCATACATCCGTGGCATGACCCAATCCGAATAGTGATGGCGACCAAAAAACCTTCGGCTAATGTCGTTTACAAAAAATGCGCTTAAAAAATGCAACCTTTCAATGATTCACGATCTGATACATCCAGTATAGGTTTGAAGGTTGGAGCTTCAACAATTGCAAACGGAAGATTCTTACAGGCGATAAGGTGTACTACTTTCTTGTCCAACGAAGAAAGCTGACCTAAAGAAGACAACCACAATAAGAACGCTTCAAAAAGATAAATTGTCACAAACCTTGTGGAACAATCTTGACAAAACGATCCATCGAGTTTTTTTGCGACGCATGGTTTCCATCGATTTCCTTCAGCTTATTTGCAAGTTCTATGTTAGTCCTGGCATATGTAAAGAGCCCATTTGTACTTCGATCGGTCATCTGAATTGTTCGCTCGCACGCACCACACTTTGCTTCAGTTGCCGGCAACTTTGTGAAGAGTCTGATTTTCCATATTGCACTCATCTAAAAACAAGGAATAAATAAACGGAAAAACGTTTTATTTTGTAACAAAAATTTGCTGTAAAATAACAAAATGGCATGCGGGATTAAGTCAAAAAACGGGACGAGATTTCAGCCAAAAATCGTGCGGGACGGGGTTCCGTCCCGCACGACCCGCACGCACACATTTCCGTCTCTATTAGAAACCAAGTTGAAAAATTTGTATATAAGTTCAACGATTAGGAAAAAATTTTGAATTCCCGGGCACCACCTTCTATTAGCGTGCTCATGCCCCTTTAAGTTGCGTTAAATATGCTGACACTTACTTGGTACTTTTCGGTGGTTCCATTCAGGCAATAACTCTGGCAATATCTGCCATAATGATCTCTGGCTTCTAAGGTAATGTTAAATTCAAGACTGTCACTAGGGTGAGGCAAGGGTAGGTAGACAAGACCCTGTAGATACGTTTTAAAATTTTCATATTAATATTAAAAAAAACAATCAAGTTTAAATTTTTTTTGTTGACAAATGCCAAAAAAATTAGATGACACAATAAAAGTTTATTTACCGGTATCTCAGGATATTGGGTAGTTCTTTGCATAAAAGCCGTAGTCTCTTGATTGCCCATAGACTCATCCCTGACCACCACATGAGCAATTCCACTACTCAAAGGTCGATTTTCCTCAGTCAGCAAAAGAGTTTTAGCCCAAACAATACCACCTGCTGGTCTACGCTCCTTTCTTTCAAAACCATTGCCTTCGGTGGCTGGCAAACGACAAGTGTTCTAGAAAAAAAATTATATTACGAAAAAAATTAAATATTATTCTACTTGAATGCAAATAGACTTGTAGCAAATTTCAGTGCCGATAAAGCCAGTGCAGTTGCCTCCTAGTTGAATTCTGCTTCTACATTTCCAAGCAGATGGGTCGCAAAAGTAAAAAGCTGAGTCACAATTAGGCTGCTCTTCTGTGCAATGTCTGACTGGTTGGTATTCATACCAATAGTCTACAAATATTAAAGAATTTAGTTAATTTTAGCCACGTTTTCATTACCTGTGTAATCGTTAGACATTCCGTCCTTGTTTTTGAGGTTAAACGGAGTCATAGGAGCGTTGTAGCCATGGTCTTTGTTGCAAATCTTCTATAATTTTTTTGGTATTTTAAAAGACAAAAATTAATGGGCAAGCTAGACTTACTCTAGCATAGTCCTTTTCCCTCTGTTTTCTGGTCTGTTGCTTCATTCTAAACTGCTCCCACATATAGTCAACAAAAGCGTGGTGCATGTAGAAAGTGGGATCATTGGGCGACACTCTGATTACAAACATAAAACCGCCAACCCAGACGTGCGACAGACCGTGCCTAAAAGTTTTCAATTTACATAAAGTATGATTACAATTACAATGAATAGCGTATATTCACCTTAACAAAGCGAAAAAAAGGATTTAATTCAGAATGTACTGAAAGCTTAAAAAAAGTGTGGCCCTAGTATCAATTAAATGCTTTTTGTTGTTTTTGGCAATTTTTTACATTTTGAATTTGTCTCTTTGTCATTTTTGAATGCTGTATTTGACACTTTAGCGATATAATTTAAAAAAATCACCCGGTAGCATAAGTGTTAATATGTCCTGTAAGTCAGTGTCCTGCGTCCCAAAAATGACTAATATTTGTGTACCGCGACTTTTGTCCGGAGACTTTATCCCGCGTGACAGCACAATTGTCCTGTGGGACTGATTCACGGGGGTATTTTATCAACTTGATACAACTTGTGACTTGATACATCAACTTGATACATTTTTCAAAAAGTAGCTTGACCACCACTCTGTTTTCGCCAACTCAGTACATTCGTCGATGTATTGCGTTGTTTTATTGATTTATTTTTAGTTTATCGGATGGCTAACGTACAACCATAGTGACCGCGATAAGCGAAAATTGGACGGCGTCCCGTCCGCCGTCTTGACGTTTTTCGCCGGCCGTCCGACCGGCCGTCCTTAGATTTTTGCGTTCGGCCGGCCGTCCAACCGGCCGTCCTTCAAAAAAAAAATTTTCGCCGGCCTTCGGCCGGCCGTCCAATATTTCGCCGTCCTCTGAAATTTAGCCCCGGCCGTCTACCGGCCGTCCAAAGTAAATTTTTTTTTGCCGGCCGTCCACCGGCCGTCCAAAGTCAAATTTTTTTCGCCCGTCTTCGACCGGCTGTTCTTATTGCAGTGTGCATGTATTCTGGATTAGTTATCAGTGGTTACACATTTATTATTGACGTTTAAAAGTTTTGGAAGTTTTCAAAATTGTTATTGCGATATACTACTTATCACCTTGCAGTCAATTTTTTCCCCACCGTGCGATCTGCCGGCCGTCTTTATTTTTTTCACCGGCCGTCCACCGTCCCGTCCTGACTTTTCACGACCGGCCGTCCGACCGGCCGTCTTTTCGAAAAAAAATAATCACCGGCCGTCCGCCGGCCGTCCTTTAAAAAAAAAATTTCGCCGGCCTGCGGCCGGCCGTCTAATTTTTTATTTTTGGACGGCGGCCGTCCGACCGTCTCACTTTTCGGCGCCGTCCGGACGGAGACGGGGACGGGACGGGCCCGGAGGACGGCGCGGTCACTATGCGTACAACTCGTGCATTCTCAGCGAATCGGAGCAAAGACGGCGTCAATAACATACACTGAAGCACGTCGGGGATGCTACATCTGGACAAAGACAGGCAGAACAGCAATCAAAGAGGGAATCGAGAGAGCCTACTTCAGATGTTCGGGATGCATATCGGCAAAACAAAGAGATAACAGGATCCAAGCAACAATCTCTTCTCTAAAATTGATTTTCTGGAAAGCGTATCAAGTTAATGTATCAAGTCAGAAGTTGTATCAAGTCGTATGTCAGTCACTCACGGGACAAAAGTCGCGTTACACACTTTGCCCGCGGAAGTCCGAATGGAGTCTTAACAAAAAAAAAGTAAAATAAACAAAACAAAATAAAGTTTTGGATGTTGTTTTTTTTGCAAAAATATAATGTACTTTTATAACAATTTTGTAAGAAATTTTTAAAGCCTAATATAACTCACATTGACTCAAAGGTCTTGTCGTGACAGAAAGTGAGCTCGCTATAGTTCTGTCTGCTGGTTATCCACTCCACGTCCTTAGGCGATAGCAATCTGTCTTGAGTCCTACCGCCAGTAGACCTAATATATGTTGATAAAAAACCGAAGTTATTATGCTATGATCTTTTCACACCTATACAACTTCTTGACGGGCACTGGACTCAAAGGCATCAACACATTAGTGTTCCAGTCTTTGAAAGGACCAGTCTTGACATATCCGTTGCCATTACCCATCAGTTCATCCATCCACATTACACTGTCACTAGGCTCTGGCAGACCTAAGATACTAATTTTAAAAAGGCCTACTACAGAGTGTCTTAAAGGGGCAAGCCCATGGGCGATGAAAATATTTCGAAAAGCTTGTACTAGGTAAATTAAAAAAAATTATTTTGAAATAAAGTCTACTTTCGGTTATCTGATATATCTGAAGACTGATCATAAGGTGTCAGATAACTAAGGTGTTAGATGACTGCGAAAATAAGTTTACTTTTTAACCACGGTGTAAATAAAATGGAAAAAACAATTTACAGCTCTAGGTAAATTGGCCCTACGGCAGATCGATCTCCGGTACATTGACCTTATATATGTAGCTTCCTACAAATAGGGGCAAATTAGTTCTGACATTTTCTGACAGGGGTGATGGGGTTGCCAAAAACGGCCTGTCAGTTTGACATAATTTATGAATGTACAGTCAACTTTCGATTATCTGACAATTTTTCTTCTTCGGGACCGAGCTAGGAGTGTCAGATAACTGGGATGTGGATTACTCTAATTTTGCATCTAGTTTTGCATCAATTCTCACATGGATGACCTCAGATTAATTTTTAAAATTGGGCAGTGAAAGGATTTGAAAAATGGAAAAAGTTAAAAGTTTCTGAAAACTAACCACTATCCAGCGTGCTGTCCCAATAAGGCATAGCTACACCGGGTACTTCTTTTTGCAAAGCAGCTTCAAACTGTCTTAAGAACTCTCTGTGCCAAGGCAGAAATGCTGGACCCCAATGAGCTCCTGGAGCGGAGTCTGGGTAGTGAATAACAGTGTGCAGATCCCAGATACTTATGTTGTCTATCATTTTGGTTTTCAGAATGTTCATTGCCAGAGTCAAGTTTTGTCTTTCTTCGGCAGTAAGCATGCGAAATTCTTTGCGGATAGTTTTTTTGCCGGTGGGAATCTTGGTGGTTTTGCGGCGCACACGCTTGTGATCATGGCTAAGAAATTCTGAAGAATTGGCAAAGGGATTGGAAGCTTTAAAAGTGGTCTTGATGTGGCTGATAAACTCGAGATTTTTGAGGTAGGCTTTTTGAGAGTCTGAAATAAAGCTTCTATAGGTTTTTTTATAATTTGTTTAATGTAGTGGTTGTACCTGTGGCAGTATTTAAAAAAAACGACTGCATAGATGAGTTGTGGATTTGTGGAGCTTGCTGGCCATTTTGATGAGCAAATAGATCGGATTCATCTTTGCGATGAATTTTTCTATCGCTAAGCCACATTTTTCGATGCTCACAGGCTCTGTTATTAAAGCTTTAGTGAAAAACTTGTTTGTAATTTTTTTACAAAAATAATGAGACAAAATGTTTGCAAATTTCAGACAATCGATAAACGGCTAAAGCCTCCAAACCAACCAACCTCCCCCCAGAAGTCATTTTACCCTACACTAATTTCGACTTTTATAGTGTTTTTTATATTATAATGTTTCCAAAAAAATATTTGGGGGGTAGGAAGGTACCTGTTGTGCACCCCTAGAAGTGGTCCAGACTCAGTTTCAGGCATTCTTAGACTGCCAAATCTTATTGGGTCAGGCTGGATTTTTTTTACAATCGTTGGACATATTTAGATTGAAAAACGGTAAAACGAGCAAATAGATCAGTTTATATCGGTTTTTTTTAAATTTTTTGTTCTGATGTGAAATACTAACTTTTTCAAATTGTTTTTAATATTCTGAGACTCGTTGAGTCAAAACTTGATTAAGAATTAGGGATCAGTGCACAAAAAAATTTGGTTGCTGAGAAAATTTTCTCTTCTAATCAGTGTTTTTGTAATTGACACTGACATCTAAACTGACATTTGAATTAACTGTAAAATGTCAACTGACATTTTACAGTTAATTTAGTGTCAGTTTAGATGTCAGTGTCAATTATGAAAACACTGCCTCTAATGCAACTTTTTATATTTTTTTAACAAAATTTAAAAAAGTACCTGTCTAGATCTTGCGCTGACAAGTAGTCAGAGTGAGGTAGTTGACGACATAGCTCCATTTCATTCATAAAAGACAATTTAGTGTCTGGCAATAGACTATCCACAGCATTATTACAAAATAAAAGTAACACATTTACAAAAAATAACAATCTAGCTGTGCTAGAAATATGAAAGGTCAAGTAGCTATTGACTAAAGGAATAAAAATAGATTTGGGCTTGATCTGGTGTGTGTTTACCGGCATTTTTCTTTTCCTTTTCATGAGCAACGTGAGTATTGATTTTTTTGTTGAAATACAAATACTACCAAAGAAATCATTGATTGAAGGGCAAACACAATTTAGCACTCCTGTCTCTTAAGATCATTGGTCTGGTCAGATGTAGGCGTGATTGTAGCGACAGACTGCAAACTTTTTTAATGGGCTTACACTTTTTTACAAAATTATAGCAAAGAACTGATTAAATAGAACAGTCAACTCTTGATAATCCGTCACCCCTCAACTTCTTTTAATGTTCAACACTACTTAAGGACCAGCACTCTTTAATTCAGAAATTATCGGAATCATAACCAATCATTAGTCATCTATGTCTAGGTTCAGATTTAAAAATATTGCTATCTTACTCATTTGTACACCCGGCTCTCGACAATACGTCCTCCAAAAAAGAGTGACGGATCAGGAGTTGAATGTATGCTAATTCAAAAATAAACAAAAATTAAAAATATATTTTTTATCAAAAAATATAATATTAAAAGACCGTAATACCTCAAATTACTTTAAAAACAATGACAAAATTTACAAATTTTTTATTCTCTTAAACAAAATTAAGATTTTTGAAGGTCTAAACTTAAAAAAAAATTAGGCAAATATTGCTTGCAAAAAAGCCTGGTATATATAATTCAAAAATGTTGACATCCTCTTAAACAAACTCTTTTAACAAACTCTTGTTTTCTAGTCATTTAAAAAAATGTCTTCTAGAGTATTCAAAAATGAATTTTAACTCAAATTGTAGGCCTTAGAAAAGAAAAAAAGGGCAAAAACACAGAAAAGAAGAAGAACCGATTTAAATTTTTGGAATCGAAATCTCTTTGTCGTCTTCAAAAAAAAGGAACTGGAATTTCTCCTTCAATTTTTCATTCTCAACTTTTTTAGACAGAACACACTTTTAATATTAAAAAATAAGTAATTTTAAATTGCTGATTCACTCGATTTCACATCAATATTTCGCCTGTTTAAAAATAGAAGTTATTCACAGCCAAAAACTTTGACCAAATTTGGGCGTTTTCAAATAAAATAGTGGCTGTTGAGTAAGAAGGGTGAGAACCATCAATAGACAGAACAGTAAAAAAGTTGGTAATAGTTTAATCGTAAAGTGAATCCAGGTAATTGATTACTCCAGTGTTGTTTATAGAGAATTTTTTATTTTGTTTTAGGTTCAGCATGTGTTTTTTATGAGTTGCTATCATTTTTATTGAATGATACAGCAATTATAGATGGAGAAAACATTTAAGAACAAATGCAACAAAAAACCTTTGCTTAGAATTTGAAGCTGCATAAAAGTTTTAGTAAAGATTTTTATCAACCCATTTTTGCCCGAATTAATTTTTTTTTTCAAAATTTTGAACTTTTTTAGTTTACGGTCAGAAACGAAGAAAAGGAAAAAAAATACGGCTATACTATAGAATGACACATAAATTTTTTTTTAATTTTTGGAACGGCTTTGGAAACTGATCAGTTAGGAGCTTTTACTCAATTTTCACGGTCTGGTGATAAAGCGTTGGATTTTGCTGTTTATAAATCACACGAACGTGTACGTTCAATTCCCGCCGGAGGCGCCTGTTTTTTGTTTTCTTGCAAATGCCATGAACGCATTATAAATATTTTCAACAGTGAAAAGCACTACTGGCTCCTCTTTCAGTGTCGCGCACGGGCATGCCCTTTTCAAACAGACTAATAAGAATATATCGACCCTGGTAGAAAATAACCGACCTGGGCGCCCTGCGACAGCCACAACAGAGGAAAATATCCGACTAATTGCTGACAGATTCTGCTACTGCAACGACCACGAAGCAGGCCACATCCACAGCAGTGTGAACTCCACAAGGAAGTTGGAAACTCAGGCATGGATTGCCGAGCATTTCCCTGATGCCATCACTGTTGACCCTGATTGGCGCAACCCAAAAGGTGAATGGCCGCCCAATTCTCCCGACCTCAATGTCATGGACTACTTTGCCTGGCCTTACCTCCAGTCAAAGGCCTGCTCTATGCCCCCCAAATACATCCCGGCACTGAAGGCATCATTGGTCAGAGAGTAAGACGCGGTTCCCCAAGAATCGATCCAAAATGCCATTGACGCTTTCCCGAAAAGACTCCGGAAATGCATTGAGGTGCAGGGAGGCCATTTTATTGAGTAAAATAAAAACTTTATATATCATTCGGTAGAGGAAGGAAAGAGCTACAAAACCATGTGTTTGGAATATTTTTTTCAAATAAAATTTGTTATTAAACATTAGCCTAAAAACCCACCGGGAACTTTTTTACACTAGTTAGAGGCGAGGACCAGCATTTTTTTTTGAATCGCCCTGTTTTTTACTTGTTCTGCATTAAATTTGATATTGATCACTTTACACTTACTTTTTAAATCGGCCAGAAAACTTAAAAAATCTAAATGAATAATAATAAAATAAATGTAATGAATATAAAAAATTTTGAAAATTCTTATTACCGCCTTTATTTTTGGGTAACGCACAGACATGTCACTTTAAAATACAAAAATCAAAATTTTTTAAAAATAATAAAATTTGGAAACTGTTTGCTTTTTCAACAAGAAACACATGAAAATAAACAACTTTTTAATACAAAATTTTAAATGTGTTTACTCATCAAAGAGGCAAATGGTCACATTTATTTGTGTCAGACAGACTATGTGAATGTACAGACAGGTTTTATTTTATTTCAATCGAAGCACTGCTACTACTCAATACCACCCAACCACCCAAAACACATAATGGACAAGCAAGAAAAACAAATTAATTATTGCTAACTGGGATTATAAAAGGAAAAGTGAATCAGCCAAAGGGGATCTCGGTTGTTCAACTGGTTTCTTTTTTTAACCTTCTTTCCCCATTCTAATATCAAAATCCAGATTCCTTTTGCTTTTCCTCCCTGCTTTTAAGGAGGAAAAGATGAGCTGGCAGAGATTTGGCGGTGATATATGCATATTTAGGGTATTTCATGCGCTCAAATGGCTTTTAGAAAGTAATATTAAAGATATTCCTTTTTTCTCAAACTGAGGAGTTCAAGGTTTTTTTTAGGGTTTGTAGAAAAATACCTGATTTTATCCAGATAGGTAAAGAAAGAAATTTAAAAATGAATTTAAAAGAAAAAACTTTAGGTGAGAAGATTAGCATGATATTTTTGTAATGGTAATACAGTCGAACCTGGATAACCGGACACCCCTGGGTGCTTGCTCAAGGTGTCCGCTTATCGGGGGTGTAGGGTTGTGAATTTTTTGAACAAAAAATAACAACAAAATCGAAGATATAATCGAAGCAAATACCAATGTGTTCAACATAAAAAAAAATTTTTTTTAATAAATCATAACACTAAAGAACTGGGAAAAAATTTGGGAGTTGACTCTGAATTTCTTTCTTCTTTCGCTCCTGGTTAAAGACTGCATCCAAAGCATCGCCGAGCTTGAAAATGGCGAGATTGGCGTAGTTTTTCTCCACGTAGTGACGAACGAGATTCAATGCGCGTTGGGCTTATTGTCGGCTGATACTCGGTTCTTCTTCTTCCACTTATTCGATGTCCATGGGCTCACTGTCGCCGCAGTCTTCGTCATTCTCTTCTACTGTCGACACTTCCCCCACGATTTCTTCGATAGTGAGAGCGCCATCTGCAATAGAGCGCACAAAGAAGAAACAAAGGATAAAAACCAACTTGTCACGACCCCCACATCCACCGCCATGAAGCCCCACATTTCTGCTTCTTCGCTGATTCCACCGAGCAGCTGCAGGTCCTCCCGATCATCGAGAAGTTGTTCGAGTCCATCCAATCCGACAAGGAGTAGCGCTGCAATTTTCTTGGCCTTTTCCTAAAAGTTTGATCAAAATAACAATTTTAAAAGCAATAAAGAAAAAGCTCACCTTGACAAGTTCACCGCTGACTAGAAGATTCTCGAGACAGAAATAAAAAACATGGCAGCAAATTTTACGAGCTTGAATGGAAAGATCAACGCAAAAATGAATTTTCGAAAATTGAGAGACCACCACAAAAAACATTTTGGCGGCAGTTCAAATAATTTGTAGAAGATCAAAAAGGCATATTTGAGTTCTGGTTAGGGTTGAGTGATGGGTAATTACCCGGAGAAATACTAAGTATTTCTCCGTAAAGAAAAATCGGAGAAATACTATTTTTTAGAAATTTGTTGCAGTTGACCTTCGATATTTTTTTCTGAAAACTGTTTTTTCTGCTGCTCTATTCGTATCATAGTTGGAAAATTTAGATGTCCAAATTCAAGCCCGTTTCCTGGTGTTGGATGTACTTCAATCGAATTGAAGAAAGAAATGCAAATGGGAATCTGACAGTGGTCGGTTTCTGCAATGCTCGCCAGTCAGAAAAAGACACAGTTAACAGATTGAAAAGAATCGGAGAAGAACTTGGAGATTCCTTTTCGAAGGATTTTGTTCAATGCCTCCAGATCGATCTCTCGGCTTCTCCTTGATTAGTTCGGAACGTGATTGAATGGCGATGTTTGAATTTTTCCAGCCAGCCCACACTTGCCTTGAACCCTTCGATGCCGAGATTATCCGCCAGTTTCAAAGCTCATTCCGCAAAGAAAAAATGATGTAAAAAAGCAGACGAGAACCAGAAAAAAGTATTCTTACCATGAGCAAAGGACCTGTCATTGCGACGTTCTGGATTCTGACCGATTTGATCCAGTGCAAAACTGCCTCTTACATGCTTCGGGCTTCACTGGCTGCAGGCGAGTTCGCTTGGCTTCTTCACCTTTATTTATTTCATCGATAATGTTTTGCCTTGTCTTTGAGAATCGATTGCATTGTCTCTTTCATAAGATTAAATTCTTTGGCAACTGCTGCCATGCTCTTGCCCTCTTCTGAAGCCTCGATGATTTTTTTCATTTTCCACCAGAGTGATGACGCGGCGCTTCTTGATTGGAGTGTCCATGGTTAGCATAAAGAAGAAAATAATAGCCGTGGTTAGCATAAAGAAGAAAATAATAGCCGTCAAAATTTTGTAGAAAAAAGGGGTAATTCAAAAACATTTGAAAAAAAAAAGTGTCGACTGTAGGTTAATGGGAGACCTAATTGTTAGAACAAGACCGGGCCTAGCCGTATGTTAATGAGAGGTGTATGTTAATGAGAGTGTATGTTAATGGGGTAGTCACTTTGCCTTAATTTCATTCAAACCAACCAAATCTTAGCCAGCCGTATGTTTATGGGAGAGTGCATGTTTAACGGGAGAGTATGTTAATGAGAAACTCGACTGCATAATATAAAAGCTCCCACATGAAGCCGCCCAAATGAGTACGAATCGTTGAGATATATACCTGAGACTTAAATCACTCTGTAATGCCTGTTGAGTACTAATTCCTGCATTCCAGTAGAAACCCAGAGTTTTGTATAGAAACATAATTCCAGTATAGTGCACTCAGTAATAAATTGATTTAAACTGCCTCTTGTCTCGTAACGACACATCAGAGCAATAAACGAAAAAAATTCAGTGTTGAAATTATATTTTAAATTTGTTATCGCTTGATACCTCGTCTCTCAGTCTTTTCTAAGTCTTCAAATATGCTTCTTCAGGCAGGATTGTGAACTTTGTCGTCTAACAAAGGTCACGTTTGCTTTTAGCTCTTGGCTCCGAGCGCTCGTGCTCCGAGCCAAGAGCTAGAGCAGGAGCCAAAATTTTGAAGTCAGGAGCCAAGAGCCAGAGCAGGAGCCAAAATTTTCGAGGCAGAAGCCAAGAGCAAAAATTTCAAAGTTCAGCACTTGTGCTTTATCCATATTTCTATTATAAAATATACGGCTTTCAAAACTGTGATGTAAGCTTGTTAAATGCGTTTATCGTAAATTGTAGTTGTTGTATAATTGATTAAAATGAAAACACATAACACAAGTATTACTAGCAATGAATAAAGGTAGTTAAGTATTCCCGAAAAAGTTGAGTCACGTCTAAAAAGCGCAGTAAGATTCATATTTTTTTCTGTCATTATAACAATATATACCTGTATACTGCTCATTGAACAGTGTTCAGCAGTCAAACACAGTTAGACCACCCATTTTCGTAGCCCACATTAGCAGGATTGAGAAATGGTCATCCGTTCTCTTAATCATCTTAGGCAATCCTTTGTGATCTGAAAAATCGTGAAAAATTATAAGAAAAGCATTGTAAAAGATACAATGTGTGTACCATAAATGCAGAATCTTTGCAATGATTTGCAATCAAGAGCTTCTTCTATCGCTCCGCTCTCCTGCTCCGACCCAAGAGCCAGAGCAGGAGCAAAAAATTTAGGGGCAGGAGCCAAGAGCCAGAGCAGGAGCCAAAATTTTTGGCAGCACATCACTGCTTAAAAGAACATGCTCGTCGGCGATAGAAATATTTTGAAAGGCAGGTGCCAGGTCAAATCAAAAAAAGAGTTATTTTGAAATAAAAATTTGTTGAGTAATTTTCTGGCAATAGGTAATGAAAAACATTGACAATAGCTATATCCAAGGTGGCAAAGTAGTGGTGGACAAAGCAATGGTCGGTCTGTGGTTCAATTGTTTTTTCCAACTTTTTATAAAATGCGTCATTTTAATTCTCGCTTGAATTTCAATGGTACCCGCCTTTTAAAATATTCCCATCGGCGACCAACATGCCCCTCTAAAAAAAGGTAGGAAAACGCTATTTACTGAAAGAATAATATAACGAGAAGAGATTTTGACAGGCGTGGGCATGCCCCTTTAACGCCGGCTTCTATTTCTATTGAGGCGTAATGTCTTCTTTAACTCAGCGTCTATGAAACTCCTATGAACGCTGGGGTTACGCCACCGTTTAGCTCAGCGTTTACAAACGCCGGCGTAACGCAAGCTTCAAAATAATCCTGTCTTCAGCTCGTCGTCATATCTCGCATATGGTTTCGTCCTCCTTCTCAAGTCGCTACTTTTCTTCTAGTCGTCGTCGTCGTCGTCGTCGTGGAGCAGTTAGTGGAGCAGTTGCCTGTCTTCCACGTGTGTGGACTAGAGCCCAGCACCTTTATTTCAATCTACTGCGCACGCTTGCACAATGGGAGGCCCAAAATTTTCTATGTTTTACTGCTGGGAGCCCAGTGGGGATTCGGTTGGAACCCACTGGGGATTTGGTGGGAATCAAGTGGAAAAAATATGACAAGGTTCACAACGGATTGATCCTTTCGAAAACCATCATAAGCGTTAATCAAAAAGCTGATTTTTTTTATGATATTGCATTTTTAAACAAAAATAAATCAGCACATTCAGATAGATATTCGCCAAAAGCTGAATCATCAAATTGGTATAAGTCAGCACTTAGTTCGGGTTTTGCATTGGGCAAAGTGTGGAGTTGCGGGCTATTAAGACTTAATAATTAAGTGCAGGGTGGGGGCGTAAAATTATTTGTTGCGAAGTGGTGAACCTTATGAGATCTTAGTGTCATTAAAACGCTTATATTTTAGGGATTTTTGTATTGTAACAGATAAAATGCGCAACAAACAAAACAACCAAACTTCCCAACAACCCCCCAGACTAAATAAGTTCCGGAATTTGCTGGTAATTTGCTGGTAAATAGGGTCCAGTGGGTTCTCAGTGGGGATCCACTAGGTAATGACCATTCCCACTGTGTTCCCAGTGGGAAAGCTTATTTAGCTAGGAACCACTGGGAAATTTTCTGGGAAAACCAGGTTCCCAGGGGTCTCACCGGATGTTTGCTGGATCCCACTGGGAAATCTTTTCCTGTGCAAGCTCAGTTCGAAGATAATGTTCTAGCCTCGGCTCTAGGCTCCAAATCTCCTCCACCTATTCGATCAAAACTAGCCCAGAAGATCAAGTGCCACCTACACCTAAGATCTTCAGCTCGTTTCCCTAGTCTCACTCCCAGCTCAACACTCTGTTAGGTCATATTATGACTTTCTCAACCTTTAGAAAGTTGTTCAAAAATAAAAGTCTTTTTTTACTTTTCTTCAAACCACTATCAAGTGCCAGTTGACACGCTGATTTAGAGTCCTGGAGTCTAGTCGCTTTTACGTTCACACATATCCGTGTAAAAGTTTTCCATGTTTGGGTGAAACTTTCAATCATCAAAAAAGACGTACAGTCGACTCTCGATTTAACGACACTTTCAAAACGATTTGGTTGGTCTTAGTCAAATTTGATAGAAACTGACCCTCTATACAACGACCCTCGATTTAACGACAAACTTGATTTAATGACACATTTTCCGGTCCTTGCTAGGAAAAAGATCCTCGATTTAACGACTCACAGCTAATTTTCCTCGTTTCAACTCAAAAAAGCTTATATTTTAAATTTTGTCACCATCGTGTATTGCTTTCAGTATGATATGATTTCCACTAGAATTTTAGGAATTATTGATTTCGAATACTTTTCATTTTTTAATAATAGAATGAGTGGGTAGATAGTTTTATTTTGCATTTTGCAGGTTACGTAAGTGCTGACCCTAAGCCTTCTCTTGCAAGAGCTGCTAGTCAAATATTAACGTACTTATTTTTAGCTATATTTAAAACTCAGATGAGTAACTTTGTGTATCTTAACTAGGTACTAAACTAATATATAAAGCCAAGATCTTTTTTGAAATATCATCATTATATATATTTCTAACTCGAATAAGCTCTAATAAGCATACAATGCTTATCACTAAATATTTTTCGCAAAGTACAGTAACTTTCTTAATTTTTTCTTTCATTCCTAGTATCAAATCGGCTGGTGTCAACGATGAGACACCTGCATCAGAAGCATCAAATAATGTCCCTGAACAAACTGCTCCGGAAAATAAGAAAGAGCCAGCTGCAGAGAATCTTAACGAATTAGCTCCGGAAAATAAGAAAGAGCCAGCTGCAGAGAATCTTAACGAATCAGATCCAGAAAATTCTAGTGAACCAGCTACAGAGAATCTTAACGAATCAGATCCAGAAAATTCTAGTGAACCAGCTACAGAGAATCTTAACGAATCAGATCCAGAAAATTCTAGTGAACCAGCTACAGAGAGTCTTAACGAATTAGCTCCGGAAAATAAGAAAGAGCCAGCTGCAGAGAATCTTAACGAATCAGATCCAGAAAATTCTAGTGAACCAGCTACAGAGAATCTTAACGAATCAGATCCAGAAAATTCTAGTGAACCAGCTACAGAGAATCTTAACGAATCAGATCCAGAAAATTCTAGTGAACCAGCTACAGAGAGTCTTAACGAATCAGATCCAGAAAATCCTAGTGAACCAGCTGCAGTAAATCCTGATAAAACAGTTCCCAGAAATCCTGAAGAAACTACTCCATTAGAAGAATCAAGGACAGGCACAGAAGAAGAGTTGGCAGCAGCAACTAAGACATCTGCAGAAAAAAGGGCTGAAGAAAAAAAAGCACGAGAGGTCGTGGAACAAATCAAACAAGAACTACAAAAAAAAGCTGACAGACTTGCTTTAGAAGAAAAACTAAAGTTGGAAAAGGAAAAAGAAGCCGAAAAACAAACACTAGAAAATATACTACCTATTGACCAAACTATTCCACTTAATGCTGATGGAGGTATTTAAAAAAAAATTATTCTTTATAACAAAAAGCTTTGATTCAGATTCAGTCAACATAGCCAATTATAATAATGAGACGTATGCTCAGCCAGGTCAGCCCATTAGAAAGTCTGCTAAAGTGAAATATTGTTGTTTTAGCTGCTGGAGACTCGATTAATGACTGCTTAAACATGCTTAATTTGTGCAGCGATCCTGCCCACAAAGCCCAAATGGACAGGGATTGTGCTGGCACTTGTGCTAGAGAAGGTTAGCTACAACTACAATACTACTGATACAACCAATTATTTTTAGTAAACAATCAAGACCATGGCCAGAACTGCGGAGATATGGCTGACTTGTGTGACAACGAAGTGTACAAGGATATGATGGATGTCTACTGCAAGGACACATGCTACTAAAAATGCATTTACTACATTTTTTCCAGTTCCCGTTTATATAAATTCGTTACACTTCAAAATAAATGTTAAAGTTTTAAGCTAATCAAATAAATGAGGGGGTGGAGGTGGGACGTTGAGGTACATGACACTACCACTTTTTTCTACCATTTATATATGAATTTGAACGAAGAAAGGAAAAAAAATTCACAAAAAAGTACATTTTGACTACTTTTAGAGAAAAAGCCATTTATCCAGTGCTTTTTGCAATTTTGAAGCGAGAAAAAATATTTTGACGCAAAATTTCAAAAATAAAAAAGATTTGGAATCTCAAAAAAGTACAAATCATTTAAAAAGTACAATTCCCATCCCTGATATGAACAGTTTTTACCGCGAGGAACATAAATTGCCCATAATTACGGTAAATCTATTAAGAGTTATACTAGAGTTATAGTAACCTACCTTAGACGTTATTCCAAGCAAGACTCATGATCGAAAATACATAAAGAAGCTGTTTTTGCCAGCTCCAATGACGAAAACGAAGTATAATTCACTTAAATACAGTGTTTTATGTTTTTAGGGTATGTTGCTACACTTTCAGGTTGGTTTGCTTGAGCGCAGTGTTTCCGAAAATAACACTTAACACTTTGCATTTAAAAATTAACACATACCTATTTTTCATATATTTTGTTTTATTATCTCAGATTAAATTAAAAAAAAAACAAGTGTTAAGTGTACACCTGGTTTTTTTAAATACTTGGTGTGATTTCCTCAAAAATTATTTTTAACTTAGGCGTTTGACCACTTAACCGATAGAGAAAAATCTCAGCTACAAAACGGTGTAAAAACATCTGAGATAAGAAAACACAATATATGAAAAAAAGGAATGTGTTAAGTGTTAAATGCAAAGTGTTAGATGTTATTTTCGGAAACACTGCCCCCAAGGCAAAAAGTCAATTTTTTTTCAAAAGTGCTTTTCCCTCTTTATTCATTACTACTGTTTTTAGCGTCTAGCACATGCTTAGGCACTAATCAAATAAGTTTTCGTGTTCTGTGAAATAGTGTACTGCTGCCTTTATTTCATCCTGCCTTTTTTCATGAAAACTACCACTTTAAAATTGCAACTACAAATCTATTATTTGAATAATTTCTTATCAAATACTTTCTGCCTTCATTAAACGCCACTAAGTAGAGACCAACAATTATACCAAATATCCAGACATGAGCTAAAATATTAGCTATATGTTTTAAAAATCATTAACAACCTTACAAGGTGGTGAACTTATAGTCATAAAGTATTGCATAGAAGGAGTATACACAAACAGATTTAGCAATAATATCTCAATAAACACAGCGATTATTGGTGCTATGTTTGTGATTCCTAAAGCTGCTACTATTTAACAAAATGTAATTAAGTGAAAATTGAAAAAAACCGTGTTGAAAAAAGGACACCCTTCTGGTCATGCACATAAACAGATGAAAAACCTAAAAATTGAAACTTTTGGGGTTATAAAAGAGAGTTTTTAAAGTTAAACTTAAACTTTTGTCAACTTTTCTTGTTATTACAGTCGACTCTCGATTTAACGACACTTTCAAAACGATTTGGTTGGTCTTAGTCAAATTTGAATGATATTTACTCAGGCTTAGGCTCAGGCCCGTAGGCTCAGGGCCTGAACATAACTAACAAAGGCTTTCGTATAATTTTTTTTTAATGGTAGTTTTAGGTACCCGCCAAAATTATTGGAGTAGGAGGGGGGCTCTGTACCAGGGCTGTAACGGATATGCGGATATCCGGTACGATCCTAGTGTATACCACACTAGCTTCTTGGGGGGGATTGGGGGGGCGAGTATACGGCAGTAGCGTTAAAATGATTTCCACTATGATTTCCACAAGTTTAATTAATTTTTGCTGTTTCATGTACCTGAGAAATTACAAGTGTGATTTGCCAAGCAGCCGATGCCTGTCCTTTAATCTCTACTTGTTTTGCTTGTTCAAACATTAATCCTGATTGAGTGGTGAAATTCGGGGAATTATACAGAAAGTATTTGTTGGCTGTGTAAAACAAGTCACTAGTGGAAATTCCGTGGTACCTAAATCCTGCCATTGATTTTTGAGTACAAATAATAAACTTGAAAATACACTTGCCAATAAACGCTAATATATGCAGCATAACATCCAAGTGTGATAAAAGTTCCAGAAAATAAATATGAGTAAATTAGCTTAAACAGTTCTAATAAAAAAGGCTGCTTTTCAAAAAACTTACCAATTGATTAGAAACTAATGCAGCTCGTCTACCTCTGGGTGGCACAGTCATTATATCTCTTTCTGGATGCTCGTAAGCTAAAGAGACAGCGGGAGGTAGCTCACAAGCCAGATCAATGCTAAGAATCTAAAAATAAACGGTTGGCTGTTCGATTTAATTTTGAAAAAACCTGCAGCGGGTCAAGTCCCAGGGGCATCCCTAGTACAAAGTTTAGTATAATAGGACAGACTTCTGGCCTAAATTGTATAATTTTAAATAATTTTAGTAACATCATGCATCTAGGCATACCATCTCTCTCTAATAAGCAGTACCCCTCGACTTTTAAGACCTATATTTCACCCAAGAATAAATAAAGTCGAACCTGGACTATAACGACAAACTCACCACCCCACCCCCCCAAAAAAACTTTTTAGTTTTTGAAAAACGATCGGCAAAATCGGAATCCTGACGATATTTGGGACCGGACTGTAAAAACAGAACTGGCAAAAACCTTCGAAAATCGAGGTAAAAAAACTGTCGGACCCTAGGTGGGAACAAACTTTTGGGGAGATGTCGTTATATCCAGTTTTGACTGTATTTTGCAAATCTGTTTTTGCGTTTTCTTTACTTTTACGAGCTCTACCGATTCCGCATTTTGGATTTGAAATCCAATATGTTTTATTAACTTTTTTCGTAGCTACTGACCACAAATGGGCTAGTGTGTAGGCTAGGGAAAGACGAAGGTTGTCAAACAATAGTCTTCCTTCTTCTATGCCTTTTACTATAGATGCGAAATTGTCGTCTGTGAGTACAATATTGGCCGCTTTCCTAGCTACGTCACTACCTTAACAGCATTAAAAATCTCAGCTTTAAACTTTAACAATTCTAAAATAAGAATACCTTGAGCACCTAAAGCAACCCCAATATTTGCTTTGGCTAAAGCTGGAGCATCGTTGGCACCGCCACCTGTAACAGCTACAATTTCGCCCCTTCTTTGACATTCCTCAACAATCAATGTTTTTTGCTCAGGTGTTGTGCGTGCAAATACAATATATGGATGAGCTAATAGAGCATCCCATTGAAGCTTGTCCATTTGGAAAAGTGACTCGCCAGTAATCATTGTCCAGTCATTTTTCTTGTTCCAGTTCATATCCAATGACATGTCACTGGTTTTTTTGACTATTGGATAGGTCTTACTGAGCGTAGCTATAGCTTTGGAGGAAAGAGACTTAAATTTTTTGTGCCTTAGCTAGATGTTTATTTGCTTACTTGCATCATTCCTTGTCTGTAATCAATCTCAATCAAACCAATTCTCAAAGCTATAGCATAGGCAGCACTTGGATGATCTCCAGTGATCATGTAAACTTTAATGCCAGCCTCTTTGCATTGCCGAATAGCTGAACGCGATCCAGCTCTAAACAAAATTTCGGATTCTTTTTTTTTCGAACTGGTTTCACTGTTTTTTTGCCTTATGCTTGGGTGAAGAATAATTCAGCATGCTTTAAGATAGGCTCAAACATGTTTTTCTTAATTTTTTTTCGTGTTAAAATCTCACAAGGTATACAGTAGCGGAAAAAAGTGATGACTCAAGCGCTATTTTCATGAAAATCATCGTTTATTTTGCTTAAAAAATATACATTGCGAAAAAGCGTAAATGGCATATGGAGCTACATTCTCTTGGCTACATTTTGACTACAAAACTGCTTATATATGCACTTTTCCCCAACTGTCAAATTACATCTGTTTGAAACACCTTCATTTCTTAGGCGGAAAAAAGTGACGACTCAAAACACTGTTTGTTGGATTTTAGTGTATTTTTTTGCTGTGTTTGATTTATTTTGTCATCTTTTGCTTACAAAACTGCTGTTTAGACTAAATGGCTCGCAAAGAACTGGTGCCCGATGTGAAAGAAGATATCGTTCGTGCTAAGGAAGGCGGTTCAACTGATCGTGCTGTGGCTGCTCTGTTCAAAGTTGGCCAGAAGACGGTTTCGATGGTCTACAAGCGCTTCCGTGAGTCAAAATCCGTTTCCAACCTTCCGAGAAGTGGCCGTCCTCGCAAGTCGACTGAAAGAAATGATCGGGTGCTTGCCAAAATTGTCAAAGAGGATCCAAAGAAGACAGCTTCTGATGTGACCAAATATGCGAATGATCGTCTCAAGCTCGGAATCACCACACGAACAGCCAGGAATATTCTCAAATAAGTGTTTATTTTGTGCCGCAACGTTTTTCTGATGATTGGTTATAGACGTGCCAATTTGCCAGCTGCCAAGCCTTCGAAAAAGCCGTGGATTTCAAAAAGAATGTGAAGGCTCGTTTGAAGTTCGCCCGTGCTCATCTGGATTGGTCTGTTGCTGATTGGGAAGAGTGCTCTGGAGCGATGAAAGCAAGTTCAATCTGTTCTCTTCCGATGGCATTCGTTACGTCCGACGTCCTCCTGGCCAGCGAAACAATCCAAAATACCAGGTTCCGACTGTCAAACATGGTGGAGGGTCGGTTATGATATGGGGTAAGAATGGAAAATCATTGCTAGATTTAAGGTGGTTGGTTTAAGGTGCATTTTCGCGTGATGGTCTGGGTCCACTGGTCCGAGTCGAAGAAACAATGTATGCCAAAGACTACAAGAAGATTCTGGAAGACAATATGCTGGAGCACGCCATCACTTGTCTCGGTTCCGACTGGATCTTTCAGCAGGATAACGATCCAAAGCACACCTCCAAGTTGGTCAAGCAGTGGTTCGTCGACAATGAAGTGGAAGTTTTGGAGTGGCCATCGCAGTCTCCCGACCTGAATCCGATCGAGCATCTCTGGGAGGAGCTGGACAGAAGAATTCGGGCCAGAAATTTCACCAAAACTGCCACTTTGTTCAAGGTTCTCGAAGAAGAGTGGAAGAAAATTTCTATTGATGTTGTTATCAAACTTGTTGAGTCTATGCCTCGTCGTTGTCAGGCTGTCATTGATGCGAAGGGTTATGCGACAAAGTATTAGTGCTGAATAAAGATTTATTGTCAGAAATGCTGCTTATTTTTGAACAGTTTCGTGATATTTGCCAACAAACAGTGTTTTGAGTCGTCACTTTTTTCCGCCTAAGAAATGAAGTGTGTTTCAAACAGATGTAATTTGACAGTCGGGGAAAAGTGCATATATAAGCAGTTTTGTAGTCAAAATGTAGCCAAGAAAATGTAGCTCCATATGCCATTTACGCTTTTTCGCAATGTATATTTTTTAATCAAAATAAACGATGATTTTCATGAAAATAGCGCTTGAGTCAGTACTTTTTTCCGCTACTGTAATTACATGATGAAAAAACAGGAGACCAAAGCAAAACTAAAGCAGGAGTGTAAACGACACAAGAGCCGTTTTAAAATAAGATAAAACTTTTTGATGTAGGATCCGTCAGTACTACACCACTTGGATGACAAATGACGCTCAAAAAGAGTTCACTGAAGGAGGTAACCAGAAGGAGCTTGCGTTGGAACATGTGTTGGACTGGGTGGATAGGGCATGGCAAGAAATCAGCAAGTAAATAATCACGAAGTCATTGAAAGGTCTGTTTTATGTTGGTTTTGGATTTAAATTGTGGACTTTGTTTAGTTTTTTAATCACAACAGTGACCGACGGAACTGAGGACGACTGCATCACCTGCTTCAAACTAGCAAGATCTATTGGCACAAAGGGACTGAAGATTTTCGGCAACATCAGGGCACATAACTTAGCGAGGGATGAGCGCAACGACTACGAACAATATTGACTCCTTGACAAAGGTGAGCTGGTAAAAGAAGAAGAAGAATGAACAGAACATAAATTAGAAGATTTTAATAAAGACGGCATGTTTGTTTTTATTTGTCAGTATGTTTGAATTTTGATGTATAATGAATAAATGTATAATGGATATTTTGATGTGAATAAAAATGTTAACCACAAGGAATTTAATATGAGGAATAACTATATTCAGTCTATAAACTCCCCATGGGGAGTTATATTTCAACCCTCCTTTAGGGGTGGGGAATTATTAGAGCGTGGGGAGTTATTTTTTAATCATCCTCGAGGGTGGGGAGTCAATAGAGTGATTACGGTAATTAATGTATTGGCACTAGTCACGAGCGGTTTTTTTGCCTTGGTCCCCCTGTTGTTTTTTTGGGAAATTTATTTTTTATGGAAAGAATTCCGCATTTACATTAATGAATCGGAAATTTACTGGGCCCATATAAAACACAAGATGAAGCGATTGTGCGAAACAAAAAAACAGGCTCGTTGCATCTCGCGATTTTTCGACGCAAATGTCAAGACAAGAAGAACAATTGCAATTTCTTGGAATTATTTTTTTGATCGAAAAAGGCTTACAAAGTAATTCAAGGAATTTATTGTCAGTTGATATTTGTCGTGAACGTATCAATAACCAAAGCGGTAAATATAAAAATGAGTCATATGATGAAAAATGAAACAATAGGAAAACCAAGGCAAAAAAATCAGCTCGTTCTTGACTAGAGCAATGTATTCAACCCACCTTGGTGGATCTAACAAAGCAACCATTCCCAGAAAAACCAAGTTGTCAGTAGGGTAATTTTGTGAACAAGAACTAAACTTTGCAGTTCTTCTGCACAAGAAATGCTTTTGTGCAAATCCTATGACCCTACTGCCTTTGCTACCATAATAGTCCCACACTTTCTGAAAATTAAACAAAAATTAAGAATATAAATCAACTCAAATTCCTTATCTTTTAATCAAAAGCTTGGAATATTTCACACGTCCCTTGAATTTCACTCACCTGACATTCGTCCCTGAACTGCTGGTCAATATTCACTAATTCACCATTCAGCAGTACTTTATTGCACCTTGCCAATATTCCTTCTGGCGCTCCTTTCATCATGACTACATTGATGCATGAATCATCGTCTTCAAACGAGGAACAACTAGGCTCTTGGTCCATCTTTTGCAAGCATTTAAGTCCATCTGGACTGGTGGGATCTGCCATACATCTAGCTACTACTAATTGCCAACATCTGACTGAATTAAATGGAATTTCGAAGAGGTTGTAGTAGCGATTTCTGATGCCTTCCACACTAGCAATACTGTTTACATATCTGAGCAAGGCAATGTCTGATGGGCCACCAATCATTTTTATTTTGTCTTTTTTGGTCATAAATTCAGACACAGAGCGGTGATGTCGACGAGATCGACCTTTTTCAAGATCCTCTGGACCATGGTTACCATCGTAATCCATGTTGCCATCACAAGCTATTCGTTGAAGACTTTCAGCACTGTTTTCTATGGTTGTAGATGTCGGTTCTCGTGTAGAATGATGGTCTGTTTCATGTCTGAAATGTTGTTTAATTGTTCGCAAGTCAATTACCGAATTACCTCTAATAGAGCGACACCCCCTACTTTGAGGACTTCTATTTCACAAGGTACCCTCCCGGGGTGTGATTTTGAGGAGCCTACCACGAGAATTTTTTTACTGCATATTCTTGTTGAGCACTCATGACTTCCTATCAAAATCGTGCCCTAAAAGCGATATTTCCACAAAAGGTGGTACAACAATTAAATCAAAGTTATGAGTTACCGGTACTACGGGAATCATTTATTTTGTAAAAAATTTTTTTATTCAATTTCTTTGTTTACAAAATGTTTATTTTTAATTTTTATTATTTTTATTTATTTTTCAATTGTATGAATTGAGTACTCAAAATGACCGCTAGAATCTAGCAAACATTTGGATACTAAAAAATCTATAAGTTTATATAAAAATTATTTAGAATTAAGAAAAAGCAAGTCACATAACAGCGTTTCACTTGACTCAACCTGCGAAATATGCTGCGAAACAGCGAACTACAATTTTTACAATTTTCAGGAGTTTGAAAAATAAAGCGACATGCCACTCTATTAGAGGAAATACGGTGGTTATCATATAATCGGCCGAACTGCCTTATATGGGTCTAAAGGGTAAAAAGCATGAGTCTTGTTCAGATTCCACGAACACCTGAGACACAAATCACTCGGAAGTGTCTCTGGATGCATAAAAATAACATGAGTACCAGATTTTCTACATGCAACAAGCCCCACAATTCGGAACCATATTTCATTTATATATTTTTTCCTAGTTCAGGGAATCAATGTATCTTCTCAGGTCCCATATCTTAACTTACACGACAGTAAATTTTTTAGTCTTGGGTATAGGTGTGGATTCCATGGTGAGTCCACTGAATTGTCTTTGTTGCATTCCTTCATCACCTCCTTTGTTTTCATTGTTGATTGTTGCAGTGGACGTTTTTTGACTTAGAAGAGCATGGGATTGCTTGCGATCAAGATGTTTTCTAGGTTTTTTCTCAAACTGTGCTCTGTTGCACACACTCATCACACATATCATCTCTAGTAATGGAGATTCTAGTTCAGTGTTCAATGACTCCTTGTCTACACACTGCTCAGTTTTGCTTGAGACAGTGTCCACAGTTTTGTAAACTGGAGGACAAGATAGACCAGAAGGCGAAGAGCTTAAAAGAGGAGCTGGAACTTTGAGTTGATGGCGCTTCTTGAGCTCTTCTGGGGCTAAACAATACGCTTATTAATGCCAATAAATATTTTTTAGTTCTTATAAAATACATATTTTATAAAATTTAGCGAAAAAATATTTAAATTTTAAAATTTTTAACCTGAATGATGATGCATATTGTACCATAGATCCGTAAGCACCATTTGATTTTTGGTCAGAGTTCCAGTCTTGTCAGTACAAATAACAGTGGCAGCTCCAAGCTCATCAATCACATCCAGTTTTTTGATGTAAGCATTCTTTTTGGCCATCCTCCTAGCAATTATAGCTAGTTGAGACATGAGAGTAGGTGGAAGCCCTTGAGGTACATTTGCCACGATGATGATCAGGAAGCCAGTAATAAAATGGTAGAAAACGTTTTCAAATCTACAAAGCGGCAATTCTTTAAACAGAATACGAATAATATTTTGTTTTAGAAAAAACCTTGTGACCACACATCCAATCAAGAAAAAAAGCACAGCCATAGTGATTGCCACAATGCAGATCCAGTTGACAAATTTTGTGAGCTCTCTTTGAAGCAGACTTTGCTGAGATGTTTTTCTCGCATCCGATTCAATACCAGCGTAATGAGAAAGCATCTTAAAATTAAAGAAATTTTCATAGAGTTGAGTCCCAAAAAGTCGTCAGCCCTCAAAATCGACTTTCAGATAGATCCAACACTTTTTCAACCAATTTCGGTGATCTTTTCGTCGGTGTTGCTCGAAAAATTACAATGATTTTAATTTTAGGAGCTTTTTTGTAAATAATTACAAGTGTACCATAAGAAAAGCAAATGCCGATATAAAATCACCCTATTTTGAAAAAAAAATTATCGGCTATCAAGCATAGGCGTACGCAGGATTTTCTGACGGTGGAGGCTAAAAATTCTGAAGGGGGGGGAGGGGTTTGGGTGATCGAATCGTCGTTATACCTCGCCGACTGGCCACCACACCCCTCCCCTCCTATATTGTCGAGCGTCGTTTGTCTTTAGTCACTTACACATAAGACTCGCAAAATCAAAATCTTTGCGATTTTCGGACTAGACTGACGTATCCATTTCGGCCAAATACTCTAATAACCAGACTTGAGTATTGACGTATAATCGGTACTCGACCGAATTGATATTTATATTACGTCAGAAATCTTTTAGATGGTTTTAATTTTCATTCCAGCTAAAGAATAGCTTAAGATCCAAATTTTCTCGCCTATTTGTGCTTACCATATACTGAGCTGTCCTAATGACTAGCCCAATGCCGTCCCCCTCAGTACAATAAGAGCCTCCAAATGCTACGTTTCTTGCATCAAATACACTAATATGGCTAGCTGCAGGCTCTGAAGTAAAGTCCATCGCGTTAGAGTCGCCTAGAAATATTTGCTGACACTTTTTTTTGTAAAATATCTTAAAAGTAACCAGTAATAGCTGATGCTTCTATTTTTAACTCATTTGAGCAGAGTATTCTTGCGTCTGCGTAAATTCGTTGACCACATCTAAGAAAGAAGGCGAGGGTTAGGGTTGAAAACTTAATGATGATCTAATGCGGGGTCAAAGTTTTGACCATGATCTGATGGAAATCACATGAAATCACGGCTTTTATAATATCATGTGATTGTGACCATTGTGTTTCCTATAAAAGGCTTACTTTATACTAATAAGATCTCCCACAACCAATTCTTGAGAAAAAATTTCTCTTTCAGAGCAGTCTCGTATCACAAAGCAGTTCTGTGGCAAGATTGTTTCTAAGCCACTCACAACCTAAATTTAAAAAAAAAACAATAATATTTCTTTAACTTGCAAAGGAGAGACCCTTATTGTGACCTGGGGAAATTTCAATAAAATTTTTGTAGATATTCCTGTAGAGCGTGCCCAAAATCCCTTGGGAATTTGGCTCCCAACCTCTGAAAGCTAACAAAAATTTTAGGAATGACCTATGGTCCATGGGTCAGTTACGAAAAACCATGATATGGGTATTGATGTGTTTTTAGACATTTGAATGACCCTTGTACCGCTTTTTTTGGACCTTCAGAGCTGGAGAGTCAGATTTGTCAGGAACTTGGGCACGCTCTACAAGCATACGCAGAAAAAAAATTTTCGTCGCAGTTACCCCAGGTCACATTCAGGATCCCTCCCTTATTAGAAATTTTCACATCAATTGTTTTTCTCTCTTGCCAACAGGACAAAAAACTCATCACAACCACAATCGCTGTTAGGATAATTCCACAAGTTAGATTAAGAGTAGCATTTCCACCGTGGTAAAGCTTAACCACATAGGTTAAGAAGCTGAGCACAGCGGCAGCTGAATTTATTAGTAAAGTTCTTAAACTGTATTTCAATAAATCTTGGCGCTATACAACAATATTTCCTCTTTTTTGCGTTGGCTTGTTTATTATTTATATTTTTGAAATTAGGTAGAGCCTAAGCTGCAGGGTAGGTCAGGGCCAATTCGAAATGGCTAGGGTAGGCCAGGCCACTCAAATGTGGTTTTATCCTATTTTCACTTATAAAAAATCCAAAAATTGCGAAAAAAAATGAACAGGCTGACCAACGCAAAAAAAGACTTCTTGTTTTTAAGGGCTAACACCTACTTAAAAGAAGTAACCAAAATTTGGTAAAGTATTGTTGATAAAGCAGCTTAAAGTTGCTAACTCTTTTTGGTTTGCTCAATATATTCATGCCACCATCACGGAGTCTTTTCCTAAAAACTAACTTTCTGAGAATAATTTTA
Source organism: Ditylenchus weischeri (assembly GCA_029231635.1). Classification (NCBI taxonomy): domain Eukaryota; kingdom Metazoa; phylum Nematoda; class Chromadorea; order Rhabditida; family Anguinidae; genus Ditylenchus; species Ditylenchus weischeri. The sequence continues at coordinate 594,978 of JAMRYI010000003.1, forward strand.
AGTTATTGACTAAGAACTATTATTGAGGCCCAATATTTTTTTCAGGTATAAAAATAAAAATTACAAGTCTAATAGTTAACCTAGCTTCAAATGTTGATAATCCATCGCTTAACTCTGGGTTAATCACATCTATATAGGAGTCTTTGTAAATCTCAGCCAATTGTTCCACTGTTAAACAGTGTTCTACATATGAATTGCCAAACTCGTCCTCTTTTTCTTGTCTGTTCTTTTTCTGTTGGGCTTCTTTTTCCAACTTAAACTGGTGAGCTTTTTCTGCTCTCGATAAGCCATGGTTTTTCGGCGCACCAGCTGCCTTTTTTAGAGGGATTTGAGCAAAAAACTTGCCTAGTTGAAAGACTGAAAAGCCGTTTAAAAGACAAAAGCCATGTAAAAGAAATATTTACCTGGCTTTCCCATTAACTATACTTCAATAAAATACTGTCATTTTTAGTAAATAAAAAAAATAAATAAATTTAACACTGTCTTTTTTATAAAAAAAGCAACTAGTTTTGACAAACCAAGAAAAAATTGAATTTTTACTATATGTGCTTATTTGTGAGTGGGAGACCAATCGGCTTTTCTACCTATTGACACCCATTTTCAATGACGATACTCTTTCATACAAAAGATATGTTTTCCGGTGAAAAAACACAAGAGAAATCAAAGTTTAAATTTCTGTAAAAATGTTATGTAATATATTGAATAATAAATTAACATGCGCAAAATTGTTTGATACATTTTTTAATTGCAAAATAAAAAACATGACATACCGTATTTTCTCCAATTAACGCCCCCCTTGACTTTGAGCTTTTGTGTCTCGGAGTAAAAAAGTTATTTCGCACATTTGCTTTTTGCGTTTTTAACTCCCACGAGCTCTACCGATTCTGCGTTTTGTATTTTGGTTCAACGTCCGAAAATCTCGAGATTGACCTAAAATTTTTCCGATTTTCAGGCATCCAAAAAAATAACCGCCCGGGGCATTAATTAGAGAAATCACGGTAAGTGACTTTTATACTCTATAAACAATAAAAAATTAGCCTACAAAGGACTTTTCAATATCAAAAAATTTTGTTTTAGCGTTGGTTAGCCAATTTAATTTGAGTTGTTCGATAAGTCATTCGTTTGTTTCACGTTGACATTGCGCGTTAAAAATAAAATGTTTTGGGCTAATGTTTTATGCTACTAAAAAGAATTTTTTCTGATCTACAAGATAGTACATTTGCTTTTTTATCGGAGTGTGTTTTCATAAATGTTTAGATCATTGAAATGGAGTGTCAAGTCAACAAAAATGAACATTTTGTTACAATCTTTAATTAGGCAAATCATTGATTTTTATTGTTTTCGCTCAAGCACCTAGTTTTTGAAATTCTTCCAAAGAATGGAGATGTTCTGCTATAGTTGAATTACTGCTACTCGTCTTTTTTGTCAATTTTTTCCTGGTTTGTGGTTTGACGTGGATCTCCTTTTAAAGACCATGGTTTTTGCGCGCAGCGGCATGTCGGCAATTGATGGAGACATTTCTCTTTCGTCTAAAATTGTACTCTTTAGAAACGTTTTAAATTACTCAAGAGAGTGCAGCATTAAACAAAAGAGAAGTGTCCCCCGCCAATTTAAATTTTGCACATGTTGCTCCGCGCAAAACCATGGTCCTTAAACCAGGGTACGTAAAACAAAATTTTGAAAAAGTACAATTTGGTCATTTTTCGACAAAAATGCCATTTTGTACAGTGCTTATTGCTATTTCGAAGCGAAAAAAAAAAGATTTTGACAAAAAATTTCAAAAATAAAAAGATTTGGGGCCCCAAAAAAAGTACAAATCTTTTTAAAAAGTACAGTTACGTTTCCTACCTTTGACACTCCGAAAAACTACATACGCAGAATTTCACGATAAATACGGTGGCTGAAAAAAAAATTGGAAACAGGATAGTTTCCAACGGGTAAAACAGCCTCTGAAGTTGCATTATCAACTTCTTAAACTCTCTTCACCTTTCAGCAAATTTTCAATTCTGACATCGGATTCGTGCTCAGCGTAGTCGATTTACTTTAAAAACTGCTATTAAAATATGGTTAAAACGGAAAAATGCCCGCGTTTGGGGAAAAAGTGCCCGCTTTTTGTGAAAAATTGCCCGCTTTTCTGTGAAACTCCTATATAATAAGGACTGAGTCGCATATTTTTGACGACCGTATAATATACCATCCATTTACTACAAAATGCTGCGAGTAGTCTTAGAACAAGATTGCGAGTAGTCTTAATCACCAGGTTGGCCGCTGCCCGGGATCGAACCCCCATCGTCAGGTTCATGTCAGGAATGTTGTTCTAAGACTACTGCTGCGTTTTACGTTCAAGAATTACGCTTTATATAAAGCTTAATGAATATAACAGGTATATCCAATAGCGGGCACTATTTCATAAAAAGCGGGCAAATTTTCGAAAAGGCGGGTAATTTTTCACAAAAAGCGGGCACATTTTCACAAAAAGCTGGCACATTTTCAAAAAGGCGGGGACATTTTCGAAAAAGCGGGCAATTTTACACAAAACGCGGGCACATTTTCACAAAACGCGGGCACTTTTTCGCCTTTTTGACTAAAACAAAAAAACGCGGGCACTTTTTCACATAATGCGGGCACTTTTTCCCCAAACGCGGGCATTTTTACGTATCGTCCTTAAAATATTAAAGTCACTGTCGAATTTCAAATTCCGCTCAAGACAAAAAACATTCAAATAAAGAATTTCCAGTTTTTTGAAAATGAAACGCTGAAGCTAAAGCTTTTTGTCTTGAGCCGAATTTGCAATTCGACAGTGACTTTAATATTTTAATAGCAGGACCCGTAGCAAATATCCATTTAGAGTTTAGATTCTATTTAGATTCTATTTTAGATTCTATTCTCTTTTAAATTCTAAATTGCCGGAAAATTAGTCGTAGAAAATATGGCAGTCTAAATCTCACTTTAAAAGTAGTGCCTAGATATTTAGATTTTTGGTAGCAAATATAATTAGTTTCTAAATTTAGACTCTACTTTATTTAGAAGCTACTTTTGGTAGCAAATATCGACTCTAAATTCCACTTTGGGTAGCAAATATACGCGCTAAACACCACTTTTTCCTTATAAAAAAGTAGGGCGGTGGGTTGCTGGCTAAATTTATTTAGACTCAACTTTAGACCCATTTTTCGTCAGCTTTTCACTTTTTTGGCCTACCTTTTAATGTTTATGTTCTTAGACCGACTTTTGACGCTCTTCCTTGCTGTCGTGTTGGTTTTATTGCTGCAGTTATGATTTCTTGAAAAAATTCAATTCTTTAAAGCACTCGTTTCTGAAGCGCTCTCAGTAATGGATGCAAAATTGTGTGGCGAGAAAAGCCGTTTTAGTCAGGATGTTTCTGCAAAGTTGTCAGCTTTGGTGTCCAATGCCTTCCCTCTGCTGTTTCCATCTTCTCGCTCGGCTGAAGCTCAATCAAAATCAAACAAGGCATGGGAAGATGTGACGACAAAACTCAACAAGGCCAACAATGTAGACAAACAAGTTTATTTTTCTGCTGATCAAGTGAACAAACCCTGGGCTTATCTCAAAAAAAAAGTTAAGGAGGTGAACTTGGCCCTATTGTCTTTTAGGGGGCCACATTTTTGCCTTGGTCCCCCTGTTGTTTTGAAGGTGATATTGTCTTTTCAGGGGGCCACAATTTGTCATATGAAATATGGCTTGCTTCCTCCTGTTGTTTGTTTTCAGAGAATTTTTTTTCACCGTTTCTTTTGCATGTTACTCGATATATTCACATTTGAAATATCTGCTCCCAAGAAGGAATATACATATTTATTATCATACAATAAAAACAGATTTCACGTTACACCATTATAGATTAAATTCATTTGCTCGAAGAGCTTCGTAAGGACATCCCAGCTTTTCGCACGGCAATTCTGACGGAAAACGGCTTCGGCAAAAAAAACAAAAAAAACATAGGACGACACTTGAGAATCGCTTGTCCCAAAGAGTCTTTTCACTTTGTGCTTCATGTGAGCCAATTGACCTTCACATTTGTCTGTATGAAGTCTTAGCGGAATGCCCTCTTCGATGATTGTCCTACAAGTAACAGTAAAGTAAAAATGGTCTGGAAAATCCAATAACCTAGCAAAGCTGCGCTTACGGCAAATCGTGTAGTGCTGTTACCCCACAGAACGTCCAATCCTCTTACCAAGTTTCCTATAAGCTGGCCATTCATCACTGATAATTGTTGTGCCTGGAAGAATATGCTTCCTGATAATTCGAAGAAGTGTCTTCTTTTTTCGATCCTTAACCCGAATTGCAAATGCCAAGCCACCTTCACCACGTTCGACTGCGCCAAAGACCCACTGTGTTGCACCCTTTCTTCTGCGAGCCCGATTTTTTTTCGTTTGCAAATCGCAGCTTCATCAATTTCGATGAATCGACCACAACCACTAAGCATTTCCTGATTGTGACAGTAGCTAAATAGAATAATTTATAACCCCGCATCCTTTAAAATTTGATGTTTCCAAAAAACATACCTTTGGCATTTTTTGCCTTAGTCCCCCTGTTGTTTTTTCACGTTATTATTTGAACAAATAGCCAAAATAAATCGTGTGGATAATTATGAATTGTGATTATATTCTGTATCTGTGTATTAAGCAAAAATGACGAAAAAACAACAGGGGGACCAAGGCATATTTTGGACACGTATACCAGGATAGAACCTTCATACACTCCGTTCAAGCCTTTATTGGGACGCCTTCCAGGGTAATGAAATCAGTGGAATGCTTTTGGGTGACTCAGGCTATCCGTGCAAGAAATGGCTTATGACTCCCTTCTTGAGACCAGCAAATACAGTTGAGCTAAGGTTATTTTTTGCTGTTATTAGTTGTATTCTTTCAATGCTCCTTTTTAGATACAAGAAGGCGCGTAAGAAAACAATTGTGGAGTGGAAGCGCCGTTTTGTTATTCTACATAGTGAAGTCCGCCTGGATTCGGAATATCTGGCAAATGTGGTTCTCTCAACTTGTGCATTGCACAA